>JASFXZ010000051.1:1736116-2357832 GCA_032209605.1 Mactromeris polynyma
TTGATATTGCAGAATCCGGTTCACGGAGAAGTAAATTCAGAGCCAAACTTCAGGTAAGCAACAAGTTTATGAAACATTTTTTCTGTTATTTATGAATGAACAGGATTTTACATTAAATTGATGAAGAATGATACTAATAAGATGCAGAAGAGAAAATGACATGATAAGTCAGGGGTTCTAAAGTTCCGGATTTAGAGGCTCCAGGGTCACTTTTAGATCAATGTAAATCTAATGTTTCTTTTGGGGGGTGGGGCTAGTGGCCGAATCGGGACTGTTACGAAACGTATTGTGTACAAATGTGTTTCAATAGTCTAGATCATCAGAAGCCTGCATCTGATAATGCTGGGTCATTGAAGCTTGGATCAGAGCAGCAAATCATCAGGATTGAGAACATTCAGCTGTTAGAATCCCTGTAAGTTGTTATTCATGGGAATGCTGTAAAATTTAACTGCTCGATTGTTTGCAATATAGAATCTTAGAAAAAGTTAAAAAAAAGGTTTTAATTTTTGTATATTTGTAGAAGTAACAGGGTTAGAACATACAACTCTGACATGGCTACCAGGTATATATATTGTGGTGAACGTAACAAGTAATATACTTGCATGCATGTTATTGAATTGGTTGTAGCAAGCTTACGTTTTAAAACATAAAAATAGTTTTAGTAAAAACAACCCCTTGACCATAATGTTAATATGAGTCATATTCAGGTCCAAGCTCAGAAACAAAAAATTAATATACATCGGAAAGAAATATCCAGTCTACAGTATTTCACTTACCTATTTACATCAGACTTGGGTGTTAACAGTCTTATAAAGTATTTCTGTCTGGGTGGTAGTAACGGTTATTGCCGAGTGTCTCCATGTCCAATTGGTTATGTTTGCTGACTTTAAATCACATGCCACTCTAAGATATGGGTTTGAATCTCATGTGAATTATAAAATTTGTTTGTGAGGAAACTGTCTGTGTGGTTAAAAATTAAAATAAAGGTTGATCGTTTTACTATGCACAAAATAAAACTAGAAAGAAGAAGGGGCACCTTCAGTCTTCATCAGTTCTGATAGCTGAGAAAGTTACTACAAGAGCCTGGGTGTAATGAGTGTTTATTGTACTTAACGCCATATGTTTCATTTGCTATTGAAATAATTTTGAATATCACAAAATCAAAAAGCTGACAAATTCTCAATTTAAAGCTTTGAATCTGTTCATTAGTGTAGAACTTCCTTTAATATTAGTGTAGTGTAAAACTTCCTTGTATACATGTATATCATAATGCAAGACTGGGTATACTTTATGAATAATGCAGGGATTCCCTGATGCAGAAATCCCTTACTCCCTTTTCTTTCTAGGGACTCCTTTTTTCCACTTACTGTGAATCCCTGGAACCCCTAAAATAAACCTTTGTCAGGGTATAAACTGCATATCTGGGACTCTACAAATTTACTAAGGACTCCCAATTTATCAAACACAAGGTCCAAGGACCCCTAGCTGAAAAATCCGAGAGAAAACCCTGATAATGCGTCATAGCAAATAGGCTGTTGCATATTACAAGCTTGCTTTTAGAACACCTATTGTATAGTAGACTCAGTTTGTCTTCATTTATTTGCATTAATACTCACTTTGCAATTGTAGCTATTTGATTTGTAGTTCTTGTATGTTCAACATCTGACATTCCTTACAATCACACAATCTGCCCTTCTTGGGGGATGGGGGTAAATAACCTTCTGCTTCATAACCTTAATATATAAAAACATTTGCATAAATAATAACCATTCTAATCTTATTTCTAAATAACATATATACCCCTGGCAAAATACATAATTCATATAAAACTTTATAAGTTACCAAATAAGTTATAAAATTATTTATTTATTTGCACAGAATCTTTGTAAATATATCGGTTCTTTTACTGGGCATGTCAGTCTTTATGGTTCTTTACCAAACATTTGACTCTGTCGGGCTCATTTTGCCAACTATGTAAATGAAATGAATATGAGTTGGATTTATGTCTGTAAAACTGTACTTAACTTTGTATTTAATTGGATTGTTGTGTGAAGTGGTTTTTCTTTGGGTCAGCAGTACTATGATTATGTAAGGCATCTTAGAGAGACAATAATAAGATTACAGTGCCCCTGCTTTAGTTGAGGGGGATTTAGGCATTTGTTGTTAAGTTTTCCCAGTGTTCAAGGGCTTCCTACACTGAGTAAGCATGAGCAATTGAGTCTTGTCTAATTAATGCATTGCAATCTAATTATTTATCAATAAATTCTGTGTGGCTTTAAGGTTATAGATCACTGGATTAATGTTTATACAAGACTGTGTTTGCTGTAAAATAGAAGTTCACATAGTCATGGAGTAAAAATTATATATCTGAATGTTTGTCTTAATTTATCATGGTTGCCTTCATAGTCAGTAGTTATGTATACTTAAATATCTTGGAGACATCAGAAATTCTGCACTGCATTCCCTTGGAATAGCATAATGATGTGAACATTCTCCCTCAGATGGTTGCCTACTCGATGCCCCCACAAATGAAGCGAGAGTCCTTGTTTTATATTACATGTATGATTATAAGTATTTGACTTGAGACAGTATGTTTTAATTGTCTTTCACTTTTTGTCACTTACTAATGCAGTATTTTGTTAATATGTCCAGTGGTTCTATTTGACCCTGGAGTCGACCCTTTGACCCCTGGAATTTTCAAAAAAGCTACATTTTGACTCTGGATTCTGGCTGAAGTGTCAATTTTTCTCTTAATTATGGGTAATTTGGCTATAGAATAGTAAAATCTGGTCAAAAATGATCAAAATGACCCTTGAGATGCAGCTAGTGGAACGCCCGTATATGTGTGTTGTACAGCATTCAAAGTCTAGTGCATCTCAGTAGTGGTGAAAATATATATTGTACAAAATAAAAGTGTTCAATGACATTGTATAGGAATTATAAGGATTTCTATTAGTTTCTCAACAGTGTTAACAAATTAAGTATTCAGGAATTATTTAGTTGTAGTTGACACTTATAATTGTGATCAGAAAGAGATCGAATAATATAATTTCAAAAACCTGTGTGCTATGATGTAACAATTATTTTATGTGTATAAGAGATTATCCTTAAAAAAATCACGTATTGACTGTAGTAACCCTTAGGCTATAACATATCTATCCACATTTATTGGAAACATGATAAGGTGTGAATAAATGTTTGTTAAACAATAGAAGCAACACTTTATCCAGTACTAAATGGCCGTTTGATAAAACTGATTGTGCAAACACAAAGTAATCATAAAATAATCATGCTTAATGCCCAAACATTGTCTATAATTAGTTAAATTATTATTAAAATAATCATAAAAAGTCATGGGTTACTTATTAATAATGATTACTGGAAAATATTAATTGATAAATATTTATTATGATTTATAATCATGATTACCCGTGTCTGTACGCAACTACTTAGTACCAAAGCTCACTGTATTAATATCCAGCTTGCTCTAGTTTATAAATGTGAACCTGGTTTGTGGTTAAACTTTAATTAGAAATTAATTAGTTGATGATGCCCTTAATCTAATTGTAATAATTTTTGAGTTTTTAAATGTAATAATGCCATGGAAACAACTTCTACACATCAAGCATCATCAAGCATGTTCGTGTTTGGTTTTGATAATTTTTCTCTGCGTGCATGCATTTTTTTCTGTTTTCTTATGCCACTTATTTTGTAATCATACTAGTAACTGTACCTTACTATCATATTGACTGGCTTAGTACAAATTTTATACTACCAACTTTTGCATGGTTTGAATAGTAACTGTATCCTAAACTTTAATGACATATAACATTTTGACCTTTCTTGTAATTTGGATACTGGTGATTTCATTTTAAACTACGCACAAACTGTGAACAGAATTATCCAACTATAGTTGAGATTGATAAAGGTGTATTTTCTACATGTAAAAACCATAAGAACAATAGGTAAAATTATGCATATTCCTTTCTTGGTCGACACATTTTTCCATATTTGTTGTTATTTTATGACCAATGTTAATTCCAAACTGAACTTTGAATGAAGGAGGTCAGTGTATGTAAGCGTATGGGCGTGGATTTTGGCATGACAGAGAAATTAGGTCATGTACCATAATGCATGTAATAATATGAAAGACAGTCTGAATGGCAGAATGATACTTAAGTGACTAAATTAAGACAATATGGCCTTGACCTTAGTAAGAAGCCAGTCTGAGCAATGAATTGATAAGAAAGCTTCCCCATGATCCAGAGCATTCAATTACTGAGATTGACATCTGCTTTTAGATATTTTTTTTCACCATTTGTCTACATTTTTGTTCATAACTCTAAACAACGACCTGATTCGAATTTTGGAGTGTGTTTAAGCTAAATAACACACCCCCTACATGTTCCTGAAAGTTGTTAATCCAGTAGATACCAGAGAACAACGGGATAATTAGTACCCAGTTATCATTGTTTATTTTTTTATTTCAGACCTACAGCATCAACAGAGAGTCTGCAGCAGCTGTCACGACAAATTAATGGAATTCTGGCGGAAGTACGTGGATACAAACATCAAATATCTTGTGTTGATTATTCCATTTTTCTATTATTTTGTAATGAAGGTCAAAAACAAGCTACTCAATACTGATACTTAGAGTAGCTTTTATTTCATTGACTAAGCAAGTTTGTGACCTAGCTGCCATTTAACTTTGTTTGCCAAGGTGTATACGTTTGAAATACTGCTCACATACAATTGAGGCTTGCTTCAAGTGAAGAACCAGTCTCTGACTGCAGCCTTGCCATTGGTCAATTTAAAAACATAGAACCAGCCAATCAGAAGCTTAAGTAACAGGACTGATCTCCAACCAAGCTCACCTTGTATATACTATTTGTATAGCAGATATTGTGACCCCCGAAGCAAGGATATGTTTGTAACAACTACTTTTCACATCAGATTTACGCCTATGAAACAAGTGTCTGACACAATTTATAGCAAATGGAAAGTTAAACTACAGGAAAATCAGGTTACAGTACCTGTGAGTCTTAACCATCAGCAGATTATATTACAAAATCGATAGTAAACAGTCAGTTATTGCATTGTATTAATGTATCTGCACTTCAGGAGTCGCAATATCCGCTGTACTTGTATAAATCATGAAGTCCTATAACCTCTGCCTTAAAATGCCTTAAAAACTGAAGACAGCTCAAGCCAGGATGTGATTTTTTTAAGCCCTCTGTTCTAACATAGTTATTGATATTTCTTTTTTTGTCAGTCACCTGTGGGATTTGAAGTTGAACAGAGTCAATCCGACATTTTAGAACTAGAAACAAGGAATAGAGAGCTAGCTGCATTGTTAGCACAGCACGCACAGACAAATGAACAGTTGGCTTCACAAAATGAACAGATTGTAAGTTATGCTTTACAATGTTGTTTAAGTATAGTCTCTTGAAAAACACTCTACTAATAAATAAAGTCTGTTCATTACTTCTGTGTTTGAAATTACAAAAATATGTTGTAGTTGCAAAAATGTTCGTAATTGCATCAAAAACATCAATGTCAAGGAGATGCTACCTGGATTCTATCTGGCTATAAGCAGAGTTATGCCCCTTGATCAGGTAAATTAGGATTGTTGGACCACAAATGTCTGTGTCATGCACATGTTATAAATGTAAGACCAAAAGTCAGGTAACTTATTGTATAGTCATCAGTGATGTTATGCCCCTAAAGTTATATTTTTCTCAATTTCTCTGACATGCAGAATTTTGGTTTGGTTTGTCATTTTACTTTGTTTGTGTGGACTTTGTGCAGTTTTCAACTGTATTTCTGTTCTATTAGATGGTAGATTGACCTACCAGTGCTTTTCATTACCAACCAGTAGTAACCTGCGCCTCTGCTAGCCTGTGAGTTCAGAGGTGGAGGATAAATGACTTTGGATGTAATTATCTTCAGTCAAACCCTTGCCCGGGGTTTGAACCGATGACTTGTAGCAGTTGAGTGCTCAATATTGTGCGTGCCCATATTTTACTGACACCTCCATTGTTGTAGGTATTGAATGCGAGACATAGTTATTTTGTCATACACACTGTTCATACAGTTTGATTCACATTTTATTTTCATAGAGACAACATGCAATAGGTTTACAGTCTCAGCTAGAACAAGAGAGATCTGAAGTGCAGAAACGTCTAAATAAGGAATTGGGACCTCTGAAAGAACAACTACAGGTAAGCGATCGAGTATTTTTTTCATTATAGTAAAACCTCGCCTAAAGACCACCTCAATAATAAGACCACCTCAATAATAAGAACACCTCAATAATAAGAACACCTCAAAATTAAGAACACATTTTTCAAGTCCATTATTAATGGTTTGCTCTCTATTCAACCTTAATATTAGGATCACATCGATAAGAAGACCAGTTTTCAGAGTTGGTCTTATTATTGAGGTTTTACTGTATATCACGCTGTCCCTGATAAATCACCCTGATGTGAAAATGGTCATACGGAAAGGAATATCAGCTGGGACCATTCTACCAGAGTTATACAGTGATCTCTAGTCTATTGTTTTAAAATACTGGATATATTATGTTTAAAGGGTCTGCTTTTATTATGTAACTTATCAAAGATGTATTCTGTTTGACTTAGGGACATCCTGAAAACCAGTAGTGTTTTCTGCTTTACATTTAAGATTATCCATTTTCTGTTAAACTGGAGATGGGTGCTAGTTAGATCATTGGTGATTAATACATGTTTATATGGTACATTATAAAGTTTCAATGTTATTGTTTCAGGTTCATATTCAGACTATAGGTATACTTGTAGCAGAAAAAACAGAACTTCAATCTCAGTTCGGACAGTCACAGAAAATTGGTGATCAAAGATTGGGTAATTATCTGTATATTCTTCTTTCTTCTGAATGAAATTGGTTAATGTTTATATGGCAGCACAATTAGTTTTAGATTCATTCTGTTATATAGCGCTCTTACACAGTCTTGAGAATTTAATAATAAACTGTGGTTATAGTTTCTGTACCAGAACTTGAGTTACAATAGATTCACTCCAAACCCTGGATGTATGGATTTTCTTAGTCGAGCATTCCCCTCCCCCTCCCTCTAACATATCATATTTGGGCACATATTGTGCAAGGTTGGAACCCATGGTACGCTTTTCTTGATCGTTACATTTTGTACCATGGAAGAATTGGTGTTTCTGCCAGGCCCTTTAAGCATTGCGCTGTGCCATGCGGCAATTACCATGCGCCATGCTGCCATTTTTATCTGTGTATTAAGCCATGTGTGGGATGAATTCAATTGAAGGTCATGTCATGATTTTACCGAGTCAGGCATTTGATCTGGACCAAATAAAGTTAGTTGTGTACTCAAACTTTCATGTTTTCATGTTGACAGTTTGCAATCTGCGAAAATTGCAATTGATTGCATAAAGTTGTTCAAAATGAATTACGTTTGTCAAAATACATGCATTCAGTAAACTGCCTATTCTTCCCTTGCATTTCTTACTGTCAACATCAATTAAACATGTCTTCAGCAGAACATCGATTGGCGTCGACAAATAAAGAAAATGTTGGAATTACAAAAAAAATATCCATTTCATCATTCTCCGGTGGCAGGACTAGTTTGCACTGGTTAGCTTTTGCAAATTAATATTAATTTATGAAAGACTGAAACAGTATTGTTGAATATTCATGATAAACAAAAACTGGTTTAGTTTATCTCCCTTTGGCTTCAAATCAAAATATAAAGGTGAAAGCAGATTGAAATGAGAGTATACACAATCAGGAATTGTGGGATAAAACCACCAGTAAATGGTTGTGCATTACAATCACACACCACACACTAAACACAGAGGCATTGTTATGTAAGACAACATCAACTTTTAATCACATGGGTGCTTTCAATGACAAAGAGGTCTACTTACTGAATGGCATATAATGTAAAAGTCAGTGGTTTATGAAGTTGAACATATTATGCTGAACAAAAACAAAATGTTTAACCAGTTGTTTATAAAATATAAGTCTATGGCAGTAATCAAATAGTAACGATCTACAAAATGTCTTTTTCACAAAAGGCATACTAGATATAAGAAGTTCATAGTGACTGTTCATCCGACGCGTATAAACTGCCCTTGCTGTATGGGAGTCCAGAAATAAGGAAATAACGTAACATTTTTTAGGCTTTAAATTTTAATCAACATTCAATGTTCCTCTATAATATCATTGCTGTTAGGTTGTATGCACAGTTGGTATAAAGTAGATGTCAAATTTCATTCTGTCTGTCTTTGCTCTGAGACTGGGTACACAAATCACAAATAACTTCAAGAATTCCATCTGGCATTCCTTGAACCACAGAACGTAAGCACAGCTGTTAAAAACTCCATTCAGTAATAACACACCCCTGATTGTCAGTTTTGAATGTTTTTGGTCAACTGACACGATAGCAATACACGAGTATACTGTTGCCGTGGCAACAATGTTTAAAATATATATTACAATTACAGTTGTTGTTCTATAATGCTTAAAGATATGTTTTGCTTGACATGACAATAAAAATGCTTGTCGTTTGACAATTTTGAAAATTTGTATGTAACATACCAATGATATTATTATAACAAAAATTGTAATGGTTATTGGCGTATTCGACCATTTTATGAGAAAGGAGCAATTGTCAATGCTGGATGCTGGCGTTGTTGTATTGAATGTATTTTCCAAGGGACACAGGGCAATCCGGTGTAAAATATGCGATAAGAACACCGACATCCAGCAGATTACGGCCATTACCTGCATCTTGTGCGGCGATCTAACAAATAAACTGAGATACCGATACGGACATTGAAATGCTATGAGTCGATCTATTGATAACAACGCTATAGTTATATAGGATAAGGCTGCAAACCCTGCCCCCATGAGAATAAATATTCTTGATGCTGTATAGTCGATGATCATTTGCTCGATGACGAAGCTCAGGTTTGCAATAAAGTCGAATGATAGTAATCCGTTTAGCAGAAACTTTGCAATTTTAGGAATTTTCTTTGTTCGTTTTAGAGCAATTTTCGATATGATGATGAAGGGTAGAAGAAATATATTTGCCACTGTAATTATTATATCCAGATAATTTACGGAATCATCTGTTGGTAGTGTTTCAAACAGCTTGTTCTCCTGGGTTGTCATGTTGCTGTTCTTCTCTTGTGAGCCTAATTGTCAGTGCAGTCTGAAGATAGAAAAAATCGGACTTAGTTTAAAACAACATGATTTTTCGGTGCAGCCGTACTAGCATGGCTTTGCTATTTGCATATCAGTGTTGTGTAAACCAATAAAATCTTATGTTAACCACTAAACCAACTTTTCTTCAACCGATCAAGGTTTGTAACATTGACCCGGATTGGTTAACCTTTTGGTAAGGGGTACGTTACCTTACCGAAATCCACTGAATTTCGGTGAATTTACTGCAATCTAATTTGGATCTGGAGTGACCAGCAATCATAACATCTCGGCAATCTTTTATGTTGCACAACAAATCTTAACCTTCAAATAGCGCCGACCATCTTAGTTTTACACCCTTCTCATATGGCTAAAAGTTGCCTTTAGACATCAAAATTTTAATGATAGCAGGGATTTTGATAAATTAGAGAGGATGTTTTTATTTATTAACTAAATGACAAACACGGAATTTCGTTATATTTCTTTCTATCAAAATGTTATTAATCATCACATTCAACAATTCTTCAGTGACAGAGAAATTTCTTTGAAGAAAGTTAAGAGCTAGATGTCATATAAATAGCAAATTATGTCAAATTCAGCGAAATATAAAAAAACTAATCAGCAAGAATGCCATGCCTTACCAAGTATGCTTTTTACATATAACATTAATTACATAAAATATGTTAAACCACTTTAAAAGAATCTGTGATATAAGATATTGAAAAGCAAAGTACAAACCTCTTAAATGTCCTTTTAAAAGATATCTATGTATAACGCCACTGTACTTTGTTAACTACTCATTGAGAATATTGTACACAAGTATATCCTGTATGACAATTTCCTGTCAAAACAAATGTCAATTATGTATTTAGATAGTATTTATTTTTGAAATATAAAGTTTTTGATCCTGATAACCTGTCTGACGCTGTTTTTTCTCCTAATCTTGCTGTTATTCATTCAATCAGAAATTTTCCCGGGGTGTGTGTTTTTCAATTTTCATTCTTTTCAGTGTTAATGAAAATATAGATCAAATATGCTTTTGAAACAATAGATAAATCTGATGGTAGTAACAACAGGCTGTCAAGTGGCCCCTACTGTTCCTACATTTCATACTTTTCCCTTCTTTTTTACTTGCTCCCTTCTTTTCCCCTACTTTTTCTTTAAGGAGCCCTACTAAACCTACTTGTTTCAAGTCAAACTATTTATTTCACCTGTATTGAAGCAAAGAGGTCTCATCATGGAGAATGTACGGTGTGGTGAATTTTTGATAAATCGGTGGTAATTGTCTTTATACAGATGTACTCTACAACACTGCATTGTCACTTTTCTTACATGTTTCCACAAAACGCAAATATAGGAGTCCTATACTGGTATATTTTCTATCCTGACCTACGCGTCAAGTTAGCGTAGGATATACATGTATCGGGTTCGGTCGTTGCTGTTCCAGGAAATTTTTAAGAAAACTAACATTGCAATGGTTTAAAGTATGTTTGAATGAAGGCATTAAAAAGCCTTTTTCTAAAAAATTTAACATATTTTGGTAGAAAATATGGCTTTGTTACCAAATTTTGTTAACGAAGCAGATACAATTGTTTTGTGCCCAACACTTCAAATAAACATGTGTTTATATACAGTAAAACCACACTTAACAGGGTTTATTTCAGCTGTTTTTATTGCTGTTATTCAGCTGTATTCCCATTGACAAAAAGTATATATTGTTCCTAATTCAAATGTAAAAATTCCAAATAAACTGAAGAAAAAGTTTGGTTCAATTAAGCCAAAAATTAGAGGCTTTTCTCTCACAGGCAGTTTATATATAGCAATTGTTGAGTAATTAATCACTACATTTTTTAATTTTATTCCTAAAATTTTGTTTTAATTTATAGACTTTTTGTTCCCAATTTCTAAGATTAATGCGCAAAAATCCCCAATTTGAAGGGTATGGGGTCATCTTCCCAAAATAAGACTACATCAAAATTAAGAACACAATTTACAAGTCCATTTTCAATGTTTTATCATAATTCAACCTCATTATTAAGACCACCTCAATAAGAAGACCAGCTTCCAAGGGTCCCAAGGATGTTCTATTATTGAGGTTTTACTGTAACAATTTTTTAATATGTACCTTTTTAGAAGTGTCCTTATGAGTTCCCTTTTTTGGTCCTGATATTGAATCAAATAAGACTAAAATTCATAATCCAATAAGAATGATATTCTTTAACATTTCCAGGTGATATCTCCTTGTATTAGCCTGTAAATTACTAATAGTGAAGAAATTATGATATTGATTAAAGCTATACTGGCACTATCAGTATCATCCTTTCTGGTAATAATTGTCTTAATTTATAAGATGTCTGTGATATTAGTGTAAATACTGCTAGAGGTGTGTAGCCATCGGATGTCATCAGTTGTTTTCTTTTAATGTATACATTAGCTTTTCTTCCTCCGTGCTTTGAAGAGTTTTTTTGTATTGACAAGATAAGTGCATTTATAATTAATATACTTTGATGTTGTAGACTGGTAGCATGTGGTCTTCATTAGATGCCCTGTTTCATATCCTTCACCAGCTCACAAAGTTACTATAAACTCTGTCTTTTGAAACCAACTCTCATCATTAAAAGGTCTGGTTTTCTGATCATAAAAAAAAGACGTTTCTGTTGTGCACCTATCAATGATTTGCCAATCAGGGAAGGGGCTGGACAGTTTGCATATAGGGAATTATAAGACATTTGGAAACCTCCTTCCAGGCTGGATTCTGAAGGTGAAATGGCCCCTTTGGAATGTGACCAAACTCCTTGTCTGCAATTTTTCATTTTGTCTAATCCCCTTGGTGTGAAATTCAGGGCCTGAGGTCATAGATGTTTGTTTAGATACCAGTCTCAAAACTCTAGCCTCTGATTGGTTGTTACTGAGCATAGTGTTAAATCTCTAGCCTCTGATTGGTTGTCTCTGAGCATAGTGTCAAAACTCTAGCCTCTGATTGGTTGTCTCTGAGCATAGTGTTAAAACTCTAGCCTCTGATTGGTTGGCTCTAAGCAAATTGTTAAAACTTTAGCCTCTGATTGGTTGGCTCTAAGCATATTGTTAAATCTCTAGCCTCTGATTGGTTGTCTCTGAGCATATTGTTAAATCTCTAGCCTCTGATTGGTTGTCTCTGAGCATAGTGTTAAATATCTAGACTCCGATTGGTTGTCTCTGAGCATAGTGTTAAATCTCTAGCCTCTGATTGGTTGTCTCTGAGCATAGTGTTAAACTCTAGCCTCTGATTGGTTGTTTCTGAGCGTAGTGTTAAAACTCTAGCCTCTGATTGGTTGGCTCTAAGCACATTGTTAAAACTCTAGCCTCTGATTGATTGGCTCTGAGCATAGTTTTAAAATTGACCATGAAATATACAACATTGAATCAACATTCACACTTTAACAAATGAATTTGTTCGGATTTACAAAGGAAGGATCAAGTTGTTACAGGGAATGCCACATTCACTAGATAATGTCCTCCTCCCTCCCACTCACACTCAGATCCCAGGGAAACCATTAGGAGTTGAGAAGACAAAAATGTAAACATCATTTGTAGGCCAATAGCCACAGGTATTTGAAACAAACCAGGGAATTCCCTGACTCCCTTTTCTTTCTAGGGACTCCCATTTTCAACTTACTGTGCATCCCTGGGACCCCTAAAATGAACCTTTGTCAGGTATAACTGCATATCTGGGACTCTACAAATTTACTAAGGACCCCCCAATTTATCAAACACGAGGGTCCAAGGACCCCTAGCTGAAGAATCCTAGGGAAAACCCTGCACACTATTTTAATGTTCTATATGGCTTATGTACGATAATAAATAGTAAATAGGCCACATAGAACATTAAAATAGTTTGTTTCAAGTACCTGTGGCCAATAGCCAATACCTTGTCATGGATGACTTGAGATTGATTCAAATAAGCTAAATGCTTTCATCAAACTGGGGTATGTTTGTATATATGCTGAGTCTAAAAAGTGCATGGGATAATACGGACATTTTTCATACCATTGGGGCTAAACACGAACATTTTTGGTACCAACTTAAAGATAATTTTAATTTCTATCTGTTGGTATTTCTTTTTTGACTGAGCATGATTAGTTTCTGTGTCATTCCAGCTGAGGTCGAAGATCTGACTGGTCGATTAAAGACTTCTCGACAAAAAGGAGCCGATCTGGAACGCAGTCTATCAACTTCAGCTATGTCTAGTCAGAAATTAGAACAGGTACTCTCTTTTTTTCAATTGCAGGTATAGTAAAGTAATATTAAGTCACTTTAATATTGTATTCAATGTAAATGTCAGAAATTGGAAGAAAAACTTTGTCAAGTTAAAATCACAGACACCCAGAAAGTGTTACTATTTTTCACTCTGTTTTGAGTCTCAATCTTGAATTCTATGTATAACAGTCAAGGACATAATCTACTTACTTAACGTCTTGAACTTGTGACAATTTATTTGGGCAAGTACGAAATTGAACATTTTAATTGAACTGTGGAACAGGATACTGGAACAACAAGCAAGCAAGATCTTTTACACTCATTGTTCATACAAGGCCGTCCTTAAAAAAATCGTTGATTGGTATAACCCTTTCCGACAAAATTTATGAGGATGGATAGAAAGGTAAATTCAAAAATTTTAAAAAAATACTAAAAGTAAGAAAAGACCCTCTGGCCCTCAATAGAGAAGTGTAGCTTTATCGCTAAGAGGACAAATACACTGGCTATAACCTCAAGGGTTCAGATCTTGTTAAAAAATATATTTATCATTTCATAAATTATCTGCAATATCTTTAGAGAAAGTAATACTGGAAATATGATGTTTTAATTCAGTAATGACAAACGTTTAGGCCACACCAAATTGATCAGTAGTTCTTCGGATTTTTCTCAGAATTTCACAGGCGGCGAGGTTTTTTTTACAATTTTATTTTTCTTATATTTCTCAATATTTATATTGACGGCGATTTTTCCCCAATTCTATACTTTTTAATGAGTAGCAAATACAAAAACATTGAGCAATGCTGGTTGCAAACTTAAAACTAGACATCAGGCAACTACATAAGCTTGCATTAAGCACTTTGTGCGTATGTGAGCTACCCACTTTGACTTGAATGTTACCATGAGATGCACAACTAGTTTCTGTTTAATGGGTCATAAATTCTCCTTAAAAGTACCTTCATGGATAATATGCATTAGATGTCTTATACATCCACACATCTGATTGCTATGTTTGCCAAGTTACTTTTCCTTGAGAACTGAGATCTTGCCTTAAACTAAATATTAAATACCTGGACACACCGACTGACAGGGCGATTCTTAACCATGTGAAAAATGTATAGCTAGTCTTCTTATGGCATTTCAAGTTTAAAAGTATTATGTTCAATAGCACCATGTTAGTCTTGGCTGAATTTCAACAGCTAACTTCAGAATTTCAGTTCCATCTGATTTCCTCTGTTTTGGACAAAATAATGGTTATATTGTAAAGCCTCAGAGTAAGGGGGCTTACCATTTTGTTTTCTAATTTCTAGTTGTGAGGCTTTTCTTCTTACCTATATTAATGCATTTTTCCAATCAAGATGTTTATAACGAAGCATCGAATCGTACACATATGTGTTGATCAGAATTAAAGACTGACCAAACTCATATTATACAGCTCCATGCTCGCTTTATTCTATCCGAATTCGTTTACATTTTCTATTGTCATCTGTTTTCGCGACTGTATGAATTTTCCAGTATTCGTATGATTTTCCAAGCTTGTCACAAGTATTTCATGTTACACAAGTATCCCAAACCTTTAAATGTCTGTGTGTGTATCAACGTTCATTTAAATTATAAAGTTTTGATGCATTGAATATAAATTTCCTCCACATTGTCTACGATCCTTGTAGGTACTCCCATGTTTACAATGCATTGTGGGAGTGTTAACTACGGCATATATTTAATATCATTGTCGTCTTTAAGGATGTACAGATGTGATTTTAATGACAGATTATATCATCAATGTTAATTGTGGGCCAGTTTAGAGGAGCTAACTGTAATATTATCACGACACCATGTGTGAAATGCAAAGCGATTTATTTATAGAATTTGGAAGTCAATGAAAAGATGTTACGAATGACATTCAAGAACGACTACTCTTGAAAGCTTTAAATATTTGACTGACGATTTTCGGAAATCGTGGGATCTCCCGAACGCTTCAGCAAACAGTAGCATTTGTTCCAAAAGGTAATTAAATGAATGAGAGTACCTTTAAATGCGAATAGTAGCCTTTATTAGCGCCGAATTTCGCGCACTGCAAAAAATAAAATTTGATTTTTGACGGAGGTGCGAGCGGGTAAATTTTTATTTTATTTTCTACTCTTGCATTTTAAAGGAGCGGTAAATCCGACGAACTATAAATCAATTTGGTGTGGCCTTAATGTAAGTTTTTATATATTTTCCCAATTTGACAAATAATTGTAAAAAAATCTGTAACTCAGGAGACACAAAAATCTTTGTGGAAATTTGTTTCATCCTTCTGAATTCTCGTTTCTCTTAAATGCATAGGAGCTTTGGTATTGCCTCTAACATGTAACTTTGAAGGGTTTGGTTATATATTTGCACACTGTCAATGTTAAATCCAGACCTGAGGAGATTACTTGTAAAAATGTAATGATAATATTACAATTACTTTGCTAAAAACGTGTAATCATTACATTACTTTTACTTAATGATGTAATCATATTACAATTGAGATTACATGTAAAAAGCGAAAGTTTTGCAGTTTCATAACTGGAAATAAAATTTAATGTCCATACATTTTAAACAACTTTATTCAAACTTTTAATTTTAAAGGTCTGGTTAAATTTGTATACATTATAAAACAACTAAAAAATCAGCATCCATATCTTTAAACTAGTGACTAGTAACAAAATGGCCACTTTGAAATTCCCAAATCTGCATATCAAGCTTCTTTGCATGTGATGATCTTGTCCAATCAGAATAGGGTATGTTGTCACCTGACAATTTCTCAGCCATCACATTGGTTATTAGATCATGTATCTACGCAAAAGGAGCAGGAAGATAAAATACCTTCCAAATCTCAAAAAAATGATTTCACATCAAAATGGATGTCATGTCAATCCGTGACACTAAGCCATGTTCATATGTCCTCCATTTCTGATTCATGTGGTGTAGTTGTCAGCTGCCTGGGGAAGGGCAATTAGCACCAGTTGTTATTCCAGGAAAGCTAGTTAGATCAACTGACCACCATGTACATTTGAAAAAATGTTGAAAATAGTACTAAACCTAGTAAAACAAATTACAAATTAAGTTGTTTTATTTATGATTTTGTTAATCTTATTTAGGTATAACAAAGCAAGCGATTTTGGTGTAAATAAGACCTAGAAATGTTCTATGGTTTGTCTACGTAAGACAAATAAAACTGTGATTTGAAATTCATCTGTTGCATATGACTTTGATGATAATAATATTTGTGTTTTCCTGGATATGAAACTATAGAATTTTAAAGATGAAAGACACATATTTGCTGCAAAGAAAACCATACAAAATTGCCATGCAAGCTAATTATTGGCATGTTTCTGTAACTATATCTTTTCAGTTACCGTGGCAACCAAATGAATACGATGGCATTTCAGTGATTATTCTTTTCATCATTAAATAAATTATACATTGATCATCTTTCACCAAATAGCTTTAAAGAGACAGATTATAGTCTCCTTATTTTCTGCCAAAAAATTGTGTTGCCATGGTTACAGTTTTATTGATATTGCAAAAAAACTGTTATTTCTGAAAATTTAAAGTAAGGCATAGCCACAATTTTAAGGCTGATTTCTGGAGTAGGCTTACGTAAACCTTTTGTAGAGCATTTTACAACAGTTCTGTTTTAAGGAGGTATTGGAGAATTGGTGCAATATAATTTTGAATAAAATAAATCTTAAATAAAACTGAATTTCAATAGGTTTTGCTCTGAACCTGTATTATATTTAAAGGCTTAATAAAAAGATCCAGGAGTGTGACTGTTTTAGTCTTGAATTCCGGGCTTTTAATGTTATTTTGAATGGTCTTGATGTTCACAGCTTTTTAAGATGGGAGTAAAGGACACCAATGTGTGGGGGAAATTGTCTTCTTAGACAAGTTAGAGTGCTAACCACCCTAATTTTATCTCTCAAAACAACTTTCTATTTGTTTCCTATGTGTACTCATCAAAACAAAGGTAGTGAAGTGTATTTCAAGAGAAATTTGGGAGTAAAGTGTCCTTATTTCCTACCAAACCATTTCAAGTTCAGTGAAATAAAAAATATTTTTGTTAGCAAGGATGTCATTCCTTATCGAATATGTAAAAAGGTTTTTTACATACATTTATCCCACTTTGACATAATAAAATCCAAGATCCAATTCAGGACAACCAGTTCAAGTGAAATCTCAGCGATGAAGCTAAAAATAAAATATTGAGGTTTAAGCGTAAAACCATGGTAACTCCTTATTTGTAAAAATCAGTTGCAATAGTTTAGTGCTGAACTCTCAATATACTGTAGTTATCTAGTCTTAGAATTGAAGTTGTGTTTGAGGCTTTTTAAAGATGATAATAAATCCCTGATTTGTATTGAATACAAGTTAGAATGATGTAGTGGGCCTTACTGGGCTTAAATTTATATATCAGGCATGAGAATTTTCCACAGATTCACGGGAATCCATGATTTGACGCTCTCAGGAGCCATTTTTGAGACAATTGAAGTCGTTCTAGATGCTTAAAAACCAGGAGATTCAGCGGGCCTCCTGGAACCCTTGCCGAATTTTCAGCTGATTTTGAAATTTAGCATTCTCATGTCCATTGAGTCAAGGCAAGTTATTTTGGTTCGGTTGTATTTTTGATGGACACTTTTTCTCTATCATCAGTTTTACAATATTCGCTTCATTATCTATTTTCAGACAAGTAAAGATAGTGCAAAAGAGATCGACAAACTGAAATTAGAATTATTCAAGTTAAAGTAAGTACTGATTAAACATATAAGATGATTTTTGTTATCAATGGGATGTCAACTTTTGGAAATGTCCTCATGCAGGAGTATATATCAGGATGGAGAGTCTGATTTTAAAAGAATATTTTTGTTAATACTGAATATGTCAAGAATTTAGTGAATTGTATTTATTTGTATTATTCCAGTTTAGAGAAATATTATGGATTCAGTTGAAAGTCTCCAAGCATATGTAAGCAGAAACTTCTGAAAAAGTTGAAACAAATCGATATATGTATCACCTGAATTTGTTTATTGTTGTGTCATGATTCTCTGTACATGTATTTCTTGTTGAGGAATAAACTCATTAAACTTATTAAAATGGCAGTGCTTACATTGATATGACTGAAAATGCCCATGTTGTTCAATACTAGACTTTACATTAAATTTTATGGTAGTTGGCCGCAGTGGGAAAAAAAAGAAATATCTCAATCAATGTGAGCTCTTATTGGTCAAATGAATTCAGCTTTATCTGAGAATGAGGTCTAAAGGGACATGCATCTTGAATTTAGGATTCCGAATTTAGTCTTGAAAGATTTGAAAGGAATGATTTGACAGTGAATGAATTATACCAGATAGTTGATAGTTTATAATTGCTAATAAATGTGTGGTTGTTAATTGTTGATATTTAACACTTAAGCTTACTTAATTATTTCAGCAAATCTCAGGAGGAATTAAAACAGAATATTTCTGAAGTTCAAGAAAAGTTAAAATCCAAGGTAAACCATCAAGGCATTTGAAACAGATTCATTTACTGGGTCCATATTTTACTTGAAATTTTGGCAGGACTTTGTTTTAATTTCCTAAGAATTTATAAGTACATGTTTCTGAAACTTTTCATTATGTTCTTGATATTATTAAAGCAAACAAAAAGGGGCGGGGCTGTATGAGTAGTTTATTTGGATGGTTGGGGATGATTGCCATGCAGTGATTTGTCTTGGCATTATGGGTGTACTTTTTTCAGATATTTGTTTGACTTCTCGTGTTGGCTTTTATCATATGTTCACTCAATTTGGTATTAGAATACCTATTGTGGTGTCATAAACCAGCTTTTGTATAGATATAATGATACTCAGCCAGTCATACCCATTGACAATTTTTTGCAGACGTCTGAGTCCAGCACATTACAACACAGTGTTGAAGATCTGAAAAGGAAGTTAGAAATGGCCCAGTTATATAACCAACAATTGTCCAATCAGAACGAGGCTGGTAGCGAACAGCTTAAGATTGTTGAACAACTTCAAACTGAGAGAGACTCGATGACATCTCAACTACAACAGGTACGTTAACGGTGACCAAGGCAACACAAGTCTTGCCTCACTGTTATAGTCATCAAACTCCCCTTATGAATGCTCCCTAATGAAAATATCTCCTCAGACATAAACAAAATTTGTTTTGAAGATCAATAACAAGAAATATGTTTAAAAAAAGATGAACGGCATAGATAGAATGATGTCTAAAGAATGGCCCTATTTCGGAACTCTGATTTCGCCTGAGAGGTATTATCTTTTTGTAACACCTAGTTCTTCATGTTGCTTGGAAACCAATTTATGATAAAAGTTAAACCTTCAGGAAAGACTGCCTAAATAATAAGACCACCTCAATAACAAGACCATGTCAATAACAAGACCATCTTTATAACAATACTATCTCAATAACGAGACCACATCAATAACATGACCGCCTCAAAATGAAGAACACAAATTTCAAGTCCATTTTCACTGTTTTGCTCTGTATACAACCTCAATATCAAGATATCACCTCAATATTAAGATATCACCTCAATATTAAGATCACCTCAATATTAAGATCACCTCAATATTAAGACCATTTTTCCAGGGTTTTCATTATTGAGTTTTTACTGTATTACAGTATACAGAAGCATTCCAGAAAGTGTCTGTAGAGAAGGAACAGTTGACAGAGCAATATAAACAATTCATGGAGCAGCTTCAACACCAGAATGTACAACTTACATTACAGGTGAGAGTGTTTTATATATGTTCTACATGTTTTATCATGTGTTTGCCATTTCAAATGTTGGGGACTTGTCAAGCAGGGACTTTAGTATTCAAATTGTTCATTGTGATGTTAGGATAATCTTGAGTTTGGATGAGCCCTTAAAAATGGTTTAAATCCCCAGTGCAGTGTTGTTTTTTCTTTGCTTATTTGGTGAATCCTCAGGCTTAGTTTATAACTCTGCAGTGTTTTTGCCAATCTATTTTCAGTAAAGCCTTTAAATGTGAGATAGTTGTTTGACAGATATGAATACTTATAAATGTTTGTCATTGTTTCTATAACAGGTTTCTTCTCTAACAGAGGACAGAGAGAAAATGGTAATTCAGAATCATGACTTAGAATCTGCTGTTCATGAACTACAGAGAAAACTGGGTAACTTTGTTGAATATTTCTTAAATTGACCCCCATAAACATGAGAGTCTGTGTTAAAACAACGTTGAGTCAGACACAGTTGTAACACTGGGGGCAATGCAAGGCGTTTTCTTGCTGTATCTGGTAAATGGTCCATGCCCTTAAAATTAGGAATTTTTGCAAATAATCAAATCAAGTGAAAATAAAACAGATGTCCTGATATGAGTGGAACTTAGAGAGGCATTGTGGTCGAGGGGTAGAGGCGCCTGACTCATGATCTCAAGGGTTTAAGTTTGAATCAGGTGCAAGGTTGAACAGCAAACTAAATAATGCCAGAGTTAGGTGCAAAGTACTGGTTAGTAATCAAAGAGCAGTGATCTAGAACGAATAGCATAAGTACAGTTAAACTTCGATTTTTCGAACAGGCGACAACTCGAGAACCCCGGATTTCTCGAGGAAATGGCAGAGTCCCGGACTTTTTTCTACAATTTTCATATAAATTTACCGCAGATAACTCGAGCAGAAATAAGTCGAGAGCTCGAGCACACATGCCGGTCCCCAGAACACAAACTATACACAATATCTAACTGGTAACTCGAGGACACATTTTCACACATTTTTCAAATGGGAGCTCCAAATAAACAAACAACGAAAAGGTGTTAAAATTTTCGCGGCGAGTTGTAAAACTTGCAAAATCACGGTCAAAAGGACAAGTATTGAGGTGTGAAAAACGATTAGCGCAGTTTTCACAAAACATACAGATATCAATTAAAAAGGCCAATTGAGACGATAATGATGAGACTGTAATTACGAGAATTTAGAGAGTAAAACCCATGTGACTAAAACCCGGCCTTACCGTACACACATCGGAATCTTTTATGTGCTTTTTAACCAGCGCGCCTAAGCGCGCCTAAGCGCGCCTGGTTTTATTGTACCATATTGTGCTCACTTGTCAAATGTATATTTGCTATGACCAGCTGTATTAATTTTAGATGAAACAATAAAACACGATAAAACGTTTTAGAGTTGTTTTATTTTTATTTTCACATCTACATGTGTAATACAATAACATTTCAACTAAGGAGCGATTTTCACGATGCATAAATATAACGGTGCAAACATCCGGATTGAACACGTATATTCATGAACTTCATGTCGTCTGTAAAACAACAATAAGTACTACAAGTACATTCTGTAAACTGTACAACTCTTATTAAGAATTTGTCTTTACCTTTATTGTATTGAAGAAATATAGCGAATAGAAATATGATACTATGAAACAAATATGAAACAACTGGTACAAGTGTGAACAACTATGAAAAACTATGAAAATAAACACTTCATAAAAAATACTGAAGTCACATAATTGAAACTCTGGATTACTCGAAACACCGGTTAACTCGAGATTTTCGGACGGACCCCAGCGTCCTCGAGTTACCGAAGTTTAACTGTAATTAACTTGTTTCACACTTGAAGTAAAATAAATGAGTTTCAAACAAATGATTGGAATAATGCCGAAAAATAGCGTTAAAATTAAAAACTAACAAATATGAAAGGAAATTTAACAGACATGGTACTTTTCATTAATAAACTACAGAATACTGTATATTTAGGTACCAGTCAGTTATATTGTATGTTTAACTTACAGAAGATGTATCAAGCCAGGTACCAGTGGTTGATGAGACACTGCAGGAGGAATTAAGACAGGAAGTCCTCAAGATGCAGACGGAGTACACAGATTTATCCTCCAGACATGAAGCACAGATCAGAGATAACTCACAACTTAGCAGGTATGTTTTGTAGACTACTGTTCACTTTCTACCTGCATTGTGAATGACAAACAAACATGAATTATAATAACAAAGTAACAATATGTGATCAAATGAAAGTATTTGTGGTTTCCCGAAAAATTGCCAAACATTCTCTGTTCAGAACAGTCAAAAATGTTTTAGTCTGTGCCAATTAGATGGGTAATTAGGGTGTCACTTACATAAATTATTTCTAAGGATGGCCTGTATTTAAAAAGATACAGTTAAACAAAACTTTTACCCATAGCAAGTATAATAAGTTTGTAAACTATTGGGGGGGGGGGGGCGAAAAGAGAATAAATTGATAGAATTTGAGACACAATTGCCAAGAAGAGTGAAACACATTTAAGTCAGGGCCAATATTGGTGGGTTGTTAGGGACCACAAAAACATACACATTTTAAGACTGGCCTATGTATTTGGAAAAATACTGTTACACCCCTGACCCAGTGATAACACATGAGTATAATAAATTTGTTGTAGATTATTGGAAGAAAAAGAGAATAAACTGGTAGAATTTGAGACAAGACTTGAAGAGCTTGGTGAATTAGCTGGTGACAAAGCAGAACTACTGGAGAATATTCAGAGTGATAAGACTGCTCTAAGTCGGGCTTTAACACAAAATAAGGACTTGAAACAACAGCTGGCCGAGTTACAGAATGGATTTGTGAAAATGGTGATTTTTTGATTTTTCCACTTGTTTTTCATGTAGACGCGGGTGAAGAGGTTTATATGATTTTTCATTGAAAACAGTTTTCATAGATATCATTAGGATTTAGTAGATGATTATTCACTGAGGGAGTAGTATTCCTGCCTGACTTAATGGGACGGTATTGAAATAAGATTTTTGTATGACAACAAGGAAAGGACAGAAGCTTCGTTGATTTTAGAGACAGCTCTTTACTTGTAAGATATTGTGATCATTTTAACATTCCCAAAACTTAAACCTGGAATAACTAACTGTTGTCTTCAAACTGTCCTTTGCTGTTGTTTTGACTTCAATCGCAACTTCAGAAAAAAAATCACTGGTCTTGTTTATGTTGAACTGTTGTCTAATGAAAATGTGGCTTGCTAGTCTTTTTACAAAGCTAACCCTTGTTAGTTCTAAAAAACATTGGTTACCTAGGCTATGCTCAGTGGTACTGCACCAGAGGCTAAATTTAAATGTCCATTGTGGGTTTTCTCTAAATTACAAGCTCAGGTAGCCATATTCCATAATTATGTAGGTGTAACTTTGTTTAAGATTTGTAGAGAGATTTATACGAAATGTATTATGATTGTGAATGCTCGCGTTACTTTCAGAGTAATGATAACATGGAGATGTTGACCCAACTACAGACAGAACAACATTCTAGTCAAGATCTTCGAGCAAAGTTAGCGCAACAAGAGGATGAACTGAATGATAAAAGAGAAATCGTAAGTAACTATATTCGTACTATTGCCCGCTCGGTTTGCTCAGTGGTTAGAGTGCTGGACTGTCACCCGGGAAGTCAGGGTTTGTGTCCCGGCTACGGTCATTACCCGGGAAGTCAGGGTTTGTGTCCCGGCTATGGTCATTACCCGGGAAGTCAGGGTTTGTGTCCCGGCTACCGTCATTACCCGGGAAGTCGGGGTTTGTGCCCGGCTACGGTCATTACCCGGGAAGTCAGGGTTTGTGTCCCAGCTACGGTCATTACCTGGGAGGTCAGGGTTTGTGTCCCGGATACTGTCATTACCTGGGAGGTCAGGGTTTGTGTCCCGGCTACCGTCATTACCCGGGAGGTCGGGGTTTGTGTCCCGGCTATGGTCATTACCCGGGAGGTCGGGGTTTGTGTCCCGGCTACGGTCATTTGTTCTCCACCTCCGATTTATGTGATGTGGGGAAGTTGTCATAAAGGGTAAGTTAGTACTGGTTATTAATTACTTCCAGGAAAATAAGTAAAGTCACCTGACTGCTGTATATAACTAAAACATTTGTTTGTTATGGTCAGTTTCAGCTATCAAATGAAGCACAAATTTTTTTCCCCATACAGACAGTTCAAAGTTTGTGTTCAATCAGGGCCATTGCCACACTAACTGTATAATAAACTATGTTTGAAAGGATGGGTAAATGTAGTGACAATTATTTATATCTGTTTTTTTCATTGGGTAGAGCTAGAAAACATTTTACATACAGTCCACGTCCCCCCCCATATGGACGCTAAAATGTCTTAGGTCCATGGCCCCATTTCTTAGAGTTATAATATAACCCTGTTGACTGTTCTTGTGATTTCAGTTATCCAAGAAAGAGGGAGAGCTGCAAACCGCACAGGCGAATTCTGTGGAAGCCAATAAAGCGAAACATCTTCATGAACAGATACAGGACAGACTGAGACATTATGAAGCTCAGGCTCAGCTTGTTGAGACTTTGCAGAAAGAGCTGCATTCTGCACAGGTATAATAGGTTTTAGTTACGGTGCTATCTACCAATAACTGTAGACAATAACTGTTTTAGCTTGGTAAGAAATAAACGTACATATCCCCTGGGTTTAGTTAAATATGTTTTCTGTAAATTAAATGATTCATCATTGTGCCAGGGTGTCTTAGTACAGATTTTTAGATTTTCTGTTTTATTTCTAAATGAAGAGCTATTGTCATAGATTTGTCATCATCGGCATCCACAAAAATGTTAAACATTGTGTGCAGCTCAGTTTCTGAGAAAGTATAAGTCCTAATCCCAGACGAGCGGGTGTATCTGCATTTGATGCTATTGTTATGTGTTTTTTTTCAGGATATGGTAGATGCATTGACAACACAGAACGGTGAACTCCGAACGATGTTGATACGAGCTACAGAGATGAAGGAATTGAACCCTGATATAAATGTTGAGAATGCACAGAGAGAGGATGTGGTAAGTTTGGTTACTTCATGAGGTTCACTCTGGAAAAATTCATTTGTTAACTGGTTTGAATGCCCATATTACAGACGTTAGAATTTTCAACAGATTTATGGAATTTTGGAGATTTTTGGTTGGCCAGAAGTGTTCCCCCCTGCAAAATGATCCCCATGCTGGAACAACCAAAGGGCCCAAGGCAGCTGCCTGCACTCTGTCCATGATGAGTTATCTCATGCATACTGCTAGCTTAATAACTCAATTAGACCATAGAGGCAATAGTATGTCATTTGCTTTGCAATGAAATAGATACTTATACTTGAAGCACAGTGGTGGAGGGTAGTGGTCATGGGTTCAATCATGCCTCATGCAAGCTTGAACAATGAACTTCCTGAAATAGGAGTGGGAACTGGTTAGTAGTCCAGAAAGCAGTCTTTGAGTGTATTTGATATAAGTTGTAATAACTTGTTTCACTGGCAATGATAAATGAATAAATTGCTGCTTGGTTGAATTCCACTCAATATATTGGAAACATCTTCTGAAGGTGGAGACTCAAAATTGTATGAATAATGACACTGATCCTCTAAGGGATGTGGAGGAAGTATGTTCCCCAGTTGTCATGAGTCAATACATTTTGTCTTTGTCTTACTCTTTGGAACTATTGGATAACATTCAACCAAATTTGATGGTAGCATTCATAGGTTGCAGATATTCACAAATGCTTAACTAACCTTGGGAAAGTGGACTAGAGGTATAGTGCCAGTGTTGAAATTCTTTGAATCGCAAAATTCAGAAGCCCTAAATTAGGAGTGAGTAGTGATAAGTAACCCAGAAAGCAGTTATCATACTTTGTTTCACATTCAATCTAAAATAAATAAGATAACTAAAATGTACTAAATAAGTACTTAACTTCTGATAGAATTCCACCTAGTTTGATCATGTATTCCACCAAGTTTGATCATGTATTCCACCAAGTTTGATCATGTATTCCACCAAGTTTGATCATTTTTTCCACCAAGTTTGATCATGTATTCCACCAAGTTTGATCAAGTTTTCCACCAAGTTTGATCAAGTTTTCCACCAAGTTTGATCATGTATTCCACCAAGTTTGATCAAGTTTTCCACCATGTTTGATCATGTATTCCACCAAGTTTGATCAAGTTTTCCACCAAGTTTGATCATGTATTCCACCAAGTTTGATAATGTATTCCACCAAGTTTGATCATGTATTCCACCAAGTTTGATAAAGTTTTCCACCATGTTTGATCATGTTTCAGATTGACTCACTACAAGCAACTATCAAACAGTTGGAATCAGAGAGAAATGGACTTATTAACAATCTAAACAAGCAGCGAGATATGTCGGACACACTCAGCGTGAAAGTTTCCGATCTACAGGAAGAGATCGTACAAACCAGTAAGTTTATCGGGGAATGGTTTGGTACTTTAGGTCTGGTAATCAACTCCTAAGTTGTATGAACCCCAGAAAGGTCATAACCTGCACCTCCTCTAAGCACTGGTTTTCCAGGTCTATAAATGGTTCATATGGTATTGGGATTTGTCTGATTTAATTAATTTTTACCAGACTTTCCATTAGCCATAATTGGATTCAGCTTATATTTGTCAGTCTTAAGGCAATGTTAATGCCATGTTCTTATGGGCATTCAATTGAGATACTTCTTTATATTAACGTGGATTTTTTCATAATACAGAATTTTTATCATAAATAATCAGGTATTTCATTTTGCTTTCAAAGAACTTAATAGGATTAGGATAATAAATAATATTATGAGGTCAGTAAACCGATATTGACTGTAGTCAAAGTAGCAAGATGTGATTGGTACTTTCCAATGAGAAGATTACTTTGCAGTAGTGTGATGGTAGATTGCTGCAAGCTTGCTTCAAGGTGTCACAGTTTATAAACAACATACAGTATAAGCTCTTCCTACTTCAATTTAACCAACAGTACACTGAACAAGCTCAAAAAAATATATTATGTTTAACTGAAAACAAAATATTTCTTAAGGGGTTTTAATGAAGGGACCATCCTGAATTTCAATAGGTTTTTGACCCCCCCTCCCCACCGAGGTAATTTTAATTAGTCGTCATTCCTACCCCCTGGAACAGCCGTAATGTAACATCAACTAAATATGAGAACTTCTTTCATAATTTCAAAATGAGTATGGGAACCAGTCAGCGAATAGCACCTAACTAGCCATTGGTCAGTTTTACAACAAAAGCTACCCAATCAGAATCTTCAGACTGGTATTGAAACTCAAATAAGAAATGTTACAATGCACACATGTTTTCAATTCAGGTCCCTCTAACACAGAGAATGACAGAGTTTCTAAACATGATTATGATAAACTGAAATATACATTGGACATGATACAGGTATAGTGTGAATATTTGTTACAGTCTGTGATGATTTTATGCCTGAATAAAAAGGCATCGAGTGTCATCGATAGAAATGATAGAAATGATATTCACATTTTTTATACAAATGGGTGTCTTCAATATATCAATACAATTGAAAAAAGAAGTTTACTGAGGGAATGTTACCGAATGTTTACGCATAATTTATTTTCCATCGTTGTCATTAATCCATTGTAGTGCTTGTTTATGTATATATTTGTCACAGTAGTCTGAAGCAAAATGGCTGTGCCTGTTTGTATTGAGAGGCTCCTAAAAGTGATGTATGGAAGCATTTTTGGGTGTTAAAACAGTGTTTGTGTAGTACCACTGGTATACACACCTGTTAAAATCTTTTAAATTTTCTATATATGGTCAATAGATAGTTCCCACATCTACAATATTTGACTCCCTTGTTCTTAATCATCAGCCATTTTACTAGGCAAAAGTGATAAGCCCTTATAGGAGTTATTCCCAAATGTGTGATAATTGAAAAAATACTGAGCCAAATTGCATGTGACAACCTCTTTTTCTTCAACTTTCTGAGCCAACTGCCCACATGGGCATAATGAATAAGTTATTTTTATATATCTGATTATTTTCATCGTTTAAACTTGAAGGAAATTTGCCTATCAATATGGCCGACTATTCAGGACAAGGGAGGTAAAAACAGCAAATGTAGAAACTATCTATATACTGTCGGACCTTCTTTATTTGAATTCATCGGGTCCAAATTTTTATTAGGAATAATACATGGTTTTGAATGGCCCATTTCAATTTGACAAGCCTAAAAAGATACATTGGGACCTGCTATTTATTTCGGATTATACCAAGTATTCGGATAGAAGGTTGTAGAATAAACGAGGTCTGACCGTATTTGAATTGCTATATTGATGCAGACTTTATCTTAATTGAATTGAAATGTGGGTTGTTGAGCTGAGGTATCAGAGATAGTGGTGACTGATAATGTTAATATATCATTTCAGGATAAATATAACAGGGTGATGAGAGATAAGGCTGATTTATCGGACAAAGCTGACGAGTTAGAACATTTGGTGCTACAATTAGAAGGTGAAACTGCTACTATAGGTAAGTGAATGGTTGAGTCTATCTCATGCCACTTTCCAGGGTCTTTGTCTTATATCATGATTCAAAGTTACGTGAAAAGTGTTTTAGTTGTTTATCTACCAAGTGTACTGGAAATGACTTTAAATGTATGTCTTCGTGTTAAACAAGAACGTATCGGGGGGGGGGGGGGTCCTACTGGGAACTGAATCTCAAGGGTCATTTTGAGAATTTTTCACCAGAGTTTATAGTCAAATTACCTACAATTTAGAGAAAAATTGACCCTTCAGCCAGAATCTTGAGGGTCAAAATATGGCTTGGTGGAAATTCCAGGGGTCAAAATGTCAACTCCAGAGTCAAATGGAACCCCTGATGTATCTCTGCCACATTATCAAATAACAGTAGACATTTTAAGTATTCAATGTTGGGTATATTACACAGACAGACTAGTCACTTTATTATTTTCCCATTTCCATATACATTTTTCTGGCAGTAAATGTGATTTGTGTCTTGAAATAGGTTGATCATGGTGGTTTTGTTATTTACTCAATGATTTACATAGGTCAACTTTTAATAACTTATATGTCTTTAAAAATATTATTTGTACGTCTCTAACCTAAGTCTGGCATTATAATGGTAGTCTTAGTGCCGTTTGACCCTGTATAATGTCATTGTGACTGGGTTCAGTATCATTTCACATGTCACAGTGTTCATGCACTATATCTTCTACAGCTACTTCCTCCATACATAAACCTCACTTAAAGACCACCTCAATAATAAGACCTCCTCAAAATTAAGAATACAAGTTTCATGTCCATTTTCACTGTTTGACTCTTTATTTAACCTCGATATTAAGACCACCTCAACAAGAAGAACAGTTTTCAAAGGATCCAAGAGTGGTCTTATTATTGAGGTTTTACTGTATATGACGGCAACAAAAATTGTTAGTAGGACATATATGTCCCAACAAATGGCAACCAACAGACAGATGGAGAGTTGTTGTTTATCATGTTGGTTGTAGGTGTCCATAATTGAGAACAGAACTTTTTTATCAGTCTTTGCTGTATTTCAGGTGAATATATATCCCTATATCATCATCAAAGGGCTTTGCTTCAACAGAGGGAGTTACAGAAGAATGAATATATCAAACAGCTTGCAAAAGATAGGGAAGAACTTCAGGTACAGTTATATTTCAATACTTTTGCCTGTCAGACAGAATAAAATCTGAAAGTTATAGGATCAAGTTAACCGTATTTACAGGATATATTGTTCCTACTTTGCACCACAAGCTTGTATGTATTTATCAGATATATTGGTGTAAATTGACAGCATGTTCTTTTCTGTATTTAACATGTCAGCATGACTAGATTAAAATGTCAACAAGACAGGATCACTTGTCCGGATTTTCAAGGTGAACTTGTCAACATGACTTGAGAAAATTGTCAATATGACAGAATAAACAAACTTGTCAGAATAAACTTGACGAGATAAACTTATCATTTTCTGGTTGATAAAACTGTCACAACTTACTAAATATATTTGTTGGTACTTTATAGTCAGTATTTAAAGTATCGGCATAATTTTATTTACTGGATAAACTTGTCTATATTAACAGGATAAACTTGGAGAGTTACAGGATAATCATGTATATATTTACAGGATAAACTTGTAGAGTTACAGGATAATCATGTATATATTTACAGGATAAACATGTAGAGTTACTGGATAATCATGTATATTTTTACAGGATAAACTTGTAGAGTTACAGGATAATCATGTATATATTTACAGGATAAACTTGTAGAGTTACAGGATAATCATGTATATATTTACAGGATAAACATGTAGAGTTACTGGATAATCATGTATATTTTTACAGGATAAACTTGTAGAGTTACAGGATAATCATGTATATTTTTACAGGATAAACTTGTAGAGTTACAGGATAATCATGTCTATGTTTTCAGGATAAACTTGGAGAGTTACAGACGTTGGTGATGCAGTTGATGGGAGAGAAGAATATGTTACAGAGTTACCAGATGGAATCAGAGAGATCAGTATCACCAAACATACATCCACCTATAGCTACACATACCATGAATGGAAAACATAAAGAAGATGGTAGAGTTTTGTACATTTTCACCGTAATAAGTACAACTAAAAATTGTCCGCATTACTACAGTATCATTTTAAAGAAATAGCTCTATATTAATTCACAAACATAATTTCATAAACTTATATACCTATATTTTTATGAAAGCATTAAATAAAAAGGAGAGCATTGAAATAGAAAGTGTACATGTTTAAACGATGGTTAGTGGAAAAATTATCCACAGAAAAAGTATTTTGACTTCAAACACTTGGGTCAACATTTGTACACAAAATTTCCCCATCAGTTAATACGCCAACGATCAATACTGTCCGCAATATAAACAAAATAATATTTCGTGCCCATGACAACAAAGAATCGACATGTTTTTATTCAACAATTTAACAATCTGTACACTTTTGGAGATAAGTTCTTCAGAGCTTTTGTTCTTAACTTGTATTTAATCAAATAATGTGTACTAACATTATGGTTATAATAATTGTGCTGATTTTGTTGTGATATCAGTCTTATATCTTTAATTAATGATGAAATAAGGATAACAGTAAGTCCATAGTTTAATTACATTTTGAATGATGATTAACTCCTTGGTAACAATAAAATGCCTATGACACTAAGAACAAAATAAAACCTTAGTAAAATAGTTGAGTTTCAAGTGTCGTTAAGTATGTATCTTAATAGCTTTGTATTTGTCTACCAAAATATATCACTTCATTGCTTTGTATTAGTCTGCCAAAAGAAGTATACAACTTCATAGCTTTGTATTTGTCTGCCAAAAGAAGTATGTAACTTCATAGCTTTGTATTTGACTGCCAAAAGAAGTATGTAACTTCATAGCTTTGTATTTGTCTGTCAAAAGAAGTATGTAACTTCATAGCTTTGTATTTGTCTGTCAAAAGAAGTATACACCTTCATAGCTTTGTATTTGTCTGCCAAAAGAAGTATACACCTTCATAGCTTTGTATTTGTCTGCCAAAAGAAGTATACACCTTCATAGCTTTGTATTTGTCTGCCAAAAGAAGTATACACCTTCATAGCTTTGTGTTTGACTGCCAAAAGAAGTATATAACTTCATAGCTTTGTATTTGTCTGCCAAAAGTAGTATACAACTTCATAGCTTTGTATTTGTCTGCCAAAAGAAGTATACAACTTCATAGCTTTGTATTTGTCTGCCAAAAGATGTATATAATTTCATAGCTTTGTAGTTGTCTGCCAACAGAAGTATACAATTGCATAGCTTTGTATTTGTCTGCCAAAAGATCCTTATGAATATTTATTGATCTTTCACAGATTGGCCAGATTACACAAGTTCTGAGTCGGATACGGAAAGTGAAGTAGAGACTATAGTAGGAGGGAAGGATGACGTTCACGTGCACGAGGACCACGAGCATGTTGCCATGGATAGTTCACCAGATATAAGCCATGGCGATCATAGTCATAATTCTCAACATCATTCTTTAGACAATTCTCACGTGCATGCTGACCTTGTGAATCCTGTGCAACCACATTCCAAAACTCAAGATGTAACCGAGGAAGTAACGGCCCATAAAATATTGAACCTATTGTCTGAAATCGGACATTCTAATCTCGTAGATAACTTAAGTTTCATGGAAAAACAGTTCCATCCATGCAAATACTGTAAAGGGCGTCTACAGATATTGTAGTACATGTATATGCAATATAGTGTAGTGTTCTGATTTACCGTAAAATTTCTTGAATTACTACATTGACCCAGTCTTACAAAATGATCCATTATGAAGACATTTCTGGGTTTCCGTGATTTTCAGTGAAAAGAATGGATTTGACCGGATGATTTGTTCTGCGTTCAGGATATTCTGGTTTTACCCAGTCTCCATCGGAAAGATTTGTGGCTTTTCTAGATTTTTCTCAGAAAATTTAATAGCACAGGCTAAGGTCTAGTTTATTAGTGTATTGTTTTAGAATCACTTTCATCATGAATTGCTATTAAAAAGTTTTTTTCTGTCTTAAGACTTGTGAATACATGGATTGCGTTAAAGTATTTGGTAGATTTAATCAAATTTAACCAAGAGATTATACAAATTCTGTTTATGTTTTTTTTTTGGAAAGAAATAGAAATCAAATTGATGATCTTGTTAGGTAATTGCTTCAAGTTGTTTATTTCGAATAATCAGAAAGTCCCATGTGGTACATATACAAAATGTGTTTACAAATTTGTTTTATATACATTAAATTGTTAGGAAGGGGAATATAACCCTTTTATACCAGTAAATATAACATAACAGGTTTTATTAATGGGATTTTGGATCAGTTAATGTTTGGAGCCGCGGCCGTGGTCCAGTGGTTAGTGCACTGGACTTGTAACCCAGCGATCCGCATTTGATTCCCGGTCGCGGCAGGTCATACCCTTCCATGAAAATTTGATAAAAATGTCGATGAAACAAACATAATTATTGTTGGTGAATACCATGCAGTTGCCAGTTATCATTTAATGTATTCATTGTTGATATCTGTGATATCAGCCATCTTTCTTTTCACCTCAGTTGCAAATATTTCATTCATTTGTAAAGAAGCTCATTTTGCATTCAAAAGATAAGCATTGTGCATTGACCAAAAACATAAAAATTATTGCAAAGATTTAGCAGTCTGTGTATATTCCGACCAGAACGCATGTTAATGTGATACTTTTTCATAAAAGCTCCTTTTTGTGCAAGTTTTGGCCTACATGTATATGAATGTCATCATACTTCATAATTCATGGCCAAGTTTACATTGTTAAAGCACAGGTGTTATCTTATTGCCCTCAAAGAAAGGCATGTAGTAGTCACTGTCTTTGTCTGTATGATGGTTACTTGGATTTTTCGTCTGTCAGAAACACTTGTTGTAGTTTTAAATTATGTCCACATGATGCAACTATCCATGTTTTCACCAACCAGAAAGTGAGGTAAATGGACATAGGTGACTTGAAATGATTATGGACAGGCCTGGCAAGACCAATGTCCAGGAAATGTGTGGAAGTTTTTTTTAGACATTTTAGACATTACTCCCGTGGCCTGTGGTGGGATTTTCAAAGCAAATCTTGCAACTTGTTCAAATCTTCCAAGTAACCCTCCCCACCCTCCATCAGGCTCCATGTTAAGGCAAATCATTAATAGTTGCATTAATGGCAGGTTTGATAATTCAATACTAAATGCATACACCGATTGTTCAGAAGTACGCAGTTAAAGCTTTTTTTGCAAGGTTGTTTAATTTTAATGAATTTTAGTAATTCCTGTTATATCTTTAGTTGTATTGCTGAAGATGTGTTACTTTCTAGAATGCTAGTTCATTGCATATTGAGAAGTGAAAGGAAAAGTAGTCGATCTGCTTCTTTATATTATAATGTAGATATATTAGTTTCCCTTTTCACCACTCAAAACACTTGTCATATTTGGGTTAAAATATATACTATTTATGCTATACTGTATGGTGTACCAAATAGTTGTGGTATATGGTAATATTTATGTTGCAATTGATTCATTATTATTATAAATATTAATTAAAATGAATAAATTATTTTCATGTACCATTGTGTTCTGTTTTGTATGATGTACACCCAAATGTAGACCTGTAACAATAGCTGTATCTTCCTTGTGGTAATACCGTATGAACATTTGGTATATTGAAGCAACCTATATCCTGACCAAGCACTTGTTTTGTATCAGAGATGAACGGGGCTGGTCAGATTGTGTGAGCAGTTCTCAAGCATCTTGTTATTTCCAGTAGATGGCCATTGCCTCTTTATCTAGCTCCAGCCGCCATCCTGCTTCCTGTTTGGTCTACCAACATTCAACCTGCAAGAAATACAGAGCCGGCCTGGTTGGGTTGGTGTTTTGAGCGCTAGACGGTGACCTGAGAGACCCAGATTCGATTTGGCTGTGGTTATTTGCCCTCCTCCGATTTATATGTGTAAGTTATCAGCTGCTAACTAGAGGGCGAGTTAGTACTGGTTGCTAATTAAATCCAGGAATACTGGTTAAGTCAACTGACCTCAGTATTGCACTGAAAAAAAAATTGAAATACGACTGAAGCGAATTAAACCAAATAATACAGGCGTCAGTAAGCTTTTTATATTTTCATACCAAAAGTTTAAAGGTTACATGGTAAGGATTTATTTGAATATATATTCTAAGGGCACAGCCAATGACAGCAGATAAATACATACATTTACTGTACACGTATTGTAACGCAAAACACATACGGGTTACCCGTGAATCTGTTATGCAATGAAAGTCTGTTCAGAGCTAAGACCATTCTATGGTCTTCAAACGAAATAGCCATAGTCTTACCAATGTTTTTTGTAAAATTCTTAATCGAAGTCCTTAATCTTGAAAAAGGTCCTTTTATATACATGTCCCAAGTCTGCTAGATGCTGCTGGAAAGCCTGCTGTTAAAAAGAGCAAAACATTTTCGGCGTAGATGTATAACATTGTTTTAGACCTACAACTTTGACCAACCAAATCTTGTTCTCGAAGCGGCTTTTAAAAATCTAACCAATCATATTTCCCCCCAGAGGCACCAAACGGGGTATTCATAAGATACATGTGCTTTCGTTAGAAGTTCGACTTTTGTCGGAAGTAGTTAATATGTTTAAACATATATAAAATGACCCTGATGAGACACGTCCATGATTGTAGTATATATATATCCGTGTTAATTTTTTGTAAGGATTTATTTTTCATGTTGCAAAAAAAGCATTTAATATACCGGAAGACATCATTCTATCTACGCCGTTTATCTTTTTTAAAGATATTTCTTGTTAATCATGACTTGTAAAAATTTACTGCTCTTTTCAAAACATGTGCTATGTTAATGACAACTCCGCATGTTTGTGTAATGATTCAGACACTGGTATATTTTGGTTTATGCGTAGATGAGAATACCACGTGAGTTTGGTGAATTGTTCAGTTTCATACCACGACTACAATACATACTTGTAAAAGTTACAATATAACAATTGTTATCTACTTATAACAATTCACTCGTGATCCGTGTTCCATATCATTTGTAGATTCATTCACTTAATGTCGAGATTGTTCAAGTCAAGATGTTTCCGTGCAGAAATCTTCATCCGGAAGAAAATGTGATTTTATACGAAGATTCAGGGCGTAGTGTGATAAATTAGAGTACCAGCAGATGACATGTTTTCCGGCCTTGCACAGGCGTGATAATAATTTGGCTTTAAAAGTACAGTAAAACCTCAATAATAAGACCACCATTGGGACCCTTGGAAACTGGTATTCTTATTGAGGTGGTCTTAATATTGAGGTTGAATAACGAACAAAACCATGAAAATGGACTTGAAAAAGTGCGGTCTTAATTTTGAGGTGGTCTCAATATTCAGGTGGTCTTTGTGAGAGGTTTTTCTGTATTATAAATGAAGGCTTCTGTGGTGACCTTTTAATTTAATGCTCTCTTGGGTTAGAACACATTACACTTATACTTAAATTATTACTACAGAAAAAAAACTACAGTTGACGAGAGATTGTTGCTCTAGAGAGGTTATATATACACATAAATTCTCAGTACAGAAAAATATTAAATGTTTAAGAGGAGACCGTTCTGGAGAGGTTGCGCCGTACATTCTTGATATGTTACATAATGTACATTGACCGGTTTACCATATAATCTACGTACGATTTACGTACTTAACTCATTTTGTAGACACGCCCAGTTAGCTTAAGTAGGAGATCGCCAGGCTTTCATCTGTGAGGTCCGGGTTTGATTATCGGTGGGGCAGGTCATGTCCTTTTGATTTTATAAAACCGTTTCATGCTTAACCCAACTATTTTAGTGAAAACCCAACATCTGAGCTGACATTACTCTCAAGGCATCTTAGTGAATAGCATAAGAGAAAATATTAAATAATTCATTGGAATACTCAAACTTAAGTGTTAAAGTAGATTATTTTGTGAACATCACTTGAGCGATTACAATGTAGATCTACTCAAATTTGATGGACTATCATATTGTTGTGAATACAAAGCCTAATGTGTTTAACACTTCCTAGATATCGTATGTCAGCATTTAACGGATAAAGTTACCATAACAAACCAAACGAGGAATGCGAATATTGATATCTATATGCGTCAGTTGGGTATTTCCACAAAATAGGACACATGACATTAGTTAGCATTGTAGATAGTCTATTCCTTTTTGATATTGAGTGATGTTATACGTTCAAATGCTCTTGTGTTGTATTAAATTTTGACCGTGTTTGGATTAAACTTTGACTTATGTAAGTTTGTTCTCATTTATAATATCTTTATACATTTCCGTACAAGTTTAGTATTGTAAACATAATGTACAAGTGATTAAAATCGTTATTAAATTATGAACCATTAGTACATCGATAAAAATAATAACATCATCTTTGATCCATTCTAAAGAAAATGGCCGCGTTCAATGTGGGTTAAATGGAAAATTGGTATATCGAACTAGATAGTTCCCACATCTACAATATTTACCTCCCTAACTATCAGTAGTAAAATAATAAAACGACTAGACTGTCTTCTTGAAATGACCGACGCTTTCCGGTACAACTTTCTATTTTTCTACGGTCTCTGAGGGAAGGTTGTATTCTTTGTTTTGTTTTTTGTTGTTTAAACTTATGTATTGTTCATCGCTTGTGAAACAAGTTCTTACAACTTATATATATTATACTAATCACTCTCGATGACATATTCTTTGTCACTTGCTGACATGTTTGTAATGGAGTATCGTTTTCGAAATTTTGCGACATAGGATATTGTCACTACTCTCCTTATATCCCTTCTTATAGGACTACATAAACATATACTATAGAAGGGATAAAAGAAGAGAACTCTAGAAGGGGTAAAGTCATGTGATCATATGTTGAGTTTTCTTGAAATGACGTCACTTACAGAAGAGGTTGGACATCATACAGCGGCGCTCAAATACAAGTGTCCGAAACCGGTATTTTCTGTTCCGACCTACGCGCCGAGTTAGTGCTAGGAAGTATCTGTATCGGACTCGTGTTTTGCAGTTCCAGGATTTGTTTAAAGAAAACGTTACAATGCAGTGTTATAGAGTATGTCTGTGTGAAGGCATTAACTTGCCATTATGAAGCATAAAACTGTATTGTGATAGAAATCTCTACCTTTAAGTTTGTAATAAGGTGCGTTACTGTATGTCGGCCTTTAGTGTCCACGTCATCACATCCTGTTCTATTCTGAGAACCAGTCTTATATGTCTCGCCTCAACTATTGTATATTTTACAAAAGTTAGAAATATAGTTATTTATTTGTCATATTTACCGAACGGGATTTTCCGAATAAAAACACGTGAATTCATTTTTGTGGATATGACTTAACCAATGATAAAGCTCGTATTGAATATCACACACATCAACCACTGATTACATTTATCTAACTGTGTTCAAGAGAACTTATTAAAATGTAAAAATGACTAAACGGGTGCGTTAAAAATGTATATCATCATTATTGTGTCATTCTCTGAAATGTTCGGCTCAAATGAGGTGAAATTGAGTTATTAATATTTCTGAATGCAGGGATTTATGTAGGTCACTGCAAAACAAAACAAATGCAAAAACGATATCTTTAAAGTACAGGTAGAATAACAAACTGTCATTTGTCACCTTTCGAGTTATTAAACAATATTTGATTTTTTTAAATATTTTGGCGGGGGAATTTGCATTTATATGTAACCACTCATATCCACATTCAATATAGTGTAATTCGGTCGAAAAAAATGCGAACTCTCTGGGTTAACTTTTAATCTGATGAAATATGCTTGAAAAAACATGTTTCAATAAATTTTCAATTGAAATTTAGGCGGGGGAATTTTGAGTTAAATAAAGTCCCCATCAATTGTTTTTTGCCAGTTCGGCATTCTATACGGAGTTTCACGGAGATTACCGATCGTTCGAATGTTCGTTAGCGTCTGAACTAGTGTTATATGTTCGGATGTGTTATCATTTTATTACCCTTTACGATACTAAGCAAATATATTATGCAATACATGCGTTGCAGTTGTTTAATGCAGAAAATTCGGAATCAGTGTAAAATATAAGCAAAACTAAAAAAAAGATAATTGAAAATTAAATGTCCCAATTAGTATTTTAATGCCTTATTTTACAAGTTTATGATTAAATATTGAATCAGTTATGGTGGTATACGTAAGTTTCATATGAATTTCATATAAATAGACAGCGGTTGTTTAAAATGATAAATAAAACTGGTAGGATATTGCAGTCCTAGTGGTCACACATACGTTTTGGGAATAGAGTTAAGGGCTGGTTAGTCATTAGGTAATCGTTTACTAATTGGGATGAATCACATTTTTTGTTGTACTTATAATATAAACATTATGTTTAAACACATTTAAGGGAAATTTTGAAAATATGAATGTATAGGCTGTATCTGAAAAAAACAAAATGCTTTTATTTTTGCAAAAATATAGGCTTTAATATTATGTCCCTTCTATAAACTATTGATTGAATACAATTATCTTAATGAATTCAGTTATAAAAGGTGTAACATTTTCACAACTCCGCCTTCCATTGTTTATCACTAAAACAACACCAAGACAGATTTCTGTGTTATACAGACGCTTTCAATATACATATATATGTATATGATAAGTAATTTGAAAGCGCCTGGCTGATGTTGAGTCAAAAGCATGCGATTTTACTGGACGGTCACAAAAGGCTAAGGTGCACAACCGGGGGTCAACTTTTATTGCACTTGCTTCCGCTTATACACAGGATCCACCGGGGGGGGGGGGGGCAAGGGGGGCCTGGTCCCCCAGTCGGTTGTGGAGTGACCTTTTTCTGTATTCCTAATAATAAGGGTTTTCTGTGTATGTTGAATACGTTCGCATTACCGCGACGAAACATTATACCTGTATGCTTTCTTTATATATTTAAACTTTACCGAATCATAAGGAAAATTAAATTAATTCAAAAGATTGAGTAATAAGACACCATCATAATTGTGGTCCTTTCATACAAGCAAGTTTTGCAATGTGATATGCAAAATACACTGTGTTAAATGTTGGTTGGTATTTGAATACATGTATCGCTCTAACCTAGAATCTACCATAAAATCACGAATTATGATAATTTATCACCAGTTTCTGTCTTTTTTAAATTAGCTTAGTCATAAACATGAGCAAATGCCTACATACAGTTTGTGAGCATCAGTGATAAACCCTAACCCTGGTTTATATGTTCGTGATAATAATACCATTATTAGAACATTCACAATCTGTCTGTTACTGCATTTAGCAATCACTACTGACCAGAAAGTTGGCAATTTGATGAAACAAAAATTATGACAAGCAGTCACATAGATTATGTATCCGGTATGGCTAATACAGTTTCAACGTTTAAGCTGGGACTAATATATACATGTATATATTGTTCCCAGGTTTAAGTTTCCGTTTGGTATCTCCTGTTATAAAGGTTTAAAAGTGAGAATTGCATGCATGCTAATCGGACATGTTTATTTCTAATGCGACCTAGACATACTCCGGATTACACCAGTCACCATCACCACAAGTACAATAAATATGGGTATTTCCCTTTAACCCTGCGGTACAAACAAACATATACATGTAACGTTTGTTAACATCGTGCTCGAATCGCAATGAAAACAAAGACCCATACCCAACTTTCGCGTCACTGTGGTCCGACCAACTTCCTATAGAATTATAGAAGGTAAATATCTTCAAATCGCAATAAATAAAAATCTGTTAAAGGTATAATATATCGTCTGAACAGATGGTCTGTATTATTTGAAATTTAAGCAATGATATTGCAAATCTTTGATCGTTGCCTGCACATGTGATGCATGCTTTTGTCACTAATTGTTATAAAGCATATCATGTTCATGAAAGAGATATTTGAATTTGAAACATAACTACTTAGATGTTATTCAGATAGCTAATACAAATAACTTTACTTTAATAAAAACGACATCATTTAGTTGTATGCGCGTTAAATTATTCATGTACTGGATATTACATTTTTCTTTTGTAATGTTACACCACTTGAAACATGAACATGCATGTATATATATTTTGCGCATTAAGCTCCAACGATTGGTATAGAGAGTAGTAAATGTATGTTATTGTAAATCACCAAACTACGGTCGAACCTACAGGTCAAATGTATGTCTGCTTAATCGCAATCTCATTGGGCTGATTTCAATGAGAAATTGGAAATTGCACGACAAAGTGTTTATTACAAATGCTAAGTGAAACGAATTCTTGTTTTTTTGTCTCTATTTTATTTCCTGAGCAAAACATTTGCCTATCACGTAGTTCATTTTCAATAATAGAATAATATCGTGTTTCATCAACAAAATCGAACTCCATTTGTTTTCTCTTTAAGTACATAAAACATAATGTTTTAAGCGTTTATCGGATACATAGATCTAAGATAGCCCGAGGCTACATGTTATTGTGTTATACCAGATATCAGTCGGTGATCATCGGAAAATTTACGATCACTTACGGAAACTACCGACAGAAAAATCGTCTGCTGACCAGAAGCCCCATCAATATCGATTTGCATCGGCTGCATTTATCTGATGAGCGATATTGTTGTGTATGAGATGAAAATTTATACACGCTTCCGACGATTATCCTACATTACGACAACGTCGTAAATCGGCGTTGCACGGACGTCGTGGTTTTAACGTTGGTTAGACGTTGGAATGTGGTCGGCGACGTCATGACCAAAATCCAACGTTGGTCCAACGTCGTTTGACGTCAGGTGTTTGCTGGGAAGTAGTCCCCTATAATAATTATACAGAACATCTGGCGTTTGTAACCCACTATTGACGGAGAAGATCCACATGATAGTGATTTAATTTGATTACACGTAAAATGTCAGGCCTGAATGTTTTGATTATATACATGTTTCGTTAATTAAAAATCGACAATTTACTTTTAGCAGTGACAAGAAAAATGTGCTCGGAAACATGGTCTTGATACTTGAATTTTGCTACATATTTACCTGAATAGTTATCGTATTATATTTTCAGAATCATGGAAGCAGTACTTGAAGAAATAAAAAAGTTGTCGAAATCCGTTCAATCAATTCAAGATGATATAAAACAGCTCTCAGACAAGTTCGAAGTGCACCTGAAAACCTGTCCGTCTATTCAATACCAGATTCCGTGCATGGGAGAATTGCGTGTGTCACACTTGCAAGGTCAAGGTCATTCCAACCAAGGGCACAGCGACATTAATCTTGACGTTCTTCATCATGGTCAAGTTCATCATGACACTAACGAGGTTGCTAGGCATCTTCATGAACACCCTGCATGCGATCAAGGTCACGACACTTTTCAAGGTCATTGCAAAGGACAACAAGTATATGACAACACGGATGCCGTTTCCGGATTAAATAATACTCAAGGTCATAGTGAAGGTATATCAAATCCACGACACAAAAGCGATCAAGTTCATTGGCTACAACAACACCCAAGTGAAAATGGCGACGGGAAACTGCAGACGAAAAATGATGATGAAACCGAATGTAAATACCAAACTGAGAATACAAACGACACGAATTGTCAGCTCCGACCCCCAACCAATAAATATCAATGTAAGTTTACAAAACAAGATAATGTAGAAAATCACTCTTATGATTGTGATACTTACGACTAATATCATATATCGCTACCGTCGAGCTGAAACTTGAAACGGATGTTGAAATTATCGCGTGACACCTTACGTAATCATAGCGATAAATGGACGCTTAATCCCAAGATCGTGAGTTCGAACCCGCACTCTTCAAAATCCTGAATTGTGTGCGAGTACTGGCAAGTGACCCAGGAAACAATGATTTAAAGTTATAATGATTTGTGTCACTATCGATGTTAAATAGTCAGTTGAAAATTAAGTAAATATTTTAAGTTCAGAGATTACTATTGTATAATTGGATCAGTATGCGAATGCCTCGGACAGAATGTTGTAATCGAGTTATCCACCAAGTTGCAGACATTACGCACTTATTGCTTGACATGTTAAAATATTGAAACGGAGAAGTTACTGCAGATCAAATCTCAAGAATCGTTTAAAATCTCTCGTTCAATACTTCGTCCTCAGTTTCATAATAATCGAATCGTTCAAAAGCGTTCAATCGGTTAAAATTGTTATTGGCTGGCAGGTCGTTCAGTGACAAACACTGCCGAACATTTCCGAACGTTTGCACATTTAAATACGTGTGTGCAAATAACACTATTGTCAGATTGGGTTGTTAGCGATGCAAACGTGATCGAGTCACTAACGTTATCTATAACGTAGCACATAGCTGGTGTTTAAATCACCATGACGGGTTTGTTTGGGTTCGGATGAGTTGTACTTCTTGTTTGGGTTCGGATGAGTTGTACTTCTTGTTTGGGTTCGGATGAGTTGTACTTCTTGTTTGGGTTCGGATGAGTTGTACTTCTTGTTTGGGTTCGGATGAGTTGTAATTCTTGTTTGAGTTCGGATGAGTTGTAATTCTTGTTTGAGTTCGGATGAGTTGTAATTCTTGTTTGGGTTCGGATGAGTTGTAATTCTTGTTTGGGTTCGGATGAGTTGTAATTCTTGTTTGGGTTCGGATGAGTTGTAATTCTTGTTTGGGTTCGGATGAGTTGTAATTCTTGTTTGGGTTCGGATGAGTTGTAATTCTTGTTTGGGTTCGGATGAGTTGTAATTCTTGTTTGGGTTCGGATGAGTTGTAATTCTTGTTTGGGTTCGGATGAGTTGTAATTCTTGTTTGGGTTCGGATGAATTGTAATTCTTGTTTGGGTTCGGATGAATTGTAATTCTTGTTTGACTGATTTGTCTATCAACGATTGTTTGTTTGATAAACTGAAAGATCCATGGGCATTTTTTTCTGTGTACATTGTAGGCCTATACCGTTGAACAAACTCAGGTTTTATAATTACTTATGAAACGACTCGTATGACTGTCTAGGGGGGACAACTGTGATTCATATCACGAAATAAAATCGATAGTAGTCTCGCTTTTTATTTCATTAGTTCATATGGGGGAAAAGTTCGTTTAAGAGACTAGACTTCCGCATTTTGATTTTGCTTTCCTAAAATATGGGATTATGTTTAATATTTTTGTGGGTTTTGTTTCAGACGGAAGGCGTTCCATGGTCCGGAGATCACTAAAACAGCGTCAACGCCAGTGTCTGAGATTAGCCATTCAACAGAACATCTTATTATTATTGGACCATTTGCCATTTGTCCGAGGAGATTTTCTCGATCGGTTAATTGAAGAGAACTGCTTGACGGATAACGAGTGCACCGAGTTTACTGACGCCGGAAACGGAAGTGGCAAGGACAAGGTTCGCAACATGATGCGCATTATCCGAGGTCGCTCGTATGAAGTAATGGAAAGATTTCTAAACTGTTTGGAAACAGTTGTTCCTCATGTGGTCGAACTTATTCGACAGTCTTACCAAAAATGCTTGAAAGACAAGCAAGTAACACCGTTATGTACCATTTGTTTACTGAAACAATCTGTTGACGTCAAAACAGTTGGTGACGTCACATGGAGCGCGCGAAAAATTACAGATTCACTCTATGACGAAATTGTGATTGGTAAAACCGACCCCGAAGTGCTGTGGCATAAGTTTGCCACGGAGTGCAACTCATCCAATGAAGTTAAGTCGGTTATCGCGACACTTTCAAAATACTTGAGACATAAAGGACAGTATAGTGAACTTGTCAATCGCCTTAGTAGAGTGAATGCATTGAAGTGCCAATGTGTTAGCAAAACAAGTTCTGAACAAAATGAGATTTTACGAATTGACGTCACGACCTTATCAGAAACTGATTCCGAAGATTTTACTCCAAGTTCGTCTATGAGTTCTCTGAACAGTACATCCAATCCAAATCTTGATTCTGAATTCGAGGACGACGATGTCCCAAATTTGATTTCATGGCGAAAATTAATGTTATCACAATATTCAAAAAAATTTACACAAAATATCAATCGTCAAGCTTCATGGGAGATAATCGAAGGATTACGATCGCGTTCAAACAGCTTCGGCAAAAGCCATTATACAACTCCTCCAGGCAATAATAATTCCGGGACCTCTTTCAACAGAAGAGCCTCAATGTTCGTATAAACACTGTTGTTGTCATAGATTTCAAATCGCCACTTACTTTAACAGCGAACAATGTTCTGACTTGTATAGGACTGTATCTTTCCCGAATTCGTTCTTGTAGAATAATGTCACAACACGAGTATTATCGGACATGTGTGGTATGCACATCAATGTAATATTACCGGTTCACTGAGGGGCTGAAGGAGCAATACTTACCTGTATTACTGCTTTTAATACTAACGGTACTGGTAGTAATACGGTTGTAACCGTTCAACAGCTAACATTATGTCAGTATTGTTGTACACTGCAGTTAAAGCTGTGATTATGAACATAATGTTAAGGATTGGATTTCTATACACCTTTTAACTTTTTGTTACTGCCAGTACACCGATTATACTATTTTCAAACATATACACATCATATAAAGTTTACTTTACATTGATTGTAAAACAAGTTATTACAGCTTATACGTATCACTCTCGATGACTGATTCCTTGTTTACTGACCAGTACTCGCTCCTAATGTAGGATTGTGAACTTTGTAGTTCAACCTCCCTTCAACGGGCAGGATTCGAACCCACAGTCATTGGGTCAGAAGTCAAGTGCTCCACCGCTTGACTACTAAGCACCCCCTTATATTAGACATATGATACATTAAATACTTCCAGAATGAAATCGTTAACAGATATTAATGATATGAAGGTCAATCACTGAGTGGCACATTTAAATGTGCCTCTGTACTCGCAAATTATTTTAACCCTATTGCAATAAGAGCATTATGTCTGCAGATGGACTTTGATGGATACTTCAACTATTCAATAGCTCCAGCTCTTTTTCCTCTATGTGTAAATTTACTTATTGACCTAATTATTATTTACTTGTGTAATCGGGTATCCATGAAATTGTTGTTAAACCATTATCTTTTTGTCGATATCAATGGCTTCTAGATGCGCTTCAAAGTATATTTCCAACAAACTCACATAACAATAACTTCATTTATGTATACGATTTATGTGACATAGTGATATTTTCCATTTTAGTGTTACAACTTTCAATATTATATTCAAATACGTATTGGTGTTTAAAGTCACTGTGAACATTATAAGAATGAGTTGTTTTTGCTTCAAATGAATCGACATTCAAAAATCATCGTACACACAACAATATCAATATTTGAACATGGTAAACTATTTGGTGAACTAGTTGAAGTCTTTTTAATTATCCGACGTTACGGCTTTAAGTATCTCATTTTTTTAGAATGTGGAATACGTGTACATAAGTTCAGTCTTTTTTACTGGTATATTCGTTTGTCAAAACGTATTTACTTGACATGGGTGCAGATTTTTCTTACACGTATTTGTCGCGTTTCTTACAAAGTTAAAACCATTATAAACTTCAATAATTGCGAAGCTTCACTGCAATATATGCGCTTATTGATACAATAAACATTCGTAATAGCCTATTCATTCGATTCCATTTGTAAGGAAATATTTTCCTAAATAATTCCCATAAAGCCACATTAATGTATTTCTAGCATATCATTCCACCCGTGCCTACTTTGCTAACAGGTAATTGTGATTACTTTTCTTCATGATCAAATAAACTTGTGTATGTTTGTTAACGACATTATCATTATGGCCATATCAAATTATACATGTGTAAGGTTCATATTTCAGAACGAACCTATCAGATAGGGCTAAAGGTATAAAGAGATAAAACAAAATTTATCTGTTATATCTACATGTTTTTTCTTCCCACAATTAGCTACTGGATCAATAAATAGTTTAATGCATTAAAACATATTAATTGAGTTTGGTTTTAAAATAAAGGTAAACTACAGTTAAGGAGTCAACTAGTTTGTAAAAGCGAGAATACGTAGCTGCATAGAACGCCTCATACACAAAACAATGCCTCCCCACACAAACCTCCGGGAAAACAACAGTCCGCAATCATCAGGCATTTAGAAGGTGCAAGGGTAAATACGCAAGGGAACACAAACTAGTTAACAAAAACAACACAGCGTACAAAGTAAATGACTGGACTTAATTTGTGTCAGCTTCTGATCATGCATTAGCTACCTGACACATAATGATCGGCTAAATTGGCCAATGTCGTAAATGTTTTAACATAATTACCGGGGATTTTTGTCATTTTCAGATATAATTTTTTAACCAGACTGCCGAGAAATTACCCGTCTGAGGACGCTAAACGTATCTCCATATTGGTATGGCCTAATTTAAAATGGAGATTATGTTCTGCTGTCATTTGATATAAAACCTGCATATATGGTTTAGTGTATACGTATGAATAATAGCTCACAACACAGATCCAAATGTATTGTGATTGATTAACAACACATACACATATTTTGAACGTGTTCCATATAACTTGGGACAATGCCGTTTATATAATGCGAGTTTCCTTATGTAAACAATGTTATTATATTGCTTATGAATTAAAGTCTATATGCCTTGCAATCTGTGTCTTATGCAACATATTTACTTGAAATAAATGTGTAACACATATCTTATTCTTCTTCACTTTCAGAAGAATCCTATATAACTAACACTAGACTAAACCAGACATGACAAAAAATGTTCATACCAAAATTCACAGATTGGAAAGGAGAGGCAAAGGGGAGGTCAAAAACAAGGTCAAAGCCGAGAAGGTCAATTCCAGGTCAAATAGTCTCGACTATAACTGCGTTCATTTTCAGTTTTGGGTAACATAGATTGTGGTATTGTCTATAGCAACAGTTAGCAAGGAGACCGTAAACAGCTGATTATATTGCTCTTGACACAACACCCACACATATTCAAAGTTGTAGAAACGTTAAATGTAAACTGTCTTATCAGTACACACGCACACGCACGCTTAAATTCAAAATCCTCAAATTTGAACTCAGATGAAATTTCGGTTTGTTCGATTGTAAATGGTACAAATATAAACCATACAAATTACATCTGTAACATACCTTATCTTTCATTCCATCGCCGAAAAATTGGTTACGTCGCCATTTTGCTGTGTAAAGAAATTGCAAGTTTGAATTAATTAAGTGGACATGGATAGTTTGTGAATGTATATTTTAGGCGGTATGTGGATAACGGTTAATTTTATGTTATTTCTCAATACATCTACATGGAGGCATGCACTATCTGGTGTCGATACTTATGTTGCACAGAAAACTAACATTCTTAAAGTCTCATTTAAATCACTTTAAAGGATAAAGTTTATACATTTTTAGTCATAAAGGTTTTGTTTCTTTTGAAATACAAACGAATATCCACGTTACGCTGCATTTTTATTATTTCATATACAGAAAAACCTCAATAATAAGACCACCCTTTGGAACCTTAAACATTGGTCTTGAGGTTAAACTAATATAGCGTAACGGTAAACTGGACTTGAATAGTGTGGTCGTAGTTTTGAGGTGGTCTTATTATTGAGGTGGTATTTAAGTGAGGTTTTACTGTAGTTATGAAGTCACTCATACTGAAGGCGTTGTAACCGCATTTCATGAATGACAAAGTCGATAACAACACATATTTTTTCTTAAAATCAAGGACAGAGATATAACGACATACCCACTTATACGCAAGGTGTACACTGTCAGAACAGGAGCACTTCATACACAAATAGTTCAGTCACGGACCAGTGAACATAACGTATTAAAAGGTAGAACATATGGCAGGAAGTTAAACACAACGAGGACTGTTTCATTTTTTTGTTTACGTAGGTATAAATGGTATCATATTTTACCATACGCAATCTATCTCGGCTTGACAACGCAATACACAAATACCAATGTGTAATATGTGACGTTTTATACGGGATAACATTTGACTCAGGTAGGTGTGTTTAAAATACAAACATCTATGACTCTTTGTATATGTTAAATATAAATAGACATTGTCTACGCTTTCATGAATTACCGTATGATATAGTATCATAAACATTATAAAACTCAGACTTAGGTTATAACATTGCAAAATTATATTTACTAGCCTTTCGTTTTCATTAAATATAAACGAACGAAATGTTGTCTGAATAGTTGTTATTACCCACTCTACCGTACACTTGAGACAATTTTTGTAAAAAATATATTCTATAATAACAGCGTAACAGCAAATAGAAGATTAAACATTTTCAAGTCTAAGTCTGAGTTTCAGTCTTAAAATGTTTGTTTTAGGCCCCAGGTCATTTGAGCTTAAGTATTATCTTATTGTCTTACCTTTCAATATATAGATAGTTCCCACTTCTACAATATTTACTTCTCTTGTTCTGAATTGTCGGCCATTTTGATAGGCAAATTTCCTTAAAGTTTATGGGGAATATAATGTAAACAATGATAAACTAATCCGATATATAATAAAATAAGTATTCATTATGCTCATGGGGGTATTAGGTTCAGTACTTTGAAGAAAAAGGGGCTGTCACATGCAAATGCTTGGTATTTTCTTAATTATCACATATTTGGAAATTACTCCTATAAGAGCTTATCAGTTTTGCCTGTCAAAATGACCGACAGTTAAAATTACACGATGAACATTTAATCGAATATTAAGCATTTAAAGATAATTTTCTAGATATCACTAAACAATGACATTCTACGATACTTAAATAGTTTCGACGTCAATAAGTTGTTGAATTCGCGGATTCAAAAATATTCTAAAATGCTACATCATGTCACGGACATATAATTTTCGTGATAATATTGCATAGGGACCGTTTAGACGTTACATGCAAAGTAAAATATAAAATAACTAGACAAAATAATGAATGTTTATAGTAAAATGTGCATGTACTAGTCTAATATTTTGGACTACCGTGTTGGTTGTTACAATACAACATGTCACCGTACGTTATTTATAGTTATAAAACTTTACTTCGACACTTACACAACTATGCTTGAACTGTCAAACAGGAAATACATCTTACTAAGTTAAATGTATGGTGGCATATTACTGCCACCAGTTAGCATGATAGCGTTCGCGAATAAATTCGTGTTAACCACTTAATTATTACGATAATTATCTAGCTATCTAGTTAATATTCGTGATAAATTTTCGGTATGATAAATATAATAAAACTAGAAACAGGCTTGAAAGTGCCCAGAACTGCCACCTCTTACCTTTTTATGATGTATTACACTAGATTTAAGTGGTAACACGAATCTTATCTAGTTGACCACTTATTATGTTACTTAATAACTCAAATTCGCGAATTTCACTTAAGATTCGTGTTACCACTTATTAATTTTTGGCTTCTAGATGTAAGTGGTAACACGAATCTTAAGTGAAATTCGCGAATTTGAGTTATTAAGTAACATAATAAGTAGTCAACTAGATAAGATTCGTGTTTCCACTTACATGTAGAAGCCAAAAATGAATAAGTGGTAACACGAATCTTAAGTGAAATTCGCGAATTTGAGTTATTAAGTAACATAATAAGTAGTCAACTAGATAAGATTCGTGTTTCCACTTACATGTAGAAGCCAAAAATGAATAAGTGTTAACACGAATCTTAAGTGAAATTCGCGAATTTGAGTTATTAAGTAACATAATAAGTAGACAACTAGATAAGATTCGTGTTACCACTTACATGTAGAAGCCAAAAATGAATAAGTGGTAACACGAAACTTAATTGAAATTCGCGAATTTGAGTTAATGTAACATAATAAGTGGTCAACTAGATAAGATTCGTGTTACCACTTACATGTAGAAGTCAAAAACGCCTTTATAAATAAGTGGTAACACGAATCTTAAGTGAAATTCGCGAATTTGAGTTATTAAGTAACATAATAAGTAGTCAACTAGATAAGATTCGTGTTGCCACTTAAATCTAGTGTAATACATCATAAAAATGTAAGAGGTGGCAGTTATGGGCACTTTTGGCTAAGTCCCTTCTCCTTTAAATCGTTTTTTCAAGTATATTTCACATAAAAGATACCGTGACAGCACATGTCTGGTAGCTTTTTAAATATCTAGAAGGTAGTGACTGGTCGATTTTAATTGCCTGATTAGTGCATAGCGTCAAAACATCATATCAGAAGTAGTGACACATCCGTCTGCCCTAACTGTAGTCAGCCAACAAAGTAAACAATATCGATAAAAACATTTTTATACACGTGTTATTGACTATTATTAGACTGGGGCGTTAGCCCCATGTCTTTAGTAACCGTAATTTTGGAAACAGTCGTCGCAGATTTAGACACATTTGATACCACTCTTTGTATCACTGCGCTTGATTTGCATACGACCAATACGACCAATTAACATGTCGAATTGATCGTGACATCACTAACCGCCGTACTACTTTCCTTCGTATTTGAAAAATTTGCAAATTGTTCGGAAGGTAAAATAGATCTTCGTTTCCGAATCCATCGTGATAATTCTATTTTAAAGTGAAATATCTGGTTCAAGAATTATTGTTGAATTATTGTTTAAGTGTTCGTGCTTAAACTTTCGTTGGTAAGAGCAGCTTTTGTGTACGTAAAAAGAGAAATCGATGAATTGAGGGAGGACTATTTTTTATCGGAAACAAGTGCTCCATTCGGATACATTTCTTGTTGTTGACTCCATGTTTGACTTCAGCCTAGATTACTATATACATCGTCAAAACGATTCATTCGCAATTAATTCCCACTATCATCCATAACATTTGCCCGCTCGTAGAAGTTACGAATTCGCTATTTATAGACAAGGAAAGAAATACCTTGTACATGGACGCGCTCGGCAGACGAGTTGGAACAATATTCTGGAATCGGATTCTGACCATTATTTTACTGCACACTGAATACTGTAACAAAGCGTTATAGTTGCATTTATTTATGTCAGGGCTAGTACATACCGGGTTATGAATCGGACTATATAACGCTATCTCTTATCGATGTATCTTGCCTCGGCTCGCGATTTTACCTATGCGTAAATTTCACGATATGGTAGATAACACGCTCTAAGCAGACGACGCGTTTCACTTCGTGTTTATGTGTAAATATTTGTATACTGACAATTAATTAATATTTTATATAACAAAGAAATGATGATTTAGGAAAAATAGCATCTTAAGTAACACAGTATAATGTTATTTAAATTCTCACATGTTAATGGCATTCACGGGTATCAAATCCCAAATGACAAATTCAGTGAACTTTCAAAAGAAAAAATATCAGTTTTCAGACAAATAAAAAAGCACTTAAAAGTACTATTACACGATTTCTGTTACCTGCACGTCACCAAACTGTCTTTATTTTGCACAAAAACTCTAAAATCTTATGTGATACAAGGCGTATTAGGCTGCTATTATTCACATAATCATGGACGTAATTTTCAAATTGGAAGCCATTTTTTTCGCATTCCTCGAAAATTGGCCAAATTCACGCCATTGTTTTTCACAAGTCTGGTCGCTCACATTCGAATCGTTAATTAGGAATTAATTACACATAGCGAGGTCTTAAATATATACATATCAACGAAGCAATACATACATCATCCAGAAAAATCGTTTTAATTAGTTGAGTTTACATTTTGTCTTCACTATAACAAAACATTAATTTGCAAATGGCATCCGATGTGTAGTGAGTCACGTGATCATTCGAGGCATGATAAACTACGGTACACCGTCCGATTCATAACTCGGTATGTACTAGCCCTGTTTATGTTAAAACAATTCAAATTTAGTGACTGTTAAATTTGGCAAATTCCCGTGTTAGTGCAGCGTAGACATTATAGTGCAGTATGCGTTTACTATAGCTGCCAAACACTGGTTGGATTACTTCCCTTGGATGAAAATTAGGTCGTCCATGTTGAATGCGCATAAGTAAAACAAAATGACGTCAGTACATTTTATTTATTTCTGATGTTAGTTAAAAAGCTACTCGATATTATTTGATAAAGAAAATCGTTTTCCGAACATGTTTTATAGCTTGTGCATCGATTAACCGTTGACTTGCCGAAAACAGGTTGTACCGGTATATGTGTTTGTGGGATTCTAAGGTTTTGACTTACAACTGAACAATTGCTGGTGTTGGTAGGCTTTAAAACAGACTTGTCCCAGACTTCAACACAACTGTTGGTAGCCCGATTCAGCTATAGACTAGTCCGGGACGTCGGGCTAGTGCATTTCTAGAGCTCTGACAGCTTACGGAAACATGAGAATGTTATTTATCCCGTCACTTGTTTTAACTTCAGTCTGATCACAGTATGCTGGATGCTTTGGGGGAATGTTTGCTTGCAATCAAGGAATCGGTGTTGATAATGATATTCAAAATCGCTGCTGCTTACTGGGCATCTTTCCAAAATTTAAAAAAGTAGTTCCACTTCCCACTTGTACTAACATGAATTCACACACTTTGTAATTGATTGTTTTGGATCTAAACTGAAATTTTCTACAATTGCCGTATGTTGGCTTTCATACTGCTATTGATAATTATATTTGTGCGCGCACGAATACAGATATACGGGTGATCACGAAACATCTTCTCAAGGACGCCATCTTGGAACAACAATTGGTATTCATGTAAGTGTCCATTGTTATTGTATACAGCTTAAATGAATGGAATAGATTGCATCCTTTTCACATGTACAAATGAATTAGTAATTTAAATAGGACTAAGTTCCTTACATTTACAATGTGGAAGTTGCTCTTCTAAACATCTGCAGAGGAGGTGACAACCTTCTGCTGAATCATGTTTGACTAAATTGTTATACGTGCATTACACTTAAATAGTCTAACATTTAACACGAACGACTGATAAACCAACTCGTGTTATCTATGTATTTTATGCGTTATCTGAAGTGTATTGTTTTCATTTCAATTTTGATAAGTAGTCAGAGTCCATTTATTTTACACGTAAAAACACAGAAACACACCAACTACTAATAGAGAGAATAAGTGGCTACAGGGAACGCCACATACAAAATGCAGCACCACACAGCTAGGCATTAAGTCCAGTAATATACATTGTGACCATATTCATTCCAATACAGTCAAACTTCTATTTTCAGCAGTGTGATGCTCCTGTTAAAAGGAGACATTGATGTAACTCCTAGGCTGTTTCGGCTGGCTATCAATCCTGCTATTGAGCTTGGCGTTAAAACAATTGTAACAGACAATGAAGGAATCAACTTGTTTGGAAAAGTTGCAACAGGGAATGCCACATACACAAGACAATGCCTCCACTTACAGACCTCCGGGATAACAACAGTCCACAAAACGACAGGCATTGAGGATGTGCAAGGGTCATGACGCGAGGGAACAGCTGTGCAAAGAATGACCTGACCGACCATAACGGATAACTAAGGAGAATTAGGGATGTCAAGCAGGGAGGAAATTAATGGATGGAAAACATCACAGAGCTTGCAACAATAGGCCGTAACGCGATATGAACATTTACACGTGACAATTAACATTATTATACATTTGTTAAACCAAACAGTATGATACTTTATGTCAAGGAATTATGAAATATGTAATAAATGGCAATATTGTTTATATCGACTATAAACCTTTTACTAAACACAGTTTAGAACATTGTTTTGATAACTTTATTTAAAACAAATTATAAAGAACACATTAACATTTGAGCTGGTTGATTCTAGTTGATTTGTATTGTATGTATTACTAGTGTATCATTATTCATTTGTTTTGTTTTTTCATTGATCCATCGGTAACACGTTTTGTGTTCACAAATTCACATCTCTGCTAATCCTGACTAATACACTCATACACTTGTTTATTCATCTGGAATTCCTTGAAGACTTTGTGTATAATGAGATGAATTGTTTAACTTGTATTCTGTAACATCACTTTATGTTTCCCATCTCAAGCAGTGAGAAATCGAAATGGGGAAAAAGTAACGTCGTAGTAGCATGGCACGTTACTTTGCTACGTTTTTCCATATATCTGTTTCGTTTTGTGGAATTATTTTTTGAAATTTGAAATTAAATATTTAAGTTATGGCAAGGTCAGAATAAGGCTGCCGTTTGACTTGACATCTTCCATAAATATGGTTTTCATAATCATTGGTAATGGTAAATACCTTTTAAGGATTAGTTTCCGCCAACTTATTCAATACGAGTGTGGTAGAAATGTATGACCGCAGTGCGGTTAAGTGTGGTATAGCTAGCTGTTAAATAGTTTTAACTCCCAATGTTCTACTGACATTTCCAAGGCTGTTAATCGCTATGAGGTTATAGATTTTCCCTTTATGTTTTACATAATTATTAAGTTGCCCATTTCTTCTTATATGATTCTTTTGCCTGATTCAATTTTCGAGTTCACACCCCCTTCCCGTCCGCAGCCAACTTGTTTTCTTTAATCGTCCTGAATTGGATTCCTATTCTTAGTTTCGTCCCCTCCTTCAACTCTCCGTATACTTGTTTTTTTATAACTGACCAGATAATTTCTTATTGCCCCAGTCCCCATAGATGTTTGCCTTCACACGTACTCTACTCCCAATGTGTCGTGTAGTTCTGCGTCGTTCCATTTCTATGTGTTTTGGTTAATTGATGATACCATGTTGTTTGGTGTCCCCTTCCTAATAATTGCGGTGTTTGACCCAATGTGTGTGCCCGAGTGTAAACTTTTTGTACCCCACGGTTTTGAATAGATCTTTATAAGATATTCTGATTGGTGGATGCATCCCTGACTTTAACATATTTGTTCACTTTTATTACATTCTGCATCTGCGTACATAATGAACACGTTTTCTCCAGATCTTTACCATTCCTTTACTACTAAACGATAATAAATTAATATTCATGATGACTTATAAATAAAAATAAAATTATAATTATGCAGAAATCCAAGTTGACTATTTTACTAAAACCACGATTTGTTCACAGCTTAACTGAATAAAAAGTTCGATTTGAATTAAGTGAAAAAGACGCTCGTTTCGTTCAAACACTTTATTTACCTAAATAACAAAAAAACGTGAATCTAAATCTTTTCCAGACATCGGTGAAAGGCACATCCGGAAACCACACACTCAACAAAACCGGTCGATTGAATGAAAGATGACAGAAACAATCTCCAGGATATTTAAGCACATGTGAGAGTTAATCATCTATTCAGAGCATGGACGAATTGGATGCACAGCAAATGGATACTGAGGATGCAAAGAACGGAAATATCCATGGTCAGTATCCACTAAATTAATTTATGAAGCAATGGGAGGCATTGTCTGTGAATGTGACGTTTCCTGTATCAATTTGGTTGTTGTTTGAAAAAATACGCCATACCGATGCCATGAAAATATTCACACATGTGGGCGGCAGCGTTGTCGTGAATAAGGCATATCCCTTTGATACCCGTCATTGGACGACGTTTTTGGTAAAATTTCTTCATCTTAGATAATACCACTTCTTTGTAGTATCTGCTAGTCATTGTGCGTCCACGTGGAACGGGAATCTGAACGACAGTACATTCCGTATGAAAGAAAATTAAGTACATAATTTTCTTGGCGCTCTTAGTTCTCCTCGATATGATTCGTCTCTGGTCATGTTTAGCCATCCATTGTTTGTTATGTATGCGTCTCTGTGGCTCAAAATAATAACTCAAATTTCGTCACCAGTAAGAAGCCCAGACAAACTACGGTTGTCAAATTTTGAATACTTTGTCAACAATTGTTTTGTCGTTTTAAGTCGGGTGTCCTTTTGTTCTACTGTAAAATGATGGGGTACCAAGCGAGCGTAAAACTTAGTAACTTTAAGATGCCGGTTCAGAATGGTGTAAACTGTCCCCGCGGAAAGCCCAGTACCATGAGCTATTTCGAGTAATGAGACACCAGCGCTGTTTAATTCCGGAAATGAGTTTTTATGAGTGATTAAAAAAGAGCAATTGTTTCGTACCGAGTGACAATATAATTATGTTGGTAGATATCGACGTTGTAACTGAATGTTTCAATGACATACATACTTGTACATTGAAATGTTCATACTCGTGCATGTTCACAAGACCGTCACCCGAAATGTCAAGTATATCGACCATCTTCAGTTATCATTTCACCAACTGCAGCGATTTTCTGTGGATATGACAGGTCGTGGTCTTCCACGCCGGGGCTTATCTTCACAGCCGGATTTACTATCTTTAAACTACTTTGACTACCTAAAACAGTTCTCTGTGATACGGCAGTAGATCCATAAATACGACAAGACTCTTCACATATCACTAATCACGTGAAATATTTAGTACACTGCGTCCTTTAATGTAACTAACTCCTGGTTCAATTTCTTGTTCGCGTTTCAGTTTAGACTTAAAAAATAAGTGTAAATGACCAACACTCAAAAAGTAGTAATATCTTTAGAATGGCTGAACACATTTGAATACAGTTTTGTGTACATAGTAGAATGGTCATTGTACACACAAAATATTATCATGTGTTACTCGTGATATATTTCTACGGAAACGTAGTAGTGACAGCATATATTGAATGCACATCAAATACCAACAGTTCTATCTATGGCATTGTCTCACGCGGTAAATCTGAAATTAGAGATCCCCAAGTGGCCCGTTTTAAAATGTATCTACATTTCGTTTAATGCAATTCTTAAATTGTTTCTAAAGTATATGCCCGTATTTTCATGAAATGTTTCCTTCATTCGCGAAATAATCATTTTATTTACAGACCATATACATATACGAGAGTGTCTTCGAACAGGCATCAAAACACACGTGACAGATGTAACTCATGATATAGTACACACCCGAGATGATCTGATGGATTTATTAATTGAAAAGGGGTGCATAGCTGATGATGAGCGTCCGTGTGATATCGATGCTGCAAGCGACACTCCCAGGGAGAAGGCGCAAAAATTGGTGTTAACAATTATGAAACGTTCTTACAAAACCATGGACACATTTCTTCAATGCATGAAACAATATCACAAGGAATTGGTCGAAAAAATCTACAACTCTTTTGACGAATGTATGAAATGGATGGCGATAAAGCTGACATGTAGTTTTTGTTTTCTGAAAAAGTCGGTTGATATAAAAACTGTATCTGAATTAACTTTTAAGAAACAAATTATTACACAAACACTTCATGAAGATATTACATACCCTGGAATACAAACAGTTGATAAATGGAAGATGTTTGCCGATCATTGCAACTCAAAGGACAGCAAATATGTAAAGAAAATTATTACCGCAATTCAAAGGGATTTAAAAACTAGAGGACAGTACTGTGAACTTGTTGAACATCTTCGAACAATGCATGCATTCATCTGCGAATGCGAGTCCTTACAAAATGACAAAACGGAGAAACAACTTCACCAGAAATTGATGAAGTGGCGGTCTCCTGGACAAGAACTCGGACATACAGAACCAATCGAAACGGAACATAAAGCCAGCTGTACTGAAGTAGACGGTGGCTGTAGCCATGATCAGCGAGTAGCCGACGAACATCAAGGTATGCTTAATGAAACGCTCTCAAATCGGGCCACTGCTTCCAGTACCGTTACATTCTCATGTTGTATGTTAACATATGATCCAAAATATGCTGTCCAGGAATATGTGTTACATCTCTAAACACACGTTCCCTTTACGTGTTGTGCATCAATCTGGTGCCAGGGGATGTTATGTTAATAATTCAACTACCTGAACAGGCTTCAGCATGAAATTTCTCTTTCAAATTGAAACAGAATTAAGCTAGAAAGGTTTGGCTTTGAAAAAAATTATAAGTTAGCTTTGTGTGTCCTTGTTACATCTTAATGTTTTTAAACGCTTTTTTCATTCCTGATCTGGTTATTTTTGTTTCAATGAAACAAATACACTTTATGATAATATGTAACTACCATTGTTGTGCACAGTCATTTGAAGAACATTAAAACCATGGACACCAAGATTTTGAGGATGTAACCAACATTCCTGGACATCATATTTTACATCATATTTAATTCTGTATTCGATCTTATCTAGCTTGTAGACATTGTGCCAAATATTTGAAGTCACAGTGTGAATGTGGTGGTAGCGGAATCAAAACAATGTAACGGTGTTGAAAAAAGTCCGATTTTTAAAAAATACATTTAAAAGGCTTCCACATTAGAATTTGCGACAACCTTTGTTGTCAGACACCACGAAATGTAGCATAGAAAATATTTTACTTTAGGTATCATATGAAACGCCTAAATACTTGGTATACCATCCATCGCACCCGCCTTATGAGGATGTCTGCTATAAGTCATTCCAAACTGACGAGAGTGAAACTTATACTGACATTTTCTGTCCGTAATAGATTACTGATTACTGATTTATTTCTATTTAATACAATCTAAGCTTCTGATATCATGTTTATGTGATTTCAGACCACAATCAATAAAGTACTGACAGCTGTTCTGGTTAAGTGAAAGTCCTTATATTCAATTCCCCACGCAAGGTTCGGGAAACAATAACAGTGACCTGCAACAACTTCTGAAATGCTCACTTTACATGTCATTCGCCAAATTATAATCATGCACAATATTGTATTTTATTTACAGACGAAAGAATGTCTGGAACAAAGTCCGAACAGCGCCAACGGCTGTGTCTTGAAACAGCTTTCAGTTTGAATCAATTATCGTTAATTGACAATATGACACTTCATTTGCGCAATAAGCAGCAAGTTTGAAGTATAAAGACCAGATGAACATTTATTCTAACAACGAAACTATGGCAGAATGGTATCCAACTCCTGAAAGACAGTATCCATTTGGCATACATCTGAGAACTTTGTTGAAAATTATCATCGCCTGTTATGATAAATACGTAGTCTGGATGATATCCTTACAAAATACAACTATTTTTTCGCATCCACGGTTCTACCACTTTTTTTGGTTGAATAAAGCCTTTGTTCAGACAACTCAAAAGCTTTTCATTATCTTACCTTATAATTATTTCCATTATCTATAATATTGTAGATGATATCGACTTTGGATGTATATGTGCCCCGAGCTACATCTTACGGAGTTTACATTTCACGAATTATTCGTTTTGTAAGAGCATATGACCTTAAGACTGTAATATATCCCGATCATTTGCAATGACTGTGGCACCCCTTACTGTGGCTGTACCGGTATTTGCTCAAAACACACGTGTGTGGCCATTTCGAAAGCAAATAAAACAAACTTGTGTACCTTTAAGCATTTGCTGCACTAATAAAATTATAAAAAAATAAATGTAAATATAAGAATCAAACAGCAAATATTGATGTTTTATAGTAGTATAACTTACATTTGAGGGACAATTCAAACTACCGGTAGAGCCCCAATGTCAATTATACTACGTACAAACATCAACTTGAACTGTTGAATCCTTGTTTCTTGTGTCTTTATTGCCTTTGTCATTGGTATTTTATAATTTTATTGACCTGTCAAAATTTGCATATCTTCATGGTCAATGTACATGATAAATAAGTCTTTATCGAAAGTGGTCCGATTACTTATTTATAGCGTGCATTGACAATGAAGATATCCAAATTGTGACAGGTCAATAAAATTATTCAATAACATATTCGCATGTCTTCTTTCTCACGACTTATGACACCGTGACTAGCCGGACATGTTTAGTCAAGCGTCGAAATATTATCTATTTCCGGACTTACTCAAACCGACGATTTTTCAATTGAATACTAGTACTGTAATACTTTCCATCTTTTTTGGTACAATGCATACAATGAAATGTTCCTTTCTCCAAAAAAAAATGTTTTCACTCAAAACGGTACTTAATTTTATCCGTTTTATTAGACAAAGTCGATTTGCATTTAGATCAGAATGCAAGTGCTTACTGTAACTCGTGGAAAACTTACTGTAACTTGTAATGCATGTAAACAGTTGTCGGCTATCTAAACAATTTGAAGAATATCATGTCGGAAATGCGAGTCCGTCTGTGTTTAAACTCATCTGGGATTAGATGTGCTGTCGAGTTTCTAACATATCAGTAGCAATAGCAGTACGTACCCCATCCATCTTTTCAACATTAGCATCAACATCACCCAACTGTGCTGGAAATTATTTGCAATTGTAAATGACACTGTTGCACTGAATACTAAGATGATTGTTTTGTTTTTCTGGTGGAGTTTAAAATATCAAAAACTTGAATATGTTCATTGAATAAATGAATATATCATTTCTTTGTTCATTAGTTCTGCGGCACTTGACATTGTTCGTCATTTGTAAACAACCGCGGGAAATGCATTTGAATTAAATTTAATGTTTAATTATTAAATCTTAATAAATTGGTGCAAATTTTTACATTTTTCATTAATTAATCTCATCAGACGCTTCCAAACGCAGATAAATGCAATGCTATTGAAATGTATCAGAGTCTGTGAACTATTTCTCTTGGTAAGGTACTAACCATAGTCACGATATTAATTACGTCAAAATTTAGGAGATGTAAATTATAATTAAAGGTATTTCCTCTTACTTAAAACATGAAGTGACATGATAAATAGAATACATGTAGTACGAGTCGTAGCTTGTTGACGCGTAGCTTGTGGACGCTGTAGAAACTATCAGTCTCGGCTCCGATATTTATCGGGTGTTTAATTCCTCCGCCTTGCCTGATAGACTTTCTACATCCGCGCCTGTTAATTGAAACATGTTTTGCTAGATTTTTATAATATTGTGTACTGTGAGGTTTACTGACATTTGCTCAATAACGGTCGTTGCATATGGTGCAATTGAAATGTTCCATTATTCATAATTAACGTATGTAATGTTTAACCATGTTAGTGAACAGTCTTGATTAATATTTAAATAAATAAATTTTATAACACATGTATGTTCGTACAATGCTTTATACAGTGAAAAGACATAATTCATGGCATTCAATGTTTTATGTCAATTTCGCGTTTATGTGTAATAATGACTGTTTCCTGGTCGATATTTTATACTCACTCGTTGTCGTTATTATGATGCTATTGTTATACTGACAGGAAGTGAAGTACCTGACATTTATACTAAAACTAAATACAGTAAAACCTCACTTTTAAACCACCTCAATAATAAGCCACCCTCGAAATTAAGAATTCAATTTTCAAGCCTATTTTCGCTGTTTTGCTCTTTATTCAACCTCAATATTAAGACCTCCTCAATACGAATACCGATTTCCATGGGTCCCATTGGTGGTCTTATTATTGAAGTTTTACTGTTCCTGTGAAATTTGTTATTATTTATTAAAACAGTTTTTGTTGAAAATGTCCTTATAAACTGTATTCACGTTTTTACTGGTAATTATACGTCTTAAGTTGTTCATTTAACTATTACGCCATCTATGCATTTAACAATATCAATAAAACCAATGAACATGTATACAACAAACACACATCTTTCTAACAGAAGGACATAAGCATTACTTATTAAGCAAATATCTGTTTTCAGTTGAAAGAATTCATTGATACTTAAAAGTTGGGGGTGTCATGATACACCCGAAGCGTACCACGATAAATCGCAATACGTTAGTAATGAATTGCAATATGTCTGAAAAAGCCTTCATTTCGTTTACAATTTAAGCCTTAATAGTGCCGGTCGTAATATAAATTACTCTATGAGCGATATTTGTTTGTTAGTACTGATTGTTGATTTTTATTTGTACAGTATAATGTTATATGAAATAATTTGTATGATGTGATTTATGTTTATGATGTGTATGTTATATTTGTTATTTGCTGATGTACTTTCTTTTAATTCCTGATGGCTATATTGTAAATACAGAACTTCGAAATCATCGAACAGGTCTTACGTCGTTCCTTCATATTTTATATTTCATATTATCTAAAAGTAGGTCACTCGAACGGAGATAGGTCAAACACTCGAAAAAGCTACTATTTCATTATTTTTTTAATATAGATATGTCGAACAAAACAGTACTTAACTCTTTTGATTGATCAGTTAACATTCCTTTGTGTCGAGTGAGATTGGCAACACATTTAATTTGTGTTCATTACTTGACTCTTGTACTATATACATATATTTATGTGACAAACAAATTAATTAGAGTATCAGTAGATCTATTAAATATATTAATTTATTTTTAAATGAGAAATTTTAATTGATAATTATCTATTGAATTGCAAAGTGAATACAATTTTACAGTGTTCGATTTTAGTCATGAATTGACGCATAATGTATGTTCGAGTTTAGTCATGAATTGACGCATAATCAAATAATGTTTGAGTTTAATCATGAATCGATGTATGCTGGTATAGTTTGCCTTCTACATTGAACGATACATGTGTCATTACTGTGCGTCTAAAAGTATAACAATGTCATTATAATTCCGTGATGTAAATAAAAATAAACGGATAATTTAATTAATCTGTTTTTTCTTTGTCTTCCTTGCATTTCCCTTTTATGTATTATTATTAAGGAAAATGCTATGACTACTGCATTCAATATGACAACACAAACAACGCACACATGCCATGATTTCAGCATGCTTAGTACAATTGTACTGTATCAGTTGGTACATAGTACACATGAATACTATAGATACCTCGAACAATAGATGGCTCAAACTAATTGCTGGATCCGCCGGCAGTTCGAGGTTTCGAAGTTCTACTGTAAGACTATATGATACCTTCGTAATAAAACAGAGAGAATACGTAACCACAGGGAACGCCACATACACAAGACAATACCTCCCCACGCAGACCTCCGGAAAAACAACAATCAACAAAACATAAGGCACTTAAGGAGGCCAAACGGTACACATATTAAGGAACAAAGGCACAAGGAATGGCCCGACAGACCATAAGGAATAAAGTTGTTGTTGTTGCTTTTTTATTATTATTATTATAATTATTAATATTATGATATCATTGCTGCCAGAATAGTTTATTTTACTTAATTGGTCATACTTTGCAAGAAATAAGACGTTTGACGTTCGGAATACAATAAGATATTGCATGTATAAATGTCGAATCTCTGATATGAAACACATAGGAAAACTGTTTTGATGTATGACACCTAGCGTCATTCCCTATAATAGCCTACTTTCGATGCAAACACGCTTCGCTATCAAACTAATAGAAAGTTGTTTGTGAAATGAAATGTAATTTTGGTATATGGCCATCAGTTAAAATGAGAAAAAATATTATACCGCTAAAACCTCATAGTAAAGACCACCAAGAATCTATACAATAATGCTATGTTTGAAGACAAATTACTTACAAATCGGAGGAATTAAAGAACGGTCGTACCTCATTTATTCGACAACACTTTTGGACACGGTAAATTCGGATGAACGAGGTTCGACTTTATATACCACTTTCTAACATCGACTCTTTACACTAACCGGTGTCACTGGCTCCCATTAATGTGTGTAACGTTTATATCTCCAGAACCTTTAACCGACATTTCTCTTACCCTCTGATATATAAGAATGTTTATCAGCTGGTAAAGCGGTGCGCTTGGGGATCTCCCGTCCATCTCCTGCCGGAAACAGTAATGGAATTCGATTAAGTGCAAATCAACATTTTTTTACTAAAATAACCCCGAACAAGACCTATTTGCAGTGAAACTATAATAACGTCCAGTATAACGTCGGGTATAACATGGCTGCTGTGGTTTTACTGCATGAAAGAATCTAAATCTAATACGATACTGGTCCTACTTTCATTAGTACTTCCAATATATACATCTATATATATCTATATATTTTGGGTAATACCAAATACTGATTCCAAGGGGAGTAATCGGATAAATCCATCGTTTCAAGTAACTTTCTATTATCTCCCTTTCGATAATCCGGACATTGTTTCATCGATCCACACGTTATTTGAAAAGTACACTGATAAGAGATAGGTTAAGATCACAGATCTTTGCTTACCTCTCTTACAATAGGTTCTGATTGATCTAACTGAAGTACACGTGTATTAGCTTTATTGATCCAGTCAGTAATGAAGTATTACTCGTCCGGCATTACAGGGGTTTTACGACCGAAGTAGCGTTTTCTACAGTTCTCGATGCGGGAAAGAGCAACTAGTTGAAACATTAACAGATGTGCTGAACGTCCTTTTATTTGGACTTACCGTATATAAAGTGATAACACACTGATATATACCAAATTAGCTGTAGCTAACAAAATATTGAAGTTCTATATTAGTATAATTATATTACCTATTCAAACTGTACATCATTCTACATGTGTATTATTATTATCAGTGCTGTTTTCCCAAGTGTTGTTTGTATTATACATTGATTTGATAAATATCTAGAGCGTTTGATATGTAGCTTAAAATTATTTCAGTATGCATATAACTATGTGTGAACAGAAAATGTTTCAGAATTTTGCGCGTCATATCCGAGTTCTATGATCAAAAATTTACACAATAGTCACTGAAATAGTTTTCATTTTCGGTCTTATCCTTTGTATATTTACTATTGAACAAACTTTTTATGTAAACTGTTGTATAATATACTGAAGCATTATGTTGTTCATAGAATGTAAATAAACTACATGTATGTTTAAACTAAATAGTTTTCATTTCATTCCAAAATAAAACATTCTTCCCATCATCAAAATGGAAACATACATACCGTCTCCCGTGGCCGAGTGGTTAAGGCATCCGCATTAGGATCGGGAGGTCGAAGATTCCAAAAATCCACATTTTGACGCTCAGGATTCTGACTGATCAATTTTTCTCTAGTATTCTTCTTTTTTAAATAAAAACTGTAGTGAATGTTTGTGTGTGTCTAAATCAATTTTAACTGTTTTGTGATAAATTGAGTATGTATTTTTTAACTGTTGTTTTAAAGAATTCGAGTATTGTAAGACTACGTCTTAAAGATATACAATGCTATTAATACTAACTATCTTTTATATACATATATTATACATAAACTTCATCATATTCAAAATAAATAAAATTTAACTTCTGCGGACCAGCCACTTTAATGATATATAAATGAAGTCCTAATAGCTGATTTTCCTCTCTCTGCAGTATTAAAACAACAAGACTTTGATGGTAAAAAAAATAACATTTCTATCATTAGTTGGTCTTGGTATATCAACAAAACAGCAAACTTTATAGGGCCTCAAAAATTAACAAAGTATTTAAAATTATATGCAATATTTACATAAGATACACAACTGACAGAGAGAGGATATTTATAAAATAATTTTTTCAAAATTATAATCAATTTTATAGAAGACAATATTAAGGGTGAGTTGGTTCGGCGATGCTAGTTTGGAACTAGGGTAGCGGATATGTTCCGTCCAATCAATGAATACAGTTTTACTATTAGTTTTGGATGTGTAAGAGAGCCAACACTCCACACCCAGTCAGATGGGCAACAAATTACCCACAATCCAGATTTTTGGCGAGGGGTCCTTTATATTTAATTTTGAGATTTTTCCTATAAGTTTTACGAGGGCGGATTATTGAAGGGAATTTAAAGTGTATTAACCGGCGGAATTGTGACCTAATGGTCAATGAATTGATCCATCACTTAGATTCCGCCGATTAAATATTAAATATAGTGGACTGATTTAGTAATGTGGGACGTAGGGCGGCCAAGGCGCTGGATCTGGTCTAAGATTAACTTGTGATTCAGCACCCCAGCCGCCCCATGCCAACATACCAAGTGAAGATAACAGTTACTGGGACTAAGATACATAATCCAAGCAAGACTTCAGGTTAAATTGGCCAGGGTGCTCTCCCTTCCCAACTCAGTCCATGTGCTCAGTGAATATATTATGATATACACAAAGTTCCACTTTTATTTGTATATACTGATTTAATCTGGCTGTATACATAAACTGGCCAGACAAAACAATACAAGATCATACAGATGACGGTCCTTAGTAAGACCCAATTAAATTAAAATATTATCCCAAATAATCCCACCCCAACTAAAATGTAAGCCACAAGTATGCTATATAAACATATCATTACAAAAACATTTCTCATCAAATTTTATCTCAGGACAGTGCAGAAACCATACAACACATCAATATATATTAATACTAATGTGTTCGCATTAAGTATTGTAATTTTAATAAAATCAATAGGAAGAAAATGCCATATGTACATTACATTGTCTATATAATAGACTATCTTACAGAAGTTTGTTTTATTATAATATTTGAAAGTTATCAGAATATAAAAGACGCAGAACGGTATGCGTTATATAATAGACTATATTATAGAAGTTTGTTATACTATAATGTTTAAAAGATTATACAAGTTATCAGAATATAAAAGACGCAAACTTGGATTGTCGAATAAATATATATACAGTAAACCCTCAATAATAAGACCACCCTTGGGACTTTGAAAATTGGTCTCCTTATTAAGGTGGTCTTAAGGATGTACACTTCTGAGGAGCCAAATTTTTCCTGCATTAAACTTTTAAAATGGTCATTATATTTTTGAAGAGAGATATTTTCTGATGTGTTTTCATAAAAAAACAACGTAGGTATGTGTACATTTAAAGAAACTATGGCCATCTGGAAAAGAACAATATACAGAGTATGGAAAAAGTGCTAATTTCCAACAAAAACAGCAATATACTGATTTTTTTCAAATTTGTCAAATAAAAAATAATTTTGGGTCTTTATATTGTTAATACCTTGTCTCATGGACAAAAATTCATATAACACACAATATCAAAACATACGAAAATATTTTTTATATCATTTTTCACCCAAAAAAATCTGAGATTTTTCACCAAAACAAGCCTAGATTCCAACATTTACACAAAAAATAGCACACTTCCAGAATTAAACTTTTTTTCACAGTTAATATGCAGTTAAGCCCAGATAAAATGAACATTTTAAGCCAAAAAAAATTATGGGTTGGTGTGCATATAAAAAAGTTTTATGTCGTTTACCTATCCCTACCCCGCCCCAAAATCTAATGAAAACTCAAGTCTCCCGCATTGCAAATATGTGTCGTTAGATTGTTCTGAAATTTTCAGGTAAGATAGATATTGTCATTCTGATCATTTCCCCATTTCAGATATTTGTCTAGCTACCATATTTCTTCCATAAGCCAAAAAATAGCAAAAAATGGTAATTCAGGGGAAATAACCCAAAATAGGCCGAACGATTTTTCCAAAATATTGAAGGTAGATAGTTATTCTCATGATGGTCGGTTTTGGAACATAACTAGTTAATAATATGTTCATGGTTAAAGACTTAAAGCATCAAAAAACAATACAATGCACTAATGTACTTTTAATTTTAATCATTTTTCTAAAAAAAAATATCAAAGATTTCTCAACACAACAAGCCGATTTTCCAACATTTACACAAAAAACACTTCCAGAATCAAACATATACTTTTGATCTAGTTACTACCATGTTCATGTTCAAAGCACACAAAAAAATTCATAATGCATAATGCACTAACTAATGTACATTTCAGGGGCAACAATTCTCAAATGGCTTACCCAATTTTCTTGAGGAAAAAAACAATCGTTTTTTTACCCTTTCAAATAGATGTCAAAAATAAGTTCTTGGCCGACGAGTTAAATAAATTCAATAAAATATGAACACGAACGCTAGATTCTATTTATCACATAACTTGTAAACGGGCTTAAAACAAAAAAAAATCACACAGACTCGTTTCTCTAGCCGCCCCTGCATTTTGCTTCTACTTTAGTGATTCGGTCGAGAAAAAATAGTTACAAAGATTTTCACAGAATAAAAACGACGATTAATACCAATAATTAAACCAAATGTAATGTCGAATGTTAACACAAAACAAATAATTAACAACATGATCGATAATTTACTGCAGTTTGAAGGAAAACATTGAAGAAGTTCAAAATTTAGTGCACACGCGCTGCTGTGACGACATGAAGCCGTGACGTCACCGAGTCCATTCTAAAGTAAAATCATTGACTAAACGTAAATCAACAGATCTACGTTGACACAGTTGAAAATATGTCGCTGTGAGTCCCTGACAATATCATTCGTACTCGTTTTCTCGGAGGATAGATTGCATCAGCGTGTGGTCTATTCTGTTTATGTTCACATAAAAAATCCCACCGTGATCCGGATGATGGACAGCGAACCATGTGTTGATACCTCCAGACAAGCTGAAATGTGCACTCGCATCGGATTTGAAGTACGCGTTTAGCTCGCAATGGTTAGAATTCTGATAAACTTTCGTTTACGAAGCTGTTTGACATTTAGACGATCGCGAAATGCTACATATTTGTCGTAGACCGATACGCGAAAATCGGCCATGTTTGTTTGGATTTCTGACAGCGCGTATGAATATGTGATGCGGCCCTAATTTGCATAAACTAGCGTAATACGCGAAATAATGCATAGGTTATAATCACTCCCGCGCCGTATGTTATGTTATAAAACCATTTCTATTTCCGTTTTATTAATTTATTTCCGACGAAATGAAAATATAGAAACAATTTAGGTACATTTAAACGATAATATTTATTTCCAGCCATTTTGCGACATTGAAGTAAATCGCGAGTTACCTCCCTTTGACCACTTCCAAATTACGTTAAAATCGTCAGAAGAATACATCCTTAATTTCAATGTTGAATAAAGAGCAAAACAGGGAAAATGGACTTAAAAATTGTATTCTTAATTTTGAGATGGTCTTATTATTGGGGGTTGTCTTTACTGTATGTATTTTGTTCTTCTCTTCCGGACATGAAACATAAACTACTGTTCACGTTGGATATCTGAAACCTTTGAACCCCACGATCCCCAAACAATGGATGTCTTTCTTAACTAACTACATGACTACCCTTCCGTTGCCTTGCATTTCCTACATCGCCTCCCTAAAATACTAAATTACAACCAAAAATAAAGATATTCGGAACAGCTTTGTCAAAACGTTCTATCCAACACACAATAATGACCGAGGGATTCCGTGTAGAAATACACCTTCAATTAAACAGACAAAAAAATATTCAAAGTACCAAAATGAAGCGTTTTGTTAGTGGTACAAGCTAAATACGACTTAACTTAAATGTATTCCACGCTCCAACACGCGACATACATGCCCCCATCCAGCGGTGTTGGTAAGGTTTTCTCCGAGTTATCACATTATAATAAATTCAAACACAACTGCGTGCGGCTAAAGAGTATTGATAAAGTTTCTGTGAAAAGTATATTTATTGCAGACATGTCAAGTACAGACGAATACGCTGGAATATGAGCACGACCGTAACCAGTTTTAATGACCATACTACTTGCATTCAATTCAACAACAAACTGTCTAGTATTAATCACATAAAGGTCTTATTATAATATTCTTATGAAAACTGCTATACAGCTGATCTATCATTGAAACAAGATTTCACATCCTGGTTCGTATTTGAACGCAATATGCAAATATATTGCAACACTAGGCCATACCAATATGGATTTATGTTTAGGGTCCTAGGGCAGGTAGGTTCTCGGTAGTCTGAAAGAAAAAAACACAACAAAGCTGAAAATCACCAACAGTGCTATTTGACCCAACGACATTGGTCCATGTATTCACCTAACAAGGAGGCATGTAGTCAATGACCATGTTCAAGAGCTGAAACAAAATGAAATCTAGGCATTTACTTGGAACTTTGCGTTGTTTTGTTAAATAGTAGTTTTTGTACCTTATGCATTGGTGTTATGTCTTTGTTTGTGGGCAGAAAGATGAAGTAGATACTAACTTTCAAGTTTGTTTTATCTACACATTGTGTGTTTGTTTTTTATTCCCTGGAAGGTGGCTTTCAAAAAATGAACTTGACGCTAAACATGGATATAATATAGTATGGCCTTATTGTACATATAGTTCAAATTGCACCGATATATCTTGTATTTCTTGTGTCTGAAGATATATATATATATTGTCTACCTGTATTACTGGTCGAGATAATGAGTAGAATTTACTATTCTTCATAATATTTGTAACTTGACGCATAACAATGTACAGCACGTAATTTATATACGTCTACGTTTCGAAGTTTAACATAATAGCTACGTATTCTCTCTCTTTTAACCTACATAATTCTCGCTATCTGAATAATAATGAAATACAAAGGCTTCAATATGATATTATATGCCTTAGGCTAGGAGAAAGGTGTTTACTTCCACTCGTCCGACCAGCACTTCTCTTCCTCCTGATCCAACACTTTCTGTTCAATCAGAAATTTCCTGTGTATTCTTTTTCGGCGCAGCCGTACTAACGTGGCTTTGCTATTTGCATATCAGTGTTGTGTAAACAAATCAAATCTTACGTTAACCACTAAACCAACTTATCTTCAACCGAACAACGTTTTTAACATTGACGCGGATTGATTAACCTTTCGATAAGGGGTACGTTAAACGACCGATTTCCACTGAATTTCGATTAAATTACCAAAATCCACTTTGGATCTGGAATTATCAGCATTCGTAACATCTCGACAATTTGTGTTTATGTTGCACAACCTATTTTAACCTTCAAATTAAGCCGACCATCTTATTTTCGGCGATAAATCATAAGCTAGGTTGGTCAAATTGAAACAATATGTCGTAACATTGCCGCAACTTTGACGGACATGCGTATTTGGAAAATCGATGTTTTCTACCTTTAAACAAAGAAGGGAATTTTCCCTATTATCGTTAAAACTTTTTACAAAATACAAAATTTTACTCATCACAAACGTTTATTTTGTCCTTCTTCTTTCTAATAGAATATATTTCATAATTTTATTTGACCCATTTACACCTGTTAGCAGCAAGAGTAATAATATATTGCAACGACTTCACTTCATATCAATATCATCATTGATATCATACATGTAAATCATAAGTGTGTATTCAGTAAAATGAACGGAGAAGTTATACTCGTATCATCATAATCATCACTTTTTTTAAATTAAGTTTAGTATCAATCGTGTAAAGCATATGCATTCAGTAATACCCGCGAATATATCTTTTGAAATTTCTCAGTCAGCATAAAACTACATACTAGTACGAGCAACACTGCGCAACATTTTTTGAATATCGAATATCTTTCTATTTACCTAAAAGCCAAAACGTCTTATCATGCAAATTAAAACATACTTTTGGAGATTGGCATATATGAAAATAATCAATAAAATATTTTTCTTACAAAATCAGATAAACATTTAACAGAGAACACAGAAAATTTCGTGCACAAGACATTTTGTGTATGATAGTTATCAAAGTTTTACCATTTGTCAAAAAGTAAAGGTATTGCGTATCCGAGGTCAATTAATCAGTCAAACTAGGGTACGTTCGTCATCATGCGTTATTATCCTTAATTTTAAGAGTTTTAATTACCTCATAAATACATAACATTTTACATTTGCCAGGGATGTAGCAAGGACTAATAGGATGCGTCTGCAACCAATGGGGTCCGGGGGCCTGCTCGACAGAAAATAACATCGTTTTCAAGAGGATGTGTGGTGCAATATGATGGCATTTAACAAACAATTTGAAGAATCATGTATTCAGGAAGTTGGTTTACCAATTAACAAATACTAGTTGACAAAAACAACACAATGTACAAAGTAAATTACTAGACATAATTGTTTTCAGCTTTTGATCGTGGTCATTGGCTACCTGACACATAATGCTAGGCTTAATGGGCTAAAATGTTTATCATAATTACCAGGTGATTTTTGTGATTTCCAGATATGCCTATTTTACCAGATTGTTGCGCAATTACCCATCTAAGGACGCTAAACGTATATCCATATTGGTATGGCCTAATTTAAAAAGAATATTATGTTCTTTTGGCTTTTGATATAAAATCTGCATTGATGTTTTATTGTATACGTATGAATAATAGCTCTCAACACAGATCCAAATGTATTGTGATTGATTAACACCACATATAAATATGTTGAACGTGTTTTATATAACTTTGGACAATGCCGTTTATATAATGCGAGTTTCCTTATTTTAATAATGTATTGCTTATGAATTGATGTCTGAATGCCTTGCAATCATTTTTCGTGTATTTTCATAATTTAAGAAATGCTTTGAGTGTCATATGCAACAGAGTTACTTGAAATAAATGTGTAACCAATGTCTTATTCTTCTTCACCTTCAAACGAATCCTATATAACTAACACTAGTCTAAACCAGACAAGATCAATTCACAGATTTGAAAGTGGCAGCGCAGGGGAGGCCAAAAGCAAGGTCAAAGCCGAGAAGGTCAATTCCAGGTCAAATTATCTCGACTAATTACTTTATACAGTTTTGGGTTTGCTTACTGTCTACATAGATTATGGGATTGTCTATGCCAACAGATAGCAAGGAGACATTAAACAGCTGATTAAATAGATCTTGACACAACAACCACACATATTCAGAGTTGTAGAAACGTTAAACGTAAACTGTCTGGTCAGTACACACATGCAGGCTTAAATTCAAAATCATCAAATTTAAACTCAGATGAATTTTCGGTTCTTCGATTGTAAATGGTACAAATATAAACCATACATAATGCTATCACGGTTTTTTCTGTGTAAAGTAGTGAATTGCAAGTTCGAATTTATTTAGTGGACATGGATACTTTGTCGAATGTATATTTCAGACAGTATGTAGATAATGGCTAATTCTTTTATTTCTCAATACATCTACATGGAGGCCTGCACTATCTGGTGTCGATACTTATGTCTCATTTAGTCTCCCACCTTCATGAAAAGTTGCACAGAAAACTAACATTCTTAATGTCTCATTGAAATCACTTTAAAGGATAAAGTTTATACACTTTTAGTCATAAAGGTTTGGTTTCTTTTGAAATTTAAATAAATACTCGGGTTACTCTGCATATTACTACTTATTTCATAATATTATGTTTATCAAGTCACTCATACTGAAGGCGTCACGGCATTTCATGAATGACATATTCGATAACCACTAAACCACCAATATTTGTTCTTAGAATCAATGACAGAAATATAATGACATACCCACTTATACGGAAGGTGTAGACGGTCAGAACAGGAGCATTTCATACAAGAATATTTCAGTCACAGACCAGTAAACATACCGTATAAAAAGATAGAAAATATGAGAGGAAGTTAAACACAACGAGGACTGTCTTATTGTTTACGTAACTATAAATGAATTAATATTTCACCATACGTAATCTGACAACTCAATAAACAAATACCTATGTGTAAGACGTGACGTTTTATATGGGATAAAATTTGACTCAGGTAAGTTTGTTTAAGGTATGTACTTCTATGACTCTATGTATATGTTAAAAAATAGACATTTTCTAAGCGTTCTACCGTATGATACAGTATCTGGGGCCTTATTCATAAACATGATAAGTCTGAAACTCAGACTTAGACTAAAACATTGCAAACTTATATTTACCAGCCTTTCGTTTTAATTCATTGTAAACGAACGAATAGTTGTTACTACCCTCTCTACACTATAATATATACTGTAATAACAGCGTAAGAGCAAAAAGAAAATTGAACATTTTAAAGTCTAAGTCTAAAGTCATAACAGTTTAAGACTACTACTAAATATTGATTTTACACAGTCATGCATATCAATAATAGCATGTTCCGGTTTTAACTACGAATAATAGGGCGTATTTACGCAGAAATCTTTACGTTGATTAGATGTCTTGTTAAACTATTTGGTAATACACTGATTGGGTTACGGATTGTTCAGGATATTACACAGGTTATGATATTTTATCCAAAATAATGTATGCATTTCTGATTTGAAACCGACGTAAACATCGAATGTAAATTCCGATTTGATAATAGTCGCGGCCGATGCAAGACAAGACGGAAGTGAAACCCGGGCAAATTAAAGATTGAAAAATTGAAGAAGGGGAAGATCTCGGAAATAGGAGTACAAATCACCAAGAAACCGTAAGATATATTTAATTTACCGCCAGGGCTCTAGAATTTCTTTTCAAAGTAGTCCAATCATTCTACGTCAAAAAAAGGCAAACCTTCAAATAATTGCAACAAAAATGATTTTCACTGTTTAAGACAGTTAAATCTATATAGAAAAACATTGCGGAAGTACTTCAAATTCATCTGTTTTAACACCACCTCATTTTTCCTAAAACTTGTTTTGAGTGCAAATAAAATAAGACAAGATGTACATTTGTGGAATGAAGTACACCTAAAACTTCTCCACAGCAGAAGATTTATACGGATACTTCATTCAGTGTGTGTTTATGAAGAACAATGCCTAATTAGAACGATACAAAATAATAGTTGTTTAATTTAAGTGATTGAAATTACCCCACCCACTAAGATATATAAGCTTCAATTAATGAAGTCACTAGAAATATTCTTTCAATTAACTCAAAACATCATTAAACTTATTTTAAGTACAAATTTATAATAGGATAATCAAAAGTATATTAGATCTTCGTGTATTCAAATATAATAAACATCTTTTCGGATTGACATCACTACAAGTAGTCTATCAACATAAATGTACATAAATCTACAAACATGATGAAAATACCCCGCACTTGAGGTGCGCAGCGCCGAGTGGGGGTAGGTGCGGGAGGGATTTATTCTTATCCTTTAAGGGGTCCGGGGGATATCCCCGTAAAAATGTTAAAATATATATATCAAATGGTGGCTTCTGATGTATTTCAGGGTCTAAATGTTTACGACTCATTCATAAGAATTGCACGAGTATTATCTTGTAAAAAATACAGAACGACCAAATCATACAAGTACCAACATTTTAACAAATTTCAGGAGGACAGCCCCTCCTGTACCTACTCCCAGTCAGCTTTCAGTAAAAATCCTTGTCACAAGTGAATAAGAAGCCATTTCGTCATAAACTCTGTGAAATAGCGTATATATTAAAACGTTCATGCTGATTTGGCAGAAGTTTTGGCAGACTATTTTTAATGTCCAAATTGAACATGATCAGGAAGCACACTTATAAACTGTATTAACTGGTAAGTATATACTTAACTTACAAAGAAAAATAGCCCAGAAATCACAATTGATTTTTTTACACGAGAGCATTATTTAATTAATTGCCTATATAAAAATATTTTTGAAATAAAGTTATGTTCCATAGTTTTCAAGTATGGCATTTTGAAAATACACCGTACCATGTGTATGGCTTGTCAGGTTTTATGGACGGTAATGTCGCGACATACCCATAATTAGTGGTGCTAATTCTAACGAATCGGAATATTCTCGAATTCTATAATGAATACTAGTAAATAAAAGTTTATGATGATAATTAACATTAATGACCGGATGTAGTTGTGTATTCATGTAATTTGTTTCAATTTGGATTTTCTTGAAACACCTTTATCAATTAAACGGTTAAATGTAGATATTCTTCTTTTTTTATCAAAACACACTAAGAAATAATATTGAAAAAGGAACTTTAATGCCTTTAAACAGACATACTTAGAATACTGCATTATAACTTTTTCCGGAATTGCGAAGCAGATATTTTCTATATATATAAGCACTAACACGACACGTACGCCTTAATTACAATTACAATTACAAATTTATTTAGGATTTAGGCCACCAGCCCATAACACAAGTATATAGCACAATCATATATACAGTACACACGTGTTAATGCAAAATAACTGTAACAAGATGTTTCACAATTACAAACGTTAAATTTCCAGGTACATAGCTACAAAGACAAAACCTCTTTTCTCAGGTCAGAAGCGTAGTAAATAAAACAGGCAAGAGAACGAATAATTTTGTCATTTCTACATGATAATAACATTATAATATTTTGATTACTTGGCGACCGCCAATACTTTATGGGGATATAACGCTTCCGTAAATCACCCAATATAGGGCACACCAACAGAAAGTGTAGCTCGTCTTCTATGGCATGCCTGTTGCATAATTTGCAAAGATGGTTTGCTCTTGCCATGTTACTATGTCGTCCTGTTTCTATAGCAAGACTATGAGCACCCGATCTGAAGGTTGACAATGCTCTTCGGAATTTTCTAACATTTAAAACCTGAAAATAATATTCATGATCGTAGCTTTGTTTGTAATATCTGTACAGATATAATTTTGGCGACATTTCAATACAACTGTGCCAAGACTGATAATATTGGTCCTTAAGTCTGTTGACAAATATTTTGAGAAATAGTTTATGATTATTTGCATTTTGTTGCTGCCAAATATAGCCAAATCCATTCGATGTTAGTAAGTTTCTGACTTTAGTTACCCAGTTTACTTGACCATGGTCGTCTAAATTTTTCAGCATATAATATGATTCTTTTACAAACCAAGAGTTCGGCATTTTTAATACCTTGAACCAATATTTGATTACTCTTTTGGCAGACTCAATAAACATGGGATATCTAGCACAGTCTCCTAAAACAACATAATTGGAAGCATTCATTTTTGTGCACATATAACGTTTGCAGGCTACTCGATGTATGGCTTCAATGTCACACCGCTGTTCAAAACCCCAAATTTCTGCTCCGTACATCAGTATTGGTAATATTTTTTTATCAAATATATTGAAGAAAATATGCTTCGGCATTTGCCCGTATTTATAAAGATTTCCCAGTACATTTGTAGATAGTTCAAAGCGCATTTTGCCTTCAACGCTAACTCGCTTGACATTCTATTGAACGACATTTGCATAGTGAATAGTAGTCCAACATAGCTGCAATTTACATTATCTAACTTTTCACCATTAAGATCCCAGTGTTCGACTTTTGCTAACACGCCACCATTTTTGTAGACCATTACTTTCGTTTTCTTAGTATTAACAATGAGCTTTGAGTTATTACAGTATTCCGTTAATAGGTTCAATTCCATTTGTAATCCGTGAACAGTGTCCGACACTAAAGCTATATCATCCGCAAACAATAGGATAAGTATTTCTGTAAGATCCGGGTACAATTGAACTCCCCTTAAACCACTATTTTGTATCAGCTCTGCAAATTCATTAATGAATAAGGAAAAGCAAATTGGTGATAACAAACATCCTTGCTTTAGACCAACTGGGCAATTAAAATAATCCGTCTGATATATAGAAACTCCTGTGTCGGACTAGTATATTTGTGGTTATGGGAACATGTGTACGAACAGGATGTAGACATTTTCTCATGTTTACGACTAAGAAAATTTAAAAAAGACTTTCAATATATATGTTTTTACCTTTAGAAATACAGAAACTGACGATAAATTGTCATAATTCGTGATTTATGGTAGATTCTAGGTTAGGGCGATACATGAGTTCAAATACAAACCAACTTTTAACACAGTATGTATTTTGAATATCGCACTGCAAAACTTGCTTGTATGAAAGGACCACAAATATAATGGTGTCTTATAACTCAATCTTTTGAATTACTTTAATTTTCCTTATGACTCGGTAAAGTATAAAAAAATAATGCACGCAGGTATAATGTTTCGTCGCGGTAATGCGAACGTATTCAAAATACAAAGAAAACGATCAATGTGTTTTAGTTTGAATGCAAATTCTTTATACGATGAGAAAAATGTAATTTAAAGCATTTTGAAATGCAATTATAAGAAGGAAGAAGGAAAATGTGAAAATATGAAAGAAGGCGTGTTCTAGAAAAACAAAATTATTTGATTTGCAAAACTTTAGGCCCAAGTATTACTTCCCTTCCATAATTCATTGAATTGTTTAAAATTAGTTTAAAGTTATACTATGCTCAGTTTTTGTTCATTTGTTTAATTAACCAAACATGAAAAATATATTTCCTATATTATATCATAGAATTTAAAAAAAATATATATTTCCTATATTATATCATAGAATTTAAAAAAAAAATCCATTTTTTTAACAATCAAGCTATTTTACAGGTTTTGACTGTAAGTAATTTGAATTTTTTTTTTGTTTCAATCGGTTTTACATTGCAATGGTTCTTATTTGAGATGTTTTAGCCAATGTAACAACAATACTGGATAACGCCAATTCAAACATTTGATGTTCAGATGAGCCAGATACATCTTAAAGAAATTTTATTTTCACTTTTTTCACATTAAAACAACACCACAACATATCTCTGTCTCTGTTACGTATGATGCTCAATAATCTGTGTTTTACAGACGCTTTCAACATGATAAAGAAATTGAAAGTGCCTGTCTGGTGTTGATACGATTCTTCAAGATAGTCTCAAGACCGATGAGCACAAAAGGGGGCCGACTTTTATATAAGCACTTGCTTCCGCTATACTCGTAGTATACAAGAATAGGTAATCGACCATAAATCAATGTACTGTATTTAAAGAGCTAAAAGAATAGTAACCTTAAGACCTAATCAGTGGATATGATTTTATATTAGGAATAGAAAAAGGTCAATTCACAGCCGACTGAGGGTGCCATGGCCCCCTTGCCCCCCCCCCCCTCTCTCGGTTGATCCGGGCGTGTGTCAGTCTACACAAACACGTGTGAAGACGTAAAGTGAATATTTTAGAACACACAACACACCTGATATAATAATTACAATCAATAATACCGAAAAAGCAACAATTGTTCGAAAATCAAAGTGCTGAAAGTGCCCATGTTGAAGCATTTTATCTAAGACCAGCATTTTTTTATTTTCTGTTTTACGGGAGCGCAAACCCAATTTTTACCAAAATCTAAATAAAAATAAGATAGTTCCTTTTATAATTTTATATTCGCCGACCTCAAGATTTGAGTTAAACACAAATAAAATTTGAACGGTTAATAGACATGATCTCTCAGATTTTCTAGATACTGAAAATACTTTGTGATATTTCAATCGTCTGCATTATTTATAATACGCATTACCAGTGTGAATTACGGACCAGGGGACGACTTGGGCGAAGAAGTCGTCGTCCGTACATTCATTTCGCCAATTTTCGAATGTTGGGCGGTAAAAAAATCAACGTAAATTTCTTGGGCATGTCAATAAACTCATTGGACCTTCGTGTAATCAAGCGAGACGTCCGAAAGGCATACTTTGTATAAACATACGTATTATCGGGTTATCCCTAAGCAGGGATACCAGTCCTAAAATCGTTATGTAGACGCTCTAAACCATGGAATCAAGCGCTTGGTGACACTGATAAAAATAGCTGATATTCCTCTCTCTGCAGTATTAAAACAACAAGACTTTGATGGTAAAAATAATATAAAAAAATATTTCTATCATTAGTTGGTCGTGGTATATCAACAAAACAGCAAACGTTCTAGGGCCTGAACATTAGGTATTTAAGACCATATGCAATATTTACATAAAATATACAACTGACAGAGAGAGGATATTTAGAAAAGAAGTTTCGCGAAATTATAATCAATTATATAGAGGAAAATATAAAAGGGGAGTTGGTTCGGTGATGCTAGTTTGGAACTAGAGTAGCGGATATATTCCGTCCCAGCAATGACATATGTACTTTACATTGTCTATATAATAGACTGTATTATAGAAGTTTGTTTTATTATAATATTTGAAAGATTATACAAGTTATCAGAATATGAAAGACGCAGAAAGGTATGCGTTATATAACAGACTATATTCTAGAAGTTTGTTATACTATAATATTTAAAAGATTGTACAAGTTATCAGAATATAGAAGAGGTAAACTTGGATTGTCGAATACATATACAGTAAACCCTTGGGACCTTTGGAAACTAGTCTTTATATTGAGGTAGTCTTAATATCGAAGTTGAATAAAGAGCAAAACAGTGAAAATGGACTTGGAAATTGTACTCTTAATTGTGCGGTGGTCTTATTATTGGGGGTGGTCTTTAAGTGAGGCTTTACTGTATGTATTTTGTTTTGCCTTTCCGGCCATTAAACATAAACTACTGTACACGTTTGATATCTCGGCAAAAATCTTTGAACACCACTTAGAACGACACCCAAACAATGGATGTCAAACACAGACGATATCATGTTAACATAGTAATGTGAAATATTTCTATTGTGTAGTAACTAAAGACTGTAAGATATGATATACAATTGTTTCTTAACAAACTACATGCTTACATGCCTACCCTTCCGCTGCTTTGCATTTTCTACATCTTCTCCCTGAAGTACCAAATTACAACCAAAAATAAAGATATTCGGAACACCTTTGTCAAAACGTTGTATCCAACACACAATAATGGGCGAGGGGTGAAAATACAACATCAATTGAATAGACAAATAAACTATTCAAAGTATCAAATTGAAGCGTTTTTTTATTGTTACAAGCTAAATGCAACTAAATTTAAAGGTATTCCACGCTCAAACACGCGACGTACATGCCCCCATCCAGCGGTGTTAGTAAGGTTTTCTCTGAGTTATCAATTATAATAAATTCAAACACAACTGCGTGCGGTTCAAGACTATGTATAAAGTTTGTGAGAAAAGTACATTTAGTGCAGACATGTAAAGTACAGACGAATACGCTGGAATATGAGCACGACCAGGGATTCGTAAACAGTTTTAATGACCATACTACTTGCATTCAATTCAACAACAAACTGTCTAGTGTTAATCACATAAATGTCTTATTATGATATTCTTATGAAAACTGCTATAGAACTAATATATCATTGAAACGATATTTCACATCATGGTTCGTGTTTGAACGTATTATATGCAAATGTATTGCAACACTACACCAATATGGATTTATGTTTAGCGTCCTCGGGCAGGTAGGTTTGCGGTAGTCTGATCGAAAAAAACTCAACACAGCTGAAAATCACCAGCAATGCTATTTGACACAACGACATTAGTCCATTTAATCACATAACAAGGAGGCAGGTAGTCAATGACCATGTTCAAGAGCTGAAAGATAATTAAATCTAGACATTTACTTGGAACTTTGCGTTGTTTTTGTTAAATAGTGGATTTTGTACCTTACGTCTTTGTTTGTGGGCAGAAAGATGACATAGATGCTAACGTTAAAGTTAGTTTTATCTACACTTTGTGTTTTTGTCTGTTTTTTCTCTGGAAGGTGGCTTTCGATAAATGAACCTGACGCTTAACATGGTTAGAATTTGGTATGGCCTTATTCTATATATAGTTCAAATAGCACCGACCATCTTTTATGTCTTGTGTCTGAAGATAAATCGTGTATACCTGTACTACCGGGTGTGTTTATAGGAAGAACTTTCTATTCTCCATAATATCTGTAACATGAAGGACTAAAATGTAGAGCACATAATTTATATACGTCTACGTTTCAAGGGTTTAACACAACATACATAATTCTCGCTATCTGCATAATAATGAAATACTTAGGCATAAATATCTCTTTTCACTGAAAGCATGATATGCCTTAGGCTTTGAGAAAGGTGTTTGTTTCCACTCGTCTGACGAGCACTTCTCTTCCTCCTGATCCTACACTTTCTGTTCAATCAGAAGTTCCCCGTGTATTCTTTTCGGCACAGCCGTACTAACATGGCTTTGCTATTTCATATCAGTGTTGTGTAAACCAATCAAATCTTACGTTAACCATTAAACTTCTCTTCAACCGAACAACGTTTGTAACATTGACGCGGATTGGATAACCTTTCGATAAGGGGTACGTTAAACTACCGATTTCCACTGAATATCGGTTAAATTACCGAAATCCACTTTGGATCTTGAGTGACCAGCAATCGTAACATCTCGACAATTGTTTTTTATGTTGCACAACCGACCTTAATCTTCAAATTAAGCCGACCATCTTATTTCAAGAAATATCTTGTTTCGAATGTTCCTTTTTCGGCGTTAAAACATAAGCTAGATTGGTAAAGTAATTTTGAAACAATATGTCGTAACATTTCCAACTTTGACGGACATGCGTATTAAACAAACAAGTGAATTTTCCCTATGATCGCTAAAACTTTTTACAAACTACAAAATTTACTCATCACAAACATTAATTGTGTCCGTCTTCTTTCTAAGTGTATATATTTCATAATTTATATATGACCCATTTACACCTGTTAGCAGCAAGAGTAACAATATATTGCAATGACTTCAACTCATATCACTATCATCATTGATATCATACATGTAAACCATAAGCGTGTATTCAGTAAATGAACGGAGAAGTTATACTTGTATCATCATAATCATCATTTTTTTTTAAATTTAGTTTAGTATCAGACGTGTAAAGCATAAGTGTGTATTCAGTAATACCCGCGAATATATCTTTTGAAATTTCTCAGTCAGCATAAAACTACATACTAGTACGAGCAACACTGCGCAACATTTTGAATATCGAATATTTTTCTATTTACCTATGCCAAACGACTTATCATGCAAATTTAAACATACTTTTGGAGACTGGCATATATGAAAATAATCAAAAAAGTGATTTTCTTACAAAATCTGGTAAACATTGTATAGAGAACACAGAAAATTTCGTGCTCAAGACATTTTTTGTATGATACTTATCAAAACTTTACCAATTCTCATTTTAACGTATGTTAAAAATTAAAGATATTGCGTATATCCCAGGTCAATTAATCATTCAAACTAGGCTACGTTCGTCATCATGCGTCATTATCCTTAATTTTTAGAGTTTGAAATTTTTAATAACCTCATCAATACATAACATTTGACTGAGGTGTGCCAGGGATGTAACCAGGACTTATAGGATGCGTCTGCAACCAATGGGGTCCAGGGGCCAGCTCGCCAGAAAATAACAACGTTTTCTAGAAGATGTGTGATGCAATATGATGGCATTTAACAAACAATTTGAAGAATCATGTATTCAGGAAGTTGGTCTACCAATTAACAAATACTAGTTGACAAAAACAACACAATGTACAAAGTAAATGACTAGACATAATTGTTTTCAGCGTTTGATCGTGGTCATCGGCTACCTGACACATAATGATCGGCTAAATGGGCTAAACTGTTTTCACATAATTACCAGGTGATTTTTTGTGATTTCCAGATTATTGAGCAATTACCCGTCTAAGGACGCTAAACGTATATCCATATTGGTATGGCCTAATTTAAAAAGAATATTATGTTCTTTTGGCATTTGATATAAAATCTGCATTGATGTTATATTGTATACGTATGAATAATAGCTCACAACACAGATCCAAATGTATTGTGATTGATAACCACCACATAAAACTATTTTGAACGTGTTTTATATAACTTTAGACAATGTCGTTTATATAATGCGAGTTTCCTTATTTTAATAATGGTCTTGTATTGCTTATGAATTGATGTATATATGCCTTGCAATCATTTTTCGTGTATTTTCACAATTTAAGTAATGCTTCGAGTGTCATATGCAACATAGTTACTTGAAATAAACGTGTAACAAATATCTTATTCTTCTTCACCTTCAAACGAATCCTATATAACTATCACTAGTCTAAACCAGACAAGACACACACTGTTCATACCACAATTCACAGATTGGAAAGTGGCAGTACAGAGGAGGCCAAAAGCAAGGTCAAAGCTGAGAAGGTCAATTCCAGGTCAAATTATCTCGACTATTTACTTTATACAGTTTTGGGTTAACCGACTGTCTACATAGCTTGTGGTTTTGTCTATACCAATAGTTAGCAAGGAGACCTTAAGCAGCTGATTAAATAGATCTTGACACAACAACCACACATATTCAGAGTTGTAGAAACGTTAAATGTAAACTGTCTGATCAGTACACGCAAGCACGCAGGCTTAAATTCAAAATCATCAAAGTTAAACTCAGATTAATTTTCGGTTGTTCGATTGTAAATGGTACAAATATAAACCATACATAATGCTATCACGATTTTTTCTGTGTACAGTAGTGAATAATTATTACTGCAAGTTTGAATTTATTTAGTGGACATGGATACTTTGTCGAATGTATATTTCAGACAGTATGTAGATAATGGCTAATTCTTTTATTTCTCAATACATCTACATGGAGGCCTGCACTATCTGGTGTCAATACTTATGTCTCATTTAGTCTCACACCTTCATGAAAAGTTGCACAGAAAACTAACATTCTTACAGTCTCATTGAAATCACTTTAAAGGATATAGTTTATACACTTTTAGTCATAAAGGTTTGGTTTCTTTTGAAATTAAAATAAATACTCGGGTTACTCTGCATTTGTATTATTTCATAATATTATAGTTTATCAAGTCACTCATACTGAAGGCGTCACGGCATTTCATGAATGACATAGTCGATAACCAGTAAACCGCTAATATTTTTTCTTAAAATCAATGACAGAAATATAATGACATACCCACTGTCAGAACAGGAGCACTTCATACAAAAATATTTCAGTCATGGGCCAGTGAACATAACGTATAAAAAGGTTGAACATATGAGAGGAAGTTAAACACAACGAGGACTGATTCATTTTTTACGTAGCTATAAATGGTATCATATTTCACCATACGCAATCTATCTCGGCTTGACAACACAATTCACAAATACCAATGTGTAATATGTGACGTTTTATACGGGATAAAATTTGACTCATGTAGGTGTGTTTAAAATGCAAACATCTATGACTCTATGTATAAGTTAAATATAAATAGACATTGTCTAAGCGTTCAAAAATTACCGTATGATACAGTATCTGGGACCTTATTCATAAACATTATAAGTCAAAAACTCAGACTTTAGACTATAACATTGCAAACTTATTATTAAATGTAAACGAACGCAATTTTGTCTGAATAGTTGTTATTACCCACTCTACACTTGAGCCAATTTTTCTAAAAATCATATACTATAATAACAGTGTAAGAGCAAAAAGAACATTTAACATTTTAAATTCTAAGTCTGAGTTTCAGTCTTAAAATGTTTGTTTTTAGACCCCAGGTCACACGAGCTAAAGTATTGTCTTATTGTCTTACCTTTCGTATCTGATTAAAAGTACATGGACTGACACATTAATATACGATACCTAAAAGTATACTAATGTACAAAAACATAACTTTAACAAAAACATGTATGGTTTTAGATAGAACATATAGTAACCGTTTTGGTAGTCGTAAAAATACGATTCTACATAAATTATTTCACATTTTGACATTTTCGGGTTACGTAAGGTCTTGTTGGCTTCCTATCAATATCATGTATCACTTTCCGACACGATTCTTTGTCGCTCCTATTTCAAATATTTTATCTATCGAACGCGTTAGCAGGGAACACACATTTCCTACAGCACAAGCGATGCTTTTTTTTAAGATGCGCACTTGTTTCCATCCGCTGCATATTTTCCAGACAATCGGCATAATGGCGGTGCTACATATCCGGTTACTTAACACGGTCAGTACACGAATCGATAATTTGACGAACGAAAAATCCGTCTTATGCGGGATAAATGAAATGAGCGTAACATTATTTCGTCTATTCCATTACGCTGATTTCGTATAATACATTATTTTGCCACCATGTTTTGGACAATGTGTCGGAAAGATTACACGATGAACATTTAATCGAATATTAAGCGTTTAAAGGTAATTTTTATCAAGATATCACTGTACAATGACATTATACGATACTTTGTTTCGACGTCAATAAGTTGTTGAAATCGCGGATTCGAAAATATTCTAAAATGCTACATCATATCACTGACATATAATGTTCGTGATAATATTGCATAAGGACCGTTTAGACGTTACATGCAAAGTAAAATATAAAATAACTAGACAAAATAATGAATGTTTATAGTAAAATGTGCATGTACTAGTCTAATATTTTGGACAACCGTGTTGGTTGTTACAATACAACATGTCACCGTACGTTATTTACAGTTATAAAACTTTACTTCGGCACTAACACAACTATGCATGAACTGTTAAACAGGAAGTACATGTTACTAAGGGCGAATTTGTTTGTACCAAACCGGTTTGAAACCAAAACTGGTTTGTCAAACCTTTCATTTGTTTTAGCCAACTGGTTTTCAACTAAAACAAGTTTCTGTATTTGTTGATAACAAATCTTAAACTGGTTAATAAAACTGACCGTTCTACCTCCAGGTGTGTTTGTCTGGTTTGATTTATCCGAATAATCATACACTAGTTAAACAAATGGGGTGGACTAATTGTATGGCGGGTGACCGTGCCACTCAAATGTGGGACCATGTTTAATCAAAGCGCTGTTAGCGCTGAAGGTCTGGGCTGCAGATAGATGAATTGTGGATTCGCTTACCATGTGTAGATCTAGTGACATTATCATATTAACTACTGTATTTCTATATCATGTTACCAGTATTTTATCCATTAGTTATTTTGTGCAGACTATACAAGTCGGTATATCTTGGGCATCAGTGATAACCCTAACCCTGGTTTATATGTTCGTGATTATAATAACATAATGAGAACATTCACAATCTGTCTGTTACTGCATTTAGCAATCACTACTGACCAGAAAGTTGGCAATTTGAAGAAAAAAAATCATGATAAGCAGTCACATAGATTATGTATCCGGTATGGCTAATATAGTTTCAACGTTTAAGCTGGGACTAATATATACATGTATATATTGTTCCCAGGTTTAAGTTTCCGTTTGGTATCTCCATTTATCAAGGTTTAATAGGAGAATTGCATGCATGCTAATCGGACATGTTTATTTCTAATGCGACCTAGACATACTCCAGATTAGTATAAATATGGATATTTCCCTTTAACCCTGCGGTACAAACAAACATATAACGTTAGTTAACATCGTGCTCGAATCGCAATGAAAACAAAGACCCATACCCAACTTTTGCGTCACTGGGGTGACCTACTTCCTATAGAATCATAGAAGAGAAATATCTCTAAATCGCAATAAATAAAAATCTCTTAAAGGTATATTATATCGCCTGATCAGTTGGTCGGTATTATTTGAAAATTAAGCAATGATATTGCAAATCTTTGATCGTTGCGTGCACATATCATGCATGTTTTGTCACTAATTGTTATAAGGCATACCATGTTCCTGAAAGATATATTTGAATTTGAAACATAACTACTTAGATGTTATTTAGATAGCTAATACAAATACCTTAACTTTAATATAAACGACATCATTTAGTTGTATGCGCGTTGAATTATTCATGTACTGGAGATTGACATTTTTCCTTTTGTAATGTTACACCACTTGGAATATGGACACGCATGTATATATATGTTGTGCATTAAACTACAACGAACGGTATAGAGAGTAGTAAATGTATGTTATTGTAAATCACCAACCTACGGTCCAACCAACAGGTCAAATGTATGTTTGCTTAATCAGAACCTGGTTATAAAAATCGTCCACATTGTAACGTTGCAAAACAGAAGTTACATAGTTCTCAACTCTGACTTTCTTATCGAGCAGCAATCTGTCTGCAATCACAATACTGCTAGCGGTTAAAACTGCTGTAAATGGAATTATATGTTGATGCAACTGTGTCAACTAAATCGTTTAATATGGTCTTCTGACACTGTAAGTTCTTATACAATCAAACTCATGTTGGTCATTTTTCTTCGACTAAACCATCTGTTTATTTGCAAACCAACCTTAATCATAACTGGTTTAAGTTTTTCAACCAAACTACAGCAAAACTGAAACCTCAAACTATTTCTCTAAGTCACAACAGTTTAAGACTACTATTAAATATTGATTTTACTCAGTCATGAATATCAATAAAAGCATGTTCCGGTTTTACTACAAACAATAAGGTGTATTTACGCAGAAACCTTTTAAACGGTGTCGTGTTTAACTATTTGATAATACACTCATTGGGCCACGGATTGTTTGGGATATTGCGCAAGAACGGCACGTTGTTTACTCCGAATGTGTTCGTCTGCTAAAGTAGGTCAATGGCTAAGTCCCTTCTCCTTTACATCGTTTTTCAAGTATATTTCACATAAAAGATGCCGTGACAGCATATGTCTGGTAGCTTATTAAATATCTAGAAGGTAGCGAACTGGTTGATTTTAATTGCCTGATTAGTGCATGGTGGCAAAACATTGTTCAACATAATAACATGAAATGGGATCCTAAAGATTGTAATAGTAAATTTGGGGACAGTATAATACTTTTCATGGATGGTTCACTTGTCATATTCCACTACTGCTAGGGTTATCAGAAGTAGTGACACATCCGTCTGCCCTAACTTATGTGTAAATATTTGTATACTGACAATTAATTGCTATATTTTATATTTATATAACAAAGAAATGATGATTTAGGGAAAGTATCATCTTAAGTAAGACAGTATAATGTTATTTAAATTCTCACATGTTAATGGCATTCACGGGTATCAAATCCCAATTGACCAAGTTAGTGAACGTTCAAAAGAATAAAATACAGTTTTCAGACAAATAAAAAAGCACTTGAACAGAACAGAACAGAACATCTCTTTTATTCTCTCAATACATGTACACAACATGCAAATATGAGGCATTTACAATTGACAATATAATATATTTTTCGAGGCTACAATATACATTCAAGGTATAGTATTAGTTATAAACACTCAAGATTGTTTCGAGATCATATTCTGAGCATATTTCTTCCAAATTTTGGCTGTCCAAAAATTCATTATCAACTACAATATAATCCCGAAGACATTTAGTTCTGGAATTAAAATCCCCAAATAAACAAAATGTGTCATATTTTCGTGAAAACATGTTAACATCATCTTGGATTTCTAAGAACGGATCTTCTATAGAAAATTCTGAGTACTCTGGTGGTATATAAAAAATGCCACACACTACATCCTTTTGTGTTTTTAACAACGTTTTTGAAATTGTAAACCATAAAACCAATTTATTATCTGTCTTTTTAACAGAAATATGTTTAGATATATCCTTTCTAGCAAGTAAAGCAATGCCGCCAGATTTACGTCTGCTAGTAGTACATGCAATTCTATTTTTCATAAAAATATCAAAACCAGGTACATTTAAAAAATCTAATTCACCACATTTTGTTTCTTGCAAACCAATTATACTATACTGTTTTAAAAGATCAATAAACTCTGGACAAATTAATTTCAATTTCAGACCACATACATTTAACGAAAGAAATTTGAGTACTTCTGATACCTTTGGTTCAGATAGAGAAACATTTTTATTCAAGTTATATCCCTTATTCTGTATATCATCTATCGAAGAAGCTACATTTTCAATAGCACTATATCGCGCAAGATTGCCACTAGAATTTTTAACCTGTTCACCCGAGCTAGTGATCCCCCATTGGCTTTTACCATTGTTAGAGGCAGTATAGTACATTGAGTGGTTATATTCATTATTAAAACCCCATCTTCGCATAGATATGTCAGCATTAGAAAACGGAGGGAAACAAGTATAATTTAAACTGTTCATGAGACAATTCAAATGAGATATTTTGATAATAATAATAATTTAAACACAGCAAATTCGTAGACGGAAAAATCCAAGTGCCGTTACACCAGTTATATAATTCATACAGATATACAGTTGGGGTCAACGACCAATAATTGCATGGAATGTAATACATGGTATGCTCATTAGTATTGCCTAACGATAAAGTCACAGGTGAATACACACCTAACAGATAACTTAAAAGTACTATTACACGATTTCTGTTACCTGCACGTCACCAAACTGTCTTTATTTTGCATAAAAACACTAAAATCTTATGTGATACAAGGCGTATTAGACTGCTATTGTTCACATAATCATGGACGTAATTTTCAAATTGGAAGCCATTTTTTCGCATTCCGCGAAAATTGGCCAAATTCACTAATTCCTTCTAAATATCTGGACAATTTGAGCACTAATGACCTAGTGCAAAGCACAACATTAAATATAATATTTGTGTTTTCTAGTTTTAATTGCTTAATTATACCATTATAACACTTACAAAATACTACATAAAAGAAAATTGACCGTCCGCCATTGTTTTTCACAAGCCTGGTCGCCCACATTCGAATCGTTAATTAGGAATTAATTACGCATAGCGAGGTCTTAAATATATAAATATCAACGAAGCAATACATATCTCATCCAGAAAAAATAATAAAGTTGCAAAAGAATGCGTTTTAATTAGTTGATTTTACATTTTGTCTTCGCTATAACAAAACATTAATCTGCAAATGGCATCCGATGTGTAGTGAGTCACGTGATCATCCGAATCATGATAAACTACGGTACACCGTCCGATTCATAACTCGGTATGTACTAGCCCTGTTTGTGTTAAAACAATTCAAATTTAGTGACTGTTAAATTTGGTAAATTCCCGTGTTAGTGAATCGTAGACATTTTAGTGCAGTATGCTTTTACTATAGTTGCCGAACACTGGTTGGATTACTTCCCTTGGATGTAAATTAGGTCGGCCATGTTGAATGCGCATAAGTAAAACAAAATGATGTCAGTACATTTTATTTATTCTGATGTAATACTCGATATTATTTGATAAAGAAAATCGTTTTCCGAACATGTTTTATAGCTTGTGCACCGATTAACCGTTGCATTGCAGGTTGTACCGGTATATGTGTTTGTTGGATTCTAAGGTTTTGACTTACAACTGAACAATTGCTGATGTTGGTAGGCTTTAAAACAGACTTGTCTCAGACTTCAACTCAACTGTTAGTAGCCCGATTCAGCATTAGTCTTATCCGGGACTAACTTCAACTGTCGGTAGCCCGATTCAGCTATAGACTAGTCCGGGGCGTCGGGCTAGTGAATTTCTAGAGCTCTGACAGCTTACGGAAACATGAGAGTGTTATTTATCCCGTCACTTGTTTTAACTTCAGTCTGATCACAGTATGCTGGATATTTTGGGGAATGTTTGCTTGCAATCAACGAATCGGTGTTAATATTTAAAATCTCTGCTGCTTACTGCGCATCTTTCCAAAATTTAAAACACTTGTTCCACTTCCCACATGTACACACATGGATTCACACAATTTGTAATTGATTGTTTTGGATCTGAACAGTTGTGCGAGTTTTTTATTCCTAAACAATTTTCTAACATTGCCGTATTTTCGTCTTATGAATTATGTTCGGGACTTTGTAGGCATTGACTTTTGCTCTGGAACTATCATAATGTGTTCCATGGAGTATCTTAATACTATCGACCAGCCCATTTGGGATTGTGTTGTGTTGTCTTTGTTTTTTCGGGCTTACGTTGGTGTTGTCCTTGTTTCTTTTTGTTATGTGGCGTTATCTGTACCAACTTAATTTTCTCTCGTATATTTATCAGTTTTATGACGTCATTTGACATTGCCAAGAAATGTTTTCTCTCTATACAATGCTGTTTTATAACACATCTTAATATTCATTGGGTGCAGTCGGGTTTTTGTGTTTTAGTTTTCTTAATAGACATATTTCAATTAGTTATAAATTCCATTTCCCTATCACTAATATCTAAGAATTGTTTAATTATTAAATACATTATCCAGTTGACTTTACTTTAAATTGCATTATTAGTTTGACATTTTAAGGTTATTTCACATTCTGATGCTACTATTTTAGTTACAGCTTGTTCCTTCGTGCTGGATCAGTAACTGTATGTCTGTTGTTATATACGTGATGGTTGGCTGCTTTTAATGATTAGTTACTGCCTACCTTGCCAATTTATGTATATATGTTGGAAATCAATGACCTTATAGCGATTAAGTGTGAGGTTAGCTAGCTGTTAAATCGATTTAAATTCCCAGTATTTGTACTGACAGTTCCAATGCTGTAATTCGCTGTATGGTTATTATTTCCGCTTGTGTTTTGAATGGTTTTGCACTTTATATTTCGTATTGCTGCCGACTGTCTTGGCTTGTCCTGTGATCTTTCCCATTAGTCCCCCCTCCTTCACAGTCCGCTTTGATTCTCCTAGTTATTCCTTATGGTCTGCCAGGCCAATACCTGTGCCTCTATTCATTAGCATATGTACCCTTTAACCTGCTTAAGTGCCTTGTGTTTTGTGGATTGTTGTTTTCCCGGAGGTCTGCGTGGGGAGGCACTGTCTTATGTATGTGGCGTTTCCTGTAGCTAAGTATTCTCTCTCTTTCATACAGCTATTGATAATTATATATGTGCACGCACGAATACAGATATACGGGTGATCACGAACCATTTGCTCAAGGACGCCATCATCGAAGAAAAATTGGTATTCATGTAAGTGTCCAATGTTATTGTATACAGCTTAAATGAATGGAATAGATTGCATCCTTTTCACATGTGAAAATGAATTAGTAATTTAAATGAGACAAAGTTTCTTACATTTACAATGTGGAAGAAGCTGCTCTTCTCAACATCTGCAGAGGAGTTGACAACCTTCTGCTGAATCATGTTTGACTAAATAAATAAAGCTGCTATACACTGAAATAGTCTAATATTTTACATGAAAGACTTTTAAACAAACTTGGGTTATCTATGCTAGAGTATGTTATGCGTTATCTGAAGTGTACTACATTTCAATTTTTCCATATATTTATATATATTTGTTTCGTTTTGTGGAATTATTTAAAAAAAATGAAATTAAATATCTAAGTTATGGCAAGGCCAGAATAAGGCGGCTGTTTCACTTGACATCTTCCATAATTATGGTAGAAATGTATGACCGCAGTGCGGTCACGTGTGGTATAGCTTGCTGTTAAATAGTTTTAACTCCCAATGTTCCAAGGCTGTAATCGCTATGCAGTTATTGATTTTCCTTTAAATTTTACATAATTATTAAGTTGCCCATTGCTTCTTACATGATTCTTTTGCCTGATTCAATGTTCGTGTTCATATCCCCCTTCCCAGCCAACATGTTTTCTTTAATCTTCCTGAATTGGATTCCTATCCTAAGTTTCGTCCCCTCGTTTAATTCTTTTTTCTTTTTTTATTACAGACCCGATAATGTCTAATGCCCCAGTCTCCATAGATGTTTGCCTTCACACGTACTCTACTCCTAATGTGCTGATGTTTGCCTGGGATCTGTGTGGGGAGGCATTCTCAAGTGAATGTGGCGTTCCCTGTATCCAGTTTATACTTTCTTATTGCTCTGTCGAGTAGTTCTGCGTCGTTCCATTTCTATTTGTTTTGGTTCATTGCTGGTACAATGTTGCTCGGTGTTCCCGTCCTAATAAGTTCGGTGTTGTTTAAACATATATCTGGCTCATTTGAACATAAAATGACTGATTTGGCTTTATCTAGTATTTTTGTTACATTGGCTAAAACATCTCGAATAACAACCATTGCAATGTATAACCGATCGAAAATATCTCAGACAAAACATATGAAATAGCTTGATTGTTATTTTTTTTTTAATTTATGATGTTCAAACATCTTTCTTCAACAAATACGGATCAATACACTATGAGTTCATTCTTTGTTAATGCATGTTTATTGATGTTTTAACTATAGGAAATATATTTTTCATGTTTGTTTAGATAAACAAATGGACAAAAAATGAGCAAACTATTACTTTAAGGCCTCCACGTGTGTGCCCCTCAGGCCCGAGTGTAAACTTTTTTGTACCCCTCCCTTTTGATTAGATCTTTATAAGAGATTCTGATATGTAAACGTGTCCATAACTTATTGGTTCACTTTTATTTCATTCTGCATGTGCGTAAATAATGGAAACGTTTTTTGAGTAACTACCATTGATTTACTACTAAACGATAATAAATTAATATTCATGATGTCTTATAAATAAAAAATAAAATTATAATTATGCAGAAGACCAAATTGATTATTTTTACTTATATCACGATTTGTTAACAGCTTAACTTATTAAAAAGTTCGATTTGAATTGAGTGAAAAGGACGCTTGTTTCCTTCAACTGCTTTATTTACCTAAATTACAATAAATGTGAATCTAATTATATTCCAGACATTGGTGAAAGGCACATCCGGAAACCACAGACTCAACAAAACCGGTCGTTTGAATGAAACATGACCATTAGCAATTCTCTAGCATATTTAAGCACATGTTAGAGTTAATCATCACTTCAGAGCATGGAAGAATTGGGTGCACAATTGACGGAAGATGAAGAGAAGACGGGTATTGTATTCATTTTACGTTAACTTGTCCACTTAAGAAATATCAAAAGTTGAAAATGACCCATCTTGAAAACTTTTATAATTATTTTTATCTGATATTTAAGCTCAGTGGACCCTAATACGTCCTAGATTTTGTAACATAACATGGCAAAGAACACACTTACTTTCATGCGTAAGAAACGTTATACGGAAGAAAACACCAATTAGGAAATTCAAATTCTGCATACAAGTGTTGTTTTTTCGGTTATTGAAAAGAGTTAGTTTATGTCAAAATGGTTTATGAACAACTTTATCGAATATTTTTCATTTATGCAAAAAATGATAAAAATATATAAATGCGATTGATGAAAACTGACAAAGGCATTTCTTTCGACGCGGATAGTTTATAAAACATTTTTACTTTTTTTAAAACATTTACGCAATGTGTTTATTATTGACACAAACAACAACGTATATGCTTTGATAGAAATGCATTACCTAAATCTTAGACGTCATCATGTGGCCATCTTATTTCATTGAACAACTGGACACAAACGTAACGTATCTTATTCAATGCAGAATATATATCTACATGCCACTAACAAACTTTATAAGTTGAATAATTTCTAAAGAAAAGCTGGTTTTAATGAGAATCCAAAAAACATAAAGAACATTCCATAATTCAATAACATCATATAACAATAACAAGGGCACTTACAGGGAAGGACACATGATTACACGAGAGAACAAACAATCAGTTAATGCAATACATCGGCCAATGGGACTTTCAGTAAATCTACTGATTAATCAATTGATTACACTATCTATATCAAAAAAGGATCATTTTCTAGATTCTTTTTTCAATTTATTATGAGATCTGACTGTTATGTCTTAAATCATTGACCATATAGCGATTAAGTATGAGGTTAGCTAGCTGTTAAATCGATTTAAACCCCCAGTATTTTTACTGACAGTTGCAAGGCTGTAATACGCTGTATGGTTATTATTTCCGCTTGTGTTTTGAATAGTTTTGCACTTTATATGGTGCTCGGGTTGTTTCCCGCCCGATTTCGGACTATTGCTGCCGACTTTCTTTTTGTGTTTCGAATGTGTGTCAATTTCCCTTTCCCCTGTGTAATTCTTTCACCTTATATAGTGTTCAGGTTATTATCTGTCCAGTGTTGGCCTATTGTTTCCAGCTGTTTTGACTCGTCCTGTGATATTTTCCATCCATTATTCCCCCTTCACTGTTTGTCCTCTTTGATTCTCCTATTTTGTCCTTATGGTCTGCCGGGCCATTCCTTCCGCCTCTGTTCCCTGATGTATGTGCTCTTCGGCCTCCTCAAGTGCCTTATGTTTTATGGATTGTTGTTTTCCTAGAGGTCTGTGTGGGGAGGCACTGTCTCTTGTATGTGGCGATAACCCTGTAGCAACTTACCCTCTCTCTCTTTTTTAAGAAATTTTCTAAATATTCACAACTATATATTCCAATGTAATTTTTTTCAAAGTTAGAAAAACTATATATATACATAGATATATAGCTGCTATGGATTCTGGCCTGTTACGCAGTTTCCTGCGGTGAACAAATTTACTCTAATGTTTTGTTACTCTAGGTCAATCAATAAGCCATCAAATGGGACGGACGGACATAATGACGTGTACACTAACAATTCACTTACTTGTGTGGCTACTCTATCCTTCTCCCATTTGATCTAGACAAAAAATAACCTACATATTGAATGGAATCAAAGAACATAGTTTGTTCGTAATACATGTAAACAATATGTCACCTTGATCCTTGTGGTAGTTACTACTATCAAATACCAACAGTTCTATCTATCGCATTGTCTCACGCGGGAAGTCTGAAATTAGAGATCATCAAGCGGTCGGATTGGAACATGAATCTCTATTCCGTTTAATGCAATTCTTGAATTAATTCTAAAAAACTGCATTTATTATCTTGAAATGTTTAATTCGCGAAATGAACCATTTTATTTACAGAATTCCATCGACAGAGTCTTAGCGAAGCCATTAGGATGAATGCGCTGGCTATATTTGAAGATATGCCACCTTTCCAAGAGGAACTGATTGATGAATTATTTCAAAAGAATTGCTTATCTAAGGACGATTTAAACTATGCTGGAAGCGATTCTGACAAACAAAAGGCGCGCAAATTGTTGATAGCAATTATGAAACGTTCTTATGAAGTTATGGAAACATTTCTTCAATGCATGAAACCATTTCACAAGCATCTGGTTAAGACAATCTACAGGTCTTTTCACGAATGTATGAAATGGATGGAAATAAAGCTTTCATGTAGTTTTTGTTTTCTGAAAGAGTCGGTCTGTATAAAAACTGTAGCTGATGTTACTTGGAGCGCAGACTTTATTCCTTTACCACTATATAAAGAACTTATAGCCGATAGTAAAAGTACGACTTCTTTGTGGAAAATGTTTGCCGAACATTGCAACAACAGCAAAGATGTAAAAAAAGTGATTACCACAATTCAAAGGAATTTAGAACCTAGACAGTACAGTGAACTTGTTCAACGTCTTCCATTAATGCATAAATTCATCTGCGAATGCGATTCCTTAAAAACTGACAAAGCGGAGAAAAAACTTCACCGGAATTTGATGGAGTGGCGGTCTCCTCAACAAGCATTCGGCCATACAGAACGAATAAAAACGGAATATAAAGCCAGCTTTACTGAAGTAGACGGTTGCTATAGCCATAATCAGCGAGTAGCCGATGAACATCAAGGTATGCTTAATAAATCTCGCACCTACAAGTTCGAATTTCACCCAGGATATAGACTTTGTACGTGAAGAAGGCAACCAGTGTCTTACAGACGGTCGGCGGCTCTAATTTGGCTTTTCCTCCACCCTAATAACCGGAAGAGTAACAAAATTACCTGGGCTCTTAATGTGATTTCAAAACACAATCAATAAAATAATGTTAAAAATCACCCGTTAAGCTGCTGGCATACCAAAACTTTTATAATGGTCTATCGGTCAATGTTCGGCGTCGTTAAATTGGTCGGCTCATGAGCCGTATATGTTGTAACAGTTTGATATTATATCATAACATATCCAGGGCTCTAGAAATCCACTACCCGCACAAGTCATATTGCCGATTCGGGCTACCAACAATTGAGTTGCACTTAGTTCAGGATCAATATGTTATACTTGACTATTAATTCATACTCTAATCTATGCTCGTACAACTAACCTACCATGTCGGACAAGTCAAAATTAAAACGTACTCTAGTCCGGGCAATTGTAAGCCCTGATGCCATATCATATCATATCATATAGCAAATCATAGCATATAGCACAATATAATATATATAAATGGGTATATTGTATATGCCAACAGCTGTTGCAATTGAGTACTAGACATCGAAATCGTTCAATATTTTTGTTCGTCAGTTTGCTCGTTTTGTCATATTTCAATATTTGTTCAGTTGTAAATGGAGGTCAATTGACCTAACCAGTTTTCCGGGAAATACTTATGAACCAGTACTAACTTGCCCTTTCACAAGCAGCTGACAACTTCTTCACATACATCAAAGGTGGGGGAAAAATTACCGTAGCCACATGTCCCGAAAGGACATGACCTGCCCAGTCCGGGAAGTCGAACTGGACCTCCCAGGTTACTACTGAGCGCTCTTATAACAAGGCTAACCGGGGGGGGGGTGGCTTTGATTTATTATGGAAATACTGACAGATGTTCTGCTAAAGTGAAAGTCCTTAGATTCTATTCCACACTCCAGCTTCTGGTAACAATAACAGTGACCTAATACAACTTTTGAACTGCTCACTTTACATGTCATTCGCAAAATTATGATTATGCACAATATTGTATTTTATTTTCAGACGAAAGAATGTCTGATACAAAGTCAGAACAGCGCAAACGGCTGTGTCTTAAAAAAGCTTTCAGGTTGAATAAATTAGCGCTAATTGACAATATGACAATTCATTTGCGCAAGATGAAGCAAGTTTGAAGTATACATACCTCATGAACGTTTATTTTAACAACGAAACTATGGCTGGATGGTATCCAATTCCTGAGAGACAGTTTCCATTTGGCATACATCTGAGCACTTTGTTGAAAATCATCATCGCCTGTTATGATAAATCACGTAGTCTGGATGATATCTTTACAACATACAACCCTTATTTCGCATCCAAGGTTCTACCAATGTTTTGGTTGAATGAAGCCTGTGTTCAGACGTCTTCAAAGCTTTTCATTATCCTTTTTCATGTTTCTTTTTATATAGTTTATTTCGTTTTTATTTTTTTAATCATACATACATAACATATAAGAGATAAAGTATATACATGTACACTTGAATGCATAATAAACGTGGTAGTTGTTTAATGACATACTATATTGTACGTGTTTCTATATCTATTATACTGTTAGTTAATATATTCAAAAAAAGAAATGTGACAATATGACGAAAAAGTTTGTATGATGAAAAGAAAGAACCAGACACATCTTTGATATAATCGAATCTAGTATACTTGTACAGTACAAAAGCGAAAAGAGACTAGATTAGTTTTATATTCGTATGTAAATATGTTGTATAGGTTGCTGGTTTTAGTCCAATTGTCGCTTTCAAAGTATGCTTTGATAATTATGCAAATACCTATTAATGATAGTATTTGGTTCATATAATGGTATTTGAAATTACTTATCTTTTATCCAATTACTATAAGATTCCGGACATTTTTATTAATCCAACACATATTGAATACAATTCAATGGACAGTTTATTCGTTCGTGAACAATCGATGAAGAGATAATTATATGTTTCGGTAACATTGCATATGTATCAGTTTTTCGTTTCATGTTGTATATAGTTGCGCCAAGTGTAGGCAGCAGAAATTTGTGCTCTTGATAATTTGATTATTGTGTAAAAAGGATAACTTTAGAACCAGGATTTTTTGCATAGTGTTTGATGAATATGCAGATAACATTTGTGTGATTTTAAATTGGATTCATTTATTCGAAAGTGGATTTTATTCGATTAAACAATTGGATGTACAATGAAAATAGGCTGCTTTTCACCTGTAAAATAGTTTATGTTATTTTAGTGAACGCAATCTCACAAACATTATGTGTTTTATAAAATACAATAGAGACCAATGATTGAAGTTGGAAAACATACCCAGAAGGTTTTCACGACCGGACAAAGAAAGATTGATAATATTAAAGGATTATGATATTTTGACATACAGATCTGCCAGAGGCGGTCATTATCAGCTTACACGAAATTGGGATGACATTCAAGGGATCAACTTGGAAAATATTAGAACATTACCTGAAGCTATTCCAACTGTAATATCAACATGTAGATCAAAGCCTAAACAAAAATTCAACAAAGAAATGCTGGACTCTAGGAGAACAATGAATTTATCCCACATTAAATATGAATCTCAAACAAAAGACCAAAAAAACATAAAAAATTGTTGCATAACCCCAAGATCCTTGAAAAACAAAACGATATCTTATAGTGACTTTATACTCTCGAATGATCTAGATCTCGTTGCTGTGACTGAGACATGGTTAGGCACCGCCATCGTTAAAGCATGTCTAAGTGAACTGTTACCGGATGGTTATAAAATCAAGCATGTGCCACGCCCAGGTAGCAAGCGAGGAGGTGGGGTGGCCCTGATCTTTAGATCGGTGATCGATATTAAAATAGTCTCTTCAACCAGTGACAATATATTTTCAACATTTGAACATATTGAGTGTAATGTAAGTATCAACAACTATACATTGCTCATGACCGTTATGTACAGACCTCCTCCATCAAAGAAGAATGGCTTGAATGCACGAGTCTTTCTGGATACCGAATGGCCAGATTTCTTATCAAAATTTGCCACTATTGACAACAATGTCATTATCACCGGCTATCTGAACTTTCATTTGGACAATCTTTCTGATCGCGACACCATCAGATTTAACAGTGTGCTTCAATCTTGTGGCATGTATCAACATGTGAAAGGGCCAACCCACGTCCACGGTCATACCTTAGACGTGGTCATCACTAGAGACATGGAAAACATAGTTCCTGCAGTTGTAGTGACCGATCCTGGATTATCAGATGGCTCTGGCAAAATAGCTAAGGACCATTTCGCAGTAATGTTCAATGCGCTTGCCGCGAAACCCCCTCCGGTAAAGAAAACTGTAACATACAGGAAATTTCGTTCGATTGACGTTGATTCATTCAAAGCTGATATTCTATCATCCGATCTTTTGAAATTGTCACAGAGCACGTCAGATGTAGACACCCTTGTCTCATCATACAATAGTGAACTTTCAGCTTTAATAGACAGTCACGCGCCTTTGTGTTCAAAAACCATCACATTAAGACCATCTTGTCCCTGGTTCACGGAGGAGCTGCACGGTGCCAAACATGTGAAGCGTAAGCTAGAACGTAAATGGCAGATTTCAAGACTCAACGTTGACCATTTAATGTATAGGAACCAATGCGCAATCGTTAACAAGATGTTGAAAAAGGCAAGAATTGATTATTACTCAGAGAAAGTAGAATCAAGTGAACGGGACCAAAAAAGTTTGTTCAAAATAACGAAAAATCTATTGAATGGCCCAAGCGAAGTTGCACTTCCATCGAGTAAGAAACCAGAAGTTCTAGCACAGGAGTTCAGCGATGTCTTTATAAATAAAATAGAAACAATCAGAACGAACATTTCATCTCAGCATCAGAGTGAATCAGTACCTCCAGAAGATCGACGCACAGAACTACGTGATATTGCGCAAATGGATAGTTTCATTCCAGCAACAGAGGAGGAGGTGAAAAAGCTTGTCCAACAGTCAGCTAACAAGTCTTGTGAATTAGACCCTCTTCCTACATGGCTCTTGAAAACGTGCATAAACGAACTTCTACCAATTTTGCTGAACATTTTTAACAGCTCTCTACAAAGTTCAATCGTGCCTAAATCATGTAAAGCATCACGAATGAGACCATTGTTAAAAAAGCCTAGTCTTGACAAAAATATACTCAAGAACTACAGACCAGTTTCAAATTTGCCATATCTCTCAAAAATCCTCGAAAAAGTGGTGAACAGAAGAATTGAGGAACTTTTGACAAACAATAAATTACATGAAATAAACCAGTCAGCATACAGGAAATTTCATTCAACTGAAACCGCATTAGTAAAAGTTCAGAACGACATTCTCGATTCCCTAGACACAGGTGATGTCACAGTACTCGTGATGCTGGGCCTGTCGGCTGCATTTGACACCATTGACCATAACACCCTTCTTCAAAGATTCGAATTTGATTTTGGAGTTGCTGATAAACCTCGCCAATGGATCTAATCTTACCTAACAGGCCGCTACCAAACGGTATGCATCGACGGCAAACTCTCTGAACCGGTTATGAAATTCAGTGTTCCTCAAGGATCGGTACTGGGCCCAAAATTCTACACGATGTACACTAAGCCTGTCGGGTCTATCTGTAAAAACCATGGTCTAAACCACCATTTTTATGCAGATGATTCCCAACTCTATCTATCGTTTTAACCAGCTGACCAAGCATCAAAGGTAGTCACACTCACGCGAGTTGAACAATGCCTAAAAGAAATCATCTCATGGATGAATTCAAACATGTTAAAATTGAATGCAGACAAAATTGAATTAATTCTTTTTTTCAATTCAAAAACACTCCAAACTTGTTGAAAATCTAGAACTGGAAATTGGCGGTTCGAGCATAAAACCATCAAAAACTGTTCGAAACCTTGGTGTTACGCTTGATTCGAACATGCACATGGACCAGCACGTTAATTCGGTGACTCGAACATGCTATGGCCAGATACGACAGATTGGTCACATTCGGCCATATTTGACAACTGATGCCACCAAGACTCTTATAAACTCGCTTGTGACATCACGGTTGGATTACTGCAATGCTCTCGTGTATTGCGTGCCAAAATCAACAATGAGCAAACTGCAAACTGTTTAAAACACAGCTGCACGTCTCATTACGAAAACAACCCGTTTTGAACACATAACACCAATCCTTAAAGATCTTCACTGGCTTCAAATACAAGATATAATTAAATACAAAATTATCCTTCAAACTTTCAAGACCTTGCATGGGCTGTCGCCGGTTTACATGAGAGACTTAGTTAAGGTTTACGTGCCAATTAGAAACCCGAGATCAGCAAATGCAGCAACCACCCTTGTGCCACAAAAATGTCGACTGGTCTCTTACGGTGATAGGAGTTTCAAAGTTGCTGGCGCAAAACTATGGAATTCTCTTCCGGACAATCTCAGAATAGATTCATCACTTAATTCATTCAAAAGAGCTCTCAAAACACACCTTTTCAAACTTTCCTACAAAGTATAGATAATATATATATATTTGTTTTTCATGTTGATGACATTCTTATTCTTATTCTATTTTTTTATGCTTATTTATTCGCATGTAGCATTTTAAGACTTTTTATGTGTATGTGTGTTTTACAACATTTGAGTTTCACTTGAATTGGTTTAATATGTTAAAATTTGTCATTTTTGTGATTCCACATATCTGCGATATGTCACATGTTTAACTGTAAAGCGCCCTTGAACGTATATTTTTTATGAAAAGGGCGCTCAACAAATCTGGTATAATAATAATAATAATATTCATATATTTTCCATTTGAATTTTAGTTCGTTTGTTGTAATGATATTCTGAATAATTCTATTATTGAATAATTTTACTCGGTTATCTGGGATTGAATGTATGAAGGAGTACTGTGCAGACCAATCAATGTGTAAGTTAAGTATAGCTTCCCAGTGTCCATGCTTGTATGGTTTGGTGAGTTTTGACGATATAAGATACTTATAAATGTAGTTGCTGTTAATACCTTTTTTAAGTCTTAGTTTATTGACCTTTATCTCAAGAGAAGTATTAACTATAGTTTGTACATATTTTAACTGTAACCGTATGTTTACAATTTCTTCATTGAATGTTGGTATTTTTAGATCCAACAGTTTTTTATAATTTAGATTCATGTAAAATAACAGGATATTGTTACCGTATTGTTTAATGCATACATTTGGTATCATTTTCCATTTAGGCGAAGTGTTATTATCACACAAAGCTTGTACCCATTTTATTTTCAACGACTTGATATATGACTCAATATCTAACATTTCTAGTCCTCCTAATCGTCTATCGCCGATCAATGTTGTTCTTTTAAATTTGTCTCTTTTACCGTTCCATAGAAAGTTGTAGAACATGGTTTCAAATTGTTTGATAACCTTATTTGGAACAGTGAAAAAGATAGGTAAATGTTGGTAGTAGAAGTGATTTATGACTTGTATTTTTCTTTTTTTCAAATTATGAATTGCTGTCTTACAAGATTCTATTTTATCATTACAGTTTGGTTTGTTACATTCAGTTTGGTCTGTTCCAAAGAAAAGTCCTATGCTTTTATTGGTTTATTTCGCCAGTGTATGCCACCAGGGGAACTTTGACAGTTTTTAAGAGATCCTATCCAGATACCGTTTTTGTTTTTTTTAAATTGTAATTCAGATCAATTTTCGAAGTTTTCAATAATGTTCAAAACACAATTGACTTCTTGTTCTGATTGAACAAATAATATCGTGTCGACAGCTAACTGAGAATTTTTATACTGTCTACATTAGTTATTTGTATACTTTTTATATCATCCCAATTTCGTATTTGCTATTATTTCATTATTTCAACAATAATTATGAATATTAATGCGGATATTGGACATCCTGGACGTATTCCATGGTGTAGATTAGAGCAATGCGATCTCCAGCCATTGTTATCCAGCTTTTCATTATACAACTAAAAAATATTATTTATCATGTATATCCTTTTGCCAAAATAAATTTATCTATGAATGGTAAATCGTTTTTGTATCTAATCTAATCAAGTTATTGAAATAACTAACAACTTGTAAATGTGGACTTCGGACTTACGAAATAAAAGGTGGTAAACAGCGCCTTCAATATCTCATCAATTTGAGAGTGGAAGTCTGAAACCAACACTTCATATTGAATTTTTTATTCAACTGTTCTGTAAACTGTACATTTCGAGCATAATCCTCTGTGTGAAAGGTATGGGCATCACCCTCTGTGAGATGCAACCTGTTGCTGGAAAAGTTTTGAGCATCTACCTCTGATTGATGCAACCTGTTGCTTGGAAAGTCTGTGAACATCACACTCTGTGAAATGCATCCTATAGCTGGGAAAGTTGTGAGCGTCATCCTCTGTGAGATGCAACCTGTTGCTGGGAAAGTCTGTGCACATCACCCTCTGTGAGATGCAACCTGTTGCTTGGAAAGTCTGTGCACATCACCATCGGAGAAATTAAATCTGTAGCTGGGAAGTTGTGACCGTCACCCTCTGTGAGATGCAACCTATTGCTGGGAAAGTTGCGAGTGTCACCCTCCGTGAAATGCAACCTGTTGCTGGGAAAGTCTATGAGCATCATCATATGTGACATGCAATCTGCTGCTGGGAAAGTCTGTAAACATCACCCTCTATGAAATGCAACCTGTTGCTGGGAAAGTATGTAAACTTCACCCTCTGTGAGATGCAACCGGTTGTTGGGAAAGTCTGTCAACATCACCCTCTGTGAAATGCAACCTGTTGCTGGGAAAGTCTGTCAACATCACCCGCTGTGAGATGCAACCTGTTGCTGGGAAAGTCTGTGGACATCACCCTCTGTGAGATGCAACCTGTTGCTGGGAAAGTCTGTGAGCATCACCCTCTGTGAGATGCAACATGTTGCTGGGAAAGTATGTCAACATCACCCTCTGTGAGATACAACCTGTTGCTGGGAAAGTCTGTGGACATCACCCACTGTGAGATGCAACCTGCTGCTGGGAAAGTCTGTCAGCATTACCCTCTGTGAAATGCAACCTGTTGCTGGGAAAGTCTGTGGACATTATCCTCTGTGAGATGCAACCTGTTGCTGGCAAAGTTGTGAGTGTCAACCTTTGTGAAATGCAACCTGTTGCTAGGAAAGTCTGTGATTGTTACCCTCTGTGAGTTACAATCTAATATTGTGAGCGTCAACCTCTGTGAGATGCAACCTGTTGTTGGGAAAGTCTGTGATCGTTACCCTCTGTGAAATGCAACCTGTTTCTCGCTACAGAGAAGTTGACTTGGTGGTATTTTCGGATTGAGAAAAAATAATTATGTTATCGAGGTGATTGGTGCTTCAGATTCGGTTGCCCTTGAGAAGATACAAATCTACAATGCATATAGACCAAAGTACAATGCATCTCAAAAAACATACTCAACAGAAAACATTGCTTCATTGTACATTTCCTACATGTAGAACCAAAACATACTACCAATAAATCAAAGTACTGGAAGTACTTTCACTGGTAGCCCCAGATGAGGAGAATGCGATGTATTCCAACAATTGTCGAAATAGCTTCATGGTATTGAGATAACCAGTAAGTGTCAATCTGTAAAAGAAGTAGTTCAGACAACCGATGTTCACAAGGCAGCTGCATTAGACTTATCCAAACAGAATTATACAGCTGTCTGCAAATAATGCATAGATATTATAGCGAGGGAAGATCATTCCGATGTTTGTAAATTATATTATGCTTATATTATATAGAATTAGCATATGAAGTTGAACAAAACAAAAAGGACATATTTCCCAATGGTTTGAAAGACGCCCTTCCAGAGAAACTACATATGGACGTAGAGGGCTATTTTCAGGTGGCACTGTCACTTGGAAATAATTGCGATTTTGTACTCGAGCGTTGTGGAAAGCATTGTCGTTATTTCAAGCAGATTGGCAGGTCCATTGAACTCTTACAAACAGCTATATCGATCAAATCAACTAGCTTCAATCACCATCATTTAGCTTTATCAATAAAACGACAGCTAGAATTAAAGTCAAATCGAAAAACGCATGAAAAGCAAGCGATGGTGCGAGATGCATATCCAGACATGGAAACGCAGACATTCACTCGCCCAGAAGCTGTATGGATGAATAGAAGGGACAACGGGGAATTTGTTCGCAATACTGAAAACCAGGTAGTGACAATTTCGATAACGACCATACAGAGAACATGCCTGAAACTGTTGAATCTTCTTCAGCATATCGACGATTCATAAAGAGTTCTCGAAAATACAAAAACATCAACACTGTTGGCAATGAAAAACCATTAAAATTAGTGGAGTCCTGCCTTGATAAATCGTTCGACATCAATATGAAAGAAAGTGCTCGGTACGATAAGGGGTTGCTAAATATGCAAATTGGCCAAATTGATGAAGCTCTTGAAATATTTAGAAGCTTGATGAGCGATGAATACGGACAATGCTCTCTCGTGTTGATAGCAAATGCTTACGAACGAGCTGGTCTTTGCTTAGATGATTTGTTATTAAGATCACTTTCCGACAATAAAGACAGGGACGAGGAAGACATGAAAATGTAATTTAAGAAATCGATTTAAATAACATGTAATATTGTTTCCAAGTTTCCTTCACTTGAGAACTGTTGGACTTCTGCACCAACTAAATAGTTTTCATTTGATTCCAAAAAAATATTCCTGCCATTATCAAAATGGAAACATTCTTACCGTCTCCCGTGGCCGAGCGGTTAAGGCATCCGCATTTGGAGTGGGAGGTCGAATGTCAGAATCCCGGTAGGGGTACGTTCTGATATGGCCGGTTGGTGAGCCGCCAGCTAGTTGAATAATGGTAACCGTCCGCCTACCTGCCTGGTGCCTAGTTAAAGGATAGTAATCGGGAAGTAAATGTGCTCAGAAAGAAGGTGTCTCATAAGTCAGAACTGGTTGGCCCTTTAAACAGGAATGACACTATATTAGAGAAACACATTACATCTGAATTTAGTCTCTCTGGTTGCAGGTCATCCGAATATTTATTAGTAAGAATAACAAGAGTTATTGTGCGAGTGGAACGACATTGCCCGTGGCCTTGACCTTGATGTACAAATAAGTCTTACTCCGGCGAGCGACACGCCTCATTATGTTTAACAATCGTGTAATTTTTTACCGGAGTGCGCTGAATCTGATACAACGCATTCCGGAAAACACTTAAATACACTATTTTAGACAACGAAGTTAGTAGTTATATCGGATTTTCAGTGCATGCTAAAAAAGTCTTGTTCCAAATGCTGCCCTATTCTGGCCTTATGCAGACTATGTAAATAAACTTGAAACCTGTGTGTGGGGTTGAGTTTGTTTATCCTCGACACCCGGAGATCCCATCACTGTTTAATCTTGTAATTGATCTATAGTATTTTCCTTTTTAAATAAAGACTGTAGTGAATGTTCGTGTGTGTCTAAATCAAATTTAAATATTTTATGATAAATTGCGTGTCTTTTTTAACTTCTATTTTAAAAGATTCTAGTATTTTAAGATAAACAATACTATTAATACTAGCTAGCAGTTAACTATTTTTTATATACATATATTATGTATAAACTCATACGTATTCATCATATTCAAAATAAATAAAATTTAAATTCTGCGAACCTGCCGCTTTAATGATATAAAAATGAAGTCCTAATAGCTGATATTCCTCTCTCTGCAGTATTAAAACAACAAGACTTTGATGGTAAAAGTAATAAATCGAATTATTTCTATTATTAGATCGTCGTGGTATATCAACAAAACAGCAATTTTCTAGGGCCTGAAAATTAACAAAGTATTTAAAACTATATGCAATATTTACATAAAATATACAACTGACAGAGAGTGGATATTTAGAAAAGAAGTTTTGCGAAATTATAATCAATTGTATAGAGGAAAATATAAAAGGGGAGTTGGTTCGGCGATGCTAGTTATGAACTAGGGTAGCGGATATGTTCCGTCCCAGCAATGAATACAGTTTTACTATTATTTCTGGATGTGTAAGAGGGCCTAGACTCCACACCCAGGCAGATAGGCAACGAGTTACCCACAATCCAGACGTTGGACGAGGCCCTCTATATTCAATTTTGAGATTTTTCCAATAGGTTTTACGAGGGCGGATTATTGAAGCAAATTTAATGGGTATTGACCGTCAATTTGTATTGATTAAAGATAGTGGACTGATTTAATGATGTGTGCCTGTGGGCGCCCAAGGCGCTGGATCTGGTCTTAGATTAACTTGTGATCCAGCAACCCAGCCGCCCCAGGTCTACATACCAAGTGAAGATAACAGTTGTTGAAATTCGTTGGGACTAAGATACATAATCCTAGCACGACTCTAGGTTAAATTGGCCAGGGCGCTCTTCCTTCCCAACAACGATATACACAAAGTTTCAATTTATTTGTATAACCCAATTCGATAAGGCTTTCATTATCGATGTATCCATTATATTTGGTGTAGGGTGGGAGATTATTTCAATCATATTGTCTATTATGAACGGATGAATAGGTTGTATACAGCACCCCTATGATCGATATTTAGGTAAACATGATAATGAAATAACTACCGAAATTGAGTTATACTGATTTAATCTGGCTGTATTAAATAAACTGGCCAGACATAAAAATACAAGACCAGACAGATGACTGTCCCAAGACCCAATTGAATTAAAATATTATCCCAAATAATTCCACCCCAATTAAAATGTAAGAAAAGTATATAATGCTATATATACATATCAGTATAAAAACATTCCTCAAAGTCAAATTTTATCCCAGGACAGTGCAGAAACCATTCTACACATCAGTGTATATTAATACTAATGTGTTCGCCTTAAGTTTTGTAATTCTAAATAAAATCAATAAGCAGAAAATGTCATATGTATATTACATTGTCTATATAATAGACTATATTAGAGAAGTTTGTTATACTATAACGCAAACTTGGATTGTCGAATAAATATATATACAGTAAACCTTCAATAATAAGTCCACCCTTGGGAAAATGTGTCTTCTTGTTGAGGTGGTCTTAATATCGAGGTTGAATAAAGAGCAAAACAGTGAAAATGGACTTGAACATTGTATTCTTAATTTTAAGATGGCCTTATTATTGGGGGTGGAATTAAAGTGAGGCTTTACCGTGTGTATTTTGTTCTTCTGTTCCGGACATGAAACATATTCTACTGTTCACGTTGGATATCTCGGCAAAACCTTTGAACCCCACTTTGAACGATTCCCAAACAATGCATGTCAAACACAGTCGACATCATGTTAAAAAATCAACCCTCGGATAACAAGTAATGTGAAATATTTCTGTTGCGTAGTAACTAAAGACTGCAAGATATGAAAGTTACAATTGTTTTTTAACTAACTCCATGCTTACATGCCTCCCTTTCCGCTGCCTTGCGTTTCCTACATCTCCTCACTAAAATACCAAATTACAAACAAAGATAAAGATATTTGGAACACCTTTGTCAAAATGTTGTATCCAACGCACAATAATGACCAAGGGGTTCCGTATATACGAAACTACGGAATCAAAGGTATTCCACACTCAAACACGCGACGTACATGACGTCAAGTACGTAATTACCATCATCAAGCAGTGTTGGTCAGGTTTTCGCCGAGTTATCATAAATACAACCACAAAGTTTGCGTGTGGTTAAAGAGTATTTATAACGTAAGTGAGATAAGTACATTTATTGCAGACATGAAAAGTGCCGACGAATGCGTTGGAATCTGAGCACGGCCAGTGATTTGTATGCAGTTTTAATGACCATACTAAATGCAAACAATTCCTAACATACGTGTGATTGCCAAAGCAAGTAGTACAACAACAAACTGTCTAGTGTTAATCACATAACGGTCTTATTATAATATTCTTATGAAAACTGCTATTGAACTAATATATCATTGAAACATAATTTCACATCCTTGTTCGTATTTAAACGCAATATGCAAATATATTGCAACACTAGGCCATACCAATATGAATTTATGTTTAGCGTGCTCAGGCGGGTAGGTTCTCGCTAGTCTGATAAAAAATCACCAACAATGCTATTCGACAAAACAAAATTGGTCCATTTATTCACATAGCAATGAGACAGGTAGTCAATGACCATGATCAAGAGCTGAAAGATAATTAAATCTAGACATTTACTTGGAACTTTGTCTTGTTTTAGTTAAATAGTAGTTTTTGTATCTTATGTCTTGGTGTTATGCGTTGGTTTGTGGGCAAAAGACGACGTAGATACAAAAGTTAAAGTTTGTTTATATCTACACTGTTTTACTTCCTGGAAGGATGCTTTCGAAAAATGAACCTGACAACGGCTCCAATATCTCTTTTCACTGAAATTACGATATGCCTTAGGCTTGGAGAAAGGTGCTTGTTTCCACTCGTCCGACCAGCACTTCTCTTCCTCCTGATTCAACACTTTCTGTTCAATCAGAAATTCCCGTGCATTCTTTTTCGGCGCAACTAACTAACGTGGCTTTACTATTTGCATATCAGTGTTGTGTAAACCAATCAAATCTTACGTTAACCACTAAACCAACTTCTCTTCAACCGAACAACGTTTGTAACATTGACGCGGATTGGTTAACCTTTCGATAAGGGGTACGTTAAACTACCGATTTCCAGTGAATTTCGATTAAATTAACGAAATCCACTTTGGACCTGGAGTGACCATCAATCGTAACATCTCGACAATGTTTTATGTTGCACAATAAATCTTAACCTTCGAATCAAGCCGACCATCTTATTTCATGAAATTTCTTGTTTCGAATGTTCCGTTTTCGGCGCTAAAACATAAGCAAGGTTGGTCAAGTATATTTTGAAACAATATGTCGTATCATTGCCAAGTTTGACGGACATGCGTATTTGGAAAATCGATGTTTTCTACGTTTAAACAAAGAAGGGGATTTTCCCTATGATCGCTAAAACTTTGTTACCAAATTAAAAATTTACTCATCACAAACGTCTATGTTGTCCTTCTTCTTTCTAATAGTATATATTTCATAATTTTATATGACCCATTTACACCACACAATATATTGCAATGACTTCAACTCGTATCATCATAATCATCATTAGTATCATACGTGTAAAGCATAACACTTAGTGTGTATTCAGTAATGTCCGCGAATATATCTTTTGAAATTTCTCAGTCAGCATAAAACTACATACTAGTACGAGCAACATTGCGCAACATTTTTTGAATATCGAACATCTTTTCTATTTTACCTAAAAGCTGAACGACTTATCATGCAAATTAAAACATACTTTTGGAGACTGGCGTATATGAAAATAATCAATAAAGTGTTTTTCTTACAAAATCGGATAAACATTCTACAGGGAACACAGAAAATGTCGTGCACAAGACATTTGTTGTATGATACTTATCAAAATTCTACCATTTCTCATTTTAACGTATTTTAAAAATTAAAGATATTGCGTATCCCAGGTCAATTAATCATTCAAACGAGGGTACGTTCGTCGTCATACGTCATTATGAGGTGTACCAGTATGTAACCAGGACTTTATAGGATGCGTCTGCAACCAATTGGGTTCGGGGGCCTGCTCGCTAGAAAATAACAACGTTTTCTAGAAGATTTGTGGTGCAAAATGGTGGCATTTAACAAACAATATGAAGAATCATGTATTCAGAAAGTTGGTCTACCAATTAACAAATACTAGCTTACAAAAAAAACACAATGTACAAAGTAAATGACTAGATTAAATTGTCTTCAGCTTTTGATCGTTGTCAAGGGCTACCTGATTCATAATGATCGACTTAATGGGCTGAAATGTTTAAACATACTTACCAGGTGATTTTTGTGATTTCCAAATTTGACTTTTTTACTAGACTGTTGAGCAATTACCCGTCTAAGGACGCTAAACGTATATCCATATTGGTATGGCCTAATTTAAAAAGAATATTATGTTCGTTTGGTATTTGATATAAAATCTGCATTGATGTTTATTGTATCCGTATGAATAATAGCTCACAACACAGATCCAAATGTATTGTGATTGATTAACACCACATATAAATATTTTGAACGTGTTTTATATAACTATGAACAATGCCGTTTATATAATGCGCATTTACTTATTGAAACAATGGTCTTGTATTGCTTATGAATTGATGTATAATATGCCTTGCAATCACCATTCGTGTATTTTCATAATTTAAAGTTATACTATGCTCATTTTTTGTTCATTTGTTTAATAAACAAACATGAAAAATATATTTCCTATGGTTAAAACATCACTAAACATGTATTTATAAAGAATGAATAAATAATGTATTAATCAATATTTGTTGAAGAAAGATGTTTGTACATCATAGAATTTTAAAAAACTTCCAGTTTATTTAACAATCAGGCTATTTTACAGGTTTTGACTATTAGTAATATGATAAAAAAAAGATTTTTTCAATCAGTTTTACATTGCAATGGTTCTTATTTGAGATGTTTAGCCAATGTAACAACACTACTGGATAAAGCCAATTCAAACAGTTTATGTGCAGATGAGCCAGATACATATTTAAGAAATGATTAGAGTGTCATATGCAACATAGTTACTTGAAATAAATGTGTAACAAATATCTTATTCTTCTTCACCTTCAAACGAAGCCTATGTAACTAACACTAGTCTAAACCAGACAAGACAAAAAATGTTCATACCACAATTCACAGATTGGAAAGTGGCAGCACAGGGGAGGCCAAAAGGAAGGTCAAAGCCGAGAAGGTCAATTCCAGGTCAAATTGTCTCGACTATTTACTTCATACAGTTTTGGCTTTACCCTCTACTATAATCTATACAAAAATAACAGCGTAGGCAAAAAGAAAATTGAACATTTTAAAGTCTGAGTCTAAAATCAGTCTTAACATGTTTGTGAATTAGGCCAAAAGGTCAGTATTGTTTTCAAAATATTGTCTTACCCTCGAATCTGATTAAAGTACATGGACAGACATATAATTATACGATACCTTAAAGTATACTAATGTACAAAAATATAACTTTAAGAAAAACATGTAAGGTTTTAGATAGAATGTATAGCAACCGCGTGGGTAGTCGTAAACATACGACTCTACATAACTTATTTCCTACAGCCCAAGCGATGCTTTCTAGTGCGAATTAGGTCAAGAAATTCCGAAATGAGACGTAATGTTTTAAGATGCGCCCTCGTTTCCATCCGCTGCATATTTCACAGACCATCGGCGTAATGGCGGTGCAACATATCCGGTTACTTAACACGGTCAGTACACGAATCGGAAATTTGACGAACGAAAAATCCGTCTTACGCATAAAAGCGTAAAATTATTTCGTCAATTTCATTACGTCAATTTCGTATAATATATTATTTTGCTACGATGTTTGTACAATGTATCTGAAAGATTACACGATGAACATTTAATCGAATATTAAGCGTTTAAAGGTAATTTTCATCTAGCTATAATATGACATTCTAAACTGTTTCGACTTCAATAAGTTGTTGAATTCGCGGATTCGAAAATATTCTAATATGCCACATCATAGCACGGACATAAAATGTTCGTGATCATATTGCATAGGGCCCTTGTAGACGTTACATGAAAGTAAAATGTAATATAACTTGACAAAATAATGAATGTTTATAGTAAAATGTGCATATACAAGTCTAATATTTGTGATTACCGTGTTGGTTGTTTCAATACAAAATTTCAACGTACATTATTTTATTGTATAAGACATTACTTCCGTCACTTACACACCAATGCAAGAAAAGTCAAACCGGAAACACATCTAACTAAATAAAATGAGCTCTGAATTAGTGGGAAAAGTCATAACAGTTTAAGACTACTACTAAATATTGATTTTACTCAGTCATGCATATCAATAATAGCATGTTCCAGTTTTACTACGAATAATAAGGCGTATTTACGCAGAAACCTTTATCTTTTAAACGTTAATAAAGTCTCATGTTAAACTATTTTGTAATACACGGATTGGGTTACGGATTGTTCAGGATATTGCACATTTTATCCAAAATAGTGTATGCATTACTGATTTGTAACCGACGTAAACATCGAATGTAAATTTCGATTTGACAGTAGTCGCGGCCGATGCAAGACAAGACGGAATAGAAACCCGGGCAAATTAAAGATTGAAAAATTGAAGAAGGGGAAGAAGTCGGAAATAGGAGTAAAAATCACCAAGAAACCGTAAGATATATTTAATTTACCGCAAGGGCTCTAGAATTTCTTTCATACCCAACTTTCGTGTCACTGCAGTCTGACCAACTTCCTATAGAATTATAGAAGGAATATAAAAATCTATTAAAGGTATCTTTCGTGTGCAAAAAAATGTTAAATATCAAATCTTCTACTTTATGATGGTGTAAATATTATGTTACTGTGATTTCTACATCACTGTCCTTTTTGAGGTTTTTAATATCCCCTTTTTTACATTGAAATAAGAAGGGGCTAAAACAATATGTCTGAATTTAAATACTTTCCAATAGAGGTAGATACTGTGTGCAGAGATATATTAGAGTTCAAAATATGTACTTTCGAAGGCACTTTTTAGATTTAATGTGGGTGCTCTATTATGCTGTCCCTTTTAACGAGTTTTGTTAAACACTGCTAGTATTTTACTATATTATCGAATACACTATACATCGCGGTGTACGCGTGATCGGTATCCAACAGTGTGCGCGCAGCATGACATCTGATTGAAGTGATCAAGCCGCATGCAGCGATTATACAAGCTGTTAATTAACAATTAGTGCTCTTTATAGAGATTAATTTGTGGGAAATGTGACATTTTATAGAGTAGCCTTGAAATAAAATATTGGTGTGGTTAATTATAGATTGTCTTTTTAATCTGTAAAGGAGTAAAATTGTTTAACTTTATATTTAAAAGTGAAAATATGATATTAATATTGTAATACAGATGTAACAATTATTTAGACAAATAGCCTGCATAACTTATATAATATAAATTTAATACCACTAGGTTTGATATTCATTGTATATGTTTTATATCGTTTTTCGAGAAAAGGGAGATCATTCAATGAATATTATACATGAAATTATTTTCGTATCCATAATTTCACTTCAATAGTAAGACAACGTAGCTTGATTTTTTTGCAAAAATGATAAAACTTATCATTTATGACTCTTGTAATATTTGAAAATTAATGCATCCACATTTTATTCTATTCCTGTATCTTTGCGATGCTAGAAAGCCGAAGCAAAATACAAGGCAAAACCTTATGGTGCATAATTCAATAAAAAATTCGAAAAAGGCTACAAAATAAGTATACTCAACGCAAAAGAAAGTGTGCACTTTTTATATTTTGATTTTCTAAAAATCCAATGATGTAATTTTATTATGTGTGGTGTCTTATTTTAGTTTATTCAATTACTCTTCTAACCAAAGTGTTTTATTTTATTTTTTTTGAATTTCGTTAAAACGTACGACGCGTCTACATGAAGTAGGGGTCAAATCAAAAATACACAAAGAGCCAAAGGGATGTTTTCTTGCGTAGATTCACTGTAATTCGTTGCAAAATGATGTTAATGTTGCAATAATATCTGGTATGACCGCCATTCCGTCTAATAACTTTGTAGCAGAGGCGGTTTGGTACGTCTCATGTGTATTTCGAATACACTAGATATTGCGGTGTACGCGTGATCGGTATTAAACAATGCGTGCGCAGGATGACCTCTGATTTAAAAAGATAAACCCGGATGTAGCGATTATACAAGCTAATTAACATCGAGTGCGCTTTATAGGGAAGAATTAGGGAAAAATGTGACTTTTTATAGAAAAGCATTGAGATACATATTGGTGTGGTTAATTATAGGGTGACATTATACTTTTTTAATCTGTAAACATAGTTAGACTTAATTACATATTATACATAATATTAACTATCGATTAGATATAAACATCAATGCACATATGATTGTGTTATAAACTAATTGCACTCTATCATCAAAAATACAATTTCATCCTTTTAAATACAAAATAAGTACATGTAATGGTGAATGTCATTATAATTTCTGTTGAAAGGCAATATAGACCACTTGAAACATAGACATGCATCTACATAATAATATATTATATGTTACAACCAGGGCCGTACATGTGTGTGTTCAAGCTACAACGAATGGTAAAGAAAGTAAAAAATGTCTTTACATAATACTGTAATTCGAGTGTAGGACAAAATCCCCTTCGTTCATTTTGCACAAGGTGGACAAAATATCAGAGGGTGTTATTTATGTCCTACTTGTAATATTCATGAAGGGTATTTGTCCTATTTGTAAATTTCATGAAGGGGATTTTGTCCGCCTTGTGCAAAATGAGCTATGGGGATTTTGTCCGTATACCCTGTAATTCGAGTAAGTAAGATATGTCTTCAGCGAATATTATATGGTCTGAACAGATGGTCGTTATTATTTGAAAATTAAGCAATGAGCCGGATTGCAAATCTTTGATCGTTGCGTGCACATATGATGCATGTTTTGTCACTAATTGTTATTAGGCATATCATGTTCCTGAAAGAGATATTTGAATTTGAAACATAACTACTAAGTTGTTATCAGATAGCTAATACAAATATCTTAACTTTAATAAAAAACGACACCATTTAGTTGATTGCACGTTAAAATATTAATATACTGGAGACTAACATTTTTCCTTTTGTAATGTTACACCACTTGAAACATGGACATGCTTGTATATATATTTTGCGCATTAAACTACAACGAATGGTATCGAGGGTGGTAAATGTATGTTATTGTAAATCACCAACTTACGGTCGAAACTATGTTTTGACAAATGAAAATGCAAGTATGACGTTTTGAAAATACACCGAACCAAGTGTATGGCTTGTCAGGTTTTATGGACGGAAATGTCTTGACATACCCATAATTAGCAGTGATAATTCTAAAGAATCAGAATATTCTCGAATTTCAATGGTTTATATGTCCGTGTCAAAACACACTAAGAAATACTATTGAAAAATGCACGTTAAAGCCTTCAAAAAGAAATACTAAAAATACTGCATTAGAAGTTTCCCGGAATTGCGAAACAGATATATCCTATATGCAAGCTAACACGGCACGGCACGTACGTCGTGATAGAAACTCCTATATCGGACTTGTGTATTTGTGGTTTTGGGAACATGTGTACAAACAGGATGTAGGCATTTTCTCATCAGGCCCGGATCCAGCAGGGTCCCCCCAGTCGGCTGTGGAGTGACCTTTTGCTATTACTAACATAAAATTATATCCACTGATTAGGTCTTAAGGTTACTTTTCTGTTAGCACTTCAAATAAAATACTTATGTTTATGGTCGATTTCCTCTTGTTTACTACAAGTATAGCGGAAGCAAATGCAGTAAAAGTTGGCCCCTGATGTGCTCATATATACAGTAAAACCTCAATAATGAGACCACCTTTGGGACCCTTGAAAACTGGTTTTCGTATTGTCTGAGGTGGTCTTAATATTGAGGTTGAATAAAGAGGAAAATAATGAAAATGGACTTGCAACTTGTGTTCTTAATTTTTAGGTGGTATTATCATTGAGGTGGCCTTACATTAGGCCTTAGGGTTTTACTGTAGAAAAATAACGAAATATTATACATTGGTAAATGGCAATACTATCATAAGATAGGGATCCTAACAAGATTTGTGTTTTGGAAAATGTGGATCAAATTCATTGTACAATGACACAAGGAAGATATGAAGGTGTAAAATATCATATATACTGAAAAAATGATAAAACAAACATTATAGTTTGAATGCAAAGCTGAGTAATTTAAGTCAAAATGTTTTAAAACTATGTGTCATAATATGTATTTGGTCGTGTCTGCAATTTAATAAGCACATGAGCAAAAGTACAGTGAGGTTTTCTTTTTTGTCCAGCTCATGTAATCTGGTTGCTGGTTGAATAATATACATTTAATACTTTTTCGTATGCATAATTACACTTCAATATTAGACAACGTAGCTTAATGTTTTTGCAAAAAATGATAAAACCTATCATTTGTTTGCAAATATATGAAACAAATACCGGGATATAAACAATGCAAAACTACGTAGAACAGAATATTTTATTCAAACTACATGCTTAAGTGTTAACTTATTGTCTGGCGTACACAATTGTACATAATATAGCACAAATAAATTTATATTTACTATCAATTAGATATAATCACCGATGCACATATGATGCTTGTAAAAATAATTGCACTCCATCATCAAAAATACAAGATCATGTTTTTAAATGTAACAAATAAGTGGTTGTATTGGTCAGTGTCATTATAATTTTACTCGAAAACAGACAAATGTATGTTTGCGATGCTAGAAAGCTAAGTAGCTACCATAATACAGCCTTCCTTGCCGAAACAAAATACAAGTCAAAACTTTATGGTGAATAATTAAATATATTTTATTTTCGAAAGAGGCTATAATAAGTATCTTGAATGTATAATACATTCTGATAAATCATTACAGCCCGGGGCAATTATATTATGATGGCTAAACACAGCGGGGTGTCAAATTCGCGAACGATAATGATCGTTATAGTAGCGTATATATAATCGGTTATAGCATGGAGCCAATATCGATCCGATCTTGGGAATCTTGCGATGAGCCAGAAAGTTGGACATAGTCCAATCATACTACGTCAAAAATAGGCAAACCTTCAAATAATTGCAACAGAAATGATTTTCACTGTTTATGAAAGTTAAATCTATATAGAAAAACATATCAAAAGTCTTACAAAATCTAAATTGCGGAAGTACTTCAAATTCATCTGTTTTAACACAACCTCATTTTTACTAAAACTTGTTTTGAGTGCAAATAAAATAAGACAAGATGTACATTTGAGGAAAAAGTACACCTAAAAACTTCTCCACAGCAGAAGATTTATACGGATACTTCATTCATTGTGTGTTTATGAAGAACAATGTCTAATTAGAACGATACAAAAGTAATAGTTTAATTTAAGTGATTGAAATTACCCCCACTCACTAAGATATATAAGCTTCAATTAATAAAGTCACTAGAAATATTCTTTCAAGTAACTCAAAACATCAACAACCTTATTTTAAGTACAAATTCATAATAGGATAATCAAAAGTATATTAGATCTTCGTGTACTCAAATATAATAAACATCTTTTCGGATTGACATCACTACAAGTAGTCTATCAACATAAATGTACATAAATCTACAAACATGATGTAAATACCCTGCACTTGAGGTGCGCAGCGCCGAGTGGGGATAGGTGCGAAAGGGATTTATCATCCTCCTTTAAGGGGGTCCGGGGGATCTCCCTGTAAAAATGTTAAAATATATATATCAAATGGTGGCTTCTGGTGTATTTCAGGGTCTAAATGTTTACGACTCATTCATAAGAATTGCACGAGTATTATCTTGTAAAAATACAGAACGACCAAATCATACAAGTACCAACATTTTAAAAAATTTCCAGAGGACAGCCCCTCCTGTACATACTCCCAGTCAGCCTTCAGTAAAAATCCTTGTCACAAGTGAATAAGAAGCCATTTCGTCATAAACTCTGTGAAATAGTGTATATATTAAAACTTTCATGCTGATTTGGCAGAGGTTTTGGCAGACTGTTTTTAATGTCCAAGTTGAACATGATCAGGGAGCATACTTATAAACTGTATTAACTGGTAACCGCCTAAAGTATATACTTAACTTACAAACAGTTTTACGTATGCTCCCTGAAAGACAATAACTGTAGTTATCATCTCCGACATTAAATAAATGGCCCAGAAATCACAATTGAGTTTTTTACACGAGAGAATTATTTAATTAGTTGCCTCTATAAAAAACTTTTTGAAATAAAGTTATGTTCCATAGTTTTCAAGTATGGCATTTTGAAAATACACCGTATGGCTTGTCATGTTTTATGGACGGTAATGTAGCGACATACCCATAATTAGTGGTGCTAATTCTAAAGAATCGGAATATTCTCGAATTCTATAATGAATACTAGTAAATAGGAATAAGTTTAGGATGATACTAAACATTCATGACCGGATGCAGTTGTGTATTCATGTAATTTGTTTCAATTTCCATTTCCTTCAACACCTATATCAATTAAACGGTTAAATGTAGATAGTCTTCTTTTTTATCAAAACACACTAAGAAATAATATTGAAAAAGGCACGTTAATGCCTTTATACAGACATACTTAAAATACTGCATTATAACTTTTCTTAGTAGTTTCCCGGAATTGCGAAGCAGATATTTCCTATATATGCAAGCACTAACACGACACGTACGTCTTGATAGAAACTCCTGTGTAGACTTGTATATTTGTGGTTTTGTGAACATGTGTACAAACATGATGTAGGCATGTTCTCATGTTTACGACTAAGAAAATTAAAAAAAAGACCTTCAATATACTTGTATTTACCTTTAAAAATACAGAAACTGATGATAAATTGTCATAGTTCGTGATTTTATGGTAGATTATAGGTTAGGGCGATACATGAGTTCAAATACCAACCAACTTTTAACACAGTATGTATTTTGCATATCGCACTGCAAAACATGCTTGTATGAAAGGACCACAAATATGATGGTGTCTTATAACTCAATCTTTTGAATTAAATTAATTTTCCTTATGACTCGGTAAAGTAGAAATAAATAATGCACGCAGGTATAATGTTTCGTCGCGGTAATGCGAACGTATACAAAATACAAAGAAAATATAAATGTGTTTGAGTTTGAATGCAAATCTTTATACGATGAGAAGAATGCAATCAAGCTATTTTACAGGTTTTGACTGTAAGTAATATGATAAAAAAAGATTTTTTCAATCGGTTTTACATTGCAATGGTTCTTATTTGAGATGTTTAGCCAATGTAACAACAATACTGGATCAAGCCAATTCGGATAGTTTATGTTCAGATGAGCCAGATACATCTTTAATAATTTTATTTTCACTTTTTCACATAAAAACAACACCACAACAGATTTCTGTCTCTGTTACGTATGATGCGCAATAATCTGTGCTTTACAGACGCTTTCAACATGATAATGAAATTGAAAGTGCCTGTCTGGTGTAGATACAATTCTTCAAGATAGTCTCAAGGCCGATGAGCGCAAAAGGGGGCCAACTTTTATATAAGCACTTGCTTCCGCTATACTTGTAGTAGTAGTATACAAGAATAGGTAATCGACCATAAATCAATGCATTGTACTTAAAGAGCTAAAAGAATAGTAACCTTAAGACCTAATCAGTGGATATAATTTTATATATTAGGAATAGAAAAAGGTCACTTCACAGCCAACTGAAGGTGCTAGGGCCCCCTTGGTCCCCCCCCCCCCTCGGTGGATCCGGGCGTGTGGCAGTCTACACAATCACTTGTGAAGACGAAAAGTGAATATTTTAGAACACACAACACACCTGATATAATAATAACAAAACTGAAAAAGCAACAATTGTACGTAAAATCAAAGTGCTGACAGTGCCCATGTTGAAGCATTTTTTCTAAGACCAACAATTTTTCATTTTCTGTTTTACGGGAGCGCCAACCCAATTTTTACCAAAAACAAAATAAAAATAAAATAGTTCCTCTTATAATTTTATACTCGCCGACCTCAAGATTTGAACGGTTAATAGACATGATCTCTCAGGGCAAATTTGTTTGTACCAAACCGGTTTGAATCCAAAACTGGTTTGTCAAACCTTTCATTTGTTGTAACCAACTGGGTTCAAACTAAAACACGTTTCTGTATTTGTTTATAACAAATCTTAAACTGCTTAATCAAAAAGACCGAACTACCTTCAGGTGCGGTTTGTCTGGTTTGATTTATCAATTCAGTTTAGTTCACTCATTCCATGCAATACATGACATAATGAGGTAAACAATTAATAACAAAGATACATATAACAGGGTAATCATAATGACATAATGATAGTTAAGTAATTGACTGTAAGGGTTACAGTTATGATGTCATATAACATCTATTATATGCTTGAGTAATACAAAATTTTGTTCAACCTGTTCGATACAATTTTATACAAACAACAATGTTATCAACAAAATTTATGTATTTTTTTTTATAATAGATTTAACAAAGATACACAACTTTCTATATTCTACGGTATTGCTGTTAGTATTCATTACAGATACGAATAATCGTATACTAGCTAAACAATATGGTGGACTGATTTTATGCGGGTGACCGTACCGCTCATATGTGGGGCCATGTTTAATCAAATCTCTGTTAGCGCTGAAGGCCTTGGGCTGCAGATAGCTGAATTGTGGATTTACTTGCCCTGTGTAGATCTTGAGACATTATCATATTAATTACTGTATTCATGTTACCAGGATTTTTTTCCTTTAGTAATTTTGTGCAGACTATGCAAGTCGGTATATCTTGTGCATCAGTGATAACCCTATCCCTGGTTTATATGTTCGTGATTATAATAACATTATAAGTTCGTGATTATAATAACAGTATAAGAACTATCACAATATGTCTGTTACTGCATTTAGCCATCATTACTTTTCAGAATGTTGGCAATTTGAAGAAACAAAAATTATGACAATCAGTCTCATAGATTATGTATCCGGTATGGCTAATATAGTTTTGAAACAACGTTTAAGCTGGGACAAAAATATGCATGTATACATTGTATATTGATACGAGGTGTAAGTTCCTGCTTGATATATCCATTTATCAAGGTTTAATAGAGAGAAGTGTATGCATGCAAATCGGACATGTTAATTTCTAACGCGACCTAGACATACTCCTAATTAGTATAACAATGGGTAATTCCCTTTTCCCATGCGGTACAAACAAACATATATAACATTTTCCTTCTATAATTCTATAACACCTTCAAATCGCGATATTATACAGAGGATATTGAATGAGTGTTTTATGAGTATTGAATTTATTGAACGAGTTATTCTTGTTATTCAACGAGTTCAAGGAATTTAATAATAAACAACACGAATTTAATATTCTTTTTATCACATACCCGACAAAATAAGGTAAACACATATTTTATCATTTTCTGTTTTATTAAATATACTAGTGTCTAACACTTCACGTATATCAAGCGTAACTGTAAAACGTAAATGAAAGAAAACAATTCCTTTTCAGCGAGTCCGTTCAATCTCTCTGACTCGGATTGCTATCAAGTGTACGGAATTTAATACATTTTGATTGATAAAGGACTGAGCTCCTCGTGCAAAGATAAATATTATTGTTAAAATTCCTGACAGTGTGTAAACTGAAGATGTTCCTGAAAGAGATATTTGAATTTGAAACATAACTACTTATTTGTTATTCAGATAGCTAATACGAATGCCTTAATTTTAATAAAAACGACATCATTTAGTTGTTTGTATGCGCGTTAAATTAATCATGTACTGTAGATTAACATTTTTCCTTTTGTAATGTTACACCACTTGAAACATAAACATGCATGTATATATATTTTGCGCATTAAACTACAACGAAATGTATAGACAGTAGTAAATGTATGTTATTGTAAATTACAAACCTACGATCGAACCTACAGGTCAAATGTATGTCTGCTTAATCGGAACCTGGCTATAAAATCGTCCACATAGTAACGTTGCAAAACAGAAGTTACATAGTTCTTAACTCGGACTTTCTTATCGAGCACCTGTCTGCTATCACAATACTGCTAGCGGTTAAAACTGCAGTAAATGGAATTAGATTTGGATGCGACTGTGTCAACTAGATCTAAATCGTTATGGTATTCTGACACTGTAAATTCTTGTACAATCAAAATCACGTGGGTCATTTTTATTCGACTAAACCATCTGTTTGTTTGCAAACCAATCTTAATCATAACTGGTTTAAGTTTTTCAACCAAACTACAACAAAACTGAAACCTCAAATAATTATAGTATGTACTTTTAACTTCATATATTATTGGAATTATAATACTTACCTCGTTGTCAGCAGTATCTATGATGATTTTAAACATTGTTTACAATTCTGTGCAGACGAATTCAACTTGATCAATAGGCGCTTGCGAAAAATATTCGAAGTATGGTGTACAATACGCACAATTTCGTTCAAATGGTATTTTATATAAAAACAAATTATTTTTTTTCACTTTCTGCATCAAAGATTTTGTTAGACTTTTGATATGTTCTTTATACAGTATTATTCTAACGTATATACTTCAAAACATTTCTGTTGTAATTTATTGGAGGGTTAAATTTAGATTGACTGGACTAAAGATGAAACATTATCGAAATGCCGTATGTTCGCTTTCAAACTGCTATTGATAATTATATGTGCGCGCACGAATACAAACTACGGGTGATCACGAAACATTTTCTCAAGGACGCCATTTTGGAAGAACAATTGGTATTCATGTAAGTGTCCATTGTTTCTGTATACAGCTTAAATGAATGGAATAGATTGCATACTTTTTAATTTAAATAAGACAAAGATAATTACATTGTGGAAGAGGCTACTCTTCTCAAAATGTGCAGAGGAGGCGACAACCTTCTGCTGAATATTATTCGACTAAATATATATGGCTGCCATACACTAAAATAGTCTAATATTTAACATGACAGACTGTTAAACAAACTAGTGTTGTTATCTATGTAAGAGTATTATATGTGTTATCTGAAGTGTATTGTTTTTATTTCAATTTTGATAAGTAGTACATTTATTTTACACGTAAAAACACAGACCCACTACTAATAGAGAGAATAAGTTGCTACCAGGAACGCCACATACAAAAGACAATGCCTCCCCACACAGGCATTAAGTCCAATAATATACAGTGTGACCATATTCATTCCAATACAGTCAAACTTCTATATTCAGCAGTGTGCTGCTCCTGTTAAATGAGAACATTGATGTAACTCATGCGCTGTTTCGGCTGGCTACAAGTCCAGCTTTTGACCTTGGTGTTAAAATAATTGTAACAGACAAAGAAGGAGTCAATCTGTTTGTAAAAGAGAGACTACGTTGCAACAGGAAACGACACATGCACAAGACAATGCCTCCCGAAACAGACCTCCGGGATCACAACAGTCCACAAAACGACAGGCATTGAAGATGTGCAAGGGTCATGACGCGAGAGATCAGGTGTGCAAAGAATGGTCTGACCGACCATAACGGATAGCTTAGGAGAATTATGTCAAACAGGGAAGAAATTAATGGATGGAAAACATTACAGAGCTTGCAACAATTGGCCGTAAAGGGATATGAACATTTACATGTGACAATTAGCATTTTTATACATTTATTATGTCAAGGAATTATGAAATATGTAATAAATGTCAATATTGTTTATCAAGACTATTAACCTTTTACTTAACACAGTTAAGAACATTGTTTGCTACATTTATTTAAAACATATTGTAAAGCACACATTACTATTTGTGCTAGTTCATTCACGTGTTGTATGTATTACTAGTGTATCATTCTTAATTGGTTTTGTCTTTCATTGATCCATCGGTCAAACGTTTTGTGTGAATGAATATATATAATCTCTTAGCAGGAATTCACATTTCTTTGCTTATCCTTACTGATACACTCATGCACTTGATTTTCATCTGCAATTCCTTGAAGACTTTGTGTATATTGAGATGAAGTGTTTAACTGATATTATGTAACATCACTTAATGTATCGCATCCCAAGCATTTAGAAAATTTAAATGCGGAAAATAACCTCGTTGTAGCAAGACACGTTTTTTGCTACGTTTTTCCATATATCTATATATATTTGTTTTGTTTTGTGGAATTATTTAGAAAATTTGAAAATTAAATATTTAAGTTATGGCAAGGTCAGGATAAGGCTGCTGTTTCACTTGACATCTTCCATAATTATGGTAGAAATGTATGACTGCAGCGCGGTCAAGTGTGGTATAGCTGGCTGTTAAATAGTTTTAACTCCCAATGTTCTACTGACAGTTCCATGGCTGTAATCGCTATGTGGTTATTGATTTTCCTTTAAATTTTACATACTTATTAAGTTGCCCATTGCTTCTTACATGATTCTTTTGATTGATTCAATGTTAGTGTTCATATCCCTCTTCCCGTCCGCAGCCAACATGTTTTCTTTAATCTTCCTGAATTTGATTCCTATCCTAAGTTTGCCTAGGATATTTGTGGGGAAACATTCTCCCGTGAATGTGGCGTTCTCTGTATTCACTTTATACTCTCTTATTGCTCTGTCGAGTAGTTCTGCGTCGTTCCATTTCTATTTGTTTTGGTTCATTGCTGGTACAATGTTGCTCGGTGTGCCCGTCCTAATAATTTCGGTGTTGTTTAAAAATATATCTGGCTCATTTGAACATAAAATGTCTTAATTGGCTTTATCCAGTATTGTTGTCACATTGGCTAAAACATCTAAATCTTTTTTGTACCCCTCCCTTTTGACTAGATCTTTATAAGAGATTCTGATATGTAAACATGTCCATAACTTTAACATATTGGTTTACTTTAACATATTGGTTCAATTAATATTCATGATGTCTTATAAATAAAAATAAAATTATAATTATGCAGAAGACCAAATTGATTATTTTTACTTATACCACGATTTGTTCACAGCTTAACTGAATAAAACGTTCGATTTGAATTGAGTGAAAAGGACGCTTATTTCCTTCAACCGCTTTATATACCTAAATAACAATAAATGTGGACCTAACTATATTCCAGACATCGGTGAAAGGCACATCCGGAAACTACAGACTCAACAAAACCGGTCGTTTGAATGAAAGATTACCTTAAGCATTTCTCTAGCACATTTAAGCACAAGAGAGAGTTAATCATCAGTTCATAGCATGGAAGAATTGGGTGCACAAAAGACGGTACATGAAGAGATGATGGATACAGAGGAGAGAAAGGACGGAAATACCGTAGGTCAGTGTTTAAATAGGCCATAATGTTGCCTTGAAAATATTTCAATGACGGCTTGCACAATTTAAAATATGGAGAGCCACGCTCACAAAACCTTACTAGACAGCTCTTGGCGAAGGCAGGGGGCACATGCAGGGAAGGACACAAACAAGTATAAGCCGACCAGGGCCGCATACAGGGAATGGGACAAAATATTGCCTAAATGAAAAAGAAAACAAACAAAAACATGACAAGGGAACGACACATGATTACACGAGAGAACAAAAAAAGAGTTAGTGCAATACATCGGCCCACAGCAATGGGACTTTCAGTAAATTGGGGCTAAAACTGTAACAACAAGTCAAATTCGCATATAATTAATTCCCGTATTACAAGAAGTACCATACAACATATTAGGGATGTCAACAATGGCAATTTTGGTATTCGAATGTTTGGTCTACCTTCCGAACGAATATCCGAACATTCGACCTTCTTATTCAATAATAAGACATTTGAAATTCGAAGTTTAACTTTTAGTTTCTGCTTATCAAATTTATGTTTAAGACTGATCAATCCCAGCGATTACTGATAATTTCAGGGCCTTACTGTCATCACTAGAGTGTTAAATCTGTCTAGCCCCCAAATATACAACATGACATGTCAATTAGCACCTGTACATATTATTTTCACGCGTAAAATGTCGTTCATTGCGATAATGCCCATCATTGAAATTCATACACTTGCATTCAGCTTTTACATTGAAAATATACATTTTATAGAAATAGTCGAATGCCGAATCAGTATTTGAATATTCGGACGCACAAACGATTATTCGAATATCCGAATATTCGTTGACATCCCTTCAACATATACATGTATTGGTTACGGTGGTAGAAAAATAACAAACTCGTGTGTGATTGTAATGGTAGTAGAATCAAAAGAATCGAAATGCATTTGAAATTTGTAATATCAAATAATGTGATTAAGGTTATTGGTATTACCTATACAACATTTTATTTCGCTTGATAATGTTCCGGATAAACGTTAGAAAAAAACGAGTCTTCGTCTCTCCCATCTACATAGTCGGTCGAGCAATATCGATACTGGAAAGCGAGAACGTTTTACTACTGATACAAATCATATCACAAAATGTTGATACTTCTAACATGTTTATCTTTTAAAGTATTTGAGTGAATTACATCCGTTTATCAGTATCTTTTTACATTACTTGAAATACATAAATTATGATGATTAGTCAATTAAAGGAAATTTTACAAGTACAAAATATATATAAATATAACTAATTGTCTCGAACCTGTTTCCAAGTAAGTTTGAACCCTTAATGTTGTTATTTAGATAATGAAGTTAAGATAACTTTCGATATTTCAACAAGGCGTTTTTACCAAGTCGAGGATCATCTGATATTGATTTAGTATATCCCTAAAACATTTTCTTTAAAGTAACTAAGTACAGTACACAGCTATTTCAATAAAAGTACACACTGAACCGATATATCGTTTAGATAGCAATGTGACAGCATGTAAATTTTTACATTTTGTTTAGAAATCGATTGATTACAATATCTACTCGTATATCAAATAAGGATCCATTTTCTAGATTCGGTCTTATCTATTAATTATCATCTTCTTCTTTTTCAAATTATAATGAGATCTGGGGCCGTATTCAATAAACGTTTTAACTTAGAAATTATCTTATTTGGTGTAAAATGGTCGATTATTTCCTTAAAAATTAAAGTATCAACCTATATACCTTACTTTTCAAGAAATTTGGTGGTGGTGATTCGTCCCAATGCATCTTCGTACCTCGAAATAATCTGGAAGTTATTTAATACATTGCTTGATAGTTGGTTGGCTGTTTATCAGTGTAGCGTGTGTCACTTTTTACCGAATAAAACGTTATCACTAAGCACATTGTTGAAAATTTATGTTCTTTGGTTTGTGCTGTCATTACTTCTGTGTTTATTTTTTAGACACTAATGATTCATGCTTATTTGCAGAAGTGATGTTAACCCCTGCTTGCCTGATATATCTAAGTATAAATTTGGTCAGCTGACGATAGTCCACCAGCTCAGTGTTGCTCCGAAAAAATGTGAGTTCATTTTAAAGGTGTTAATAAAAATGATTTACATTAATTATTGGTCATTGTGACCACAAACAACTTACTTTTTTATAAAAACATGCTAGCTATAGTGGCATTTGTTAAATTTTAAATTAGCTTTGACTAAGTGTAGAAACTTAAAATAGTTTTCTTGTTTTGGCATTTCATTTTAATTACACAAAATATAAAATTATAATATGTATATATGTTGACACTGACATAACATGCTTATTTGCAGGTGTGATGTAACCACCTGCTTGCCTGATGATATTGTGATTCAATTCGGTTTGATTTCTCCAAATCAATTGTGATAGGAAAAATGGCAAGTTGAATTTCCCCTTAATTATTGGGTTCGATAGATTCTATTTTTTGCATGTAGTTGTGTCTGTTGGAGGATTATTGTCCTTTACCAGAGATGTGGCAATTACTGTTTCTTGTATCTAGATAAGGTACATAAACTTCTTTTTAAAAATTGTATCTAGTTAATATTCATATACTTGCTAATTGTAATTGAATTAAATTTTTAATTACTCAATTACATTTGTTATTAAATTTAAGAAAACTCAAAACCTATTTCAATGTTACAATGCTACTTTTAATTCAAACATGCATAGTATGAAACAATAATAGAAAATGTACATTCAGACTCATATTAATATATCAATTGATAATATATTAACTTAATATTCATTTTTGAAAAAAGGAGAACTAAATCACATTGTCAGTAATATTTAAATATTCAGTTAACAGTTTACACTTCACATTGCATTTTAAGTTAAACAACACTCAAAAGTATGTAGAACATTTCATCATTTAAATATTTGACATGTAAACACTAGAGAATAATTTGAAAATTTCTCATTTTAGGGACTTTCATCTCATACAGGATACTGTAGATTAGCAGTCATGCACCCCAGGCAGCTGGAAAGGATGAAATTGATGTATTATCTTCCCAGTAAAGTGACGACACTGAACAAAACATTTGAACATTTTGTACCGAATTGATCGGTTCATATATGCATATCCAAATTATTTAATAGTGTTCCGGACATATTAACACAACAGAACAAATTACATAATGTTGTAAACATATGTGTTATGTCTTCCTCTCTCTGAGGGAGAATAACTTGTTTTTGTCTTTGGTGTATGTCCGTCCTTCAGTCCGTCCGTCCACTTTCGACTTGTCCGATCTTAATCTCCAATACCGCTGGTTGGACTTCAACCAAACTTTACAGGATTGATAAGCAACATTACAATTACTAAGTAATATTACTTATACTCATGGTCATATATACTTTATACTTATTAACTTACCAATACAATATTTGTACATGTGCAAGGTTATACATGTACATGTTTTAGTTCAAATATGCAATATTGTAACACGATAATGTCTGAAAATGGTGTTTCCGGTATTTTAGCAACATAAACGAGTGGAATAACATGAAAACTGCATTGTATTAATTACGCCTTAATGTTCAAATGCAATTAAAATTTGACAAGAATAGTAAAATCATTGTTTCGATTTCGATAAAAAATACTTTTCCACTGTTTATGTGATACATGTAGTTATTTTGTCATTTTGTAATAAAACAGAAGAAAACAATGAAGTGTTCTCTGTTTACTTATTAATACGATTATCTATAAAACAATTTTGAATCATGAATTTTATTTACAACAAAAACGCCGTGTATTTCCCGATAACACGTCACGTTTTATCAACTATCATTTCTCGCATTGTTACTATAGATAGACAGGAAAACACCCGAGAATCCCAACTATTGTAAGAAATTGTCTTAGATGAAAATTTTAAACTTAGATATCGAATAAGGATTTAGAAACATTTCTTAGCTAAGAAAAAAAAAGGCAACTAAGAAATTTTCTTAGAAAAAACTAAGAAGTTTATTGAATACGGCCCCTGACTTTTATGTCTTAAGAAATTTTCAAAATATTCATTACTGTCTATTGATGTCAAAGGAATGTAACTTTTCAATGCAATTGTTCAAAGTTGGAAAAACTCTATATATATATTTGATCTAGATCCTGGCCTGTTCCGAAGTTTCATGCGGTGATCAAATTTGCTCTGAGGTTTAGTTACTCTAGGACAAAACAGTAGATACACTAACAATTCATATACTAGTATGGCCGCTCCTACCTTCTCCAATTTATTTGATCTTGACACAAAATAACATACTGACTGAATGGAATCAAAGAAAACATTGTGTTCGTAAAACATGTAAACAATATGCCACCTTGATCCCTGTATTACTTTTTGCTATCAAATACCAACAGTTCTATCTATCGCATTGTCTCATGCGGACAGTCGGAACTAAAATATCTCCAAGTGGTCGCATTGGAACATATATCTCCATTCCGTTTAATTCTTAAATATCTGCCCGTATTATCTTGAAATGTTTCATTTGCGAAATAAACCTTATTATTTACAGACAATACAATGGACAAAGTCCAGAAACAGATGGTTCTTAGGGAAGCCTTTAGAAAGAAGTTTACGATGTTAGTTGATACTATATCATTTTTCGTAAAAGGCTTGTATGATGTATTATTTGAACATGAGTGCTTATCTGAGAACGAGGCTTCGTATATTTCTGTTGCTGAAAACGACACTGACAGAAACAAGGCGCAGAAATTGGTGTTTATGATCACGAAACGTTCTACCGAAACTATGCTCAAATTTCTTAAATACACGAAACCATATAACGATCATTTGGTCAAAACAATCTACAAGACTTTTGAAGAATGTAAGCAAAAGAAAGAGAACGAGCCGATATGTTGCTTTTGTTTTCTGAAAATGTCGGTTGAGATAAAAGAAGTATCCGAGTTATCTTTCCAGCACGGTTTTATTACACAATTAGTGCATGAAGATATTATGGACGGTAAAAAGACCACACTTGAAAAATGGGACATGTTTGTCAAATATTTCAAGGACAGGGAAGATGTAAAGAAAGTAATTACCACAATTCGAACGGATTATAAAACTAGAGGACAGTACTGTGAACTTGTTGAATATCTTCAAACAATGCGGGCATTCATCTGCGAATGCAAGTCCTTACAAGATGGCAAAACGAAGAAAAAACGTTACAAGAAAATGATGAAGCAAGTACTCAGGCGTAAAGAACGAATCGATACGGAACATAAAAACAGCTGTACTGAAGTAGACGGTGGCTATAGCCATGATCAGCGAGTAGCCGATGAACATCAAGGTATGCTTAATGAAACGCTCACAAAGCGGGCCACTGATTTCAGTACCGTTACATTCTCGTGTTGTATTTTAACATATGATCCAAAATATGCTGTCCCGGAATACGTGTTGTGCATTATCCTGGTGCCAGGGGATGATATGTTAATAATTCAAATACCTGAACAGGTTTAAGCATGAAATTTATGTTTAAAATTGAAACAGAATAAAGCTAGCCAAAAACAAACTGTTTCCCTCTGAAAATAGAAATGTTTGGCTTTAGTGTTAACTTTTGTGTCCTCGTTACATCTTAATTTTTAAACGCTTTTTTCCATTCCCGATCTGGTTATTTTTGTACTTTTTTAGTTTTCCTTCATGAAACAAATACATTTTATGATAATAAAAAACTACCAATGTTGTGCGAAAGCATTTGAAGAACGTAAAACCCACAGACACCAAGATTTTCAAGATGTAACCAAAATTGCTGGACATCATATTTTAGATCAAATTTATTTTGTATTCGATCTTATCTAGTTTGTAGACATTGTGCCAAATTTGAAGTCACAATGTGAATGTGGTGGTAGCGGAATCAAAACATTGTAACGGTGTCCGATGTTAAACAAATACATTTTAAAGGCTTCCACATACACCTAATTAGAATTACTGACAACCTTTGTAGTCAGAAACCACACAATTATGGCGGCCAAAGGGACGAAATGTATAATAGTAAATATTTTACTTTATATCATATGATAAACACCCAAATACTGGGTATACCAACCATCGCACCCGACTTATGAGGATGTCTGCAATAAGTCATTCCAAACTGACGACAGTGAAACTAATACTGATATTTACTGTCTGCGATATATTACTGATTTATGTCTATTTAATACAATCTAAGCTTATGATATCCGCGCGTCATTCAATAGCTCTACGGTTTAATTTCGCACCATCCAGTTCGAATTTCACCCAGGATATAGACTTTGTACATGAGGAAGGCAACCAGTGTCTTACAGAAGGTCGGCGGTTCTAACTTGGCTCTCCATCCTAATAGCTGGAAGAGTTACTACATTACCTGGGCTGTTTATGTGCTTTCAAACCACAATCAATAGAATAACGTTAACAATCACCTGTTAACCTGTTGGCAAAAACAAACCTCAATAATGGCCTATCGGTCATTGTTCGGCGTCGTTAAATTAGTCGGCTCATGAGCCGTTTGAATGTTGTTCCTGTTTGATATTATATCATATCCAGGGCTCAATAAATCCACTATAAATCAACTAGCCCGCCCAAGTTTTATTGCCCATTCGGGCTACCAACAATTGAGTTGCACTTAGTTCAGGATAAATATGTTATGCGCAACTTCTTATAACTAGTAATTCACACTCTCATCCACGCTCGTACAACTAACCTCCCATGTCGGAAAAGTCAAAATTAAAATGTTCACTAGTCCGGGACAACTGCTAGAAAATTGTATGAAACCTGATACCATATCATATCGTAATGCATACTATATTATATATCAATGTTAATATTTTATATGCCAACAGTTGTTGCAGTTGAATACTAGACATCGAGCGCTCTTATAACTGAGCTCGCCAGAGGGGAGGGCTTCGTTTAATACTGGAAATGCTGACAGCTGTTCTGGTTACGTGAACGTCCTTAGATTCAATTCCCCATTCTAGCTTCTGGTAACAATAACAGTGACCTAATACAACTTCTGCACTGCTCACTTTACATGTCATTCGCAAAATTATAATTATGCACACTATTGTATTTTATTTTCAGACAAAAGAATGTCCGATACTGAGGCAGAACAGCGAAAACGGCTGTGTCTTGGAAAAGCTTTCAGGTTGAATAAAGAATTGTTAATTGACAATGTGACACTTCTTTTGGCTGGAAGGTATCCAATTCCTGAATTGAACAGTAACCGTTTGGTATAAATCTGAGAACTTTGTCGAAATTCATTATCGCCTGTAATGATAAATACGTAGTCTGAATGATATCCTTACAAAATACAACTCTTTTTTTGCATCCAAGGTTCTACCATTTTTTTGATTGAATAAAGCCTGTGTTCAGACGTCTTAAAAGCTTTTCATTATCCCTTTTTATGTTTTTTATCTTGTTTATTTCGTTTTTGTTTTTTTAAACATACATACATAACATATAAGAGATAAAGCATATTAAAATATTAAAATGCATAATAAACGTGGCAGTTGTTTAAAGATATACTACATTGTACGTGTTTCTATATCTATTATACTGTTAGTTAATATATTCAAAAAATGAAATGTGATGAAAAGGTTTGTATGATGAAAAGATAGAACCAGACACATCTTTGATATAATCTGGTCTAGTATACTATTACAGTACGAAAGCGAAAAGAGACTAGATTATTTCGATGTGTGGTTAAAACTGTTGTCGAAAAGTGAACGGGAATGCTTACAGTATAAGCATTGATAAAATAAGAAAATAGTCGTTATATTTAGTTTTTGATTAGAGTAAAGGCAGGTGTTTATTAAAGATTGTTAAAAAACGATCATTGACTTTTCGCTGTTTACGGTCCATAGCCAGCGTTTTATATTAGCATGTAACTATTTTGTTTAGGTTGCTGGTTTTAGTCCAATTGTCGCTTTCAAAGTATGCTTTGTTTTATGCAAACGCCTATTAATGATAGTATTTGGTTCATATAATGGTATTCGCAATTACTTATCTTATATCCAATAACTATATGCTTGAGATTCCGGAATTTTTTATTTATCCCACACATGTTGAATACAGTTTGGTCATCAGCCCATAATTTAATCGTGTGTGGATAATCAATGAAAAGATGATTATATGTTTCGGTAACATTGCATATGTAGCAGGTTTTCGTTTCAGATATTTTCCATCTGAATCTTAGTTCGTTTGTTGTAATTATATTCTGAATAATTATGTATTTGAATTGTTTTACTGTGTTATCTTGGATTGAATGTATGAAGGAGTATTGTGCATACCAATCAATGTGTAAGTTAAGTATAGCTTCCCTGTGACCATACATGTACGGTTTGGTGAATTTTGCCGATATTAGATACTTATAAATGTAGTTGCTATTAATATTTTTTAAGTCTTAGTTTATTGACCCTTATCTCAAGAGAAGTATTAACTAAAGTTTATTTTGACTCTTTGGATTTTAAAATATGATTCCATGATTTAGGGATTGATTTTAGTAATATGCTGTTTTCTGATATCCAGTTGTGTGTGCTTATAAGTTTTTTACGCATTATTTGTGAAGTTAGATCACCGTGTTTGTCTAGCATGTCATTAATACAGAGTATCTTAGAGTTTATTCAGTTTGGGAATATTAAACATTTACCGTTGTTCTTGACAGTTTTGTTTCCCCATATTACTTCTATGCGTATGTCTCGGAAGTTTTTTTTAATTTCTGCACAATTTATACATTTTAACTGTAACCGTATGTTTACAATGTCTTCATAGAATGTTGGTATTTTTAGATCTATCATTTTTTTATTATTTAGATTCATGTACAATAACAGGAAATTGTTACCGTATTGTTTAAAGTATAAATTTGGTATCATTTTCCACTTAGCCGTATTGTTATTATCACACATAGCTTGCACCCATTTTATTTTCAACGACTTTATATATGACTCAATATCTAGCATTTCTAGTCCTCCTAATCGTCTATTGTCGATCAATGCCATTCTTTTCATTTTGTCTCTTTTACCGTTCCATAGAAAGTAGTAGAACATGGTTTCAATTTGTTTTATAACCTTATTTTGAACTAACAAGGAGTGAAAAAGATATTGGTAGTAGAAGTGATTGTATGACTTGTATTTTTCCGAAGTATGTAAGATTTCTTTTTTTCCAGTTATGAATTGCTGTCTTACAAGATTCTATTATATCATTCCAGTTCGGTTTGGTCTGGTCCAAAGAAAACTCCTAATGCTTTTATTGGTTTATTTCGCCAATGTATGCCACCAGGGGAACGTTCACAGTTTTTAAGAGATCCTATTGCCATTATTTCAACAATTATTATGAAATATTCCATGGTGTAGATTAAAGCATTGCGATCTCCATTCATTGTTATCCAGCTTTGTATTATCCTACCTAAGAAGTATACCAATATCTATGATAATGCAGTGATTTCGACCTTGGATGTATATGTGCCCCGTGCTTCATCTTACGGAGTTTACGTTTCACAAATTCTTCGTTTTGTAAGAGCATATGACCTTAAGAATGTAATATACCCCGATAAATTACAATGACTGTGGCGCCCAATGTCCCTGTATTACACAATAGAAACCATGAAGATGATGATGCCTTGGCTCTTAATAGTATTTTAAACGTCTGTTTTCTATGTTTCGTTATACTTGAAATGTAGCATTCGGCGAAAGAATCTGTATTATGAAAATATGTCTTTGTTCTGTGTATGTGTCTTTAATGCTGTTCCGGTATTTGCTCAAAACATTCGCGTGTGGCCCTCTTCCAAAGCAAATAGAACAAACTTGCGTAGCTTTAAGCATTTGGTGCATTAATGAAATTAATGAAATTATCAAACAAATAATGTGAATATAATAATCCAACAGCAAATATTGATGTTTTATAGTAGTATAACTTACATTTGGGACAATGCAAACTACCGCTGGAGCCCCAATGTCATTTATACATCGCTCAAACATCAACATGGGCTGTTTAATCCTTGTTTCTTGTGTCTTTATTGTCTTTGTCATTGACAAAATATTCGCATGACTCCTGTCAAATGCAGTAATTTCGATCAAATAACAGGCTATCTGATATTTTGTGCTTTGTAGGTCCCTTGGTCACATGACTTTATCTCACGACTCATTACACCGTGACTAGCCGAACATTTTAGTCAAGCGTTGCAATGTTATCTATATTTCTATATTTTAATATATATTTCCGGACTTACTGAAGCAGACGATTTTTCAATTGAATACTGTTATAATTTTCATGATTTTTGTATAAAACATACACTGAAATGTTCCTTTCTCCAAAAAAGTTCTGTTTTCACTCAAACGGTACTTAATTTTATCTGTTTTATTAGACAAAGTCGACTTGCATTTAGACCAGAATGCAAGTGCTTATTGTAAGTCGTACAACACATCGTAATACATGTTAACAAATTGTCGGCTATCTAAACAATTTGAAGAATTTCATGTCGGAAATGTGAGTCCGTCTGTTTTTAAACTCATCTGGGATTAGCTGTGCTGTCGAGTTTCTAACATATCAGTAGCAATAGCAGTACGTACACCATCCATCTTTTCAACATTAGCATCAACGTCACCAAACTGTGCTGGAAATTCTTTGCAATTGTAAATGACACTGTTGCACTGAATATACAGTTAATTGTTTGTTTTTTCTGGTGCAGTTTAAAGTATCAAAAACTTGAATATCATTTATGTGTTCATGTGTTCTGCGGCACTTGACATTGTTCGTCATTTGTAAACAACCGTGGGAAATGCATTTGGATTAAATGTAATGTTTAATTATTGAATCTTACTAAATTGGTGCAAATTCTTACATTTGTCATTGATTAATCTAATCAGATGCTCCCAAACGCAGATAAATACATATTGCTATTGAAATATTTCTCTCGGCGTAACGTACCTAACATAATTATATTAAATACGTCACAATATGAATTACGTAATCAATTAGGGGATTTCACTCGGTGGTATTTATAATCAAAGGTATTTCCTCAAAAATGTATTTTGTTAAAAGCGACGCAAGCTTGTATGTAAGGATCTGCGACAATCAGTCAAAATGTACCAACTCTAATTACGCTTAACCAATGTCTAAAAAAGCAGTTTAGGCCTTAATAGTGTATGTCGTAATATAAATTATTCTATGAGCGATCTTTAATTGTTTGTACTGATTGTTGATTTTTATTTATATAATGTTATATGAAATAATTTGTATGATGTGATTTATGTTAATGATGTGTGTGTTATATTTGTTATTTGCTGATGTACTTTCTTTTAATTCCTGATGGCTATATTGTAAATACAGAACTTCGAAATCTCGAACAGGTTTGGCTCGAACACAGTAGGTACCTCGAACAGTTTTTAGGTCACAACGAAATTCCTTCAAATTTCATATCATCAAACAGTAGATCACTCGAACATGGCAATACGACGTGCTTTGTATTTGTTATAATTATGTTCTTACACGTATCAATGTATAGCTTACTGTCTTTTGTGTTCACTTAATAAAGCTATTATTATTAATATTATTATAGGTCGAACACTCGAAAATATTTACGGTCCCTAGCTACAAGTTATTAACCCTTTTGATTGATCGGTTAAAATTATTTGGTGTCGGGTGAGATTGGAAACACATTTTATTTGTGTTCAGTACTTGACTCTTGTACTATATACAAATATTGATGTCACAAACAAATCAATTAGAGTATCAGTAGATCCATTAAATATATTATTTCTAAACGAGAAATTTTAATTGATAATTATCTATTGAATTGCGAAGTGAATACAATTTTAAAACAACACTTTAACGTCCTTGATAAATATCTTAAACATAAGTGCAAACTTCATTGTGAAATACGTCCTGTGTCTGTAACGGTACAAATTCGACCGGAAAGTTACTATCGTCTTCATTTTCATAATGCATAATATATGTTCGAGTTAAGTCATGAATTGACGCATACTACATGTTCGAGTTAAGCCATGCAATGATGCGTAATATATGTTCGAGATAAGTGGTGAATTGATGCATAATCTATGTTCGAGTTTAGTCATGAATTGACGCATAATGTATGTTCGAGTTAAGTCATGAATTGATGCATACTATATGTTCGAGTTTAGTCATGAATTGACGCATACTACATGTTCGAGTTAAGCCATGCAATGATGCGTAATATATGTTCGAGTTAAGTGGTGAATTGATGCATAATCTATGTTCGAGTTTAGTCATGAATTGACGCATAATGTATGTTCGAGTTAAGTCATGAATTGATGCATACTATATGTTCGAGTTTAGTCATGAATTGACGCATAATACATATTCGAGTTAAGTCATGCAATGATGCGTAATATATGTTCGAGTTAAGTGGTGAATTGATGCATAATCTATGTTCGAGTTTAGTCATGAATTGACGCATAATGTATGTTTGAGTTTAACCATGAATTGGTGTATGTCGTTATTGTTTGTCTACCATGAACGATACCTGTGTTATTACTGTGCGTCTAAAAATATAACATTGTCGTTATATATGATGTAAATACAAATAAACGGATTATTTAATTAATCTGTTCTTCTTTTGTCTTCCTTTCATTTCCTTTTATGAATTATTATTATGGATAATGCTATGGCTATTGAACGACGGGCATTCAATATAACAACACAAATAACACACAAATGCCATGATTTCAGCATGCTTAGTACATTTGTACCGGGGACAGTCAGTTCGTACATACACATGTATACCATAGATACCTCGAACAACGGGTGGCTTGCACTAATTGCTAATTATGATATCCTTACTGCCAAAATAATTTATTTTACTGAATTTGCCATTCTTTGCATGAAAACAATCGTTAAAACCTCATATTGTAGACCATCAAGAAACTATAATATATTGCTAGAATGGGTGAGGACTGACGGAGGAATTTAAGAATCATCGTAAATCGTTTATTCGACAACATATTATCCGAATACCTGGAATTATTCGAACTAATTATCTGGTCGCCATGTATCTTTTTAGGAACATCGAATTGAAATCGTCTATTCGAAACCATGTTTTATTCAAAATAAAATTCGGACCCGATATTTTCGAATGAACGTGGATTGACTGTATATACTGCTTTCTAGCATCGTGTCCTTACATTTACCTTTGTCACTGGCTCCCATGAACGTGTGTAACGTTCATATCTCCAGAACGGTTCACCTACATTCCTAAACTTTATAAGAATATTTATCAGCATATAAAGCTGTGCGCTTGGGGATCTCCCGTTCAACTCCTACCGGAAAGAGTAATGGGATTCGATTAAGTGCAAATTAACCTCTTTTTACTTAGTGTCCTGTGTTTGGCCTAATACGTTGGAAACCTTTTGAAACCTTGAATAAATTCATACCAATACTAGTTTTGTTCTAATTGGATTGAATAAAGACTCACTTCAAGTTCAGTTAAAAGATTGACATCTAGCTTATAAAGGAGGTGAACAAAAGAGCAACGGTAACTCCGCTTGGGATATTGCCAGTATAATTTCAGCGTTCCGTATCGTCCTAAAGAATGCGGTTATGATAATTAGTTATGAAGATATAAAGAGTAGGAGATGGGCCGTTAAACAGAGTATTGAACATACCTTTTAAGCTTGTGCAGTATACAGCGTATAGTCATGTGTCTGATAGATCGCTGTGTATGTACACATATAAACATGTATACAGTAAAACCTAAATAATGAGACCACCTTTGGGACTCTTTAAAACTGGTCTTCTTATTGAGGTGATCTTAATATTGAGGTTAAATAAAGAGCAAAACTGTTAAAATGGGCTCGAAAATTGTGGTCTCAATTTTGAGATGGTCTTACATGTATTATTGAGGTGGTCATTGGGTGAGGTTTTACTGTACATGTACTACACATACTCACGTAACAACATACTTGATAAAAATGCGCTGCTTTTGTTTTACTGCATGAAACAAATTCAATCTTATACGATACTGGTCCTACTTTCATTAGTATACCAAATATTGATTCCAAGGGAAGTAATCCATCATTGCATGTAACGGTCTATTATCTCCCTTGCTATAATCCGGACATTGTACCATCGATCCACATGCAATTTTGATAAGTAAACTGATAAGAGATAGGTTTGGGTCACAAATAAGAACGAGGCCTCATTGTGACAGACAGTTTTACGGCTGAAAGAAATCCTAAGGTATGTACGTGTTTTGGTAATTTTGTTAAATTGTGGTTATTACTATTTAAATCATGTATCATGTATATCTTTTTGCCAAAATAAATCTATCTATCTATGACTGGTAAATCGTTTTTGTATTCAATCTAAGTTATTGATATTTCTACTTGTAAATGTGGTCTTCGGACTTAGGCAATAAAAGGTGGTAAACAGCGCCTTCAATACCTCAACAATTTAAGAGTTGGAGTCTGAAACCAACACGTCATATTCATTTTTTATTCAAATGTTCCGTAAACTGTATATCTCGAACATCATTCTCTGTGGAAAAGTTTGTGAACATTACGCTCTGTGTGATGCAACTTGTTGCTGGGAAAGTCTGTGAGTGTCACCCTATGTGAAATGCAACCTGTTGCTGAGAAAGTCGGTGAACATCACCCTCTTTGAACCTGATGCTGGGAAAGTCTGTGAGCATCATCCTCTATGAAATGCAACCTGTTGCTGTGATAGACTGTGATCACCACCCTCTGTGAGATGCAACATGTTACTGAGAAAGTCTGTGAACATCACCCTATGTGAGATGCTATTTGTTGCTGGGAAAGTCTGTGAGCATCATCCTCTATGAAATGCAACCTGTTGCTGTGATAGACTGTGATCACCACCCTCTGTGAGATGCAACATGTTACTGAGAAAGTCTGTGAACATCACCCTATGTGAGATGCTATTTGTTGCTGGGAAAGTCTGTGAGCATCATCCTCTGTGAAATGCAACCTGTTGCTGGGATAGACTGTGATCACCACCCTCTGTGAGATGCAACATGTTACTGAGAAAGTCTGTGAACATCACCCTATGTGAGATGCTATTTGTTGCTGGGAAGGTCTGTGAGCGTTACCCTCTGTGAAATGCAACCTGTTGCTGGGATAGACTGTGATCACCACCCTCTGTGAGATGCAACATGTTACTGAGAAAGTCTGTGAACATCACCCTATGTGAGATGCTATTTGTTGCTGGGAAAGTCTGTGAGCGTTACCCTCTGTGAAATGCAACCTGTTGCACGGTTCAGAGAAGTTGATTTGGCTGTATTTTCACATTGAGAAAATTTATTTTGTTATTGGGGAGATTGGTGCTTTAGAGTCGGTTTCTCTTGGCAAGTTACAAATCTACAATAGAGATAAACCAAAGTACAATGCATCTACACAAACATAGTCATCAGGAAACATTGCTTCTTGGTACATTTTCAACATGTAGAAGCGAAACATCAGATTAACTATATGTAATCATGGAACTTATTTCCCGCGTAAGAAGACTTAAAAGCGACGACAAGCTCCGACATACAAAAACAGTATCCTGACAAATCGACGGTGTATTCGCTGCACTAAATTAATAAACCAGAACAATGAAGTCAAACAGTGAAACACTAATACATGTATTCGCATATCTTGCAATCAGTTCATCTGACCTACATTTTCTAACTATTTAAGTATCTTTATCTGACAATGTGTTTGAATTTTTATGCGTGTTGTACATACTTAATATACTGTCATTTGTGGCTTGTTTATTTTAAGTTCTTTTAATATTAATATGTATTATGGATATAGTCAATTTCCATTACTTATTTGTTCATATAATTAAACAATAGTTAACAACAATGAAACACGACATAAACATCGTTCGGATTTTTAAACAATACACATATCATAAACAGGGACGAGCGTTGTGCTGAACTGTTGCATACTGCATATGGATCGTCTAGGTTGCGGAAGGGTCAGTTATGGATATCGGACTCCACTTGAGGTCATCGAGGGTCATTAAATGCTTGTCTCTACAGGGATCCTAGCGCCCGTCTTACGTTGTCCCTCTCCTGCAAATTCATGGCGTCATTTAAACATTTCAGCAATACAGTGCTAGAGCCCACGTCACAAGTTATAACATTCTGTTTTCACAAAATAACAGCATTGATTTGCCGCGTTACTTGGCTTGTTCCGTGATGTGTTCCATACGTTGAATGATTTATTCCCCTTTGTTGCCCCCTAAATTTCCTTTCATTGGTTATTCTTCTTTATGGTCGGCCAGACCATTCGTCACCTCAATTCCAAAATGTTCTAAGTCTACAAATGTCATTTTTGAGAAAATCAAGTTTAAAGATTTGACATGCCAGAACTCGGCCACTTCTCATCCGATTCTTCCCAAAATTGAATAATATGGAAAGTGGGATGTTCTAACACTATTTGTATCTTCTTTCTGGTCGGCCAGACTATTACTTGCAACCCTATGCCCAATAATGTTTACCCTCGCAACTCCTCGGTGCCCTTATGTTTCGTAGATTGTTGCTTTCCTGGGGGTCTTTGTTGGGAGGCATAGCCTTGTGCGTGTGTCGTTCCCTTGAACAAACTCTTTTATGTTATATGTTCGGCATATGTTTTGTCTTGATACGAATATTATATCTTTTTACAGGTACAGCGCACTAACACGTGGCAACAAGTTGGTGGTGTAACCTTTTTGATATACATTTTGAAAATAGCAAAATCAAAATGGAAGCAGACGAAGATTTAGTAAAGGAATTGAACAAATATCCGTCATCTTTTGACATTTCTGAGTGCATTGGAAAACTGAATCGACAATACGAAAGAAAGTACTTAAAGCTAAGAACAGACCAATTAATAAAGGATATAGACATTTTAAAGACGCCAACGGAACGATGCAGAACATATAATGCAATATCGTTCCTTCGATTTAAAATTGGAAAGGAAGATTCGGCATTTGAAATGAATGAAAAAACCCTTGAAATAGATCCTGACAACATTATAGGGCTAGGTAATCATGCACAGTTTCTGCATAGACAGCAAAAACATGTTTACACGATAAAATCAGATTGTAAAAAGCTCTCAGAATTGTGTAAAGATCCGTATAAACTGGCTATTGCAAATGCTGAAATTGCTTTCTCCTACACCATATTTGGGTCAAGATTCGGAAATAAAGCTCGACAATTGTTTCAAAAGGTTCTTTCTGAATGCAACAAGCTAAAATCTGGGGACTTGAAATTATCTAATGACTTTGAAGCAAACTTTTGTTTGTGGTCTTTCGGATGTGCTCTTGCATATAAACGATCACTCAATATAGTTAGTATTCACAAGGCAGCTGCATTAGACTTATCCAAACAGAATTATACAGCTGTCTGCAAATTGTGCATGGATATTATAGCGAGGGAAGATCATTCCGATGTTTGTAAATTATATTCTGCTAGGGCATATGTACTGCTTGGAGAATTAGCACATGATGTTGTCAACAGAAAGGACATATTTCCCAATGGTTTGAAAGACGCCCTTCCAAAGAAACTGCATATGGACGTAGAGGGCTATTTTCAGGTGGCACTGTCACTTGGAAATAATTGCGTTTTTGTACTCGAGCGCTGTGGAAAGCACTTTCGCTATGTATATCAGATTGACAAGTCCATTTATCTCTTAAAAAAAGCCATAACTATCAAACCAACAAGCTTGAATCACCATCATTTAGCTTTATCAATAAAACGACAGCTAGAAATAAAGTCTAATTCAGCACATCGGACAGGCCGGGTAGCGGGGAAGGCTTTTCCTAATCGAAGGACGTGTGGAAAGCAAGCGACGGTGCGAGATGCATATCCAGACATGGAAACGCAGACATTCACTCGCCCAGAAGCTGTAGGCATGTATAGAAGGGACAACGGGGAATCAGTTCGCAATCTTGAAAACCAGGTATTGGAATTTTCGATGAAAGACCAAACAGAGAACATGCCTGAAACTGTTCGTTCTTCTTCAGCATATCGACGATGCATAAAGAGTTCTCGAAAATGCAAAAAGATCAACACTGTTGGCAATGAAAAAACATTAAAATTAGTGGAGTCCTACCTTGATAAATCGTTCGACATCAATATGAATGAATGTGCTCGGTACGATAAGGGGTTGCTAAAAATGCAAATTGGCCAAATTGATGAAGCTCTTGAAATATTTAGAAGTTTGCTGAGAGATAAATACGGACAATGCTCTCTCGTATTGATAGCAAATGCTTACGAACAGGCTGGTCTTTGCTTAGATAATTTGTTATTTAGATCACTTTCCGACAATCAAGATAGGGACGAGGAAGACATGAAAATGTACTTTAAGAAATCGATTGAAATAACATGTAATATTGTTGCCAAGGTTCCTTTACTTGAGAACTGTTGGACTTCTGCACCAACTTTGCTGACTTTCCTTAAGTGCAAGAGCAAAACAAAAAATAACTTGAAGGATCTAAACTTCTTATATACGAAGATAAAGGATTATGGGAGCGCTGTGCCTGTTTTAAACGAACTACTTGAACTTGCAGACGATGACGTAGAACATACCGAAACAGTACTGAAAATCATTAAAACGCACATGGAAATGAATAGCTTTGACGATGCAGTTCTTGCGTTTGATTTTATCAAGTGCTTACCAAGATGGCAAGAGCGTATAGAGAAGGAACTGTATATAACTGTTCATATTGGAGGAGCTTTTGATGCATTCAAAAAGTGTCATAAAAAAGTAGCAAGTCTTAGATTTGAAAATGCCTTTGATTACTGTAAAAGTTTACGAGATTGCGAGCAAGAGAATGAAGATTCCGAGCGTAAACACTATGACATATTTATCCTCTGTGATTCTGCTGACGAACTCAAAGGAGTGAAGCTGAGCGATATATTCGAAACTCTTGGGATCAGGACAACACTTAATACACAGGATGTCCCTTGTGGAAAATTGAAATTGCAAGGGATCACTGACATTATGAAAACATCAAAGCACTTTATCGTTATAGATGACAGAATGCCTAATGAAAGAGGCTCTTATCAGGATTTCGACAATAACTTCTCTATGATGAAAGAAATTATTTCTGGTAGGAACCACGGTAACGTTATTATCTTGGTATCTGCTAATAATCAACATTCGGATTTGCCAAAGACATTCTCCGGATACAAAAAGGACATTTTTGACTTTGAACACGATACTTTGATCCAGGAATGTGACTGTTTGAAATCTTTGCTTACCTCTCTTGCAATAGGTTCTGATTAATCTAACTGAAGTACACGTGTATTAGCTTTATTGATCCAGTCAGCAATGAAGTCTTACTCGTCCGGCTTTACACGATTTTACGATTGAAGTATCGTTTTATAGTTGTCATTTCTCCATGTGGGAAAGAGCAACTAGTTGAAACATAAACAGCTGTGCTGAACGTCCTGTTATTTGGACTTAACGTATATCAAGTATGAAAAACACTAATATATACCATATTAGCCTTAGCTAACACAATATTGAAGTTCTGTATTAGTATAATTATATTACTTATCCATACTGTACAACAATCTACAAGTGTATTATTATTATCAGTGCTGTTATCACAAGTGTTGTTTGTTTTATGTACCTTGATTTGATAAATATCAAGAGCGTGTGATATGAAGCTTCAACAAAATTATTTCAGTAAGCATGTAACTATGTGTGTACAGAAAATGTTTCGGAATTTTGCGCGTCATATCCGAGATCCAGGTTTTATGCAGTAAAATTGATACATTTTTATTATTAACGTTTTTTCAGAATTATCATAAATATTTTGTTTCAATAGCATCTCTTTGTCCATACGTAGGAAGCCAGGTCCGACATAATTAAATAATGACTATTAATCGCTTCCTTTGATAAACAAATCGCCATTTGTATAAACTGTTGATTGTTTGTAATTACTATGTAAACAAATGTCTGGCTTATACCATATTTCGGATAGTTTCGAACAAAAGCCCTTTTAGCACCTTTTTTCGGCAAAGCCTTCAGCGTCTCATATTTGGACAGAAGTCGCTCAAAATTTCATTGGCTACAATTCTTGATAAAATTTTGTAACAGAGAATTTCATTGGTCTAGTCCCTTTTTGGCGCTTAGGTAAAAAATGTGTCTTTCCTCGGTAAAGTCATTCTTAATATTGACTTTACATGTGTTAGGTTGCGTAAGTTGCATTAAACGAGGAAAAGACACATCTTCTTGATTATTTTTATAGGTAAGAATTATAATGGTATATTCCATGTTAACTCATTTTGTTACTTGATTTCAAAATAATAGATCATAAGTTATCCCTAATCAGAGTAAGGCTTGCGGTTGGTGTGAGTGAGTGTGTAAGTGTATTAATTCAATGTGTAAATGTGTTTTTTTTTTCCTTTTTTAATCGCTGTCTTTTCTGTAGAATATAATATTGGGGACGCCTAAATTTTGTATTCGTGGGTAGATAACAGCCATTATCTCTATTTTTAGTTGGTTGGAGTAAGCTGTTAATGTTTCTGGTGTTCATAGTTCTGGGTTGCTAAGTTGTATCTGGTAGTTGTCCGTCTTAGCTACAGCGATTGAACTATGGTGTTGTGTTTGAGCCCCAAGAAAAAGTACAGTTGCGACTGAAAGTTGGATACATACGTTTGCAATTCAGCTTCCTGAGAGCATGAATATTGTAGATCTGACAGGGTGTAGTAAAAGTCCAAGCACATGCAAGGTAGTAAATGAAGTGTTAATTGAAATCAATCAGGTTAGACAAGAAACTGAAGTGATGATTAACAATACGGTAGATTCAATTATTCGTTTAATTCCGGAGAGAAATATTGTGAAAAGTCGTTCACGTAGAGCCTTACTGCCTTTTATTGGTTCACTGTCAAAGTCCTTATTTGGGACAGCGACAACTGATGATGTTGAAATATTAGCAAGACATATCAATTCTTTGAATAAATTAAATAGGAGTATGGTCCACAGTATCCAACAACATGAAGACAGTCTTAGTTCATACATGCATACTGTGGATAGTAGAATTGGGAACATTGTGGATGGTATGAAAGAAAACGAAATGGCAATTCAGCATATTCAAACTCAAATATATGAGTCTTTTGACAATATGGAAAAGTCATTCTCAACCATGAGTGTTATGATTGCAAAACAAATTGAGAAATCCAGAAAGTTGGAATATTTGTTTAATGGGCTATTAGATGGCATTTATAATTTAGTAGAGGGTAAACTGTCGCCTCACTTAATTGCTCCATCTGTTATGTCACAGACTTTGTTACATATTCAAGATTTATTACATGATAAGTTCAGTGGATTTTATTTAGTCTGTAAAAATCCACATGATATTTATAAAAGTGTTGACACTGTTTTTGCAAGACATGGTTTGAAACTGTACATATCTGTCAAGTTCCCAATCGCTTCATTTCATAAACCATTGTCTCTGTTTAAAGTTGTGTCACTTCCTGTGCCTGTTAATAGCACATCACACCATGCAACTCAGTTGTTAGATTTACCTCAATATTTTGCAATTACAAGTGATAAGCAGTATTATGGTACTCTTGATATCACTGAATTAAATAGTTGTAAATCAGGCAAAACTAGGATATGTAAATTTAGTAAGCCATTGTTCCCAATAACTCAGGATACTTGTATTTCTGTTCTGTTGAAGGATGACAAAAGTTTGATAAAACAAAAATGTCAGTTCAGATTTTTAATTAATAATTTGTCATCTCAAATTTTACCATTGTCTCACACTTCTTTTTTGGTATACAATGTAGATGTTATTGAATTTGTTTGTAAATCTGGCAAGAGAATGGTCAGAGGATGTACATTTTGTACTATAAATGTACCTTGTGAATGTTCTGTGTCAACATCCAGCATTTACCTACCTCAGAGATTGTCTGCTTGCCAGGAAAATACAACTAGTAGGTTGCATCCCATTAATTTGGCATTGTTACAACAGTTTTTCAATGATACAGAGTTGCAAAATATCAATAGTAATTCTTTGTTTGAAAATCCATTGTCTGTGGATGTTCCACATTTAGAATATACAATCACACTATGAATAATATAATGGCAGATGATAGAAAATCTCATTTAAATCTGCAAAAAATGGCACAATTAGCTAAAACTGGTGCCATGGTGTTTCAATCTCTAACTGATCCTTTGTTAACAGGGGATATTTTGCTTAAAAATGATTGGCCTACCTCAGATGACATTCTTTTATACTGTACAACATCCATAGCTGCTTTTTGTTTGGTTACTATGATTTTGATTTTTGTTAAACTTAGCCCATCTGATTATTTATGGGAAAATCTTAATATTACTCTTGACCATTGTATATTAGCCTGTGTAATAATAACCATGGTGTTTGTAACAATTTTGATGATAAGAAGTTTCACAATCAAATCAAAGAACATTGAACTTATGGTTGAAATTACAAATGGAATTTCATGTGTTCATATCCCAGTGACATGCCTATCTATGTGTCCAAACTACTGGAAAATTAAAGTTCCACAGAACATCCCATGCATTGAAGTACAGGGTTTATGGGCACCAATTGTTACATTTACTTGGGATGATTTTTCAGTACAAAACAAACTAAATGGAACTACCATATCTATATCAAGCAGTGTGAGAGTCAGTACAATAATGTCTAGACGACTCCGTCAACTAATGAAAAAAACATATTCTGTACATTTCTATGTAAAGCACATGAATTTGTTAATGCCATTAGTTTCATAAAAGTTACCACTGCCTTGCAAAACTGGAAAGTTGCACCTACAATATCCTTTTATATATTTATGAACTTTTATATACTAACATTATTGTCAACATTGTATAGACATTATAAATACCAAAATATTTGAATTAACAGAAGGTAATATGCTTTTAATGTACTGTTTACCAATGCAGCTCATTACTGAATATTTTGAGTAAAAAGTTTTAATGATAATTGTTGTAAATATTATCAGTATGAATTGTCTATACAATGGTGACTCACATTGCACTAAAATTGATAAATTTCTTTGTAAATGTTTCTGAATGTGTTCTGTTTTTGTATGTATAATAGGTCTGCATGCCTATATTGTGTTTGTAATATAATTTTAGTATATTTGATATTGTTTTTGTTATAATATTTCTGTATATTCTATATTGTTCAGTTCCTATACTTTATAGGAATAAAGTAAAAATAGAGGAGGGGAAGGTTTTATGCAGTAAAATTGATACATTTTTATTATTAACGTTTTTTTCAGAATTATCATAAATATTTTGTTTCAATAGCATCTCTTTGTCCATACGTAGGAAGCCAGGTCCGACATAATTAAATAATGACTATTAATCGCTTCCTTTGATAAACAAATCGCCATTTGTATAAACTGTTGATTGTTTGTAATTACTATGTAAACAAATGTCTGGCTTATACCATATTTCGGATAGTTTCGAACAAAAGCCCTTTTAGCACCTTTTTTCGACAAAGCCTTCAGCGTCTCATATTTGGACAGAAGTCGCTCAAAATTTCATTGGCTACAATTCTTGATAAAATTTTGTAACAGAGAATTTCATTGGTCTAGTCCCTTTTTTGGCGCTTAGGTAAAAAATGTGTCTTTCCTCGGTAAAGTCATTCTTAATATTGACTTTACATGTGTTAGGTTGCGTAAGTTGCATTAAACGAGGAAAGGACACATCTTCTTGATTATTTTTATAGGTAAGAATTTTATGTTATTTATTTGCATAATTTTGTTAGAATTTGAAGTAAGTTAGGTTTTTATATATAAATTATATTTATCTTAGCTTAAAGCAGATGCACTTTTTGGTAATTTATTCTTTAGGTTAAAATCAGTAGTTTCGATAGATTTTTGTACTTTGGGTAACATGCAGAAAAACAAACCCCGAAGTTTTTTAACGCGAAAGTTTTATTCTAATTTTACAATTATTCTCTGAAATTATGTGTGCAGGTATTGATATTGTATTCTTGATGTATTTTGTGATTGATGTAAAGCGATAATTGTTTCAGAAACTGTCTGTTGTAAAATATTTAAATGGTGTTGTGTTGTAAGAAATAACTTCTTTAACTAATGTTTTCTGTAGTTTATTTCTCATATGTACTATTCTGTATTCTTTAACTAATGTTTTCTGTAGTTATTTCTCATATTTACTATTCTGTATTCATGCATGTATGATTTCTTGTATTCTTAGGATTCTTAATATTGACTTTACATGTGTTAGGTTTCGTAAGTTACATTAAACGAGGAAAGGACACATCTTCTTGATTATTTTTATAGATCTTGGGAGAAACGTCCGTACGTGGAAGTCACGGCACAAAACATGTTTAATAATTTATACAATAGTCAACTGAAATATCTTTCATTTTTGGTCTTATCCTTTGTACATTTACTATTTATGTAAAATGTTGTATACTATACTGAATCATTATGTTATTCATAGAATGTAAATAAACCATGTTTAAACTAAATTGTCTTCATTTCATTCCAAACAAATTCTCCCATCATCAAAATGGAAACATACATACCGTCTCCCGTGGCCGAGTGGTTAAGGTTCATGTTAAGCGAATTTTGCATATTCACTGATTTTTTAAGAAAAATAGCTTGTATACCGGGATAATCCGGGACATTTTTGACGAAATATCAATTGCATTCTCACATTCCCGTCGTTGTCCCGGTTTAGAAGCCGGATGTCCCCGTTTGATTCCGGATTACCCCTGTTAGTTCCCGGTTTGGCACGGTTCATTTACGGTGTCGCGCCGTCGTGTTTCCTGGTCCATCCCTGTATAACCCGGTATAGCCCCGGTCATGCGCCGGTGGAGCCCCAGTGGCACCCCAGTGGCCCCCGTTGGTAACCGGATTGTATATAAACCGGGACCACCCCCAGATTACCACGGACTATCACGGTAGAGCCACGGTAGAGACCCGGCCCTGCACCGGCGTATACCGGCATTGTGCCGGACATGCCACGATCACGCCAGCTCTGGATATTTCTCCCGGTGTCTCCCGGTTGTATTAAACATTTTAAAACATCCGGGACGGTCTGCCGGATCGAGTCGGAACAATAGGGTTCATTACGGTTCATCCCGAACTTCTACTGTGCCGCCGCTGTTGTCTTCCCGGTTTGACAAGGTTTCTCCCAAACATCATCCGGGACGTACCGGGGCGCCAATCCGGGACAGTGAGAATGGGGCTTAACTGGCCTGACAAAACAATACAATACCAGACAGATGACTGTCCTAAGACCCAATTGAATTAAAATATGATCCCAAATAATCACACCCCAACTAAAATGTAAGCCACATGTGAAACATGTTTGTTTAGATATATTTTGTATACAAGTATCCTATATAAAGATATTATTATAAAAACACTCCTCAAAGTCAAAGTGTATCTCAGGACAGTGCAGAAACCATACGACACATCAGTATATATCAATGCTAATTTGTTCGCATAAGTAATGTAATTTTTAATGAAATAAATAGGCAGAAAATGCCAGAGGTACATTACATTGTCTATATAATAGATTATATTATAGAAGTTTGTTATACTATAACGCAAACTTGGATTGTCGAATAAATCTATCATAATTAATATTTAATAATTTATACAATATTCAATTATATGATACAATAAATCTTCAATAATAAGACCACCCTTTGGGCCTTTGAAAATGTGTGTCCTTATTGAGGTGGTCGTGAAAAGGGACTTGAAAATTGTATTCTTAATTTAAGGTGGTCTTATTATTGGGAGTGGTCTTTAAGTGAGGCTTTACTGTATGTATTTTGTTCTTCCGTTTCGAACATGAAACATATAGGCCTACTACTGTTCACGTTGGATATCTCGGCAAAACCTTTGAAACCCACTTTGAACAATCCCCAAACAATGCATGTCAAACACAGTCGACATCATGTTAAAAAATCAACCCTCGGATAACAAGTAATGTTAAATATTTCTGTTGCGTAGTAACTAAAGGTTGTAAGATATGAAAGTTACAATTGTTTTATAACTAACTACAGGCTTGCATGCCTACCCTTCCGCTGCCTTGCATTTCGTATATCTCAACCCTCTAAAAATACCAAATTACAAACAAAGATAAAGATATTTGGAACACCTTGTCAAAATGTCACATATCCAACGCACAATAACCACCGAGGCGTTCCGTGTGAAAATACGGAATCAAAGGTATTCCACACTCAAACACGCGACGTACATGACGTCAAGTACGTAGTTACCAGCATCAAGCGGTGTTGGTCAGGTTTTCTCATCCTCGGTACCCAGGCTATTCATAACATTATGTATAATGTATGTTATGTTAGCCTGGGTACCGAGGATTGGTTTTCTCTGAGTTATCATAAATACAAGCACAAAGTTTGCGTGTGGTTAAAGAGTATTTATAACGTAAGGGAGATACATGTAAGTACATTTATTGCAGGCATGTAAAGTACAGACGAATGCGTTGGAATCTGAGCACGGCCAGTGATTTGTATGCAGTTTTAATTACCATACTAAATACATTCAATTCATTAACTAAAGCATGTAGTACCACAACAAACTGTCTAGTGTTAATCACATATCGGTCTTATTATAATATTCTTATAAAAACTGCTATAGAACTAATCTATCATTGAAACAATATTTCAAATCCTGGTTCGTATTTGAACGTAATATGCAAATATATTGCAACACTAGGCCATACCAATATGGATTTATGTGTAGCGTCCTCAGGCGGCTAGGTACTCGCTAGTCTGATAAAAAAAGAAGCAGGAACTCACCAACAATGCTATTTGACACAACGACATTGGTACATTTATTCACATAGCAAGGAGGCAGGTAGCCAATAATTAAATTTAGACATTTACTTGGAACTTTGCGTTGTTTTTGTTAAATACTAGTAGTAGTTTTGTAGCTTGGTGTTATGTCTTTGTTTGTGGGCAGAAAGATGACGTAGATACAAAAGATAAAGCTTGTTTTTATATACACTTTGTTGTCTTTACTCCCTGAAAAGTGGCTTCGGAAAAATGAACCTGACGCTAAACATGGTTAGAATTTGGTATGGTCTTATTGTATATAGAGTTCAACTTGCACCGACTATCTTTTATTTTTTGTGTCTGAAGATATATCTTGTCTACCTGTATTACTGGGCGTGTTTATGTGAAGAATTTACTATTCAACATATTTTGTGTAACTTGAAGCACAACTATGTAGAGCACATAATTTATATACGTCTACGTTTCAATGGTTTAACATATCATACATAATTCTTGCTATCTGAATAATAATGAAATACAAAGGCTTAACTATTTCTTTTCACTGAAAGCATGATATGCCTAAGGCTTGGAAAAAGGTGTTTGTGACAAGTACTTCATTCCTGATCCGACCCTTTCTGTTCAATCAAAAATACCCCGTGCATTATTTTTCGGTGCAGCCGTACTAACATGGCTTTGCTATTTGCATATCAGTTTTGTGTAAACCAATCAAATATTATGTTAGCCACTAAACCAACTTCTCTTCAAACGTTGTAACCTTGGCGCGGATTGGTTATCCTTTCGATAAGGGATACGTTGAATTACCGAAAACCACTGATTTTCGGTGAAATTACCGAAATCCATTTGGGATCTGGAGTGACCAGCAATCGTAATATCTCGGCATTTATTTTATGTTGCACAACATATCTTAACCTTCAAATTAAGCCGACCATCTCCTTCAAGATATTTCTTGTTTCGAATGCTCCTTTTCGGCGTTAAAACATAAGCTAGATTGGTCTATTTTGAAACAATATGACGTAACAATGCCAACTTTGACGGACATGTTTATTTGGAAATTCGACAACAAGTTTCTACATTATGCAAATAAGGGGATTTCACTGTGGTCGCTATAACTTTTGTTTCTACGGAAAATACCATATTTTACTTATCACAAACGTTTACTTTGTCCTTCTTCATTCTAATAGTATATATTTCATAATGTTATATGACCCATTTACACCTGTTAGCAGCAAGAGTAACAATATATGCAATATAACAATGAATTCAACTCGTCTCATCATCGTTAGTATCATACTTGTAAAGCATAAGTGTGTATTCATGCAGTAAAATAAACGGAAAAGTTATACCCGCGAATATATTTTATATATATTTTGAAATGTCTCAATCAGCATAAAATACATACTAGTATGAGCAACATTGCGCAACATTGTTTGAATATGAAATATCTTTTCCTAAACACCAAACGACTTATCATACAAATTAAAACAGACTTCTGGAGACAGACGTACATAATAATAATCATTAAGTGTTTTTGATTTTCTGAACATTTTGCAGACGGAACACGGGAAATTTCGTGCGCAGTAGCCTACATTTTTTGTATGATAGCTCTTTTAAGCATGTCTCGTTTTTGCGTTTGTTATTTTTTTTAAAAATTGTGTATCCGAGGTGAATCAATCGTTTAAACTATATGATATATACATAATCATGCGTCATTAACATTGGTTTTTAGAGTGTGACCATTTATATTACCTAATCAATACATAACATTTACTGAGGTGTGCCAGGGATGTAGCCAGGACTTATAGGATATAGGATAACTTATATTGGATGCGTCTGCAACCAATGGGGTCCGGGGCGTGCTCGCCATATGAAAATCGTTTTCTAGTACATTTGTGGTGCAATCTGATGCCATTTTAGCAAGCAACTTGAATTACAAATGTATTGTGTATTCAGGAAGTCTACCATTGTGCAAAAAAAGCACAACATAACGATCGACAATCACCGCCTCATTGTGCTGTTTTCATTTTTCATTTATTTCGCCAACTGATCCAACGTGTCAGCTGGTCAGTCACACCTGGGACCAAATCGAGGGTTCAGCGTAAGACTATACTAACTCATATGTATTTATATGAGAGTTAGTATAGTCTTGCACTGAACCCTAGAAATATTATAGTCAGGACTACATACGTTACACCCTACGTAGATGTGTATTTAAACGACTTATCTTCTTACAATAGGATAGTTGCCACTCTAGTCTTTTAATAGATAACGCAACTTCCTAAAATAATTAATTATTTCGATGAACAATTCAATTATTATGAAGCACGTCTGAATAATTTGGGCAATCATGTAAATACGGTATGCAGTATGCACCCGGCGCCCCCCCCCCCCCCCTAAAATTCCCAAACCTTACATGTATGTCCATGAGCGTAGGAAAATTCGAAAAAAACACTTTTAAAAGTGATGGATTTTGCCAATGTCAAAGGTGATTTCCTTAAAATTTTCTCATCCGGATAGCCTTATATTCTATCATTTGAGGTTTGTAAACAGTCATTCCCGTTCTATAAGGCTTGAGTAAAACTCAAAAAATGTACGCCCCCCCTAAGACCGAATCCTGGATCCGCCCCTGGTATGGAAGATAAATAATCCGAGCGCGCATGCGCAGTGAGTCACCAATATCACACAGTATTCCGATTTACAACGTGTAACAACCGAAGGCAAAATGGGGATCAATTTAGGCGACGTTTTTCCAAACTTTAAGGCAGATACAACCGACGGAGCTATTCAGTTTCATGACTGGGTTGGAAAAGATGGGTAAGGGTTTCTATTTTTTATAGTATTATCGGTTGTCATGCTAGTTTTAAGTATATTTCGTTCACTTTCATTTCCGTCAACCGGGAGAGCTCGTTTTCCATAAACACGTTTACTGTACGGATTAACGACCTTGAATCACGTTAATTGTACTGACAATTGTAACAAAATATGCGGAACTTTCTATGTAGCCGCTAAATATACCGTGTATATGTTCAAAATTCTAGACTATATTTTTATTATTACTAATGAAATTTATGAATTGTGAATGAGTTAACAATTTTAAATGATTAACACAATGAATTATTTATCTCATTATTGTCGACAATTGTTTGTTTAAACAATTCAGTAAAGTTGATATAATAGTTATAAATGAAGTGCGTATGCATAATATTAACATGAGGGAAATTCACTCACGTGTTGTTCAGATACAAAAGCTTCTCTGCTTATAGTTTCACCATAAACATCTACTTGGGTATAGGTCAATAACTGGAACATACATTGTTAGGAATTTATATAACTTTGAACATTATATTAAAATTGTCACATAATAAGAGAACAACTGATCTAATTTTACATATACCATCTTGTAAAAACATTGTCATTGTACTCAATAATTTAACTCACTGTTGTGTCCCTGTTTTGTTTTACATTATTTTTTACTCATTAGTTGAGATATTTCAACCTTTTCTGCTGGCCATTGTGCACTGCTTCACTCATTGAACACTAAAGCCTAGTACATGTATAGCTCACTGAACTGTTCTGGTACACAATGAATTTTATGTGACCCATTCAGTTCTTACTGTAAAAATACACAGGGAGCTTTTCTGTGACCAATTTAGCTTTCAGGTGTCAATTGAGCTCTTACCTACACAGGGAGCTTTTCTGTGACCCATTCAGCTTTCATTTATCAATTGAGCTCTTACCTACTCATGGAGCTTTTCTGTGACCCATTAAGCTTTGATTTGTCAATTGAGCTCTTACCTACTCATGGAGCTTTTCTGTGACCCATTAAGCTTTGATTTGTCAATTGAGCTCTTACCTACACATGGAGCTTTTCTGTGACCCATTTAGCTTTCATTTGTCAATTGAGCTCTTACCTACACATGGAGATTTTCTGTGACCCATTAAGCTTTCATTTGTCAATTGAGCTCTTACCTACACAAGGAGCTTTTCTGTGACCCATTAAGCTTTCAGTTGTTAATTGAGCTCTTACCTACACAGGGAGCTTTTCTGTGACCCATTAAGCTTTCATTTACCAATTGACCTTAATGTTACAATTTGAGCTCTTCTGTTACCATTTGAGCTCTTCTATAACCATTTGAGCTCTTCTGTTGTCATTTGAGCTCTTCTGTTGTCATATGAGCTCTTCTGTTGTCATTTGAGCTCTTCTATAACCATTTGAGCTCTTCTGTTAACATTTGAGCTCTTCTATTGTCATTTGAGCTCTTCTGGAATTAAAAGACTGTGAGCCAGAGTACACATTTAAATACAGTAAACTCAATAATAAGACCACCCTTGGAACCCTTGAAAACTTGTCTTAATATTGAGGTTGTTTTGATATTTACGTTGGATAAAGAGCAAAACAGTGAAAATGGACTTGGAAATTGTGTTCTAAATTTTGAGATGGTCTTATTATTGAGGTGGTCTTTAAGTGAGGTTTAACTGTACTTTCGAATATTTTTGAATAAGTTTTCTTACACCCTGTTCTCTTATAACCATTACTTATCATAGCCAGATAGTTGATATGGGTAGATAATTCCATTTCTGACATGAAGAACATACGATCTTTATACCCTAACTTTATTATAATTTAAGTAAGGCCAAATAAAAAATGTGTGTTTACTGTATCGTGGCTTTAACTATTTGGACTGGTTGGTCAAATTTTTTCATCTTTATTCAGAATTTTAAGTGAAGATAATTGTGAGGATATAATATTGAGTTTGTGCATTATTCTTACATGTCCTAGGGTATATGAAAGCTCATATCCTGGCAAATGATTTTAAATAGATTTTGAGATAATCAGAAGCAGCAAAAACTTTCATCAGAAATGACATAAAAATGTATGGTTGGCTTGAAAAGCTAAAGAACCATACTATATTTTTCATTTGGCCTTGGTAGTTTTGTATTACTTTGTCTTTGTCACAGTGTAGTAGTACTTGTACCTACATATCCTTTGCACACATGTAACATTGTTATTTCTGTCTAGGGCGATCTTTACAGTGATTGTTGAAAGGGTTTTTCAGCTGTTTTTATAGCTGTTATTGGGCTATTAGAAGATATTTTGGGGGAAAAGGAGAAATTTTCATAAAATCATTTTATGAAAATTTCTCCTTTTTCCTATAATATAATTATATGGATAGAAAACATTAATATCATTTAATATTAATGTTTTTCTATCCATATAATTATATTGACCAGATTCAAACAAATATAAAGGTCTAAATATACCACAATGAATGACTGAATGAAAAATCAGCTTGGTCTTTGTATGATGAAATTATTGATACAAATAAATTTTTGTATTGTTATGTTTTTATTTTTGCTTCCGGCATTTTTGAATTAATTATTCAATCCTTTTCTTGCAACCTTTAATGTATAATTTTGTATTGAAATCAGAATGAAATATGAGGGGATGAAAATGTAACACAAAATGAATACATTTTCACGCTTAGTAAAGCGAAACCCTCCAGCATATTTTAACGTATAGTGTTGTGCCGTTTTAGTACCACAACGTACAAAACCACATCTTTGATCAAAATAGAGTGTAGAAAATTAAAAATATAAGCGAAATTTGCTGCAGGTCTAAAACAAGGAAAAAAATGGCCTGTTTGAGAACAATGTAGGAATTCACTGTTTGCAATTCTGTAGGCAATCATTGTGAAGATCGTTACCTGCGCTGCATTCAGTAAAGGTGTTTGGGGCTAACATTTGTAACGTTTGCAATTTGATTCCTGTGTGCAGTGAATGTGATACGATGGGTCAGGTATACAGAACTAAACAGGTTTGTTACGTTTGTAATTGTTAGCAGTAACTGAAGGAGGGCTGGTGTCTATATAGACTTGGGTTACAATAATTTTGAACAAAATCCTACATTCAATTAATATTATACCATTTATATATATATAGTATGGTACATTACCTTATTAAATGGTAATTTATGGGATGCTTGACATTTTTTAAGGAAGGCCTTACAATTGTTTCATCCCTAACCCCCAATCTGTGCCCAACAATTTCCTATTGTTCAATTTTGGGTAATGTTTATCTCTTTACTTTGTAGTATGGTATATCTATTGTTCTATTTTATGAATGAACAATTCCTTTTTATCAATAATAATGAACTGTCAATTAAGGTAATGGATTAATTAATTTAATTTAAAGGTTACAATTAATAGCTCAAGTTTTTTACACTTGATAACTTATATCCTGTTTGTTTCGGCGCAGCCCTACTAACACGGTTTTGTTATTTGCATATCAGTGTTGTGTAAACCAGTCAAATCTTATGTTAACCATTAAGCCAATTTCTATTCAATTGAACATTAACGATTGTAACATTGACGCCGATTGGTCAACCTTTCCAAAAGGGGTACATTACTTTAAGGCATCCATTGAATTTTGGTGAATTTACCGAAATGCATTCTGGATCTGGAGTGACCATCAGTCGTAACATCTTGGCAATTTTTTATGTTGCACAACAAATTTCAACCTTCAAATTGCACTGACTATCTTTTTTCTTGATTTTTCTTGTAATTCCAATTTTCACACAGCCCCAATATATTTCATTTCCTTTTCTTCTTTTGTCATCATGAACAGTTTTGTCTTTGTGCTAATTTAGACTCTTTAATTGCTGTAATTGCTCTTAATAACGCACATGGCATATTCTGCACATGTAGTTAATACAATAATGTCAGCTATTTGTATGAGTTCAGGCATAAATGGGCACTTTAATCTCCCATGGCTAAATGGTTAGATTCCTGGTATGGGTCCATTCTGATATGGCCAGGGGTTAGTAACCAGAAGCATTCGTTAAGCCAACGATGATCGTTATGTCATCGTTAAGTCATCGTTAGTTAAATATGTGCTAACCAAAAGCTGTCGTTAGTTTCATTCAACGAACGAAGTCTTCGTTACATTACGACAACTCCGGAGTATTCGCTAAGCCTTCGTTAAGCATTTGATAAGAACAACTCTTGCTATAAAGACGTGCTGTATTTTAAGTGACATCATTTTGTTAAAAATAATTGAAACAGACCATGAAAGTCTGGGAAAAAACGTATGTACGTACGTATGCGGTAACCCTTTTAATTTCGATATCAATTGAAATGCTACTGTGTTGTGGTTTAGAAACAATTATTTGTGTAAAGATCGTTAATTAATTTATTCATTTTGTTTCATAGTCCATAACATGTCTAATATTTCAGACCCTGAAAAAACAAGTTAGTAATATGAGGATGGTATTTTTCACATTTTCTAGCTTCAAATGATACCATGCTTATATCAGTTTACGATGCATCCTTATGATGAATGTTACACGTTAATATATACATGAGCATTATCTTACCCTTTTAAGATGAAATATGAGCAATTACAGGTATTATTTACTTTTATTAAATAAACTTATTAATGTCGAATATATTTGTCATTAGCAGAAGAAACACACAAGTTCTACTACAGTGCGCTGTAGGAACGCTCTATTGTGTCCACCCAACTTTCGTGAAAAACACCAAAGTGCGTTGCTTAGGTACCGTGACTAGTAACGCACTTTGATGTTATCTGTTGAAATGGTATAAACACTATTCTGACATACATAAACGCTCTCTAAATCGAAAACTCTCCAGTCCGGAAACTTCCTCTAACCGGACACCTTTCTCGTTCCCGTTTTTGTTCCTCCAATACAACATATAAATAAATCCCCCACAGTCCGGATCCTCCTTACCCCGGAATCCGAACGAATTTTTCGGTCCGGATTGTTATTTTTACACGTAAATAGATCTACCAAAACCGGACGATAATTTTACGCAAAAGTACGTCAAAGAGTACAATGACTGAGAATTGAAAGAAATTATAATAATTTTAATTGCCTCGGGATGCAGACCATTAGTATGCATTCCATTTAATGGGAACAAAGTAAGAACGGGTACGATGTGTACTAATTATGTAAACCATCCTTCAAGAATCATTGGATAAGTAATGTTGTGAAACATGCAGTGGTAATTGTTTAGCGATTGAGGACCACAGATAATTAAATGATGAGCAGTGAGAATAATGAAAAAGTGAGATGGCTGTGAGCGCAGAAAAAGGCCCATTGGGTACACAAATCACAATTCAAAATGTATTACCCTAGATCATTATTTTCCTCTACGAAAATGTTTTGAAATGAAGCTATGGCGCATAGTTTTCAAGAATGGCGTTTTGAAAATACATCGTGCTATGTGCATAACTTGTCATGTCTTATGGACGGTAACGTCGCGATACACTCACACTTAATTTCAGCTATATTTGAAATCATTTGACATGAATGATTCAATGAAATATTTGCATGAGATTGATATATGCACCTTATTCAGTGAAACTATCAAAATATCTAATATATTTTCTGCACGGGGTATTTTTGTTGTAATTTCTTCATCTATTTAAGAATGAACTGTGGGTCAAAATCTTAAAATAGTTTTATTCAAGGCTTTCATACAGTTTTAATCGGATGAGAGGCGTCTATAACCAACATTTAACACCACATGCATTTTGCATATCGCACTGCAAATCTGCCTTTTATGAAAGGAGCACAAATATGTTGATCTTTTATAACTTATACTTTTGGTCTATACATTGAATTTTCAAGTTTACATATTTGTTGTGAAATACTGCAGCTTAAATTTCCCTATGACTCTGCAAAGTCGAATTAAATAATGCATTCAGACATTATATACATGTATTACGTCGCGTTACCGCGAACATCCTCTATCAAACTTATTCAAATTACTGAACGAATCTTCTGCCTACAGACTTTCAACGGAGGAGTCCTCTCCATTCCGGAATCTCCTCTAATCTGAACTTTATAGTTTGTCCGAAGAGTGTTCGGATTAGGGAGTTTGCATTGTTTATTGTATATTTTGTGTATGTCTTATTCATTTCATTGATGAGTGCCAGAATAGCATTTGTTTCATTTAAGCCGATTCACCGATCATTAATGCACCGATTATCTATTAATCGCGATTAATTTCAAACAACATACAATGTACTGCTCCTTTAAAATATATACGTAATTATCTTTGTTTTGCCATGTATCAATCAGTAATATAAGAAAATGGTGGTCCGTCGTTTTATTAACAATGTCCTAACGAAATATTTTCTTAATTGTTCAATCTTTTCTTTGTCTCCATTATATATGCAACGACATGTAAATGTCATTTTTGGTGCGGAATGTTTACACATGTTTAACGATTACACAGCACCTTCGTTAGTTACTATAACTAACGAACACTTAACGAATGCTTCAGGTTATGAAAATAACGATATCGTTAAAAATGCTTGCGGGCTCGTTACGTTGTCGTAAACGTTGTCGTTGCTGGAAACTTAACGAAAGCTACTGGTTACTAACCCCAGGTTGGTGAGCAGCTAGCTAGTTAAACGATCTTTACTGTGTGCCTACCTACCTGTTGCCTGGCATAAAGGATAAGCAAGTAAATGAGCTGAGAAAGAAGATGTTTTAGAAGTCTGAAATGGCTGGCCTTTTTCATAGAGATGATGCTTTCATAAATGAGCACTTTACTTTTAGGGCTTAAAACTTGCACATACTTTTTTGATGTGATTAATTAAAGTTGTTAATTGCTTTAATAAAACAACTTCAAATAAAAGCTTCGAAAAAGTCAAACAAATGAATCAAACATCTGCTTTATCAACAACTCAAATTTTGTCAATTGTGAGTGCTTTTGTATGATTTTCATGTGCAATAAAGCATATAATGTCTACTCTTGTTACGATTCATTTATTGCTAGTTATTTACTCATTCTTTCTTATACCTAAGAAGGATAAAGTGGGTACTTAAACTGACTTTTACTTTGATGAATGACAAAATATCTGAAATAATGAAAACAATTGACTCAAGCTTGCAGGGATTACAGTAAAGATATAGTAAAATAACTTCATTCCACTGTTCTGACTACCTGCTTACAACATTTTTAAGTGTTTAGAATGTATGCCTCTGCATGATTTACTCACAGGCAGTAAAAATAAAACAGGCTGGAAAGCTGATGTCAGAACTCAAGCATCTGATTGGTTGTATCTCAGCTCAGTCTAAAAATTGACCAATGGCAAGGCTTCATTTCAGACTGGTCTCCAAACTCAGTTTTATAGTCACAAGCCTTCTTATTTTATTCAAGCGCATGTTTCGTCCATGTTGTTATCATCCTAATAAGCATGTTTGTGGTGTTACTGGTTCATGTTGACTACACCTTGTATGTAATTAATAGTTGTTATACATTCATTTATAAGGAGATATAATTGTCTATGATAAGAACAATGGATTCCGAATTGACCTCTCAACAGTGCAGAGATTGCTCTGCCTAATTATTTGTCTTTGGTTGATTATCTAAGGTTTTTAAGTGAAATCATTGGAATATACAACCATGTACAAAGATTTAATTGTATTTACGACTATTATTTGCCAACTGAATCGCTGATTGACCACTGGTTACAGGTAAATTAGGACTGCAAAGAAACAGGTGTCCCTAGTTCAGTTTTGATTGCTACCCTTGGTTTCGTTTAATTCATTTTGGTTCGATTATATAAATATATTAAAATTAAAACCTTTTTCCAAATTAATATCAAATAAAATATTTCTGAACTAGTAATGTTGCGGACTTTTGTTGTTTCTTCCTCAATTTTATACCTGTTTTTTAAACTTACGAAAAATAAGCTTATGACTTATGTCAATCAGGACATGAATTTTGGATAAAAAACTTGCCCCCCCCCCCCCCCTGTCGCCATAAAGGGTAAGGGTTTCACTTTTAAAATATTGGTACTGGTCATCAGATACCCAGCTATATGTTACATTCTATTCATCAAAGTGTCTAAGTCTTATACAAATACATAACTTCGTGTATAATTTATTCCTTAAGACTATCCAGGATTTAATCTATTAACATAATAAAGCTATTTATAGTTATAAAATGTTATCATTTCATTAATTTAACAGTCAAGTTATTTTACAATGGTCGTCCAAAAACCAGATTTTTTAATCCGTCTAAATCCTATGGTATATGAATAATATAAACACACATTTATCAGTATTTTTGTGGGGCCACTTAATTAGATATGAGCTTGGCCGTCTGCTGTCCGTCCTTATCATCCTATCTCCTGATCTGTTGGACCTACAATGTTCAAACTGTACTGGAGCATAATATGTGCACCTGCACATATACCAGCAAGTGAAATATCAAGTTATGGGCCTTGGATTGAGTAAAGTGGGAGCACATTTCTAGTTTTATTTTATTTATTGGTTATGATACATTTAGCCATGAACTTATCTCCCTTGATTACTTCTTTTGAGGTACTTAATTACCAGTGGTGTTATTAGCCGCAAACGTATAAATATATAATCTGGACTGTTGCATTTCAAAATATTTGTATTGAAATGTTCCTTTTTTGCCTTAAGCTTGACGGAGAAAAGTTGTGGTTGTGTTTTAATAGAAAAGAAAATCAAACGGCAGTAATATGTGGCTTACTCAGGAGAACATTAAAATTTGATATACCTAAATTGACATGGATCGGTCCTGAAAGTTCATACAAGTTTTGGTGGACAATCTAACAGCACTATACTAGTGCCAAATTCAGGATTGTGAAATTGGTGGTCAAGCCATGCTCAGCTAGGGTCTTGAACTCACCACTTTCTGATCAAGATCCAAGCACTCTTCTCCTTTACCGCTACGCACATTCCTGGTGTTCACTACGAGTGGCCTATGTTAGTAAGTTTTAAGCTTAGAGAATCAAATTGTTTGCCCAAGAGAATTTCATGCAATACGAATTGCAAATACATTGTATATCTTATGTCTAACCTGAGATGAAGTACACCTGTCAAACCTAGTTATAAACCACTATGTTCACTCTAGTACAGTTATCTACACTTGTGCAAATGTGATAAAAACTCATTCACACAAAATCTAAAATTTTCCATTTTGTTTTATCTCATATAAATGTCCTTGGTGAGTAACATTCAGACAAAGTTTTATTGATATAAATGGATGAGGACTACATTGCGGTATGTGAGTGACATCGTAACAATCCGAAGTTTATCCATGCATTGATATCGGCCCTATTTTCTTATTCTATCAAATTTTTATCACGTTTATTATAATTTACTACATAATGGATGAGGTATCCTGTACAAAGTTCAACTACTCGATTGGCTTTATATGGTCATAGTGATCATAAATTTATTCACCTGTGAAGCGGACCATACTATCTGTACCATATTTGTTATAAAAGATGCACTGTAGATGAATTTAGAATTATTAGATTCAGTTATTATATTCAAATGAGTTAGATGACTTGTTTTATTGAAATATATATACTGCAAAACCTCATCTAAAGACCACCTCAATAATAAGACCACCTCTAAATTAAGAACACAATTTCCAAGTCCATTAATTTTCACTGTTTTGCTCTTTATTCAATCTCAATATTAAGACCATCTCAATAAGAAGACCAGTTTTCAAGGGTCTCAAGGGGTGGTCCTATTATTGAGGCTTTACTGTGTACACTTTAATATCAATCCTCTAATTGGTCATCCTATGTATCTGCTTTTTCTCATTTTGGATAGAAATTTATGTAAGAGGTCTTTTTTCTGTACAATTGTGTAAATTTGGGTTTCAAAATATTGAGTTAGGAGAAAGAATGAAGTAAAACAGATTTTGTAAATGTACGTATATTTCTCTGAATTAATTTGAAAAATATGGAAGATTAAGAAATGACCAATTAGACAAGTATATTTGAGCATGTATACTCATTTTATTAGGTACTTATTCAATTGTATATGTATGTGATATGCACACTGATGAGATTGAAATAAAGATTGAATATATAAAACATTGAGTTAGTCACGCTTAATTGGAATTGCAATAATTTAGATATTTAGAATAGAATATCCAGCAATTAACGTATATGCATAAATTAAAATGGCTTAAAATATCATTCCTGAAAATGTGATCCTTGAATAATTTTGAGTAGTCAGATATTCATGTTAGTAAAGTTGATATTAGTTCAGTATAGATTTCCAATTATCAAATTTCAATTGATAATATACTGCAAAAATTGTTGTATTCGCAACAATTTTCACATTAATTTCTTAATCTGTAATTAATTTGACTATTCTAATACTTACATAACTATGTGGGTGTATACACAATACTGCAAATTCTTCAAATCGCAAATTAATGAAATTTCTAATCGGAGTTTCCAGAAAATTTGAACCCACAAAAATTAGATACAGTATCGGTATTATTTTACCGCGTTGACACCCATAACAGTTGTAGAAATAAGCTTCTATAAAATATAATTGTTTTTCTATTACAGTTGGGCAATTCTTTTCTCACATCCGGCCGATTTCACCCCGGTTTGTACGACAGAACTCGGTGCTGTTAACAAGTCCATTCCTGACTTTGAAAAGAGGAAAGTGAAACTCATTGCCCTTTCCTGTGATGATGTTGAAAGTCATAAAGGCTGGACAGACGTATGTACAAAATTTGTTCTGTTTTTGTGTATCATGACTTGGTCTAAAATGTATGTACATGTCAACCTTCTTAGAACATCAACCTCTCGTTAACAACAGTATCAATTTTTCCTGTGGTTAAAATTTGCTATCAATTTAAACCCCCTAAAGCAGTATTATAACTTATGTAAATCAGTCTCGATTGCGGCTTCATGGGTTACTAACCAGTACTAGAGCCTAATTCTGGGAATCAGTGTGAATTTTATGGTTCAATCTCAGCTAAGGATGGATTCCATCTCGGAACTTTAGGATCTGAAGTTGGGCACTCTACACCTCAGCTTATACACCTCTTTTGTTGTCCAAGACTATAAGTATAAAGTTGTAGTTGTTCATAACTACAGTCGGACCTCGTTTATTTGACATACTTCTATCTGAGTACTTGGTATCATCAGATATAAATATCATGTCGCCATGTGTCATGTATCTTCTTAGGTACATCAAATTGAAATGTGCTGTTCGCAACCATGTATTATTCGAAATAAAATTTTGGTTCCAATGAATTCTAATGAACAGGGTCCAACTGTATAAGTGTTTTTTTCATGTATATTTTTCAGGATATTATGTCCTTCAACGGTTGTAAAGGCTCTAAACTTGGCTTTCCAATCATTGCGGACCCAAAACGTGACCTTGCTAAGACACTTGGTATGTTGGACCCAGATGAAAAAGATTCAGCTGGAATGCCTCTAACTTGCAGAGCTGTAAGTATAGATAATGAAGATGGTATTTCCAAGTATTGTGTTAAATTTAACATACTTTATTTCCTATATTGTTAACTCCGAGGCATGTTTTTTTACCAATCCAAATATTAAATATTCCCAAATTTTCAAAAGTTAAAAATATATTTACCTTTTGCTTACTTTGCTTTTCAATCATGCAAATTGAGAGCATGATAAATATACACAGCAATTTTTGTTAACTTACAAAAACGTTTACATACATAGACTTGTACATTCTCAGGACTAGTCACATTTTTTTAATCCCATAGTTCAGAGCCATACATTAGTATTGAACAAACTTTCAAATCAAACACCTTGAAAAATGTTTTATACGCACAGCAAGACAACTTACTATGAGACTTCAATAAATGCATAAGCACTTTATTTGCCTTGATTGACATAGCTTCTGACATTCTATAAAATGACATTTTATTCGTAAATAATACACATACATACGTAAAACTATTGACTACATCTATGGCCATATTATTGTAGTGCCACTTCTCGTGAGCTGCCAAAAGACCACCTTTCTTGAACCAAACAATTTTTATTTTATCAATATTTACAGTAAGTTTATAGCTGTTGCAGAAAGTGTTTAAGACGTTTAATTTCCTTTGTAAACCACAAATGGTGTCTGCTTTAAGTAAGGAAGTACATAAATTATACAGTTTCAGAAGACCTAAATGTATCGATCGCTTGATACCATACCTGGCCAGCATCATTATGTAAATCAAAATTTTAGAGTGTCAAGAGACATACATATCAATTATAGTTGGTATATTATTGATACCATTAGTCGCTATAGATATATTTATCATAATGTTAACTGTTGGTATCAAACCAAGAGAGCTAGGGAATAGTGGCTACTGTTTTATTCTTATGTATATTAATCATATTTGCTTTTCTTGTAGGTTTTCATTGTCGGACCCGAATACCGACTGAAACTGTCAATGTTGTATCCAGCAACAACTGGTAGAAACTTCGAGTAAGTCAATGTTTATATTAAATCCTGGTAGACTATGTCGGCTTCAAAGGGAGATACTTGCTGTATGAGTGGATACTTTTGTGAATCAAAACATTTGTGAACCAGCGATTTCTGACATTTCTGACATTTTGTGAGGGGAATTTTTTTTGCTGAAATAAGTGTTGTTACATTGAATAGCCAAGCATGTATCAAATAGCGAATGAGGAAATTTGTTTTGCAATTGTGTTGAATGAGTAACATTTGCAGACATTTCCATGTTTTGAACTTAAAATCACACTGTCCGTCTGTTTTTTTACTCTCCATCTGTCTGGAACTGTTCTTTCTCTATTATGACTTTTAAACTTCTAAGGGATTCCATTGATACTTTACACAAATGTTAAGGGATTCCATTGATACTCTACACAAATGTTAAGGGATTCCATTGATACCTTACACAAATGTTAAGGGATTCCAGTTATAATTTACACAAAAGTTAAGGGATTCCAGTGATACTTTACAGAAATGTTAAGGGATTCCAATGATACTTTACACAAATGTTAAGGGATTCCCTTGATACTTTACGCAAATGTTAAGGGACTCCATTGATACTTTACGCAAATGTTAACAGATTCCAGTGATACTTTACACAAATGTTAATGGATTCCAGTGATACTTTACACAAATGTTAAGGGATTCCAGTGATACTTTACACAAATGATAAGAAGGATCTGACGGTGTGTCAAACGCCAGATTTAGACAAATAAATATGTTTAAACTAAACGCCAGATTCAGGCCTTTACTTCCAAGGTCAAAGTATCAGCATAGGTCTCAGAATAGGTTTCTACTCTTCAGGGCCATTCATCAGTTACCTTGACATCTTTTTATTAGCAAAAAACATTCCAATTTTGGTGGATGGATGATGGTCAGGTAATTTAGTTGTTTTGGCCTAAATGATCAAGCACACCTTTTTTATAGATTTAAAAATGTTTGTTTTTTTAAATCACTTGTGAGATATTTATGGTTAGCTGCACGACTTTTCTATAATAAATTGTTAATGTTTTGGCAAAATTCTTGATATGTAAAAGGATATTCTATGTATTTTACAGTGAAATACTGCGAGTTGTTGATTCCCTACAGTTGACAGCATACAAAAAAGTTGCCACACCAGCCAACTGGAAGGTAAGTTAATTTAACAGCAACAATCAACTCGCTGTCCTGTTTAGTTGCAAAAATCAACTCAGTCATGTTTAACTATGAAAATCAACTGATCAACATTTTTGACTACAAAAATCAACTGACCAACATGTTTGACTACCAAAATGTTGAAAAACAGAGCTAAACACAATAAATATATATACTGGTACTCAAATCTGTGATTCAGGCTTAATTTCTGAAGCAAATGAGATCTCTGCACACAAACTCGGCAGAGTAAATTTCTGAGTGCTTAAATCAGATGTAAACCCATGCTGTGGTCATTGAATGATTGTCATATGTAGCTACAAACACTTGTGTGTATGTGCGTATGTAATTACCCATGAGGTTGCCATTCTGATATTATTCATTAAGATACAATGATTGTGCTGTCAGGATGATTTTGTTTTCCTTATGAAAGCTTGACTTCTGGCAAGTAATATATGGAGGGATGCAAATGAAACTAGTCAATCTGCAACAAATCAAAGACTCCGATAGACTTGTTTTGCTTTCATTCCCTTGATTTAGAATGTGTATTATCACTGTATGATAATAGATCCAAGGATTCAGTCAAGAGTATGTTGAGGAAAAGTAAGCTGACTGTTTTTCATTGTGATTTCAGAGTGGAGAGCCATGTATGGTGGTTCCATCACTAAGTGACGAACAAGCAGAAGCCAATTTCCCCAAGGGTTTCAAGAAGACAGCGGTGCCTTCTGGAAAGGGATATTTGAGATTTACACCCGACCCCTCTACATAATCTGGGTCATCAGGGGTTCAGCACTGCGCCACTGAAAGCCAAGCTGTTGATATATGTGCGCATAACAATTGCTGTGTGCTTTACACTGGAAAACAATTGCGCTAATGTATCTCTCCTTCTAACTAAAATTTACATATGAATATATTTAAAAAAGATATTAATGACTCTTCAATGTGTTTGGTTGGCGACTTGGTTAAGGTTTATGTATGGTTTTCAACATATTTTGGCAGAAGAATTGTGCTGTTGTTCTTTATATATGCATATATATCACAATATCAAACTAACATTTTGTTAAAGAGTTATAGGAATTACTCGTATATTATACATGGTACCATTTGTTCCAGGTGAATTGAATGGTCCCTTTGTCCTTAATACCTTTGTTGCATTTGCTGAAAATGTTACATGGATTGGAAATATTCACCTGTTGGTATAAACTTTATTTTGTATTTTGCGGCATGTTATATCACAAAACATGTGACAGTATTATATGAAATAAAAGTTAATCATGTGATTTTTTGTGCATTTACTTACACTTTATTCCAGATTGGGATTATAGGGTGTCAAATTTGTATCGAGGTTAAGACAAATATCTGACTAATGTACTTACCATTTCTTCTATGCAGTTGCTACATATTACTGACAACAAATATAATAAAATCAGATGTAATTATCATCTGTGATTTTATTTCCTAGTCCAGACGAGGCACTTAATTATGTGTAATTTTTAAAGTAGATAGAGGGAGTTCGGACTGTCCTTGTGTGCTCAATAAACAACTTTGAAAAAAATAGTTTCCAGTACATGAAGTCTGTTCATAAGGTTGTCAGTGATGTAAGCAAATGGAATCGTATAACTGCTAATTCATACAGTGTCGTTGCCATGGAAACCAACTCATTGACATATATATATATATATAAAATGATGTTTTTCAAACACGGAACACAACCAGTGGCTGATTGCATTATTTTTCAATTACAAAAAAATATACTCTAGTTACACCACACCATCATGTTTCATTAATGTGGCAAGATTATGAAACTGATAATTTATTACTAGTCATACGTATTGGACGACTACGTGCTTTGCATGTCACTTTCCCTTCTCGAGGATTACAGTTTGTACACATGGACAATGATTTATAAAATCTTGCAACGGTTTGTGTCCTGAAAAACGCTTATGTGAAACTAGAAGATTTTTTAGCTTGGACATTATCATTCCATTCGTCACTGTGATGATTAGAGAGGCAACCTAATTATGAACTTCTTATAATAAATCTCGATACTGGTACAAGCAACAGAAAGTGTCAATGTTGTGGTTGGATCATGTAATGTAAAGATTCTATATTGGCTGTTTTAGATCCAGAAAGAACAAGGGATGTCAGCTGAGTCTGATGCAAGGTCGAGCAATTTTAAGTGAAATGTCATTTTGTTTGCATTATCATGATAGTCATGAACATTTTGTGTTGAAACAGAATGAGTATTTCCTTGTTTTTATACGACAGTGCGTTTCTAGAACTCATACCTTTAATATATAATGATTGAATCAACAGAAAAATCGAAACGGATATCAAGATGCAATAATGATTTATTTATAAATTTTACAATATAAATTGCCAATATTCTTTCCATACGATTAATATAATGCCCATATGAAAGATACCTAGTAAGAGATTGATCACATAAACTCCGTAAAGACTATTTACATACATCAGCATAAGAAATTCACATAATACTGGCTTAACATAAAACGCACAAAATACAATTTACATTATTATATGTTCACTTGCAAATTTTACATGTCAATACAAAAACACAAATTTACATATTACAATATGTACAATATTACCACGGACATATATGTCCGGGATATTACAGAGCAAATTTTGACTGTTGTTGAGATGTTGTTTGCTCCACAAGAGAATGTCACGAGGTCTTTCCCTTTAACCCTTCTAGAGTTCTCTCCCTTTATTCCTTCTACAGGGTACAGTACTTTATATTCTCGAATGGATAAAGGATGAGAACTCTATAAGGGGAAGGGAGAGAACTATATAAGTGGAAAGGGAAAGCACTCGTGACAATCTCCAATGGTTTGCTCTTTAGAGGTTAAATTGATGGTACATTTCTACCACAGAAAAATACTTACGTTATTGACGAGAGCTTGTTGCTACATGTAGGTTGCAGTGCATATACAAACTCACGAGACAATTTACATTTACAAACATTAACTTATCAAGGACACTTAACATAAGTGTATTGCATGTATATACAGATGTACATACATTCGAACGACAATTTACATTTTTCTTGTGCATACGCTCGTACATAGATAATGGATTAACAAACAACCTGATTGGTCTCTTTGGTTTTTATTGAATAGACCATACCATATTATTTATCACTGTTTTATCACATTCACATTGCAGAGTTTTCATTCACTGTACACATATTGAAAAAATCTGGTAAAATCAATTGAGCAATTTGAAAGTTTGTCCAATGTGCAAAACTTGAAAAGCAAACAAATAAAACCAAACTGTAATGCCCATTGAAGTAAATACATGTTTCATGACACAATGATATGAACTCAGAACGGCGCTCATTAGGAGCAATATTTAACATTCAAAGAATTTTAAAATACATATAGTTTTAAGGCGATTGCACATAAATTACTTCACAAATCTAAGTTATCAATATGCAAAAAGGTGTCGCCAAATTTGTTTTAAATCACGTTGTCTTGAATTTCACATCAACACTAGCCTAGGAATGGTGTTCATATATCACAATGTAATCCGATATTCGATTGCGCTGGAATACCATTTCTTACTCCGGGTATCACATAAGATAATCCTTCTTACATACTTCTACTCATGTTCTTAATTACCCCCCCTTACATCACATATGCAATCCTCTGTGTAATTTGCATTATGCAAGCCTTCCATACAGAGGTATACTCCATCTACCGGAACGTCTGCATAGTCAGGGAAAGAGTGTTTTATAAAGTTATCAAATGCATGCTGTATAGTGGTACTTGATTTAACAAACGCATTTAGAATAGTCAGAGCATCCGACGTATTTCCGGTTCCTGGACATGGTTTCTTGTTTCCTGTCTGAAGTTCTGTTCCAATTTGTAATGTATAAGGCTCACCATTGGTATCATGATCGTCCATGCTTGTAGCGTTATTAGTAAATACTGATTCAAATACATGAACACTGTCATCCACTACTATGTCATCAAGGTCGTTGCTTTCATCTTCAGGCTGTTTTTGCGCCTCCATTCCTCGGAGACACTCGCTGAGTGATGACAATGAGGGTCGCTGTGTATTTTCTTGTACCTTACCCGTATCACACAACATGGTAAGAGGAGCCAACAGAGCATTTCCAATAGCAAATGATTCAGTCTGAATTCCCTTCATTTCTTTCTTTCTTCCTGAAGATTTCCTCGATTTTCTCCGTGTAGAGGTTGGCCTTTTCCGTAATTCGGGTTTCAAAACTGGTGGCGAATATGGAGGTGGGGGTGTCTTTGCTCCTTTGAATGAAAAGCAATTTGTTTTGTAGCTACCCTTTCGAACCATTACGGACGCCCTAGCACATGTTGATGCTTTCTTGGACTTGGATTTCTTTGACCCCTTATTATGTTCATGCTCTATCTTGCTAGGCTCAGCCACAACATTGTCGTTGGGTATTGCTTCGTTCCGTTCAGTTTCTTTGCACGTATTTTGAATGCCAGCATATTCGCCTTCGTGGGTTACTTTGTTATTATCAGAATATGTTTTCTCAGTTGATCCATGAAAATCTTGATCAGCATGGCTATCTGATGTTTGGTCGTATACATCGCTATCTTCACACGGCTGTAGTTCGCAATAGGTAAGATTCATCAAAGCTGATGTCTCAAACACTGCCAAGTTATCGCCAACGTCTTCCTGGCTTGGCACAGTTCCGCCATAATTGCCACTGTCGTCATTGCCGTCAACCATCTGTCCTTGTCGAATGATTTCTCTATCAGGCTGAACACCGTAATTATTGTGATCAGGACTTTTCCTATTGTAATTTTTATCTCCCTTTTCGGTGTCATTTTCAACAGTAAGTTGAGCAAATGCTGCAAACATACCAGTAGTCTCTGCTAACGATGTTCCCAATGCAATCGATGGTGGCGGTGGGGCCCTTTTGTTTTTAAAAGATTTAATTCTTCTTCCTTCTTTTACAGTGGCTGTTTTTTGCTTTTTTCGAAATGTCTCCGTTATTTCATGTACATCTTCGTGATCTATTGTTGGCGTAGCAACAGCAGTTAAACAATCGCAAGCAAGTGTAAGAGCGTATTTAACCACGGAAGTTTTATCCCCAAATACGGTTCCAAGTGTATTTGCGGGTCGTTTATTCACTTTTTCTGTCACAGTTTCTAACTTTCTACACTGTTCAGAATCAATACTGTCACAATGGACTAATTTTTGTTTACAACTATATGTTGCATCAGATAAATTACCCGAACTAATTGCAGGAGTATTGCACATAGGCACTATGACATCAGAACACATGTTTGCTATAGCCTTGCACCCGCTCATCAAAACAGATGGATATGGGTTATCAACATCATCTCTACTATTATGTTTTTTTCTAATGAAGCAGTGAGTGAAACTATTGTGAGATCTCCTGAATGTCTTCTTTTCTTCAAGTGGCAGAATTGATTTACGTCTGTTGCTTTCAATGTCACCGGTTGATTTGCTGGCTCTTGTGAATAACTCATTACGTTCCGACGGTGTATTCTCTACTGTCCCTGCAGAGTATGATTTTCTGTATACTCTCATCTGTTTCATTTCTCTTACGATGTTCTCATTGTCGACATCATCGCAAAGTAAGTGCGATGACGGTTCAAAATTACATCCAATGGCATTGCTAACCTTACTTGAAGAAGTTCTAATTTTGGACCAATCTGGATTTACTATTGCCTCAGAATCATATGCAAGTACTTCTGGATGATGATCACCCATTGGTTCTACTTCTTCATCATTCCATTGTATAGTTGTTTCATGTGTTATTTCATCATAAACGGACGGTTCAACCATTTCAATTATCGAATCTTCCGGAAGTGTGATACTGTGTTCACGAAATATCTTTTTCTTTTTAGTACTACTTCGGCTGAGTATCACAGAATTTCTAAACAGATGGCAATTTTCTCGAATAGTTTCCATGTTACTGTCAGAATGCCTCCTGTCATAAAGTTCAGAGTTTACAATGGGAACTTTTATATCGTTCAAAGATTTCATTTTACGGAATGTTTTCTTCTTTGTTGTTTTTAAACTTGAACTCAACTGCCTTTGTTCGACCTAAAAATATAAGCAATATTATGTGCATTAACTCCCTTTGTACCTTCAATCGCATACACTAGTGTTGGTAATATTGGATCGGATAAACATTTAGCCAAAGGCATCTTTTGACACTGAAGGGTGGCACTTGGGGTTTGTTCCATAAAGAAACGGCATTTTACTAAAATCTAACTTCTTTACAAGTAATCGCAGACAATCGTCTTACATTGTTCAATTGAGCTTAAACCAGCGTTTTATTTTTAAATATTGACATTGAAAGCACTGACTATGTACATACACAATTCATACCAATGTGTCTCCTTTGACTAGGTATGTACACATTTTGATGGTATTATTTTCATAACAACCTAAACTATTAAAGGAAAACTGATATACTAACGTTTCCAAGAGCGACCTTGACCCCAGTCACAATCGTTGTCAATGAATAATTCAAAGTACATTTGAATGTTCAACGATTCAATTTTAAGTTTAGTTGATAAATGGAAACTAATATCTAATGATAGCACAATACCATAGTGCCGCCTTGATGCTAGATAGATAGTACTATGCATATAACTCCCACATAACTCATGTTATGTAGAACAAACCAATACTTGACTTCAGTGATCAAATATGTAATCCCAACCCTTTATGTGCAATATGATTTCGTTATTTCAAACAATTCGAGAAACTTTACGTCGAAACATTTAAAGTAGCACAGTACCGTTTTCATGGCGTCCCATGATCCAAACTTGTCTCCCCTGTCTGCAGAAAACACAACGGTTGAACCTTTCCATGACGCCGGTGAGTCAAGGTTACGGGTGATTGCTTTCGGTGGAGCAAACACTTTCTCTGTAGTTAATGGTAGTGGTTTTATTTCATAGATACGGTTGTCCTGCAAATGAAGGTCAAGTTTTAGTGACAAGCCTAGGCATTGAAGAGAGCAATGAAGTGAAAAAGACACTCCTTTAAATATTAGACTGCGTTATCATTGTGAAACCAGACCATCGTATTGCAACAGCAAACTACAGTCAAACCGGTTGGTTGCAAGCAATGCTCAATCCAATCTCCCAATAAGGGAGACAACCGCTATGAGCAATTCGAACACCTCACGGCGATTATCCCCTAGCGGTACACATTTTAACTGGTCTTATTTTCCTGAAATATAATCAGGACGGAAGATGACAATATCTACTTCATAATTATACTGTTGGAGAAGACAGGTCTTTGTATTGTGTAAAGGGAGATAACTGCATAAGAGGCAGTCGGCTGTTTGCTATTTGAAATAGAAAATATCGGTTTATCTCCCGTGTACTTTGTCAAGTAAAGGGAGATCACTGCGTAAGACCTCTCGATATGCACATGCTTGTATGTTATTTCTACTTTGGTGTCGAGCTTTACGCCGTTTCTAAGTTACATACGGCGGTCAGCTGATCTGACATGTTCTCATGTGTCTCACAGAACCCATAACCCCTAGATAAGCTGTCGAGCGCTCTACCTACAGAAGTAACCGGGCGGCCGCATTCACATGTAATGAAGCTACGAAATGAACATGTCTTTCAAAACAAGTATATTGTTTATAATTCATTGGTACCTTAATTAGATGAACCGTTTCTGAGATATGTTTTCTCTGCGCATGATCAGCGTCGTAAATAGCTTCAGTCAATAATGTTCCCGCCTCTTCTTCGTCGCCTGCAAGCAAGTACGCCAATGACAAATTGAACAAAATCTGCAACAGAAAAATTAAAGCTCGTTTATATATTTACAATTTTATCATTCCTCTCGCTGTCAAACTTATACACAAAAAAACGCTTTCAAAACTTTTGTTTCAAAATCGAAAAACAGCTGAAACGTAGGATGTTTAATCAGAAAAGTACAATACCAGTAAACAGAGCGGTAATTTAAGGATTCCAAGCGGCATGACAGAGCTTCGATGTACAACAACAACTAACTGAATGGCATTTTTCGCTCAATTTTGAAACAGTGTTTTAAAGCGACACTTTTTCTACGTAGTAATACTATACTATGTACAAGTAGATCTATAGTCGATACTGCTTTTTCAGAAATCTGCATTGACATATTTGTGGCCATATGGTACCTTTGTGCAACGCATTCCATTTGGCACTCCTCGGCAATTTATATTAAACGTAAGTATGTTATTTTTTGCCGACAATAGACGTAAGTGACATTGGTGTGAAAGTAAACAATTGTTTAATTAAACGTTCTCAGAGATGACAGCATATTGACAGTTACATTTACCTGAACAATGTGCAGACGACAAAAAAGTCCAAGTGGTCTGTAATTTATATAAGTGTTGCCACGCAACAAGGCTCGTGTTGATTCTAAGTCGTCAATAGCGTCACCATAGCTATAATAAGAAGAGAAAAAACATTATTTGCCCAATATCAAAATGATTTTCTGCCGAACGACCACCCGTGTGATAAGACCATTCCGGTGATAAGACAATTCCGGTGATAGGGACAATAATTATAGTTTCATTAATTCGTTCCATGGTTATTCATCGCAGTCAAATTAAGCCTTGTATCACAGCAATACTAACAGTAACAAACAACAACAGAGAAACCGGCAAGAACAGGAACGACAGCAGCAAAACACAACAGTAAAACAGCAGTAACAACAGAAACAACCGTAGTCAATAATAACAGAAACAACGGTAGTCAATAGCAACAGAAACAACGGTAGTCAATAATAACAGAAACAACGGTAGTCAATAACAACAGAAACAACGGTAGTCAATAACAACAGAAACAACGGTAGTCAATAATAACAGAAACAACGGTAGTCAATAATAACAGAAACAACGGTAGTCAATAACAACAGAAACAACGGTAGTCAATAATAACAGAAACAACGGTAGTCAATAACACAGGAAAAACGGTAGTCAATAACAACAGAAACAACGGTAGTCAATAACAACAGAAACAACGGTAGTCAATAACAACAGAAACAATGGTAGTCAATAATAACAGTACTTAGCAAGAGTAGTAAATACAAAACTAGCAACAGTAACAACAACATCAACAACATTAACAGCAGCATCAAGAAAGATAGCAACAACAATTTTAGCAGTAGCAACAACACAAGTAACACCAGCAACAACAACAACTGAAGTTTTTGAGTGTCATATGATGATGCATGTATCCATATATTTAATGTGTCAGAATGTACTATAGTAAATCATATCCTCTAAAATCGTGCTACTAGCTATAGCAGTTAGAACATGAACTTTAAAATAGTCTGCGCGTGATCGTAGAATGAGGTCACAGATAAAAAATCGACAACAGCGTAAATTGTTACATAAACATGGTAAATAAATATAACTTAACTTCTCGACCTCAATGGTTTTGTCCACGAGTTACACGATGCCGTAAAAATAGACATGAAGTATATTAGCTTTACTGATAGCGCAGTGCAACATCTCCCCACCCATACACTTTGGGAGATGCATATTTTAGCTGTTGTTTAGAGGTTGTTGCTCTGGAGAGGTTAAGTTAACTGTATTTGTTTTATGGTTTTTGCTTGGATGTTGTTGTCAAAGAGAGATTGTTGCTCAAGACATGGCCGCTCTGGAAATGTTGAGCTGCAACTTAATACTTCTTTGATAATAAAATATACATTCATTTTACACTTATTGCCACGTATTAGTTATTCATACTTACTTCTTGATTTTCAAATTCAATGCACCTCTCTGGTAGAATGCTATTGCCAATCGTTCATCCTTCTCGACAGCAGCCGTCAGGCACTGTAACAAAATGTAACGACATGTATGTAAATACTGGGCAAATTCTCCAGAGCAACACCCTTTAGAATATGCAAGTTTGAGAGGGTGCTGTTCTGGAGACGCTATTTTTTGGTAGTAAACGTTTTCTTCGAGGCAAAGTGATACTATTATTTAAAACAGGAGGTTGCAATTGAAAAAGGCCCGATGCAATGTTTGGAAGAAGAAACATCCTCGACTGTCTTCATATATTCTCCAGTGAAAACAACTCATTTTATAACGTCATGTCGAGTAAAAACTCCACAAAGTTGAATGTTGATACAATGAAGCAATTATGCCTTAAATTGATAACGATTGTCAGCGCTTCACTTCCTCAAAAGCTTAATTGAAAGAGAGACCGCTCTTAGTGCGGAATAGTCCTACATAATATGACCCTAAATAACTTGTTTGTGGTAAAATGGGCATGTACATGTCTAATATTTTGAACTAAGTGTGGGAGGTCGTGGGTTCGATCCCTGGCCAGGGCATACCAAAGACTAGAAAAATGGAACAGGTAGCTCCTTTGCTAGGCACTCAGTATGTGAAGGATTGTAGCAGGAGATAAATAAGCTCAGGTAAGTATCTGTTAGTGGATACCTTGTTGGTCCCAGGCACTCAGTATGTGAAGGATTGTAGCAGGAGATAAATAAGCCCAGGTAAGTATCTGTTAGTGGATACCTTGTTGGTCCCAGGCACTCAGTATGTGAAGGATTGTAGCAGGAGATAAATAAGCTCAGGTAAGTATCTGTTAGTGGATACCTTGTTGGTCCCAGGCACTCAGTATGTGAAGGATTGTAGCAGGAGATAAATAAGCCCAGTTAAGTATCTGTTAGTGGATACCTTGTTGGTCCCAGGCACTCAGTATGTGAAGGATTGTAGCAGGAGATAAATAAGCCCAGGTAAGTATCTGTTAGTGGATACCTTGTTGGTCCCAGGCACTCAGTATGTGAAGAATTGTAGCAGGAGATAAATAAGCTCAGGTAAGTATCTGTTAGTGGATACCTTGTTGGTCCCAGGCACTCAGTATGTGAAGAATTGTAGCAGGAGATAAATAAGCTCAGGTAAGTATCTGTTAGTGGATACCTTGTTGGTCCCAGGCACTCAGTATGTGAAGGATTGTAGCAGGAGATAAATAAGCCCAGGTAAGTATCTGTTAGTGGATACCTTGTTGGTCCCAGGCACTCAGTATGTGAAGAATTGTAGCAGGAGATAAATAAGCTCAGGTAAGTATCTGTTAGTGGATACCTTGTTGGTCCCAGGCACTCAGTATGTGAAGAATTGTAGCAGGAGATAAATAAGCTCAGGTAAGTATCTGTTAGTGGGTACCTTCTTGGTCCCGAAAGGGCTTCGTAGCTCATGTTACTTGTTGAGCGTATGCGACGTTAAATAAATATTAAAGATCAGTAAAACTCAAGGATTGCGAAGAGCGCGGAAGACATTCTGGATTTGAGCCCACGTACTTCGGATTAAAAGTTCATAATTAAAGATAACATTCGAAAACTGTTGAGCACTATGCACTGTCCTTTTTGTGAAAACAAATCCCGTGTTAGAGAATAAAATATAGAACATCTTACCTTTTTTGCCGACGGATGATCGTACAAATGTATATGGGCCATCGCCATGTTGTACAGAACACGTGCAGAAAGCTCGTGCATTTCTTTATACGTGCACAGTGCCTCACTGTATCTTCCAGCAGAGTGCTGCTGCACAGCCTCGTTCCATTTGACAAATACATCCCTTAGATTATTGTTTTCATCATTTTGAATGGACGAACAATCTTGACTTTCACCGTCGGATGTCGACATATTATTGAACATTTCACTGATTCATAACGAAACTCCACAAATAGATTGGACAAGATACACGACTATTTTGTGTGTGGGCATTTAACTATGTGTTGTGTGATGTGTATACGCATTAGTTACGGTTTAGTTAAAAACTTAACCATTAGCCAAACACACACAAACATCTATCTATAAAATGTAGCAAAAATCACGAGCTTTTTGGGGCTCATGTAACGGTATTCCGGTGAAGTGTCATTAGTGAGTACACGCAGCAATCAATCGGGATTTGTCGGCAATTTCCGTGAGCAGATATTACAGATTATGGCGTTAGCCGTTACGACCGCATGTACATGTTAATTGTTTAATTGTGATCAATCTTTTATAAATCAGACTTGAGTGGTTTGTAAACAAATGAGGAGCAATTCTTAAAATTATGTTGCGAGCGCATTGTGTGTATTAATAGGGACTTGATCATTGTATCGGAGGGGATGAACATCTTTGTTCCCCATATATCAAATGTACTGATTTATGTTATCACCCTCCTCAGTTGTTGCCTAATTGGTTTGTGAATGTGGTCTTCCTCGCAATTCTCTTTTTCACCTCAAAAACTTATTGATTTGTTATTGATTTTTTATTCAAAATATATTATGTAGATTAAATAATTCATATATAACATGCACTCTCTCATAATGCTTTAAATCGCGTGCCCAAATATTTATTACATGTAACATCCCGCCTATCATCTCAACAACATTTCATAGCCTCCCTATCTTTTTTCTCGTAAAAGGGATTTGAATAAGAAAGGCATGATGGTCTAGGGGTCAAGTGCAAGATACCTCACTGTATGTTCGTTACTTTTATAATCGACAAGTCCCAGCAAGTGAGACAAGACATTACCATCCCAGGAATACACAGAGCAGTCATGAAGAGAAATTCTCCCAACAGCGCTTATCTCCACTAGTGATAAATTAATGTCTCGTGTTGATGTATTTATTTAATCAAATGATGTTTACGCATTGAACAAATATTCGTTTATTTTATTTTACTTTTTTACTTTAGTTTTATTCAGGCACCTACAAAATCCATATTGTTCCGAAATGTTATAAGTAAAATAGCAAATTGTAGTTTCACCTTGCGGTTCACTTTGTTGTAAAAGGAGGCATCTGTGTAGAAGATTGGGCTCAAAATCTAGTATAAGACTAAACTTTTGCTACAATAATGTTTTAGTTATGCGTACTGTAGTAATATAAGTCGACACATTATGTTACATATTCATTGTTTAAGACATAAGTTTAAAGTAAATGTTTATGTTAACTAGTCATACGAGGAGACACTGTGGATATTGTAATTTCTCAGCTTAATCAACAAAGCAATACACTTGCGGGAAACATTTAATATACATGAATATAGGTTTTATCAGTACAGTGCAACATCTCCTTAGCTACAGCATCCCTTCTCTTCGACAACAGTACGTGTTTTTCTCAGCTGTTAGAATATAATGTCAGTCGAATCTTTCCAGACCAACATCTAAGCAACAACAAAATTTGCGTCTTCCAAAGGGTGTGGCTTTGGAGGAGGATGCAGTGTATGTAGAAGTCTTTTTGCACGCTAATAATTCAAATCAAAAGCAAGAAGTGCATAAAGACTGTTTTATTAACACTTGAAACATCATTCATATTAAATACGATTTTATTTGAGGTTTAAAAGCATGTTGCAGCGTGTCCATGAGTAGCATGACCGTGTCCGTGTTCTCCGTACACACATTGTACAAGCTGAAATAGAACATAATGTTAAGCATCTGACAGAGTGAATGTATTGTTCTGTTGTTGCTTTATTTAACTTTTTAGATAAACACGGTGGTAAGTTGTCTGTACCTGTTTTTCCTAGAATTAATTATCAACCGGTACTAACTTACCATTCCGCAAGCACTTGCAATTTCTCCACATAGATTAGAGGTGGTGGACAAATGACCGTAGCAAACTGTCATGAAAGGACATGAGCTGGCCCGCCCTGGAACTAACCGGACAATCGCGGGAAAATGTACTAATCGTTTAGTGCGTGAGTGAGTGAACGAATGACTGTGTGAGGGAGGATCATTGTGTGCATATCTAGGTAATGGTTAAATAACGTGACTGAGTAAATGAATGATTCAGTAAGTGATCGTGTTCTTGAGTGTGAATTTGTTGATGATTTTGAGAGTATGCAGATGAAAGCCCACGTGAATGAGTGCGACCGTACAACTCCCAATGCATTTGTTGAGTTTTTAAAAGAAAGCAGTCAAGCAACCGTTTAAAATAGGCTATACTCTTAGTTCATTAACATTATTGAATCCGATCGTGTGTTATCTCTAACAAGCCTAAACGAGAGCCAAAAGCTTTTCCCCACAAGTAGAGTAGATAATTTAGAGATTCGCACAAACTTGTACAAACCACATTTAGCAAACGGAGATTGAACGAGAGACCTGTATTTTCCGTATCAGGAAATATTTGATGTGGCTATATTTTGCTCAGGCACAGATATCCGGCACTCGTTCCCTTCCCTATAGCGTTTTATTGGTGTTGTCTAGTAAAACACGGGGAATGAACTACTGGCTATCCTTAACAGATAACAGCTAGTTAAGAAAATGTCATTATATTGTACATGCCATGCACGAGTGGCCAACAGTTCCTGTCATCTGATTTCAAAACCTTAGAGTTGATTCAACTCACCTGTGTCATATAATGTTCATACTCTTTCATCGTCACCTGACCATCATCTTAAAAAAAGAAAATTGTATTTTGACTCCAAACTACATGTATTCGTTTTCATTTAATAATACGTTATACGTTGGAATAGAACATAATTCCAGGTATACAAGGACAAGATGGGACTTGATATATATTGTAACTTGGTTCGGCCTGTTTACTGCCGGAATTGGCCCGATGACTGTATGGTAAACTGAACCATTATCGTTTGAGGAGGTTTAAATGGTAGTTCAACCTTTTAATCATGAAGCCCGCTTTGCGATATAAACGCATGCAGAGTTACTCAAGATATCGAAGCCTTGTGAAACGTGCAAACAAACTTCTTAACAAAGAACGAACGTCAGAATGAACAGATAATTCGTCCGTGTTTCGGCGTACAACGCAGAGTGGATAATCCACAATAAAATAAAATAGTCCGATGACGTACTAGTTTTATTGTTCCTATCTTATCTGATGGTTCTGTTCACGTGTGGACATTTGGAGTAAACTCTCAAAATGGCTATCTTGCCGGACTACTTACTATGTTAGGAGATATGACTGATAAACGAACAGCAATTTGGAACCACGGTTAGTCACATGGTATTTGCGTACTTTCAACCTACTTTTGTTACTATATATAGTAAGGTAATCAGACCAACAGTTGTTATCATACAAGCGTCGATGTTATGTATAGTAAATCAAAACCTCACTTAATGTTTATGCCTTGACCGAGTTTTAAGATTCCCAACCCAATTCATCTTTAATTCTTGTTTTAATTGACTTTTAACGGAACTTTTACCCATTTTGAATAACTGCGATTAGAACTTAGCGGTAGAAACAATGAAGACTGTTTAAGCGCTGATCCTGGCACAGTGTATTTTCAGTTGTCGAGGGAAAAGTATCTGGATTCTGATCCTAATCATACGTAAGAAACATGTCCTGAGCGATGTTAAACCTTGAACTACGTCCTCTGAATTTGGTGCAAGTACTGGTTAGTAACCTTGAAAGCTATCATCCAGAGTAATTGATAAAGGCTGTCATATTGTGTCCCCCTAAATATGATTCGTATGATCCGTTTGGTAGTGTTTATGTTCCTCCCTTTATGTGCCACCTCCCTTATTCTTTTGTCTAGATCTGCATAATATGGAAGTTCTAATCGGTGAATGTGGCATTTCCTGTTCTGCGTTTCTGTTGCACTTTTTATCGCAACAATAACCAACCGCGACAATGATCGATTTAAACTTACGATTATTGTCCAAAATATGGAGATACTCCATCATGTGGTTAGTCGGCAACCGACCATCACCATCAACATCGTATGCATCAAACATTGGTTTCGCTACTTCAATTGACTGTTTGGTGAACTGCATGTACTCGTCCAAGGAAACGAAACCATCCTCTGATGAAATAAAAGAAAGCCATCAGTGAACAGCGTCTGAAACGACAAAACTTGAATTTGTTCGTCAAGCTTCTACCTCATTTTTGTGAATAAATGCGCTCGATTTAATAGCGACAAGATTAAGAAATTATGAACACAGTATAATAGTACGTACATATATATACAATCATTAATTTCAATGTTTATGAAAACATGGAACAGAAATAAGTGTTCGAAAATTATGAAGAAAATTGTCGAAATGTAAGGAGATGAGGAAAGAATGACCCAATTAACATGACAAATGATCCGAAATGCTTATTCAATTGTCAAGTTTTGAAACAAACAAAAACACATCTCACGATTGATGTCCTCTTGTGCAGCAAGTGCACCTAGTTCGTCTATCGACAAAACTCCATCGTGGTTTGTATCCGTTTACCTGAATCCTGTGACAATAAGCTCGTGCAACTCATGGCCGTGAGGCAGTTGGCTGTATAACATATAAAAAGTGTTACATAAATGTAGTGTGAATGATATAACATACAATAAAGTCAATGGTTCTAGACAGACAGTAAACAAATTTGGCACTTTAGCTTCTTTTTTTAAAATAAGAAATGACCTTCTACTCAACCTGTAAAGTAACATGTTTTATGCAAGTGTATACACTGAACATCATTTATTATTTGTCACTTGAGTTTTATCGTGAGTGAAAATTCAACACTGTCAATGTCATTTTAATATGAAGTTCACGGCACAGTGTTGAATATAAGTATATTCTGATATTCTATTGACAATTAACGACGAATCAACAGCAACAACCTTAAAATCAAAAGTAATAAACAGTTATATTTGGTATGGTCTCTTCATTAAAACAAAGTGACATATTAGAAAATTGTTCAGCGCATGCTCTACAACAGTTGTCCTGTGTACGCCGTCGCTTACATTGGGGAGTTGCCAAGTAAGCGTTGTCTGATTAACACAGTTCGTTTTATTTTGATAATAGTAGGATAAGTGTGAAAGTGCAACCTTAAACAAGGTTTAAACCCCAAATCGTGTTTTTGCCAGTGAACGCTCCAAACGGTCGTCCTATTTTCACAATTGTTTAATGTTGATGTTTTGTGTCCCTTTTGTCTCTATATTTGTTGGCATGCAACTATTTTCATATCTCCTTGTGATTTTGCGATTGCTTTACGCTGCGTATGTGACATTGCCTTCTTCACTGCTTTCCTAATTTATATAGATATATATTTTATTGTATGTTTTATAATAAATAAATATGAATACCTTACAATATTTGTAATATTTAAATGTTTTACTGTTGAGAAAAATATGTAAAACTGAACAAAATAACAAACAAGCAATACCCGCTACTTATTCCTACACAAACGATGAAAACGATTAATGAAAACATTGTCGACATTTTCTTATCAGAGCGTAATATTATTATGGCATTGCACTCTCACTCAAATGCCTTATCAAGGTGCATCCATTCGAAATCAAGACATTGTGTGACGTCTGATACATTACTGTGTCACAATTCAGTCAATGATACCATTGCATGTCACCATTCATGTTTTTCTATCGGCAACCAGCAAAAAAATCGTTTGACTTTCTTGGAGCGTTCTGTTAAACCCGAAGTGCGCCGATCTCCCGAAGCAGGGGAAGGGGCCATCAAGATGGCTACCAAAAACGATTAAAATTGATCCGTAACCAAACATAATGGTGTTCGCCCCGTGCAAACTATCCTACTTGACCCATACGGAGCTGGTGTGCCGTAATGTGATATTGGCATACATGTATTAGGCTGTGGAATATTGCTAGAGAGCGGTTAATATAAAATATAAAACATTGAAAGTACCCAAGATGTTCGTTAGACAGACGACATTGGACAGACGTCTCTAAATTAGCAATATTCGTGTATGTGATTTTTTCTTGCTGTGTTAGCCCATTACTAGAGGAATTGTCTTATTTACACTGATCGTTTCATTTGGGAATTGGAGATAAGTGTGAGGTTAGGATCAGTTAAACCAGGCTTAAACCCACCCAGGCAATGTTTGTCATTGACCTTCCAAGATGGTACTCATTTTCTTCAATAGTTATGTTTGCGTCTTGTCCCTTTTGGCTTTGTAATTGATTACTGATACGCGTACATTGTCATATCGTTGTGATAGCTGCTATGGGCTTCCCAACCTCTTCTGTAAGTGACGTCATTTCAAGAAAACGTCACATACTATGTCACTATGTGCAAACACGAAACAATATTTACTGCATATGGTCACTGCCTTACTTACAATACATGGTGACGTCACATGTGACGTTTTCTGGAAGTGACGTCACTTAATAAAGAGGTTGGAAATCGTACAGCGACGCTCTTTTTTTGATTTTGGTGTGGTTATTGCTTTGCATGTGGTATTACCTGCTCGACTTTCATACATTTTTACAATGTTCTGAAAACTATCACATCTTGCAATTTTAAAGAACGTTTATTCTGGGTTGGTATTTACAATGTTCTCAATTTTCACTGCGCTGAACTTGATATTCTACACATGACCAGGTGTTTACGGAACGATCCACCGCCAAGTGATAAGAACGAATCGCAATTGATTCAGATTTTAACCTTTCTAGATAGATTTTGACATGAAGATAATCATACGAAAGAGAAGTGACATAGATTATGTGAACTATATTAAATTAAGACAAGCTTTTTATTATAGCATTATATTATGTCACATGGGCAGGGCCGTAAATTGCCTCCCCTGGAAGGGGAGGCACCCGCGAGGCGAAAAAAATTTTGGACCCTTTTTAGACAAAAAATGATTTTTTTTTCAGCCCGCAATAGGAGGCAACTGCCTACATGCCTCCATGTAATTTACGGCCCTGATGGGTATGCTTAGGACTTCATATATTCTCACTGATTCAATTTCACTGTCGGGAGTCAATTTTTGTCTAACCTCTGGATGCACGATAAATGTTATTTACATCAATATGTGAAGTATAATCCTGAAGTAATGATAAATTTGGTTTAGGGTTTAAAAGTCCATTCTTGGATAATTTAATTATGTTTTTTTTCTTTTACCATTTCGAAGATGTTGTAAGATTCAGTTTCCACGGCGTGATTTTCTCTAAAACCCACTTAATATTTATTCTTCAATATCTTGTATTTCTTACAAATATTCTTTGGATATCATATTCAAGACATTAGAGATGTTTGGGTGTTTATAAAGTTAACCAAATATTTCGATTTTTCTAATAGGCCAAATGAGGGCAATTATCATCCATTTAAACTGCAACAATTGTAACATGTATTTGTAAAAGAGACATATTATGGGCATGATTGTGAACAAAGTGTTTTTCAAATCAGCGTTTCAGATATAACAATATACTTATTTTATAGGCATGGTCTTTTTACCCTTAACTAGTCCGTCTTTCTGTCTTTCTGTGTAGAAACAGAACGGAAAATCAACAAATATCACACAATGTTTAATTTTCATATCATACAGTTTTCTAGTTCACGAAATCGATACAGTGAAGAGATCACAGTCAATCAATGTTATTGCTAAATGTTCCATATAGCCCTTTGGACATTTTAAGACGTATTTTAATATTCAATGTTTATGGGTAATAGTAGGATAAGTGTGTTCTATTCATAAAAAGGCTAGTGCCAGGCTGAGGTTTATATATCGTAGAAAGGGGTAATCTGTTTCAGCATACTAAACGATTACTGGATATGTTTATAACTCAATATCCTTTTGACTATGCCTGTTCTATATGGTACTATAGCTTGTCTCAAGCACTTAAAAAAAAGTTACTGACAACTCAAAATAAATTACGGTATTTGTGATTGAATTGATTGGTTATCTGTTCATAAACGAGTTGACCAGATTGTTTTATGTTGTATCTTTGTAATTAAAATGAATTGGCACCATCTTACATGGCAGAACATTTCACTCCTCAACATATCGTACATACTTATATAACAAGGCTCAGTTTGAAGGAAGCCTTTACTGTATCCAAAGTCAAATATTTTGGCTTTTGTTATACGGAATTCTTTCGTTGGAATGAATTACCCCATATTATGATGAGCATCAACTATTTGTTTTTACCTTTAAGGATACCTTGAAGCCCTTTTCAAACACTCCTAATTATGTTTTACTTCACTGAAACTAAGAAAACTTATATGTTTTACATTATATTTGTGAACAATTTTGGTAGGGAATGTTTAAATTGACTTACATGACATGCGTCATAGCATCGTGTTCTTAGTGTGCATAATTTATGTAGTGTCTGAATTTGTTTGATTAAGATTGTATGTTATGATAGAGATAGATTTATTTACTTGGCGTTGGTGTTTACGGCATGGATATAATGCAAATGTTACTTTACTACTATATTATAATTTAATAATCCATGTATCATTTACTCCTTTACCGAAATAAATGATTACAATTATTAAATATTATTATATTATCAATATCGTCCTTCCATAGTATCATTTTGTTCTAAATCTGATATACATATATCAGTTTTTACCAAACTGACTCATCATTTTTCACTCTTTCAAACCTAATTATTGTCGATGATGTGAACTTGTCAACTGTTGAACATCTTGAAATCGTGTCGACGGAGTTTATAAAAACTAATACACGTTTCTGATAAGGACAGAGATTTTCCAACTTACTGTGATTAAGGATCTCAATCATGCTGTCGGTGATAATATTTGCGGTGTGTGTTGGACTCAGTAGGTGAGTTGTTTTCCATTCGAAATTCTGAATATTTATTAACATTTAATGAACATTTGAGTAAAGCGTTTCTCGTGTGGCGCCATCACTTGCATTTATTCTTATATTGGAAAGGCTATTAAGAGAAAAGTAGATGTCAGATTTTAATGGGGTGTTTTTATATTAAACTTAGAATATATTTAAGAAATTTTAAAAAAAAATGGTATGATTTGTTTTGGTCACTTATAGAGGTTTTCTCCAGGAGCTGCTCAAATATCATTAAAACATGTCTGCAAGTTAAAGGAATAAATTTCTTCTTACTGTATTTAAACACTAAAAACTGAAACTTGCTTGTGGCTGAATTGCAAACTCATAATTGTTTAGATTGAAACAGTAAACCATTTTATTTTTTTATCACAATGTTCCCAAAAGGTTTAAAGATAATATCTATTGAACCAATGGTTATGCCCTACTTCTGAAAATTGTCGTTTTGTTAAAGCTTGTAGGTTAGTGGTTCAATGTTATATAACCACATTTGACGTAATTTGAAATGCGAATATACTTGTTATTGATTCAATCTGCATAATGTTAAATTCCAAACGTCTATAGTTCTAGCAGCAAACCTCTGTGTAGTTAAGGACCCAATCTGAGGATCATTTTTCTCCCATTAAAACCGCAAAAATTGTAACATATACAAATATAAACACTTTTACTCCTATTGGGTGATGGTTATTAGCAGCTTTTTGTTTCGTTTTTTTGAAGAAACGACCATTGGAGACATTATCTGTCGTTTGTAAAGCACGTTATGCTGATCTTGTCTCGATGTCCGTAAATTGCCGATGTGCTATCATGACTTTCCGTATACAGATATGAATATTCAGAGCAAAATTCTTGATAACGTCAAACCTTACTAAAGTACAATAAAATACTTTTAAAACTGCGATTCTTGATGCGACTTAATTTTTTTCCTTCGCTTATGGACCTGTCGGGAGCAATCACATGCAATAGTTGTCATAGAGTGTAAACAAAAACTCGAGAAACTAGGTTATACCAACCGGTCGACGATTTAAAAACAATCTGCTTTTTGCATCGATATCGAATCCGCAGAAATTAGAAAGACCAATACGTGAATTACTACGTTTTGTTGTTCAATGTTTTGCCTCTGGAAACTCTTATTAATTGAAGTCATTGCACTTTAAGTCGTGTTCTCGTGCAAATACGAATACACTCGTTTATGTATTTCAAATATGTCTTGGTCCAGGTAGAGTGCCCGACTTCTGATCCGAAGTTCATGAGTTCCGCGATTAGTGGGTTTGATCACAAACTCGAGAATGCCTAAATTTGGCACGAGTACTGATTGGTAGCCAGAAAGCAGTCCTCGAGAATGATTAGTACTAGTTGTAAGAACTTGTTTCACAATCGATGTAGAATAAATAAGTTAAACTTATTTCAAATAAGTAATGTATTTACATTCGTTGGCGAACCTCGTTACGGGTCTAAATTGTCTAAACGATAAGACAGCAAAGAAAATCATTTTCCTTTCAAAACATATCGCTGTACCTACGGGGAGTGCTATGTTGTCTTTGCTCGATTGAAAATAATAACAATTCAACAAAGTGTCGTGTTTTCTCGTTTAGTCAGCAAGGAATGCCCCATGGACATGAGTTAGCACAAATTGTAGATAGTGGATTCAAATGGTTGGACAAAAACCATGATGGTATTTTATCCCTTGATGAAATGAACGCGGTGGAAGCCAAAGAGGACACAAATAGTAAATATTCCTAACACCTTGTACAGTATCACCTGGCCGCAGTTTTCGCTTATATATGACTTCATATTGATAGTTTAAGTAATTTAACAAAATCGAACTATCAAATACGACAACATTCGGAAAAGTTTAGTCCCCCATTACAGAATCATCTTATTCTACCGATATAAGGTCAAGTAACATCCATCAAACATTGGTAAATCAGCCTCTGTGGCATTGATCATCCACGTAGTGATCTCCCCTTACAGATAAGGGAAGTAACCTAAGTATTGAATTAACTACTGTGTATGGATGCAACATTAGACAAAACAGACCATGTCAGTGTAAAATAATAAAGCTAAATATTTAACAAAACAGTATAAATATTTATATAAACGGTAATAAACTTTTGCTTAGTTTGATATTCAAATATTGAAAATGCAACAGCATTAAAACAGCATTTACATTTATTAATATTTCGAAAGTCGTCCCTGCTTTCTCATGACCGAAGTTTTGAATATTCCCTTCATGGCTCTCAGTTGGTCTGTTTTGGAGCGGTCTGTTGGTACCTTTTACTTCTTCTAAAATAGTATGTTTCCTCCTATTGCCATTGAATATCGCCATTACAAAAACAATGTGTTGTATATGATCAGTTGGAATTCTTTCACATTTCTGTTAACATATAAGCATATTTATCAGAAAATATTGTACATTTGTCAGACTTTATCAAAACTTGTTTAATGAAGCCAAACATTGGTTATATATGTATGGCTAAAAATCTCCTTTTCACATATCAAAGACGCAACATTCCCCTTTATGGGTTCAGTCCCCAAAATAAAATGTGTTTAATGCCCTGATCTTACACTCATGAAATAATTGTTTACTGTAACATTGACAATCAATAAATCAAATGGACCACGTTCCTACATGAAGTTCCATTCAATGCAGATGACGGTATGATCACTCTGGCCGAGTACATGGCCTTCACAAACCAAACCGAAGCTGTTGCTAAGCCAATGTTTAATGCCTATGACGTAGATGGTGACGGTTTGCTGCCTACCCACCATATGCTGGACTATTTACACATTATGGACCTTAACGGTGACGTCATGTGATTTTATCTTCACCCGCGTAATATTATACAAAGGCCTTAGCCGTTAACAGTTATCAGTGGGGTGCCTCGATATACCGGTATATCGGCATATTGAAATGCGCAGCTATACGCAGTCGCGATATGAATCAATGTACCGGTTTTTTACGATACATTTTGTCAGCTGTCCGCTAGAAAAGTTACTGACTGCACATTCAATAATATGAATTATCTAGTCATGAAAGGTTCAAATAGTCAACAACTAAAATGGGAATCTCGTATTTAACAACGAATCAAAAACTGAAATGAGATTGTTAACTCTTCTGCTTTAGCTTATAAATGCTTATTTTTGCCGGTAACATTTTAAGAGTTTGCAAGTGAGTACAAGCGTTCGAGCTTAGGTATCTTGGTGCATATAGTGATACGTTGCTACAGAATTGCACTATATCGTGGTACACTTCAGGCGTATCGTGACACCCCATCGATCAGTGTATTGGTATGATTCATGCAAGAATAACTCTTAGTATTTTCGGCTTAACTTATATTAAAAACTGACAAGATTCTTCACAAGATCGCAAATGAAGGAAAGAAAGTTATTCGCTCATTAATGTAATACACCTTTGAAACAATAACATATTCTCCGTTATGTGTCTGCGAATAAATATTTTGAAAAAAAAACACATTTCAGGTGACGACCTTGTGAACATGCACGAGTATGAACATTTCAATGTACGAGTGAGTATGCCATTAAACAATTCAGTAACAACGTCGATATGTACCAACATAATTATAATATCACTTGTGATGAAACCATCATGCATTGCGCTTATTCAATCACTCATAAAATGTCATTTCCGGAATTAAAAAGCGCTGGTGTCTCCAAACTCCTCACAGAGGTTATCTCCCTTTAGCACAAATGTCACGTGATGAAGTGGTAATGAAGTGTAACTTAACAGTCGTTATTACTTTATTTCAGTTGATACAGTGCGTATATGGTGAACACGGTCATGGATCTGCCACACATGGTCACGCTGCAACTTGCTTTTAATTCGTGATACTAAAGCTAATGTTAATGATTTGTTGAATAAACGTATTGACTTGATCATATGTGTTCGTTTTGAATCAGTTTAACATTTACATTGAAACATTCAAGCAACTTGACTTCCAGGACATGATTGCAGTGTTCAACACAGATATGTCTTATTTATCAAAAGGAACCGAGGTCTTATGGACATCAAGCTACTATCCACGTTTGGTGAAGATCATATAAAAATTGGAACTCTATTCACAAGCTCATGTACAGCCATTTTGTCATTTTCAAGGGACCATAACCCCGTCATGAATGGGAAACTATAGCTGATTTTCAAAGGAAATTGAGCACTCATGGATTTCTAGCCACTGTATCAATTTGGTAAACATCGGATAGTAAATGAAGGCGCTTTTGTGTTCACAAGCTCTATTACAGCAATTTTGATAATTGCAAGGGCCATAATTCAGTCGTACATATGTGGTTCAGACTCATGTTCAAAAGGAACCAAGCACTCATGGATATCTTACTACTGTATAAGTTTGATTGAGAAAAAAAACTTTATCGTTTTCACAAGTGATTGTTAACGGACGACGAACACCGCGCCAACGCATAAGCTTCTTTGGTCGGTAGAGCTAATAAAAACGAATATTGAGTAAGAAAAGTCACATTATATACGTAATTAACAATTGGTCAAAATTTCAGCAATCCTAGAAGCTCATTTGAAGGTAAAAATTTGTTGTGCAGCATATAAAAATGCCCAGATGTTACGAATGCTGGTCACTCCAGATCCAAAATGGATTTCGGTAAATTCACCGAAATTCAGTAGATTTCGGTAAGGTAACGAACCCTTTAAATATCGAAAAGTTAACCAATTCGCGTCAAGGTTACAAAAGTTGTTCGAGTATAGAGAAATTGCCTTCGTAATTGATTGGTTAAACAACAGTAATATGTATCTAGCAAAATCATGTCAGTACAGCTGCGCCGAAAAATACAAGAAAATAACAATAATAAAAATTTGACATGGGGGGGGGTTAAACTAGGAGTACCACCTTGGAATGGTCAGTGGTAAAATCAATGGACATCCCAACTTCTACTTATCACAACCCCCCCCCCCCCCAAAGAAACAATATGAGTAAACAGTAAGAACGCCCCGTAGTGCAACTCTACAAACTTCATGGTATTTTAATGTTCAAGATAAGACAAACAACTGAAGGTTAGTAATAAGGACAGAACAGAGAGGTTTGGTGTCAAACATGTTCCATTTTGTGATGTTTTATCAGTCTAGGGATTAGACTGTAGAGCAGACTAGATTCATGAGAATGTTGATGTGTCACTATGAAATTGTGTGATCACAATGGGACTCCAAACTTAAAACAGTTCATTCACGAAGTAGCAGCTTTTTCTATATTTGCGAAAGATGTACTATGTAATTTAAAAAATCAGGTTAGAAGTTTGGCTGTATAATTATAGCCCCGCATACGTGTCTCTGTACTCCGACTGTACAGCGACAGAATAGAGATGTGACGTCCGTGGCTGGACTAGCCTGTATACATGTTTTGAAATACCAAATTAACCATACTGTTAGATATGTAAAAAACGGTTGTGCATTTAATACAATCGAGATACTCTTAGTAGTGTTAATACATGTACATGCATATTGATAGATTTCGGCAAATTGATACCCTACATCAGTAACCGTTTCAGGTCAATAATGTCACGTTAATCAAGAAGAAATGATCACATGTCAAACAAGTTCACGTGATGATTGACATTGTGGAAGGTCGGTGCGCAGTACTTAATGTTAAATGCTCAATCACAAAACTCTTAGCAAACCACTTATTGCCAAATGTTAAATGTCTTCGTTCCACTCACGCTATAAATACCGAACGGACATACGACTTGTCGATTGGTCTTTCATATGACCATGACACATATTACGTCTGTTTGTTATTAAATAAAGCGAAGTCTGTAAAACATTGACGCGTGAGAATACGAAACGTATAAACCCAATTCGATAAGGCTTTCATTATCGATGTATCCAGTATATTGGGTATAGGGTATGAAGGTTGTTTAAATCATGTGGTATCATTTTAACGCGCTGTTAATAGGTTGTATACAACACCCCTATAATCGATATTTAGGTATACACGATAATGAAAGAAATAGCGAATTTGAGTTATATCGTATTAGGCTCAATGATTAGCAGTCCTTCATTTTTGAAATTGCTATACTACAAAACAAAACTTTTATCCACAATTTGTTATGGTTAGCGCACTGTTTTTACACTAAGAATAGACACGATTGATGATAAAAAGCACCATATTCAGTACTATTTAATTCTCATTAGAATAATACCAACGTGGTAGGCAAATTGTCCACAAACTTATTGTGACGCAATACAGCGTTAACAATTTAGCACTTGGCAATTAGCATGACACACTGTCCTTACCAACGTTAACAATTAAGCATTTGGCAATTAGCATGACACACTGTCCTTACTAGCGTTAACAATTAAGCATTTGGCAATTAGCATGACACTGTGCTAACTAGCGTTAACAATTAAGCATTTGGCAATTAGCATAACACGCTGTTCTTACTGAACAGAACATATCTTTATTACACCCAGGTACACATGTTACAACATGGGGTTATGACATTTATCGTTGTCATTGTATAATTATAATTTGGTTAGTTCTGGTCAAGTTAACATTAAATATTTTGTTAGAGTAAGTTTGCATTATTATTATTTACACAATTAAGGGATGGATTGATGAGAGGGGGGACAGTATAAAGTATAAAGAATAGAATTTACACACACAAAAAAAAGAGATAACAATAGATATGAGCATTTTACAATATGGTCAAATATTAATAATTAATAATAGGAATAATAATAAAGGTGAACAAATGTGTGGCTCAAGCATGCTAGCTTACCGCACAGCTACACACCTGGATTGTAACGGTTTATATCCCAGCGAAAGACGTTATGTAGATCATAGTCAATGAAAGGATTATTGTGAATGGGGAAGCAGAAGCACTAGCGTTAACAATTAAGCATTTGGCAATTAGCGTGACACACTTACTAGCGTTAACAATTAAGCATTTGGCAATTAGCGTGACACACTTACTAGCGTTAACAATTAAGCATTTGGCAATTAGCGTGACACACTTACTAGCGTTAACAATTAAGCATTTGGCAATTAGCGTTAACAATTAAGCATTAGGCAATTAACATGACACACTGTACTAGTTTACAATTCAGCATTTTACTATTAGCATGACACACTGTCCTAACTAGCATTTACAATTCAGCATTTTGCAATAAGCGTAGCGTATTGTCCTACCTGGCATTCAACGTTTAGAATTTTGAAATGAGCATGATACGCTCAAATAAGTAGCACACAGAATTTGGCGTGACGCAACGATCTTTCATATCTACACCATGTTCTGAAATAAAGCACGAAGGAAATCACGAAAATCTTATCATATTTAAATTTCGAATGTTTATCTGTGCATGAATAAACTTAATTTTGACCTCAAAATGTCCTTTCGTCAACTGTAGAAGATTTTGAAATAGTGTCGAAGAAACAAATAAAAACCAGTCGATGTTTTTGATAGGGGCAGACGTTTTCTCACTGACTTTCAGAAAGGAACTCAACAATGTTGTCGTTGATTATATTTGCGGTGTGTGTTGGACTCAGTAGGTCAGTTGTTTATCCATTTGAAAAAAAACAGAATAATTATTAAATGTTAATGTACATTTGAGTAAAGAGTTTCTGGTGTGACATAATCACGTGCATTTGTTCTTATATGTATGATATTGGAATCGCTATAAAGACAAAAGTTAACGTCCGATTTGAATGTTTTTTTATTGAACTTAAAACAAATATTTGTTTGAAAATGTAAAAAAACTGGTTACATATGTTTTGGTCACTATTAGAGGTTTTCTCCAGGAGCTGCTCAAACATCATTAAAACAAGTCTGCAAATCAAAATGAATAAATTTATTTTAACTGTAATACTAAAAAACTCAAATTTGCTAGTGGGAAATTTCAAACTGATTATAGTTTAGATTGAAACGGTAAAACATTTTGATTTTTGTCATAATGTTCCCAAAAGGTTAGAGAAAATATCTATAAAACAAATGGTTATACCCCATTTCTGACAGTGTTGTTTTGTGGAAAACTGTTATACATGAATGTTCAAAATGTTATTCGGTCGAATGATTATAAGATAATTGCAATATCATATGACTAATTCGGGCCAGTTTAAATATGTGTGTTGATTATATGCTAAAAGTTGGAATATTTCTAAATGGCTTTCTTATTGTTCTGATACCCAATTAGTATCAATTTGTTGAAAAATGTATGAAGTAAATGCGCTTTGTCGTCCTTCTTTTTAATAATTCTGAAATGGTGGTTGGGTAATTCAAGTTCCTATATTCAATTGTATTTCAATCACTATAATAATAAAGATTAAGAAAATTTTAAGCTTATCATGGTTTGAAATGTTTCCCGATAGGGATATACTACCTTAAAGCACAGAGTATTTTCAAAAGACGGACTAGAAACTAAATACATGTAGTTCACACTTTCATATATGGACGCATAATGTCGATAATGATGCTGAACACCAATATATCTTACTCTTGAATGTTAGTCTTATCCAATACGATATTAATCCCTAAAATATACAACAACATGTTCTTTTGAGGCATTCAATTTAGTGGATTGTGTTACAAATGTTCAGGAATTTGCATAAGCATGTGTTTTAATTATTCGAAGCGGTGTTCAAAAAATTCGTAAAGTTTAGTAATATTTTATATTTATTGTGTCTAAAGAGATTATAATATGTTACGATTTTCATGCGTATATATAATCTGTTAATTCATCATAATGTATTTTTTTATTAATTTCTAACATGTATTTTTTATTACATGACAACACTTTTCCGCGAACTTTTTGAACACCCCTCGTAAATACTGGTCAATGGCAAACAACAAATTGGTGTTTTGTTTTGCGTGTTCCCGAGGCACCTACTTTGTGCTTGAATTGCCCATTTAACAACACTGTATGGAGCATTATTTTAACAATTCGTCATTTTTCATTCATTTAGTCAGCAGCTGCCCAATCACCATGACTTGGCACAAATGGTTGATGCTGGATTCAGATTTTTGGACACTGATCATGATGGTCTTTTATCTTTACAAGAGCTGAATGCAGTGGCAGCCGTAGAGGACTACGATCGTAAGTAGTTAGAACACGTTTATCAGAGTCGATGTGTCACACTCGCCATGTGCATTATTCTTCTAAGATATAACACAAATCATAAGCAAAGGCGGGACATCGGGTATAGTGCAGGACAGATTTACAACAGGCGCCGTGTGTGTACTGGATAAGTGGATAATATCGTGTGTCGAAAGGTTTGAGAATTGCCGATTCCAGACGTTTCGTGTGCGGTAATGTTTGCGAATTGCCGAAATAAATTTGTTTGGTATATCTTCACATACTAAAATAACAATTTCTTAATTTTATTTAATTGTCCAAACGTTATGGTATGAAACAAGTAATTTAGGCCACGCAGTGCTTTAGATGTGACTACATGGCATACTGAACTCTCGGTGCTTTTGAAAAATACACCACGGTGGAAGTGGAAATGTACGCTGTGGAAATTGTCTGCGAATATTGTACATTCGCGAAATTCGCAAACTTTACCACCTTGCAAACTTTACCACTTATACAGTATTTGCGTTTTATTTATCCATAGATTTTGTCTATATTCAACATTTGAAAGAAATATTTTCGTGATTACAAAGGAACTGGGGAAAGAAGCTTTAAGATTTTATATAAGATTCGGTAAAGAATGATTTGAATGAGTATATTGCAAGTGGGTTGAATGTAACAGACGATGTGTTGAGCACAATGGAGAATATTCTCATTGAATGATTCATTCGTAGTCAATATCACGCTACTTTGGGACAACAATCGTACACATTTTGTTGACCTGATGGACATGGTTCACTTTGCTGTGTGAAAATGACAACGGGTTGTTCATACTGTTGGTATAAATCAAAACACCAATTAATATTCAGATAAATGATTTTTATAATTGTTTTTGATTTGGACTGATAAAGATAACTATAAGAACAAGAACAGCAACAACAGCTAGGATGTCATCAGCAACATCGCCACTAACAATCTCTATTCGGCCTTATGAAATTTGCAACGTTTCGAGCCTATAAACCTGACATGTTCTCTTTGAAATTTGCAACGCTTCGAGCCTATACATCTGTTCTTTGTTACAGACGATGGACAGGTTACCTTGGCCGAATACATGAAATTCACAAACCAAACCGAAGCTGTTGCTAAGCCAATGTTTGATGCCTATGACGTAGATGGTGACGGTCTGCTCCCAATCGACCACATGATAGACTATATACATATTTTGGACAAAAATCGTAAGTGTTTGAATCGTGCTCAATGCCGTATTTAAATATGTGTTCAGTTATATACGGCAGTCTGTTGACCTAGCAGCGAACCACTTTCTGTATGAATCTCACGTTGAGAGGTAACTACAGTAGCCAACTGTCACGGAAGGACACGACCTGCCCTGCACGGGAATCAAACTCGGACCTCCCGGGTGACAGCCCAGCGCTCTAACCACGACGCCAACTGGGCAGTTTCATGAATGGTAACAATATGTGACTCAATGTTTTACTTGTAATTGCGAGGAAAATACATATCTTACAATCGTACCCTTTCTATTTAATTGCATTGATTCAAGCAAGCTCTTTTGCAACTGTCCAATTACACGTTCAATCGGATTCGATATATCTTGTTTTTGCTGAATAACTACCTATTCACCATTACATATTATTCATATTTTTTTCAGACGACGGCCAAGTGACTATGCAAGAATACGAACATTATCAAGTTAAAGTAAGTAAAAAAGAGTAGAAATATTAGAGGCAGAACCGTGCCATTTGTATATGTTTGTTTGTTAAATACCATTTTCCTATATCTATATGCATCACAGGGATTAAATCATCATTTCTATATGAGTGACGCTTGAGTCTGATTCCTTTGAAACCAGCCGCCACTGTCTCCTTGACAACAAGCCGCCACTGTCTCCTTGACAACCAGCCGCCACTGTCTCCTTGACAACCAGCCGCCACTGTCTCCTTGACAACCAGCCGCCACTGTCTCGAGGTGTGATCATAACATGTGTGGTGTGCAAACTAATAACCACCGAGTTGAGGGGCTGACACCTTATCCACAACATAACCGCTCATAATTATCCATTTTATGCATAACAGTCAATAGATAAACAAGAAATATCTTAATATCTTGAAAAAAGATGGTCGGCGCAATGTGAAGATTTATATTTGTTGTGCAACATAAAACTAATGCCGCAATGTTACGATTGCTGGTCACTCCACATCCAAAATGGATTTTGGTAAATTCACCGAAATTCAGTGGATTGCGGTAGAGTAACATACCCTATATCGAATGTGCTTTTATTACACGATAGAAAAATGGTAGTGAAACGTTCAAAACTGTTTTACAAGGCTTAAGCGTTCTTTGTACTTTATTTCAGTTGATTGAGTGTGTATACAGTAACCATGGGCATGGGCATGGACATGCTGGAATTTGTTTAACGCAACACTAAATGAAAACCACTGTTCAAGTAGTTGAATAAAATGAATTAATGTGAAAAGACTTGTTTGTTTTGTCATGGGAAACTCTCCTTTGGGCGTTCAGAATCACCCTCTGCCTTATAACTCAAGCATTACTGATATTTTCTATTTTTAGACAGGCGAATCGACATGCGTCCGTAGCCAATCAGCGAGACGCTTGCAACGACTCGCTTATGACCTATACATTTAACATGCGAAAATAAAGATTATGCGACTGTGCACTGAGTAGACAGTTCTCACTGTCATAGAAAAAGCGATGTGACAATGAAAATTGCAAGAAAAACAGATCAATCGAACATAAGTGACTAACGTTTCGTCGGCATGCCAAAATGTTTGCAATGCCTGTAAATATGTAGTGTACTGCCTTATGTATGTGGCGTTCCTTCTAGCAACTTATTATAACTCTTACATACAGCTGTCGATGCGGAATCTGCTTAAAATTTAAAATGTGTCACCCCGTTACTCAGCATTTGTTGGTACTTGAAATAGTTATGTCTGGTTAGCACTTTTGAACAGGGCATGTATTGATTTTTCTAAACAGCAGTTCCTAAAGTGGTTAAGGCATCCGCCTTTGGAGCGGGAGGTCGAAGGTTCGAATCTCGTAATGGATCCGTTCTGATATGGCCGGTTGGTGAGCCGCCAGCTAGTTAAATAATGGTTACCGTGTGCATACATGCCTGGTGCCTGTCGGTGATGAGAATCAAAATACAGAAGACCTTGGATCAGTGAAGAACACAGTTTAAAGGTGTAACCCTAGCCAAACAATTTATTTGTGTCCTAGATAAGGCGAAATACGTGTCAAAATTCTGAATAAATATTTCAATGATAAAAATCGTAGCTGATGTGGTGCGATGTGTAAAAATCGTATTCTCTACGTGAGTTTTGCATTTGAAAAATCGAAAACACATTGTGACACATATAAGAAAATTAATATTAACATATTTAGTGATTGATTATGTGAAAATAGGAATTTCTTTTTGATTTGTGGACAGATACTTTTAATTACTTAAATGAAGCGACGTATAACTATCCGGACCAGAAGATCTAGGTGAATGAAGCGATATTAAATAAACGGAGCGATTTGTCCATTGATTTATTTGTGTCATAATAGCATTAGTTGTATAACATCATAATGAGCTCATTCAAATATTATGGTATCAATAGTCTGAGCATTGTTAGAATTAAAACATTTTATCGAGTATGCACTTATAAATTTGAAGTAAAACCTCTGTATAGGGCCATGTTGCCTCTGAAGCTCGCTCTTTTTCTAGTTTGCGTTCAACGGAGAAGTACGAAAGCTTCCGATTGAACCCAAGTTTAAACCTTCGCATGGACCGAGGTGTTCCGAACCCCAAATCACATGATCGTATGTAACAAAATAAAGCTATTTACAAAGCATATGCAAAATTTCTAATTTTATTGATATTATTTAACAGTGAACGAAAATTCAACAATGCAAACACCATCATATTAATACTTTCTTCGTACAACTGTTCAGAATACATTATTCCAAATTGATTCTCACGTGAATTTTACGACAGATCAACATAAATAACCCTTAAATTAAAAGTCATAAAACGGATATATATGGTATGGTCTCTTCAATAAATATGAAGTGACCAATTAGAAATTTTGCTGAGTGTATACAATGTACATTCTAGATTCTACACGTTGTTCGTGAAAGCTCATAAAAAAGCAGAGTGATTTTCGTTTTATCGATTTTGTATTCATTTCATAACAATTTGCAAAACAGTGTTGCTTATTTTATCCATAGCGACAACAAACGCTTGCTATGCTTGGATCTTCGATATTGTCTTTTTGTCTCTGTTCAACATTTTGAAAAACAATCCTCAACTCATCCAAGTCTAAACCATTTAGTTCTCTCAGTTTGGCTTCCAGAATAGGATCCGTACGACCTTTATCGGTCGTCCATTCTCCTCCCTGTGGCAGAGCAGACGGTCTAGCTGGTTCCGCGGTTGAATTTCCGGAAGGCATCATTCGACCGGACCCCGGAGCAGACGAATTGTTGTCTCTTAAATGTTGCATATAATGAAAATAACCAATATACTGTTCGAGTATTACTAATGTTTTGTTGATAAAATACTGTTTCTCGTAATATTCAAATGAGGTCTCGTTGCTTGTTGTTGAATTCACTTCGAATTCGGGTATTTCTTCTACAGCGTCTCGCTTGTCACGTGATTCACTTCTTTTATCATTTGATTGCGTGAATATATTTGAAAGTTTGTCGAAAAAAGACCAAAACTTCGCTGTCAACGAATCTGAAAAATACAAAAACTGTATATACATATGGCATATCATTAATGAAGACCACTTAATTGTAGTGCTGTTAGATTGGCCGCGAATTTTCAGGACTGATCTATGTCAATTCAGATAAAACAATGCACCCGTGCGTAAAACTATAGCAAATGTTTGATTTACTTTTCTATTAACTTGAATAGCAATTGCGACTTTTCTCCACCAAGCGCACGGAAAAGCACGAACAATTATGTACATTGAATTGCACCATGTAATATATTCGAATACGCGTTCGTGGTGAACCCCATGATTGACTTAACCAACACAAAACCCGGTCGATGTTAACGAGAGTTTGAGCAAGAACTTAAAAAATAATTGTTCAACTAAGAGGCTCAGTGGAAAGAGCGTGTATCATTATTTTCTTCCCTGAAAACATGGACACATTTTGATTGTGTTATTAAATCATCACACGCGACTATGAACATATACCGGTCAGAAGAGTTACTCGTCATTTTGTATGTTGTGTCTTCACTACATCAAGGCAAATTGACATGTTCACGTAACATATTTGAACGAGTTTCATCCGGTGATGTTGCGACATGGCCTAAAGCGTCATGTTACCCAACTTGTTAAAAACCCGCTTGTTACAAAAACTTTTTTTTTTAATTTATATATTTCAAAAAGGAGTTTTTCGACAAATGCAGAGGAATGCATTGTTAGTGATAATGCATATTAAATGATGCTTAACTACATGTATATGAAATATTTTCACGGCACGTTTGTGTAGATAAAAATGAACAAAACTGAGCATAGTATTATAACAACAGTGATTTTGAACGCTGATATATCTTTAAATTCTGATCAATAATGTTACTTTAATTGAAATGCAGCGTAAGTACTCACTTTCTAAAGATTCCTTGTCTGTATCATGTTCGTAGACAAAACTTGTAGATTTCTCGACGTCCTCAACAGGTTGACCAAGCGTCGATACTAAAATGACTGTGATTGTGACAATGCTCAGAGATGAAAGTGCCATCCTCCTCCGATTGAGTTCAGTTACTGTAGAATCAACCAAAGTACCCAGTAGATCTGCCTTGCTGTCAAAACCAACACTTGGCCAATTATTAGACTCTAGAAGACGGACTTCGGCAGTTCTTCTGACAACAGTTTAATCACTTCAGAGAAATTGTATAATTCCAAGTGTATTGTATTAAAACTGCCTTATGTGTCGCGGAAACTTTAAAGATTTTTCTTGAGAATAAAATAATTCTCTGATGTTTGAAGAGGAAAATGTTGAATATTTTCACAACTTTTTTAACGTCTTATTTACTCTTAAAGCTCTCAAATTCAATGTTTCCCGAGTTTAAGTGTTGTTCTTTATAATTCCTTTTACGTTGACGAAAACTATTAATAAATTTGTTTGTTTTCGGACCGAAGTTCGGTGGATTTTTCTATCTCAATAAACACGGTTATTATTTACGGGCGAAAGTTCTTAAAGCTTGATATTGTTCCTTTAATCCTATGTATTGATTGAATTTCTATCTTGTCAACGTAAATATTGTCCGAAAAATGACTCAGGTAGTACTATGACTCTTATATAAATACGATTCGGGTACTGAGGTCAGTTGGGTGCACGTTCCTATCTCACTAAGGCCGGGATAAATTAATTGTTTGTGTTGCCTTTTCATGCCGGATTGGCTGATTTAATTATTTGATTAAATTATTAAGAATTGGAAGCTCGCAAGGCTCGCGCTAGAGACATATATGTACAAACATACATGTATATACAGGGTTTTAAAAAAGATCGTTCACAAAGTTGGAGTTCTAGTATTTTTTTAATTGCTTGTTCCATTTATGTCGCTATATACCTATAGTTTACTTCTGCGCGAGACTTCAATATAAAACAGATATGTACATGAAAAAAGGATTAGATTTCATTATGCGAAATCAAGCTAGTGTAAACAGCATTATTTTCATTTAATCGAAATTCAAACTTAGTGAATAAACTTTTTAAACACCCTGAATATATACATTCAAGAAATAAAAACCTCCCCAAGCACCGATCTCGTGAAACGAATTATAGGTAATCAAGCAATAATCTTAACATGGCCGTATTGTAGTAGTCTACAGATGCGCAAGTACTTTGACTGTTGTAATCTATGTGCTATCTTGACCACATAACTATGTGCGAACTTTCGATGGGAAAACTTCAAGGGAGATAAATCGTTGTTTACATTTAACATTGTATAGGAGAGGCAAAGTCACGTGATTACAGTCCGCACGTCGCAAATCACACGATTGAGAAACGTTCATTGATATGTTAATCCCACGTAAAAAACTTGTAGTACGAGCACCACCTTGTTAGTTTTGCTGACTTCAAAGTAACGGTCAACATATTGGCTTCATTTACTGAATAAGGGCACGAACTTCGACTCTAGGTCAGTGATACGGATAATATACCGCATTGTTTGTTTTTAGACACAACCATGAGATCACATGATTCAGTAAAGCGCGGAAAACTGAAGCATGATAAACAAAGACTCAAGATAACAAAGCTCACGAAGTTTTCGTTGCGGTTGAAGTTTTGTAAACTTCGGAAGTATATCACCTAGTGGGAAATGGTGGGTGGTGTAAACATTGCGTTATATCAATGCAGAATGACGTAAATTGTCAGTCCACAGAGCGACTCCCCTGACGCAAGTTAAAAGGCCTACTAGAGTGTATTAATTATTTGTTTTATAGGTGAATATGCGTTGTCTTTTTTATCTAAAAATAACACTGTCGTTATAGTATGAAAAATGTCACATAATTCGAATACTGGCATGATCACTCTGGAATTATTAATAATATAAAAATGGAAAGTCTGTTAAAAAATGGTCCCATGTTTTCCAATCCAAAAGCATTCCATACAGACCCTACTCACAAAATCGGCGCCAAATAGCATATTCATATTCTGAAAACATCACAATATCATCAGCAAAATCACGAAATGTCTTCAATTCTCAAAATAATGCTTAAAACTAATTATTGGTGCGCCAACTTTTGAGTACTAAATAGTTTTATAAGAGAGTTTTCCAGCCAATAAATACTTCGCAGTAAGTTAGTTAAGTTATATTACAAAGAACAAGAGCTAGCTACAAGACAGCTCGCTCGACGATTCGATAGAGCCTGTCACAATAAATACTAATAATATCTTTATTTCATTATACAAACGGGTACTGTTGCCAACCGTCCCCGATCCGGCAGGCCACGCGTGACTGGCGTCAGACTGGACTGTCGCACATGGGACATCGGTACCAAACCGCCTCTATTACAGTTATTAGACGGAATGGCGGTCATACCAGGTATTAATGCAACTTAAACATCATTTTGCAACAAATAATAGTTAATCTACGCAAGAAAACATCCCTTTGGCTATTTGTGTATTTTTTATTTTGACCCCTACTGCATATAGACGCGTCGTACGTTTTAACGAAATTCAAAACAATAAAATAAACACATTGGTTAGAAGAATAATTGAATAATTGAATAAGCTAAAAAACGATACCACAAATGAAAATATCCGATCATTGGATTATCAGAAAATCAAAAAATCTTTTGCGTTTGAGTATATTTAAGAGTTCGTTATTTCATAATTTAGCTCGTGATGATTGTTGATTATTGTCTGGAACCTAATCATTGGTTGTTCATCTTAGTTAAAGGTAATTATGTTTGTTAAATCAGTAAGCTAAGTAGTTTGAGGAACATTTGATTCCATTCATTTAGAGTCAGATATGTAGGCTGAGGTAAATTAGTGTAGTAGTAAGTTTTCGACACGTTACAGTAGCACATGATAAGAAAGATAACTCGTATTTGTGTTGTGGATATTACCAAGTGGGAGTTGTCTTTCTTTCTGCTTCTGCGACGAAAATAAGACTTTTCAATTCAGATTTTAGAATTACATTAATATGTCTTACAAAGCGGAACACAGAGAATAATTAGTGGTCAGCATTGTAATTCTTTTTATGAAGTGAAATGTCAACACCCAAACTAGGCAGGGTAATATGTGTGTTAGGAGTGATGTGTAGTAAATACAAGTTGTATACCTTTGTCACTTACGGTAACCTGTTCTTATGCAATCAATTACCAACTTAGAACTCGACATGAATAAGTGGAGGACAAATTACCTCGGATGAATCTTCAGTCAAATTTTCACGGATATCACAGACTTTGGTGAGGGTTTAAACATAAGACCTCGAGATTGGCATGTCTGTGCTCTAACAACTGAGCCAACCATGCATTGATTGCTGACTTTTATACGAATTATGACATTTTATTTCATTAAAAAGTATCGCCATGTTAATTTTAATATGATATGTTATATAATATTTGAACATGTATCTTGCGATTGAAAAATAAATTAAAAACATTGTTGCATCACGTTCTACGCCATATACTTGCTTGCATAATCATATGAGCTCAACGTAATTCTATGACGAAAATCAGCTGTATCTGCTGTTATGTCATAATAGTATAAACACAATCTTACAGTCTTATTTTTATCATTTGAAATTCTTCAAGTCGTCATCTAAAACTGATAAAAACTCGGCCAAGCCTATTTTTTATCGTTTTTAGAAGACTCGTTCAATATATTCAACAAAAAATGACAAGTCATGTAACAAATACTTTTTTATTCATAAAATTCTTACTAAACTAAGACACAATAGATAGATTACTTTATTTGAGACTCATAAACATCTTCAATACACATATTGCACAAGTACAGACATCACAATCAACTTACGATATTACGACCATGTTTGTTCACTTTGCGTCTGTCATTATAATGCATTTGATCCCGACAGATTTGTGTCGCTTAACTTAGTCCGTTTTCTTTACTTAATATTGGTTGTAAACATACTATGGGGTGGTCAGCTAATGAAAACGTGTTTTGGAAAATATTAATCAATAGACACATTTTTTACACAAAAACAGTACATGTATTCTCAACTAATTTTAGATCTTATATTTATATTATATGATCTTATAATAACCACACTTTCTACAATTTGATTTTCATTATATTTGCGAATTCTTTATATTTAGGAAGCATCAACACTTCATATATCATGCGGCAGTATACCTTATGGTTCATTCTAATCATTACGTTACTCAAGTACAAAAGGTATGGTTACATTCAGAAATGTCAATGGCAAGTCATGGTAGTTGCTACCCTTATCACAGACGAAGATTTATACAGAAATAAAGGAAATATTCGGCGCAAAATATGACAGTTATATACAACACAAAGGGCATACACACGTGTGCATGTGATCCTATGACACAAGATCTACTATTTTGAACTTTAAAAGAGATTAAGTTGCTACAGGGAACGCCACATGCATAAGGCAGTGCCTTCCAACACAGACCTCCGGGAAAACAACAGTCCCTAAAACATAAGGCACTTGAGGAGGTTCAATTTCAATTAAGAGCCCTTCCACACTCACATTTCTGCACCTCCTAGATACGGGTTTTTACTCTTCACTACACGATGGTCTAACATGTAGCAGTACAACTGGAAATAAATAAAAAATAAAAAGGATAATGAGAAAATATGTGAAAATAAAACTTAAACAAAATAGATCTATGCAGGAGAACAGATAACATATAATAAAGACTCGAAATATATACGTAAACAACACATCTTGACTGGCAACAATGCAAATGACTAGAATACGACACCCTGTAAAATACAAACGAACATGATGAGACATTTACAGAAGAATTTATCACATTTTTCAAATAGAAAAATGTCGACTGTAGACAATGACGAAAAGAATTGTAAAGAATTCGCAGGAATCTATCATATAAATACCACTGCGTAGTAATACCTATTGGTATATCTATATAGTAGGACCGAGATCTGAAGGCACAATAACATTTACAAAACGTCATAGGTTGGATCAATCTATATCAAATTGTAGGAAAGTAGGATAATCATAATCATAGTGGCGCTTTGTCGACTTTAAAATAAGAGGGATATACAATCGGAGATACTCAAAGTGTATGTTACTTTCGTGGCTTCGTGGATATGCACATTATTTCTAACGCAGACAGTTTGTGCGAACAAAGCATAATAATTCCAAATTCAGCAAATCCCTGCATTCTGATTGGCTAATCGGAGGCGTTCACACTTATAGTATTCTCTTAAAAGCACGTATTCCACATTTATACGAAATCCTGTATGTTTACCAGTTTATCTATCCTAGTTTCTGCTTGAAAGCTCCCTTCAGCGACGTTTTAACGTGAGAATTTCAACCGATGCGCGCTCACCCGACATGTTTATCTAGCGCGACCTTGAACTGCATTACAAGCCTACTGTTTACACAGAATAAATGATTGGCGTGGAATAATAACTGTTACGCAGACATGTCACTACATTTTAAGTAAATATCAAATATGGCTCCTGTTACGGTCTGAAAATTATTTTCAAGTGTTGTTTTGGCTGTTCAATTCGGTACTATTGTTGTGTGTATTTATCCGCGCATTCAGTTGACACTGCGTGGGGTCAAGATGTGTGTTGACGAAAACACATCATTGGGGGGTCGTTTCAAAGTACTATTTGGAATTATAAGGATTAAACGACCATATGTTGGCGTTCATGCATGTGTAAACGACGATCAGTACGCACACATTTAACTTCCGGGCTTTATTCAATGTGTTCTGATCAGCATATTGTCCGTGGAAATTTTATGGGTGTATCACCAAAAGCTAATTAAAAAAATGTGTAAATAAGTATGTGCAAAATCGTAACAATTTAGACGGTCGAAAATATGGCAATGCAAGTCTCAATCTTTAAAAGCGAAACAAAGGTCAAAATGAGCTAAATTTAGCTGAAAAACAAAAAAAAAACGTATTTTTTGTCCAAAAAGTAAATAAAAATTAGAAACAAGCCGACTTCATCAATGTACAATCATATAATATACAAAATACAAATTATAACAATAAAAGTATATTGCCACTCCATTCTGGAGTTACAAGAGACAATTCATGTATAACAATCAATTTATACACACATGCACACAATCAAACACATTGAAGCTAAGATATATTTGCTAAATTTGATTTAAAAGTTACATTAAGACAATAATAAAACACCGAAATAGGAAAAACTGGCACAAATGCACACTGCTTAAAAAAAGGGTGTATGAAATTTAACTTCACTATGATCAGATCTAGCAAATCTGATTAGCAAACATATTTCAGTAGAGATAAACTATTATATTTAGTAGAGATACACAAAAAGGCATTATTCACATAATAAAATTATTATTTACAAGTTACTAATTGTCTCCTTTGTAGCATGAGAAAACAGGTTTTGCCACGAATTCTTAACTAAATCACAGTTGGAAAACAACAAACAAAACTTCTCTTCGTCAGACATGACATTGAAATGTGATAAATACGAAATGGCCTTTTCGAAAAGTGGCTCTCTTAAAGCCCCATCACACCGAACTCGTTCTCACTACGTTCTGAAAAAAAATAGCCGAACGGGCTTATACTGTGTGCAAACGGAGTGGACGTAGTAGCAACTTTTTACGGTCTGTTTACGAACTTCATGGATGGGCTCGGACGGGTTTGATCGGGAATGGTTCTCCAGAACGTTGAGCCTGCTCAACATTTTCAGGCGACCATCCCGTCATGCAATCAGACGGAGTACTTAAAACGAGATGGACGTACTACGAACGGAATTGTCGTACTTTGATCGTACTAGGGACGTGCAATGACGTCAATTGGCAGTACGTGTGCACACAGACCGTGTACGTTTGTAGCACGTTCATCCCGTTCACAGACAGACCCAACTCGACCGCATTACGTCCTTAGTGCGTCGTTATTCCGTCTAAATACGATCAAAACAAAATAACAAGTTCTCAACAAGTTTGCCACACGTTTCTACACAGTTCTAAAAGTTCGCAGTAGGTTCTCAGTACACTCTACGCGTGAATACGTTTATTGCGTTCTTACAACACAGTTCTTAAAACTTGCACCCCGTCTGAAGTACAATCAGACAATCTATGGTATAAATAGGGGCCGTTTTCTCACTTTGAGGCAGAGTCATCTGAGGAGGGGGATAAAACACCCTCATTCTGTTTACTTCCAGACTCGGACACAGGCTCAGGAGGCTCACTAACTTGGGGGGATCTGGCCGGGCTTCAGTTGAGCAGCAGCTTGGTGATATTCGGGTAGTGGCTGCTTTAACACGCCCCGTCTGTCTGGCTCCTCTCTTCATTGGAGGCATGATGATCACAAGGATACAATGATCACAACGATGGTCACGATGCTTGTGGACTTGATCTTTACAGCTTGAAGCGGCGAACGAGAATGAGGACGGACATAAACGTGTTGGGTTTTTTATAGCCGTCAGGCCAGGACGTGATTGCAATTACGTTCTGAAAGCACTAGGGACGAGATGAGCACGTGGTCAAAACGAGGTGATCGATTTACGAACTAGTTAGAACGGATTTTGACGTATAAGGAACGAAGTAGAACTAGATACGAACGGGTTTAAACTGACTACAGACGGGCTTGGACTGCTTGGTGTCCCCATGAGGTGAACGAGCAATTTTACCCGATCTGAACTTGATATAAACGGACTGCAGACGGGATTAAGACGAGATGGACGTATCGAGAACTGTTTATGAACTTACTAGGGTCGCATTATAGACATTGTCCGGCCAAAGATATACGTTCTAGCCAGACCACAACCCGTTTTACGATTTAGGACGAGTTCGGACGTTTTGAGAGCTAGTGTGATGTGACTGAAGCTTTAAATCATTATATGCATGACAGTTTAACATTACATTTTCAACATTATCACACGGATGACCCCATTAATACAACATATTAAAAAGAGAAAATAAAGCCTAGGACAATCTTATATTGCACATTTGTTTTCTCATTGCTGAAGGGTAAATAACGTTAACACTGTGTAACAAATTTACATTCAAAACACAAAAAGAAATAATAACCATAAGAAACGAAAACGGAGTAAAGAAATTATTTCAACACAAGATGGAGTGTCATTCTGTTTTCGTCAACATAGTGTCATATGATCAACATTGATTATGATACACATATATGAATATATATACAGGCAAAAAAGGTTTATTGTAAAGACCAATCCATTAAACAAGGCAATAAATCACAGTTTATTGTAAAGACTGACCACTTTAATAACAACATGATCTAACAGTGATTTCATACTGTCAACACTGAAGTATTTGATGTGAAATGGTTGAACTGCTGTCAATAACAATGTGTTGAATATGGTGCATTGGCTGGGTTACATCCTGGGACATTGTCGTAAGTTAAAAGCCAAGACTGGTTTGTTTGTGAATGGCATATTCTGCATCGAACATTAGAACAAAATGTTTTCTCTAATAGATGTCAAGAAACATATAATCATTACAACAATGACTTTGTGACTGACTAGTAATACATTGCCAGTATTCGTCTTTGGTGTCGTCTTTGGAGTCCCAGGCTTTTTTGTAGTGGTTGAAATATTATCTTCATGCGACCCAGGTCCATCTGGATTGTCAATGCCTGTACCATATATAGTAAGCGTAATATTGTCTACTTCAATAGGTTCTGAAATTTAAAACTCATATCACTTATTCTGGATATACCTGATAGTGTGCGAGATATAGGAAGATTGGAATGGTGATATTGCATCGAAAACCACCCCCAAACTCCATTTATGTCTATATAGGTTGTACTTATGTACGCACTTAACTGTACTTTATTTGTTTTACAGATTCGCGTCTGATTGCTGTTTTACTGATATATCGTTTCCTTGGTAACACCTCAATAGTTTTGTTATTCGTCCTTGTTGCCTGAAATAATCATTCACTATGCGCACCAATTAGTGTCTTTATTTTTCCCAGTCCTTTCAAAATAGCAAATAGATAATCAATCACATACCTTGTAATGCATTATCAAACCCAATTACTACCTCCCAATCGCCATGTGCATCCTCATCCCAAAAATGAACTGATAACAAGAACACATTTCTCGGATTTTCGGATAATTCCTTCAATAATAAAAGTGATGCATACTTTTCATCACGAATACAATCAATATCTGTAGAATCGTGGAAGTGTTTTCTAACTATTTGAATTTAAACTTTATACATGGAAATTTTATTTTATTTTGCCAGTTTCATTAACATGACCTTAATTTCCAGATTTATGGGCATGTCATTCATTTTGACAATTATCGAACTTCATGCTTCAATAGAATGTAAATGACCATCATTTTACTTAATTTTGCCAGCGTCACAGAAAAGTCCTTCTGTTTGATTTAAGTAAGCTAGTTTCATTACAATGACCTTCGTTTTGCCAGATTCATGGGCATGTCCTTCGTTTAAGTTAATTTTCTTTTTTCACAGAATGTCCTTCCATTGTACTTAATTTGGCAGGTGGTATATTAGCTCATTATCTGAAAATGTCACTGGACTGAGAGTCCAAAAGAAAACGATAGGTTGAAGAGAACTATGACAATAAAACTTGCAAAACAATAATTAGTTCAAATTTCGTGTACCTGCTTTATACTAGAGTCAACCAAGACTGATATAGTACTGCTTGGAGCTATGATTTCCATTTTAAAAGATTTTGTTTTTGTCAACAACCTTGTTTTCACTTCAACCTCTTCCACTGTGGTCAGGCAACTTTTGTCAACTTCCCGTGTACACAGATATCGAAACATAAATATTTGTATATGCTCCAAAGGAAACCTGAAACAAGAAATGCGTTCGATAAACACATGCCTCCCCAAAAGTTGGCACACCTGTTACAGAAAAGAAGTTACCGTTGGACTTTCAAATGGTACGATGGAATTTCTACCCAGTTTTTGATCATTATGCCTTTGGGACATGACAGTGTGTCAGATAAGGTCTGTAGACGAAGGCCAACGTTTTACTAAGGGGTCAGGTCTGTAGCCAAAATGTCTGTTTGTCACAGTCTACATTAAGGTTGTGAAGATTCAATGCCTCTACTATATAGAATACTTCTACATCACATCCCAATCATAAGAGATGTACTAGTGAAGTTTTGAATAATAGTTTTACATTTTGAAATTGGCAGGAACTTTAAAGAGCGAGAATGAATTAAAACCTCTTTCTACACGTGCCTCTATATTGAGCACAATGGACAAAATGCATTCCATGAACCTTCAGTAGTTCATTTGTGGCTTACTTACTGCAACTTATGGCATATACATAGCAAGCGACACATCGTCATGCTACATGGTCCACTTACCACAAATTATTGCAAAATTATTGATGGGGGGGGGCTCATGAACCAGGCATAAAATGGACTGTAATGACCTTTGAATGTTATGTTTGACATTGGTGTTGGAATTAGGGTCTTACAGCTTGAGTGTGATATGCATTCATTTTAGAACAGTCATGTAATGGGATTTCAAAGTTCCTCGACAGATGAATGACCAGGCACGAAATATTGGACAGAAGAAATTATTAACAGACGGAAATGTCTAGGACAAAAACAATATTAACAATATAACAACTAATCATGGTATGACTTGAATGGCAAAATACCTTATCTTCGCTTTAATTGGTGTGGCAGTAAAATAATTGCTGTGTGTGTCACTGATTGTTCTTTCTAACTATAAATAACTACGTCCTTAATGAGAGAAAAACAATGTTAGTTTAGAATAAACGTAATGGTTTGTATCTAAAAATGCATAGTATTGGTTATAACAGGCTTCAAAATATTGGGTAACTATAAATGATTTAAATTCAAATCTGAATCGATAAAAGTAGCAAGGAATCCACGCCGATACCTTTCTTTGAAATGGATCAGCGTCTTTGAGAACAGTGTTGGTACTGGCACCCAAGTCTCTGCCAATGTCACCGCTTTTAAAGCATTCACTAATCCAAATCCAAAGTGTTCATGAACTACAAAAGAAAATAAGGTTTTATTCTCAATCTTATGATTAAGGATATTTCGCAAAGAAATGAAGTTGCAGACTACTAAAGCTGAATTCAAATAAGATTGCTTTATAACAAGCTCACAGTTACGGACGGAGTCACATAACTCACCAACTACTTTGTCGTAAGTTTGACACTTCTCTTACAGTTAGATTGCAAGCCAGATAAGCCTTACATCAATATAAATCTGTAATAAAATGTATTACCAACTAATCATATTTTAACTACCCTGCCATGTGTGTCCATCAAAAGTGCTATACTGGCTCTTATTTTGCAATTTATTTAAGACATTCTGTTATGTCTTTTTTCTACTCTGCTTAGTTGTGTTCGATATCCAGCCACTAAATTCCCTATCGCCCCATTCCCATAGATGTTTGCCCTTGCACTTCCTCCACTTATAGTGTTTAGAGTACTTATGTGACTTAGTTTCTGTGTAGAGAGGCATTGTCTTGTGAATGTGGTGTTCCCTTTACCAATGTTATCCTTTCAATATTACAAAACCATGAATATAGTGTTTAAAAGAAACTTACAGTAATGACCAGCTCTATTTTGCTTGAACTTGTGCGATTCTTTCAAGCCTGTATGATCTGAAGTTCGAACAAGAATATGCTTCACATCTCGCATAGAAAGACTTGGACTGCAATAAGTTATATTTGTTTCAATTAGAATACAAGATATCTGCGGAAGCGACGAATGCTTCTCCGTGTATGTACATGATTGAACTTGAACTATAAACGACCCTGAATAAACAATATGCGCATTTCTTCTTCATAGTGACTCTCCACATGAAAGTTCATTCAATGACTGCTGAGAAGTAGCACAGACATGAATGTTACTCTACATTCTCCATATGAAGCAATAAGCAAAGGACGATAACTATGTGAAAAAATGATCGAACCGGAACAATATGCGCATCTACTCTTGACAGTGAAGCTCCAAGAAAAGTTTCATAGAACTTTGGTAAGCAGTTGCTGAGAAATAGCGCAGTCACAAACACGGAATAACGAGCGGAAATACAGACGGCCAAAGCGTCAACTTAGGGATGAGCATAAACGTCGGGATGGACAACCTTGACATCTACCGTGTCCTTATAATGACATTTTCAGTATACAGTTACATGGTGCCAACATTAATAACTACATATAGTTTTTTAAAAGAAGTCTTGATCATAACACTTTCAACAATAGATCCCTTTGCACATTTACCCACACAATTCAAAAGTAGCTCATAATCATTACATAAGTGAACCTACATTGTGAAAAAGAAATCAACAAACGGAACATTACTTGGCTTCCAAAGTTAAAGCAATAATTGCTGACACTTGGGCTGTAGCTGCTGATACACCCTCAAAACTAGTGACACACCCGTTGTACAATGTTGTTGTCACCTGAAAAACAAAGACAAACACCATTTCAAAGATTAAGGTAGAGACTTTTAGTAGCTTGAAGTGTGAAATGGTTCACATTACATACAAGCAATGATATAGATTTCACTGACCTTCTAAACTCAGGTTATTTACCTCATGACCGTTGTACTTTACAAAAGGCATTCTGTTAGCTTGACACTATTATTCTAAAGCACAAGAAGCTGATTTTAGTCATCAAATTGAAAGCAGATTTTGACAGATCGGAGAGGATTTTCGTTATCATGCGTGTTTTTCATTTCGGAAAGAAATCTTCACTTAAATAGATTATGCCAAGAGCTTTCAGTAAATATCAAGGGTCAAATGCCTTATTTATTGCAAATTACGTCAAAATCATTGAAATAAAAAATAGTTGCGTCATCAAGAATTTCATTACTTATCAATGATGTAAAAGAAGTGTTTTACATACATTAAGAACATAAAATATATTATACCACTTTATGCACTATATCTCATTCCCTAATCAATTCATTTTAGTGCCAATTCCAACGAACACATATGTCATCCAACCATAAGAATCATTAACAAACAGCATAATATCTCATTTCTGACCACAATTTTGATTGATTTTGACCTACATTTTAGACTAATCAAAGGTTGTGTATAATGCGCGTAATATGCATCGAACTAGACGATTTGATTGTATGATATTTCAGTGGAGAGGCACCAATTGGTGTGTCTCAAAACTATAATTTCACATTTTACCAAGTCTTTATTAAAACGTAATGCATGAAGAAACAATTATGTTGTCTAGTATAAGATTTCCTGTGGTTTTCTATTAATAGTTTCAGACAAAATATTGGGATTATCTTGTTATATTATTCTAGTTTAAGTTTATGCAATGGTAACATGTGTGTACACCTTATTATCTATCAATAAAGACTTCAACTAGTTTGTTTGAAGTAAATTTCCACAGACTGCAAGACATCATTCCACTTCCGCCGTTTACCTTTATTAAAATATTTATTGTTTAAGCAACAGTGACATTGACCTTGATACCAGCAGCCCTACATGTAATGCAACATTATGTCTCCATGCAAACTACCAACATATTAAGCTGCATCAAAGTATTACAGTCTCAATGACTTTATTTCAATGTACTCGGCTTAATCCCAGCTTTCAAAATACTGTCCCAAACAAGATCTCAACAAAACCTCTACTGGAAATCGAAACTATAACGGATTCAATAAACTCATGCATTTTGCAAAATGTATTACATAATGTAACGCTGTCATATCCATGTTACTTTCATAATCACGAAAATTTACAATAGTTCTTACCATTTTTGATGACGTTAAATTATTTCCGTCAATGAGACCAGATGTAATGACACTTGCATCTGCAAATGCTGAGTCCGGAATTCCACCACCTCTACTCATTCCACCAACAGTAATTGTGTAGATAGTATTTGCCAGGCCATTTCCTACAGGACCAGATGGTACACACAGGAGAGTTCCATGTCCATTTCTTCCCTTTAATAGATAGTGTATCAAAACAAAAAGGGGGTCAGAAAACCCTCATGTATGACACGAAAGAAAGAAAGAAATATTAAGTGGTTACGGTAACGCCACATACACAAGACAATGCCTTCCCATCAGCCTACGAGATGCAAGAGCAAACATGTTACGAATTGGGAACCATGGAATTGGCTGGCTTACTATCAATAAAATTGAGAATTTTGGAAACATAAACAGACAGGTGGCTGACTGACTATCAAAACGTGGAGAATTTTGGAAGCATAAACAGACATATGGCAGGCTGACTATCAAAACAATGGAGAAAATTTTGGAAATATAAACAGGACCACGTGCTGTTCTAGATATAACAGTTGCGTGAGACCGAAGAGGAGCACATCGGTAGAACCATCGACCTTCTGTAAACCAAATGGATGGCCTTCCTCACTTACAAATTCTATATCCAAGTTAAGATCCGAAATCACAACGGTTGGGTCAAGTGATTTATTGTCAGGGACCATAACCAATCGGCCCCGGAAGCCCCTTTGTACAGAAATATACCGTATGTTACATTTTAAAGTTTTATTTAAGTTTCATTACATTACATTTAGGTTTCATTACATCAAATACTTGTCTCATTCAACAGTTCATGTCTACAGTTAATCAGTGACTGCAAAGTACATTAGAAGAAGTTAGGAGCTAAATGTCTTATTTATTGTAAAGTATGTCAAATCCATCGAAATAAAATACATTTTGATCGCCAAGATGATGATTGGTAACCAAATATAGAAATAAGTTTTTTGATATACAAATGTACTTTCATTACTTCAAATAAATATAATTTTGCTTTATAAATATAAGCATTCATGTTTTGAGGAAACCATACTAATATCTTATATTATTACTAATATCTAATATTAAAACCATTTGTTCAATTCACACAATAGATGTGCCAGTGGTGCAACCTGTGTTGCTGCTTTCTTTATTGCCAAATCCATGGACTGGTTCAAAATGTCGTATTGCTCTGTTGAAGACCATGCCACGATGATCACATAAACATCAATGCAGTCCTGAAGGATTGCCCTTGCAAATACATTTGATGATGTCCAGTGCCTTGGATATAAAATGAAGTATCTATATCGTTTTTGGACAATAAATATCTTACGCACTGGAAAACAAAAGAGAGAATCACTTATCATGATGGTCATGGTTATTACTACTCATACTGTGTTAGATGTCATACAACCGGGTTCTTAATTTAAAGGTGTCTCATGTCTCGCTTTGTCAGTCTACAGGAGAACTGATCAAATATACACCCAATAGGGTTGTACAGTTCCACCAACTGTTGCATGTTATTAACAAACATTATGGTAAATGGATATTAGATGAGTCAATATAAATTTTAAAATAAGCAAGCTTTCTATTGACCAAATATGGAACAAAATACAACATATATTAATATAATTCCATTTTCTTTGCAGTAGGAATAGTGCAATGCTGACCTATGTCAATTTACAAGTCATCCCCTCATTTTTACTGGACAAATAAAACATGGGTCAAGTATTGTTTCGTCAGTTCATAGGGGATATATAGTGTGAAGTGGTAATTGAACATGGTAAACAGGTATAAACTAGAATTGCGTCTATTGTTATACACTTTATGTCAAATTATAACTCAAGAAATTCATATCTAGATGGTAACTAGGAAATGATCTGGAGAGCATTGAGTTCCAGTTCCTCATAAGTGATAAGTATGGGGAATAGTGAGTCTTAAACACTACACATGTACTAAATTGCATATATACAATGGAGTGCTCTTTGGCTGGACAGACGGGTGGTTGTTATAAACAAAGGGGCCAAAGTGGTTAAACGTCGATTGCCCGGATAACGGTAAATACGATATTTGTGACCCAACCATGCTTGGACATAATCTTTCAATTAATGATCTTTTATCTATCAAACCATTATATAAAAATAGTGTTAAAACTTTCTGAAGGGATATTAACCTCTGACGAATCACAATTATTGTTCATATTCAAAAACTGGTTTAGTGTTTTTAAATTACACATTACTATATGTATGTATATCAGTATTGTCTTTTTCTGACATACCAATTAATGTAGCATTATATGCTATTCCCGCACTGCATAAGTTATTTCCTTTCGTGGCTGCCACAATACTGCTGATTTGATTACCATGACTACAATAGAAGAAAAATCATCAAGTAAATTAAAGATTATCATTTTTCATTGAACTTATTTAGAATGTTCGAATTCAGTTTTGATCGGTTTCCATGAGAAAGGGCAAAACGACATTCCCTTAGAACGATCTCAGACGATTTAGGTAAGTTTCCACAAGTACTTTATAATACAATAGATATCTTAACATGAAAAATTGTCTGATAGTGCCCACAACTGCCACCAATAGTTTGGTATATACATGACGGCATTAATTTGACCTTTAAATTGGTGTATTACAATACAAGTAATGAGTTTGCTTTCATGGTAAAAACCAACTTACCCCACTGTTGCATTTATAGTCCATCAGTATAAATTGAAACTATTTGTAATCTAATTGTGAATCATGTGATAGACATTCTAGTTACCATCATTATAAAACCTGTAAAACAGACAAGTAATAAAGGTGCAATGAAGCGCAAAACTTTACTTACTCAGTCAATTTCGAATGGGAAATGTTTTCCGGCGTCACATAAGACGTGTTATTTATAAAGTTATAGCTCCTTTCTCTATCCTAGAAACATGATGTGTATGTTAATAACACTATCAGAATTCTCCAACTAATTAGAACTATCACTTAATGTGATTAATACCCCCGCAATACCACTTTGTCATACAGTCTCTGTACAACATCTAATACAAATGAAAGTTGGTGATCGTTAACACAAACATAATGTAAAAACAAGAGGGCAATGATGGCCCTATATCGCTCAGCTGAGTACATTGCCAAGTTGGCATCAAGAGAGCCCAAGTGAATTTTCAATGTTTTGACCTCGTGACCTACTTTTTGACCCCACATTACCCAGTACCACACATTGGACTTTCATGAAGTGTCTGTAGAAAACCTGGCCCTTAGAGTGCACCCAAGGATTTTATGACGTTTGACCTCATTTCTGACCCAATGTTACCCAGTATTGAAGTTGGAATGCATTTCATTCAGGTAAACAACCTAATCAAGCAATTTATTCTGATGAAAGTAAACAATGATACCTCTAGAGTGTAAACAAGTTAAATTGTTGACGACGGTCTATGGACGACGACAAACACAGGGTGATTCAAATAGCTCGCCTTGAAAACTTCGTGTTCAGGTGAGCAAATAATAAGTCCAACCCTTCTACAAGATATGTGGATTATTTCCTTAAAGTTTCCTGAAATTCTGCTATAAACTGAAGGAGTACCTTTATAATGATTTCGACAGATTCCAAGATGACCGCTAGTCAGTCATCTTCAATGTGAGCAAAAAAGAAATAAAGCTATGTCATGGGCTACACTATTTGTCTGTACTTCATTTGCGGGGGTATTAGAAGCTACACAAAATCACATGCATACTATAATGCAAATTTTCAAGACTTGTGATGGATCAAACTCAATTTAAAACATAGTAATGCATGTTCATTTGTATACAACTAAACTAGATCGATAAAAAAATCATCTTACTAGTTAGTACACTACAATTACAGACAATATCAGGTGATAAGAAATTACCAAGCACTACCATGCAACAAATAATTTACAGAAAATAAAACAACTTGTGAAAAGTAAAGTAACTATTTACAAGTATTATCACACCCTATCAACAGTTACATTTAGAACAAAGAAACATGCACTTACGAAAACACTAGTGCTATAAATGTTTAAATAGTATCTGAATTTCGTCATCTCGTTCAGGAGTACCGGTGCCAGAAGGACTAATGATGCATGCTAATACGACAAATGATATGTTTGTCATTCTGACAAGGGGTGCCAACAAGCCTTGTCAAGAATTTGTTTTTTCTGGTCTTCTGACGGGGCGCCAAAACGCTAATTCACATTGGTCGTTTTCGTGCCCCAACCAGAATGACAAATACCTTTTTGTCGTATAGGTGTATTTATTTGTAGGAATGAGATGTCCGAAATCAGTCACTATGAAATAGAAATTGAAACTACCTACTTAATTTCAAATTAAAAGTGGCAAATAATTGTAAAAACTGTAAGTCAGTGTTAAAGAAATAGGGTGTATGTGACAACTTTACAATGCTACAAATGTGTGTGGAATGTAAAAGCATTCTATTCGCAATTGATAAAAAAGATTGCTACAAGAAAAACAAAGGCGAAAAGGTTAAATAGCCAACATTAACCGCAAGAAAAAAAACTGAACAATACATACATGGTTACTTATTCTATTTCATCCATGACAACATGTTAAATACAAGACAAAGATATTTTTTTCTTAGAGAACTGAAAACAGTATTTAAAAGCACTTTCAAAGCAAATATGTTAAGTTCACTTTTACTGTAAAACATCGTTAATACTCCAAAGCACACATCTTAATTTTAAATGAAAGTTATATAAGAAACTTATAAATATTCCTAACAAAATTGTAATGCTGGAATAGGTAAATGATACACAGTACTTACAATATTTTGCTTTAGATCATCGAGGTTCACGTTCACACCCACATCCAAAATGGCGACAGTAACATTTTTCCCGGAGTATCCACGTGCCCAAGCGTTCTCAACTCCTAAGCCGTAATAATGGTCACACACAAGATTTGCCTAATTTCAGAAACAAAACATATTAACAAAGTCCCAAACATAATCCTAAAAGACATTATCATATGTTATGTCCTACCATGCCAAATATAGTTTACAGATATAACTTAATTAACGGTATGTAGTCAAAAAATGCGCGAAAACCTATCAACTGTTGATTTATTTAAAATATTATCAGCAGTAGTTTTTATTATGTCAGGAGTATAACCCTTCCTTTAAAACTGATTAATCAGTTTAACAAATAACTGATCAAAGTTTTTTGTGTTACAGATTTCTATAAGAATGTGATTTAATTATTCCTGTCTCTGACGTAGATTTGTCACTAATTCAATATTTCAAAATAATGGATGGATATTTATAGCGAAGTTTACGAAACGTCTTATACTATTTACGCTAACTATAACCATATTTTAGGAGTTTACCTAAGTTTCCATTATATCACTGCGTGGAAATTCTGCAAGCCTCCAAACCGCGTAGTTTTCAAGATGGCGGACGTGAATTGTTAAACTTGTGTCATTTATTTTGGTCAGATCTAATATTATTTTAATATTACGTCCCTAACTATAAATTCTATATGAAATTGAAGGGATTGATATTTGAAATCAATGATTACTAGTCGTTCTAGATCGAACCGTACCCTCTTTATTTAATGTATAGCCGAACACTTTGTTTTGAGGAAGTAGAAAATTAAGCGAGATAACGAAAGAAAACTGGAATGAATGTCTAGATAAGTCTACTTCGGATAGATCTATGAAAACGACACAGCCCCTCACATATGACTATCATTTTACATACAACACTCGGTAAAATAGATGTTTCGAAAGTTTGAAAATTGGCGTGCTGTACGCCGTTGTGCAAAACGTAAATAAACCACTGTACACCTCGGCAAAATAACTTTCTATACGCCTAGGTGCAAATTGGTAACACTCACAGTTCACTTGACAAATGATAAAAGAAAATGCTACACACAGTGATGAATATACTAAATTTACGGTCAAATTTATACCAATATTGACACTTCGACGGATTTCTTTACCTTTTGAACACTTCCCTTTTGTTTAATATGTTTGTAAAAGACTATAAATTGTTGTTCAAGAATTGTATTCACTCTACAATTCAAAACATAATTTACAAGTAAAATTTCCATTTATTCATTAGATAATAAATGGAGCTACTAAGTGATTAAGTGAATTAAATAAATAATTAACGATTAAAATTTCTCATTGTTCATTAAATATGTTATGGATCTACTAAGCGATTTGATTGTCACATAAGTATATGTATCCATATATAGTACAACTGTCAAGTAAATATCACGTGGGAATGGGTATTAAGTACAGTATTGTTAGACTTATCTATGGTGATAAATATAATTACATCATTTACACATATACATTTTTACATTCGCTAGTTATATACGCATTTATCACAGTTTGCGCTGAAATTAGGTCAGTGAATCAGATAATAGAAAAGCTATGAATATATATGCACTCAGGATAGTTAGTAAAACTCAGTTTTACTTTCGAATAATTGTGTAAGCTTGAACATATTAGGACGTGACCAGTAATATTTTTATTTATTTTTAGATCAGTATATAATAAACATTGCAAATTCAACATTTTCTGTCTTCTATAGGAATATTTCTGTTTTTGTCATCTACCCGGACTTTTATTTTCTAATTATGCGATGTTATTATTAGTCTCGTTATCGGGATTCTAAATTTACTGATAATTAATACTCTCTAAATATATTTTTCATGGCATGTGACAAACGTCTTATATCATATTACCACTTATTGTTAAGTAATGACAGATTGAATCATTAACATGATATTTCTCATTGTTTAATTGTAATGAATTGACAGTCCTCTGATACGGCTTACTCAATTATTACTATTATGTAATTATATATTGACTAAGTTTATAAGTCATGGTTTTTAGTAACAATTATACGAATAGCGTAAAGGTTGTTATTAGGAATTAGAATATCACTTTGTGAATTTACGTTGTGTTGAAATAGCCAAAATAGTACATTTGAACGTTGTGTACCTAATAACATTTGAGGCATAGATAAAAATCAAATTTGTGAAAAAATATACATATTTGTCATTAAACGACAATATACAAATCTCAAGTCTTGAACTTCGTGTTCCCTCATCATAAGTAGCAGCATTGGTAGCCATATGCACCAATATCATCTAACAAGCGGCATTAGTATTCACATTGCCTAGTTCGTTCCACAACCACATTGTTCTTGTACATCATAATAATATTCTTCAATTTCTCAGATACAAATAAAGTTAATACATTCATCAGTTATCTTCCAAATATTTTATACGGATCGAAATATTTGTGTATGAATGTAGTAAATATATAGTACATACTATAGGTAAATCTTTTTCGAGTTTTTGAATGGCATCTTGCTCAAATTGGTGAACAAATACCAACAAAGATTTCACAGGTTTTATCTAAAATAGAAAAAATAGATAGTGTGATAGTGTTTCCTGTGTTATAGTTTGTCAACGCTCTAAATTGGAATGTATTTTAAGTCGATGGCAGACTTTAGCCACAATATATTTCGTAAGTAAGAAAAATATGCAATACAAGATTTAACAATAATCAAACACTACATGGAATATACATTGAATGTGCAAGCAGTTCAGAAGTGGAAATTGTGAGATTTTGTGAACCATTAACTCTAGTTAAGAGGCGTTTATGCTACTGACTACCCCAAGGCAATAGTCCTATCTTCACCCATGATAAATGTTTGTGTAAAAGGCCTGCACCAGTTTGATGCCATGTTAGTTAGAATTCAGTTGCTATATTAAACATCACATTGACTATGCTAGTGTAAGTTTAACTGTACAGAAAACACGAGACAATAACCAACACTATAAGTTACTGCAAAATGGCAATTACATTAGCAATACAAAAACACATTACTATCAATTTAAAACAAGAGCACCGCCTGCGGGTGCCTGACGCTCGTCTGTTTAGTTTCAAATGTGTACCTTGAACAGTTTCTGAGAAAAAAGTAGACTTATTTTTGGAAGGGATGGAGTTCGTCCCAAAGAATTAAAAAAAATTGTTGGAACACATCCGAAGAGTATTGTTGTTGTTGTGAGCTTAGAAATGAAAAAAAATTGAAAGTGTAAAAATATTTTTTTGGGGGGTGTTGGAAACCGCCCCTGTCTGAAGACTTTTGTTTCCCCCCACCTACCACAAAATGGAACCCCATCGCAACCCCCTACCATTGAAGACTTGTGTTGTGTTGCGAGTTTAGAAATGAAAAAAAAAATGAAAGTAAAAAAAATTCAGGCGGGTTAGACCCCCAGTCCCACCCTTTGATTACTTTTGTTATGATGTTACATCTTGAGGGTGCATCCAAAAAATATTTTGGTTGTTGTGAGTTTAGAAATGCAGAAACAAAAGTAAAATATAATTTAAGGGGGAGGTTGGACCCTATCCCCGCACCTTGAAGACTTTAGTTATGTTGTGAGTTCAGAAATAAACAAATTGAAAAAGAGAAAAACAAATCTATACCCTGAACGGTTTCTGAGAAAAGTGGACTTCAACAAAAAACTTTACCAAAATGCTATGTTAAAACGGGGCGTAACTTTCACAAAATGCAGTCAAGAGATATGAAACTTGTCCTGGAGTTTGCTATTATGATGTCAGACAACGATATTAAGTTTCAAAGCTATACCTTTAATAGTTACTGAGAAAAGGCAGACTTTAACAAAAAACGTGACCAAAATTATAAGTGAGAAGGGGGCATAACTTTCACAATATGCAGTCAAGAGTAATGAAGATTATCCTGGTGGTTCGTTTTATGATGTCAGACAACTACATTGAGTTTCAAAGTCCTACTTGAAATGTTACTGAGAAGAAGTGGACTTTAACAAAAAACTTAACCAAAAATACGACGGACGACAGACGACGGGCGCCGAGGAAGCCATGACATTACCTCATCTGTCTGAAACAGACGAGCTAAAAACGGAATCACACATGTTCATATGATTGATTAAGTTTTTAAAGTGTATATTGTATGTAAACTATGAAATACCTTTAATGTACCATAAACAGATTAGTTTCATATCGTGTCATATACAGTGGACTCTCGTTGGCTCGAACTTTTCACAATTAACAAAATTAGTTCGGGAAAAGTGTTGTTCTAGTCATTCGAGGCTGGGTTCAAGAAATTATCTTTTTTTTAATTGCAGTACGTACACAAACATACATATAAACTATACAGAATAATGACATACATTTAATGGCGTATATACAGTCGGACCTCGTTTATTCGACAACCTTATATACGAATACTTGGTAATATATATAACACACAATGAGGGACATAGTTATCCCACTACTAACATCTTACATCAGCAATCACAATATAAGTGCATGTATATCGGACTTAGTTATCTCATTATCTATACACATTTAAGACACTTGAGTATAACGCTGAATCACATGAACATTACAGCACAAGGATAATACAGTAAGGTAGATAACTGAACAATGAATAAATAAAGTACAAATAATCATACCACATTTACTACAAAACTAGCACAAACATGTATCTAATTAGTCACAATGTACATAAAGCAGCCAAACAGTTTTGTATTACACGCACCTTGTCACTATTGAGCACAATCGAGCTAAGCGAATTATTAGGTTAGAAAATGTATTGTTCGACCTAATGGTGAGAATATATATAAGTTTGCATATAAACAATTTGTAATGTCTACGCTACCTTATTTGGTAAATAAAATCATTTTTTTACAACACCTTTATATAAAAATTAATGAGCTCGAGTTAAATCTCCTAAATTAGGCACACAAACTTTATATAATTATACATCAGTATATTCACCTACCTTATTACCAAACTGTTCCTTGCTATATGATAACTGTCTTACAGCTTCAGCAGCATGACATGTTTCAAACAAATTGAAAATTAGGGCTATCTGCAACATGAACAAGTGAGAAAACATTTAGTTAAAGCATAACTGTACTGTGTACCATTATTTGAATGCATCCAGACAAATTTCGAAACAAAACCATATTGCTACAATTACATGGTTACTGAACCTGAATAGCTAACCTAACCCTAGTCAGAAAATCGCTGTTTTGTTTCCTGTATACTTAATGTTCAATGTGTTTTTAGAATTACTTCAAGCAAATGAGAAAAAACTTTATATGACTTGGCCTTATTCACTAAACTCGCACTTAACCAGAGAAATATCATACTTAATACTTAATTGATTGAGTTTATTCCCATTTCTTTTGTTTCATCTTTATCATACATTATATAATATACAATTACTTGTAATATTCATCTGTATGTATGAAATATGCAATTTAAGAACAAGTATCACTATGTAATTCATGTTATTCATTAATAAATGTATTTATTTTTCACATCACCTGATGATGTATTTGTGTACATATTTGCTAATGACGATGAGCTGTTATCGCTCAAGTCAATAATAAACTGTATGTTCTTTTATGTTCTGTAAAACTAACTGTATAATGCATTCAACACTTTTTGTTAATGTGAAATATTTAGAGAATTAGATTTTCTTACTAATAATTTAAATTGTACAATAGATATAGAATTATCTGCTGTGTCTTTCTCCCATACTTTCAGTGTTGTTTCGTCTAGAATTCTTACAAAAAAATGGTAACATTTGGAAAATTAGGAAATTTTAAATATATAAAAAGAGATAAAACAAACAAAGAATATTTTTTAGCAATATTTGTACCCAAACAGAAATTAGTGAGGCTTTAAATAATACATCTCGTTACCTTGGCGACAACTTAAATATTGACAACCTGTACTTGGTTTCCATGTTTAACTGTATCTATCTATTTGAATTACAACCTATTGAAGTTTTATATATCTATACATGCTTCTTATCCTGACTTATACCAAGAGATAAACAATGTCAACCAAATCACGTTCCTTGAAGGTGATAGAAATGTTGTATTCAAGTAGCCCTCATTTTTTGTTTTTTTAATTCTCTTGCTGATACTCCTTTTTTCTATTTCACTAATATATGTGTGAAGTTTCACGAAATACTCTGAAATCAATGGGAGTTAGATACACAATTGAGAAAACCAAAGGTGGCTGTCAGTTGGTCATCTTGAATGTAATTTGAAAACAAAATGTGTCATGCACTACAGCTCATCATGTAGACTGTCTGTGTGAAGTTTCATGAAACTACTTCAACAAATATGGATGAAGTTTGGTCTACAAATCTTTTGAGAAAAGAAGTCGGCCATCTTGTAAGTAAACAAAAAGGAAATTATGACATGCGTAAATTCATCATGCAGATTATTAGTGCAAAGTTTCATTTAATATTAATAATTTATTTATCATCCACCAAATGCATACCTCCACTATCACTTTAAATATTTCAATGGTGGGTGATTGTGAATTACAATGCATTGTTTATCTTAAAACTTCACGAATAATAGATCAACCTCAAACCGGATTAAACACAAAATACACTTACCCCAACAAACATCGTCAACAGAATTAGCGCTCCCAAATAACTGAACCACATATTTTTTATAACTTCGTTCCTTTGGAAAATGAAAGAGTCTGCCAAAACGTAACTACACGTATGTCTTCCGTCTCATTCTCAACAGGAGTCTCATTCTATATCTATCTATATATACAAGTATCAGGTACTTGGGATACCTGATTAATGTGTTATATATATATATATATATATAGCTTGACATTCAGTAATCACAACTACCACGTATTATATGGCGACAAACTTGTAAAAGTGTATGCTAATTGGCGCCGCCCATGAGGGCGGGGCCTTTAATGGAATCACGAAATTTTTGAGACTATGGTAGGAGCATCTATTTATAACTGAATCTATTTTTCTATTAAGGGTTAAACTGCAGTAAATATTACACGTTACTTTTTGTATTTTTATGATTTAGAAATAAAATATTTTAAATGCATTTTTATGGTCGAATAAATGTCTTTTACAAAGTGTAAACGATATGTTTATGATAAATACTTGCTGATCCCCGAAAAATAGGACGATTCTACATAAACAGCATGTGTGTTAGGTGTCGAAGATAAAATAATAAAATATTAATTATAAAAATCTTCATTTTCACTTTACTTAAATCAATATTAACACAGTGGTACTTGTAACGTGGATATTCAGGCAAGTTACGGTGTTAAAAAGGAAATACACACCATTGATAGTGTGAAAATCGACTATTCCAAAACGGACGATTCTACATAAACAGCAAGTGTGTTAGGTGTCGAAGATAAAATAAAAATAATTAATTATAAAAAACTTCTTTTTCAATTTACTTATATCAATATTAACACATTGGTACTTGTAACGTGGAAGTTACGGTGTTTAAAAGGAAATACACGCCAATGATAGTATGAAAATGGACAATCCAAAACATTTTTCCGCCATTACGCTATTCCAAAACATTGTGCACCAGTTTTGCGGCGCCCTTGGATGCTTTGCATCAATGCATTTCTTGTAAATAAATGAAATACCGATATTTTTTAGTGAAATATAAATTGATATCTCTACGGTGTTCCGTTAGTGCCGTCGTGGTATCACCCCTTCGCGCACAGGTACGATGGTTCGATGAGAAGAGGACGCGATTGCACGATGGCACGATGACACAATGCGATGGCACGATGGCACGATTCGATGACACGATGCGATGGCACGATGTTCTATCGCATCGTGTCATCGCGCCATCGCATTGTGATGTTGCGCCATCGCATCGTGTCATCGTGCAATCACGTCCTCTTCTCATCGTACCATCGCATCGTGACATCGTGCCATCACATCGTGCCATCACATCGTGTCATCACATCGTGTGATCGTGCCATCACATCGTGCCATAGCATCGTTCTATCGCATCGTGTGATCGTGCCATCGCATTGATCCATCGTGCAATCGCATCGTATCATCGTGCAATCGTATCGTGTCATCGTGCAATCGCATCGTGCTATCGTCTCATCGTATCATCGTACAATCGCATCGTGCCATCGCATCGTGCCATCATGCTATCGCATCGTGTCATCGTGCCATCACATCGTGCCATCGCGTCATTGTCTCATCGCATCGTGTCAGCTTGCCATTGCATCATGCCATCGTATCGTGTCATCGAACCATCGCATTGTTTCATCGTGCCATCGTGTCATCGTGGTATTGTATTGTGTCACCGTACCAGCGCATCGTGCCATCGTATCGTGTCATCGTGCCATCGTGCCATCGCGCCATCGTGCCATCGCGTCATCGTCTCATCGTGCCTTCGTCTCATCGTGCCTTCGTCTCATCGTGCCTTTGACTTAGTTTAAATATAGCTTACAGAGTATGTAATCTTGAGTCGCGCATATTTCCAAAACATGTGAGTCAGAGTCAAAAAGCTACACAGGAATGTTAACCAGCATATGTAGTTGTGCACCTGGATTTTCATGTTTGGCTGCGCCCAGTAAGTGCAAAGTTTTGGCCCTTGACTTCAAAACTTTAAAGTTCTTGAAAACAAATGTTATATAATTATTGAAATTTTAGCTGTTGTTCATGATGTGATATGCACTGAAAAAATCAATTTATTGGTGCATATGAACATCATGAACAACCGTTGCAAAGATCATAATTGTTTAATACTATAGTTAGTAATTTCTACCTGAAATTTTAAAGCAGGCTACTTTACCAACGAGCTAAGTATCAGATAATATCCACTTTTCAAACATAATTTAACATTCAACATCAGTTTTCCATATTTCATATTTTATTTTATATGTAATTAACTATACACCAATATAAAATGCCTCAAAACGCAGCTGCGAAATATATATAGAATTTAAAATCCCCCTAGGAAGTCATGCGTATACTGAACATGTTATGAAAGTAGTTTCTCGTGTTCTTACAACATTCATACAACACCGGAGAACGCAGGGTTGACTCAGTTGTTAAAGCACAAGACTGCCAATCTCGGGGATGTATGTTTGAACCCTCGCCAAAGTCTGGCAGGCAGGCGGTTGGGCAGGCGCCCAGGCCAGGTCAGATAAAATCATAGAAACATATGTGAAGACACACAGTGGTGGAAATGTGTGTTTTTATGAAAGCTGCAGTTTTGGGCATACACTAGGTCACCGGGTCCATTTCTAGGAAACATTTACGTTTATAAATCTTCATTATACATTAGATGCCTGCCGATTTACATGCAATCTAGTCAGAATCACCTGTGGAGCCAATATAGATAATGATTGACTGATACAATACTAAACAACTACTGAATTGAAATAAGCAGCAAAAATGTTTTTGCTCACAATATCAAGGTTGCACACATAAACCTGACATGCATTTTACTGTTGATGACAAGATGGATAACACTGCACCGGAAATTTGATTATTGTATATATTCATTTACCTTAGCATCTATTAATGTAAGTAGAAATATATCCTTATTTTTGTTGAAAGAGAACGTTTCTCATGTTTCGCTATTCTTATTTAATCTTGTTCCTGTACATATATACATATCCATCACGAGGGTTTATGTTTTAGGGGGAACAAGGCTCTGCTAAGGTTACCTGCATAAACACCCGGATGGTGGATATTTTCATCCACACACGAAGCTAATGATAGTTTCTTTTTCTTTCATAGCTTTTTTAAGAAATGAAAGACAATTAAATAAAACAACTAACTTTTTAAGGAATGTTTTCTTATTGTAAATTATTAGTGTACACATTCATTCAAGTTATTATTCACTGTTACACTGGGGTGAAAGTTTTTTGTATTTGCATTTATTTATCGTCGCCACCGGTTATATGGACGACGCCTCCGGAAGAATGTTAGACATTTTAGATATTTGGAGGATAGAGCATGATACAGAAGATGCCCCAGTTCCAGAAGCTCACCTTGTTCTTTTACGTGCTCGATGTAAAGCATCCTACACGGGATCTCGGTTTTCAAAGTCTCGCCCGAAAGAATGTTAGTATTGGCAGTGGTGGAACGGTGAATCGAATCTGCGAACCCTGGATTACTAGTCCAGTGCGTTAACACTGGACCACGGATCCGCTCTGGGATACCTGATGAATGTGCTATATATACATTGTAGCTGGAAATTCCTGATTCAGGAATCACAGGTACCACGTATCGCATGAATCAACAGACCAAGTTATGAACCAAAGCAAGAATTTTATTCAGGTTACAGACATTATCATGCTCTACATTCACAGATTGTAATATGTAACAACTGAGTGATTGTGTTGAGAGTAGATTTCTTGGTCATATTAATGACGCTCAACAGTTTTAATGACAAACATTGGTCCAAGAGAAGAGCTCGATTTATCACGATACTGCCACCAGTTAACTACTTTATTAACTAGATAATTATGTGGTTATCACGTTAAAGAAAATAGATAACTACTTAATTAACTAGATAATTATGTGGTTATCACGTTAAAGAAAATAGATAACTACTTAATTAACTAGATAATTATGTGGTTATCACGTTAAAGAAACTAGATAATTAGTTAATTAACTAGATAATTATGTGGTTAACTAGATAAATATCGTGATACATTTTTATACCAGATGAATATCTTAACACAAAAACATGTCTGGTGGTGCCCACAACTGCCAGTTAAGTAAAGTCTTCCCTGAAATGGACCCGGTGACCTAGTGTATGTCGAAAAGTGCAGCTTTCATATAAACACACATTTCCATCACTGGTTTCAAGTAGTTTAGTGTCTTCCAAATTGTTTCCTGCACCAGGTAATTTAATACTGACTTTAGATTATCCAGTAGCAACGTGTAAAGCTTGAGTGCCGTCCGTCCGTACTGTCTACCAGTCCTGTCTGTCTGTCCTGCCAATCTGTTCTGTTCATCTGTTCTGTCTGTCCATAATGATATATCGAGGACTCAAAGCAACAATGTCGTAACTGCTATGTATTTATATAGGAGTAAAGACAGTGTTGCGTTGAGCCCTCGATATGTTTACTGTAGATAAATTCAAGTGAAATGTAAATACACGCAGTACATATTTTACAGCTTATTCTGATTATCTCATTACATAAATTTACTGCTGACATCAGTTTCATCAACTGTCTTGTTTCCCGCGGTTTCTCTGCTTTGATACACGCTTGCTGGTACCTATTCGCCAAGCGGTCGACACTTGGGAAACCAGCTATGTGCCCTACTTCGTTATAGAGGCGATTTAGAACTAAAACCTACTTGTCAGCTACATTCATCGTTCTTACTAGACGTAGACGCGCTCATATGCTGTTTTATTTTGTCTTGTTAATTCTAATATGATCTGTGATATAATCTTTGAACATGTATCTTGTTGTTGAAAAATAAAAAATTAAGTAGTTTTCGTTGCGTCCCATTTCGTTTACCGATGACCGAATTACATACCATACTTAGCTTGTATAATTATATGAGCTTAAGGAAATGTTGTGACGAAAATTTTTGTGTCATACTAGAATAAACAGAATCTTACAGTTGTGATCATTTTGTTTTGAATTTATTTAATTCGTTCATTACTGTGTATAAATAAAAATCTAACTAAACTAAGACACAATAGCTAGAATACTTTATTTGAGACTCATAAACATTATATTGAATACACATATTGAACAAAAACAAAACATATTCAACTTCCATTAATACGACCATGTTTGTTCCCTTTCTCTATGTCGCTTTATTGAATTTAATCAATGTACAATTTTTTACCAACAGCTTTGTGTTGTTTAACGAATAGTCCGTTGTAACAAATAGCATTGTAACGAGAGTTGACTGTACGACATGCATATTTGATGACATTGGTACATATATTTTGACAACCTCTGTACATAAATATATAAAGCAAAATACAACAAAAAAATACGCTGATGTTATAAGTAAGAAAAAATACCAAACAAGATCTTATAACATAAATGAGGTGCTTAACTGATAACACAATTCCAAATACAAACTGAACTGTTAAGGTTGAACTAGTATTTTCTTTGCTTTCTACAAGCAAATTGCAACTTCCCAATACAAATAAATAGTACAGAGTAAAATGAGCATCTACGAACACATTGTTCTTTGTACACAGACTAGTTTAAATTGTACTATGGCAAGCTTGGATTGGTCCTGTACAGTTAGGATGCACCAACACTTCATATATCATGCTCGATTAAGCTAACGGTTCATTCTTGTCATGGTTTTACTCAATTACAAAAGGTTACATTAAGAAAATGTCAAGGACAAGACATGGGAGTTATCACAGACGAAGATTTAGACAGAAATAAAGGAAATACTCGGCGCTAAATTTGACGGATGTATACAACACCAAGGCCATAGACCCGCGTGTGCAATGCGGTTATCCTATACCACAAAAACGATTTTGAATTTTATTAGGCGCCTTTCCACACTCACATTTCTGCACCACTTTGATACGGGTCTTAACTTTTCACTACATGATGGTTTTAAGAAGTGTAAACAAACGGTAAAATCTGTTCAAAACATGATGTCCTCATCAAACATCTGGTAAACTGTTTTAATGACATTATAGACTTTAACAATGTTAGCCCCGCGGCAAAACAAAAAACCATCCGGAGTATTCATTATAGATGCGTGGCCTACAGGTTTTGAAACATGGAATAATATCAATTTAATTTCTAAAATGTAGCTTTATAACTTCAAAAACTAAAATTTATAAAGGCTATTGAGAGTATTTGTGAATAATCATACATATATAAATAAGATCTAGGCAGGAGAAGCTTAACATTCAATATGGACTAGAAATATAAATACTTAAAGCTATTAAAAAACGCAACCGAAAAGTGTCTGCTACAAATACTTAAAGCTATTAAAAACGCAACCGAAAAGTGTCTGCTATAAAAACTTAAAGCCATTAAAAAACGCAACCGAAAACATGACATAAAGAAGAAATAATTCTATATTATTTCATTAACATAATATCATAAACTTATTGAAGCATGAAATACGAATTATTGGTCTATAGTTTTAATACTGACGGTTGTATGCAACACAAAGGGCATATACATGCGTGCAATGTGATCCTATGACACAAGATCTACTATTTTAAGATTTAAGAGTGAATAAGTTGCTACATGGAACGCCAAATACATAAGACAGAGCGTCACCAAAAAGACCTCTGCGAAAACAACAATTCATAAAACATTAGACGCTTGAGAAGATTCAAGGGTACATACGTAAGGAAACTAATCTCTAATCTCAAGTATTTACTACACGATGGTTTAAAAAAAGTGTCAACAAACAATTTGTTCATGGCACATTAAATATCACATTAAATACCACATAAATATAACAAGAAATATCCACAAACAGAAGAGGTTAAAAATAAAAAGTATATTGAGAATATATGTGAAAATAAAATTTTAATAAAAGAGATCTATGCAGGAGAACAGATAACATTCAATTGAGACTAGAAGGATATACGTCAAACTATTCTTGACTGGCAACAATGCAAATTACTATGAAAACATGATACCCTGTAAAATACAAACGGACATGATGATATAAAGTCATGTTTGAGAAACACGAAAAATCGGTCAATGGCGCTACCGGGAATCGAACCCAGGTCTACGGATTGCCGGTCCGTTATGCTAACCCATGATGAGACATTAACGGAAGATTTTATCAAATTTTTCAAATAGCAAAACGTCGACTGTAGACAATGACATGACGAAAAGAATTGTAAAGAATTCGAAGGAATCTATCATATATATACCACTTATTTATTTATATGTGGTTTTATGGCGCATCGACAGCTTCGGTCAGTATATACCACTGCGTGGTAATACCTATTGGTATATTTATATAGTAGGACCGAGATCTGAAGGCACAATAACATTTACAAAACGTCATTGGTTGGATAAATCCATATCAAATTGTAGGAAAGTAGGATAATCATGATCATAGTGGCGCTGTGTCGACATTTGAATAAGACTGAGGTACAATCGAAGATACTCAAAGTTTCTTCCGTGGCGTAGTGGATACGCACATTAAATTAAACGCGGACCATCCGGGTTTAAAGCCTTGAACTCCTTGACTTTTCAATGACCTCTTTTTGTGCGAACATAGCATATTGTCCGTGGAAATGGTATGGGTGTATCACCAATAGCTAATTTTAAAAAATAGATAAAAAGTATGCGCAAACACAATTTAGACGGTCGAAAATATGGAAATGCGATTCTCCATCAGTTATTTACTTTCATTTTTACAGTAAAATAACTATATGTGTATTGAAACAAAACAAAAAGTCAAAATGAGCCAAATTTAGCTGCCAATAATAATTTATACGTATTTTTTTGTCAAAAAAAAATACAAATGAAAAGGCTACTCGAACCCGTAAACTCAACATCAAGGGACGGGTACTTATGTCACTGAGCTACTCGAGTCACAAACACAAGATGTATACTACTATTGACTCATGTTTTTATAACAATGTATCAAACATGCGCTTGTATGACACAGACTCTAATAATCCCCCTTTCAGGTGAAGTGTAATATTCTGCTAATTAGCACAGGTAAATATAAGTGTGCCATCAGATGTTGGCCCAACTATATGGACCAATGTAATTATGAGTTACATGTATTCGACCGACTACATCAAAACAAGATGATTATGCAAGGCCCAGTTAAATAATTTATTGATTTTTTTGTAAACAAACTTCTTTCAATTACTAGGAAAACATGAACCTTGCCTAATTCAAACGGACATGTAGAGACATTTACGGAAGATTTTTAAACTTTATAACCAATAATTTCACAAATTATCATAACGAACAAAGGATATCCTCGTACATGTCTGTATCAAAATAGCTTAATAACAATATCACAAATTTACTGCAGAAAATACTATTTACATGAAATTAAAGTACAACATGCAAAAATGTACATTTGTTTGCGTTCTGTATGCAACTGAACACTTCATCAAAATAATGACGAGAAAAACAAGTTCAAGAACACTGAAAAGTGGCGGTGTCTTCTTACATGATTTAGAAGTTTTATTCACGGAAACTCCGAATTGTTAATTAAATAATTATCACTAGTGATGGCGCGATTATCGAAAATAATCGATAAATCGTCGCTGGACATTATCCATTATGAACTACAATAATCTATTGTAATCGGAAGTGTTCTTTCAATAAGATAATACTATATACATTCACATTTTACAGTTATGGAGAATTGTATTCACGCAAATACAAATATACAAAGTAAAAATACAAAAACAATATATATTGAATGATACAATGATCTCATGATATAAGAGTAATGTTAAACCCCATCGATGTTAAATTTTGTAAAATAAATAAATAACGTTGTACAAATGAAATTAATTGTCAGCATTATACTTACACTAAAAAAACTAAATATTTTGATTATTTCTGATTCGATTATCGATTGTGAGTTTTCAAACCGACCCGATTATGAATTTTGTCATATTATCTATCACTAATTATCACGGCTGCACTTAGCAACTAACTGTAAGATATCAAAATATTGAGCGCAAAAGCTATACTTTCTATTTAATTTAATTCAACGTGAGAAATGGAGTCATGAATATATACCAGCTAAATTTTAAAACCGTAAAATATTGTAACATTATATTGAATCTAAATTGTAGTTACCGGAGAACTATTGAATCGGATGACCACATTAATGCAACATATTTAAAAGAGAAAATAAATCCTAGGACAATCATATATTGCACAGTTTTTTTCTTATTGCTGAAGCGTAAATAACATTAACGCTGTGTAACAATGCAAGCCAAACAAATCATATATTAAATAATAGTTTATTCATCTTGCATCATGAAGATATGTTAAAATATGACTTATTCATGGGAACTATGATATAGACTCGTAAATTTTCAAGTGAAAATATACCACGGACAAATATGTCCGTGATTAAACAAAGAGATTATGAATTCGTCAGGGAATGAATGTTGTTTTAGATCATTAACCGCGTATAATACAGTTAAATATAGAATTGAGTAAAAAGAGGAGTAAAGTTGCGAAATTTCAAAGTAAAAGAGAAAGAATAAGTTGCTACAGGGAAGGCCACATACATAAAACATAAGGCACTTGGTGCGGCTAAACGGTACATACGTAAGGGAACAGAGGCGCATGGAATGGCCTGGCAAAAAAATAGAGTAGGTGTCAACCTGCTCTCGTCAACATAGTGTCATATTATGAACAATGATAATAAGACACATATAGATAAATATATATACAGAAGAAAAAAACCATTCATTTTAAAGACCAATCTCTTAAACAAGTCAATAATATCACAGTATATTGTAAAGACTGACCTCTTTAATAACAACATGATCTAACAGTGATTTCATACTGTCAACACTGTTCAAGTAATTGATGTAAACTGGTTGAACGTCATTGCTGTCAATACCAATGTGTTGAATATGATACATTGACTGAGTTACATCCTGGCGCATTGTCATAAATTAAAAACCGAAAATGGTTTGTTTGTGCATGGCCTATTCTGCATCGGGCATTAGAACAAAATGTTTTCTCTAATATATGTCAAGAAACATATAATCATTACAACAATGACTTTGTGACTGATAAGTAATACATTGCCATTATTCTTCTTTGGTGTCGTATCTTTTTTCTTAGTCCCAGGCATTTTTGTGGTAGTTGAAGTTTTAGCTTCGTGTGGCCGAGTTCCATCTTGATTGCCAATGCATGTACCATATATTGTAAGCGTGACATTGTCAACTTCAATAGGTTCTGAAATTTAAAACTCATATCACTTATTCTGGATATACCTGATAGTGTGCGAGATATATAGGAAGATTGGAATGGTGATATTGCATCGCAAATAACCCCCACACTCCATTTATGTTTATTTATTTTTTCTTATTGACGCATATACTTATGCACAAAACTACTTGTTGCCTGAAATAACCATTCACTTATCGCACCAAGTGTTGTCTTTATTCTTCCCAGTCCTTTCAAAATAGCAAATACATAAACAATTACATACCTTGAAATGCATCATAAAACTTCATTACTACCGTCCAATCGCCATATGCAGCCTCATCCCAAAAATGAACTGATGACAAGAACACATTTGTCGGATTTACGGACAATTCCTTCAATGATAAAAGTGACATAAAGAAAAAACATACTTCTCATCACGAATACAATCAATATCTGCAAAATCATGGACGTGTTTTCTAACCATTTGAATTAAAACTTTAAAACTTATAAACTTCATGGAAATGTCCCTCAGTTTGATTTAATGTTGCCAGTTATTAATATGACCTTAATTTTGCCAGATTCATGGGCATGTCCTTCGTTTTGATACTTTTCGAACTTCATGCTTCAATAGAATGAAAATGACCATCAATTTACTTAATTTTGCCAGCGTCATGGAAATGACCTTCTGTTTGATTTAAGTTTGCCAGTTTCATTACAATGACATTCATTTTGCCACAGTCATAGGCATGTCCTTCGTTTTGAGTTAATTTTCTTTTTTAACACAATGTCCTTCCATTGTACCTAATTTGACAGTTGGTATATGAGCTCATTATCTGGAAAGGTCACTGGCACTGAGAGTCCAAAAGAAAACGATAGGTTGAAGAGAATTATGACAATAATAAAATATTTTCAAAGGTCGTGTACCTGCTTTATACTAGAGTCAACCAAGACAGATATAGTACTGCTTGGAGCTTTGATTTCCATTCTAAATGATTCATCTTTTATCAGCAACCTTGTTCTCACTTCAACCTCTTCCACTTTTGTCAGGCAACTTTTGTCAACTTCCAGTGTACAAAGATAGGGAAACATAAAATTGTGTATATGCCACGAAGATAACCTGAAACAAGAAATGCGTTCGATAAACACATGCCTCCCCCAAAGTTTCATATGGCATGATTGAATTTCTACGAATGTGTTGTTTTGGCCACTATGCCTTTCGGACATGACTTTGTGTCAGATAAGGCCAAAGTTTATCTCTAGCTAAATGTCTGCTTGTCACCTTCTATATTAAGAGATGTACTAATGGAGTTTTGAATATTTTTACATGTTCAAATTGATAGAAACTTTGAAGAGCGAGAATGTATTAAACACTCTTTTTATACGTGATCTCTATTGATGTGGAATGGTCAAAATGCATTCCATGAACTTTCATTAGTTCATTTGTGACTTACTACAACTAAGGTCATAAATCCTGGATGGGGGGGAATCATGAACCAGACATAAAATGGAATGTAATGACCTTTGAATGTTATGTTTGACATTGGCGTTGAAATTAGGGTCTTGCAGCTTGAGTGTGATATGCTTTCATATGATTAAAAAGTTCCTCGACAGATGAATGCCTGAACACGGAATATTGGACAGACGAAAGTATTAACAGGCGGAAGTGTCTAGAACAAAAGAAATAAAACAATATAACAAATAATCATGGTATGACATTTAAATGGCAAAATACTTCATTTTCACTTAATAAGTGTTGCAGAATAAAAGTGCAGAGTCACTGATTGTTCTCTCTGAACATAAATAACATCATCATTTATGGAAGAAAAACAATGTTATTTTAGAATAAAAATAATGGTTTGTATCCAAAAATGTATAGTATTGATTATAACAGTCTTCAAAACATTTGGTTAATATATATTATTTAAATTCTAATATGAATCGATAAAAGTAGCAAAGAATTCACGCCAATACCTTTTTATGAAATGGATCAGCGTCTTTGAGCAAAATGGTTGTACTGGCACCCAAGTCTCTGCCAATGTCACAGCTTTTAAAGCATTCACTAATCCAAAACCAAACTGTTTATGAACTGCAAAAGAAAATAAGTTTTTATTCACAAATCTTATGAGTAAGGCTATTAAGAAACGAAGTTGCAGAATACTAAAGCTGAATTCAAATAAGATTGCTTTATAACAAGCTCACAGTTAAGGACGGAGTCACATAACTCACAAACTACTTTGTCATAAGTTTGACACTTCACTTACAATTAAGTTGCAAGCCAGATAATCCTTACATCAATAGAAATCTGTAATAAAATGGTTTACCAACTAATCATATTTAACTTCCCTGTCATGTGTGTCCATCAAAAGTGCTGTACTGGCTCTTATTTTGTCATTTGTTTAAGACATTCTGTTATGTCTTTTTTCTACTCTCCTTAGTTGTGTTTGATATCCAGCCACTCAATTCCCTATCGACCCATTCCCATAGATGTTTGCCCTTGCACTTCCTCTACCCATAGTGTTTAGGGTACTTATGTTTCTGCGAATCTGTGTGGGGAGGCATTGTCTTGTGAATGTGGTGTTCCCTTTACCAATCCTTTCTTATATTTCAATATTACAAAACCATGAATAATGTGTTTAAAAGTAACTTACAGTAATGACCAGCTCCATTTTGCTTGAATTTTTGTGATTCTTTCAAGCCTGTATGATCTGATGCTCGAACAAGAATATGCAATCAGTTGTAATTGATTCAATTAGAATACAAGATATCTGAAGAAGCGATGGATGCTTCCCCATGTATGTACATGATTGCAGTTGAACTATCAACGACCATGATGAAACAATATGCGCATTTCTTCTTCATAGTGACTCTCCACATGCACGTTCATTCAGTTCCGGTTGGTGTCTGCTAAGAAGTAGCACAGACATGAAAGTTACTCTACATTCTCCATATGAAGCAATAAGCAAAGGACGATAACTATGTGAAAATGATCGAACCAGAACAATATGCGCATCTCCTCTTGATAGTGAAGCTCAAAGTAAAGTTTCATAGCGCAGTCACAAACACGGAATAACGAGCGAAAATGCAGACGGACAAAGCGGCAACATAAGGATGAGCATAAAAGTCGGGATGGGCAACCTTGACATCTACCGTGTCCTTATAATGAGAGTTTCAGTATACAGTTTCATGGTGCAAACATTAATAACTACATATTTTAAAACAAGTCTTGATCATAACACTTTCAACAATATATCCCTTTGCACATTTACCCACAAAATTCAAAAGTGGCTGATATTGTTTACGTAAGTGACACTATATTGTGAGAAAAAAACAACGGAACATTACTTGGCTTCCAAAGTTAAAGCAATAATTGCTGACACTTGGGCTGTAGCTGCTGATACACCCTCAAAACTAGTGACACACCTGTTGTCCAATGTTGTTGTCACCTGAAAAACAAAGACAAACACCCTTTCAAAGATTAAGGCTGAGACTTTCGGTAGCTTGAAGTGTGAAATGGTTCACATTATATACTAGCACTGATATAAATTTCACTGACCTTGTTCTAAACTCGAGTTATTTACCTCATGACCTGTGTACCTTTACAAAAAGCATTCTGTTAGCTTGACACTATTATTCTAAAGCACAAAAAGCTGATTTTAGTCATCAAATTGAAAGTAGATTTGGACAGATCGGAGAGGATTTTCTAAGTTGTCATTTTGATCTTGCACACGATATTAAATTTCATTATATCCAAAACGTTATTCATGCGTGTTTTCATTTCGGAAATCTTCACTTCAATAGTTAATGCCAAGAGTTTTCAGAAAAAAAATGTCAAAGTGTCAAATGTCTTTTTTTTTGCAAATTAAGTCAAAATCCGTGAAATAAAACAAGTTGCGTCATTACTTATCGATGATGTAAATAAGTTTGTTTACATACATTAAGAGCATAAAATATGTAATACCACTTTATGCACTATATCTCATTCCCTAATCAAGTCATTTTAGTGCCATTTCCAGCGAACACATATGTCATCTAACAGTAAGATTCATTAACATACAGCATAATATCTCATTTCTGACCCCAATTTTGATTGATTTTGACCTACATTTTAGACTAATCAAATGCTGAGTATGAAGCGCGTAGTTTAAATATGAACGAATCAGACGATTTGATTGGTTGATATTTCAGTGGAGAGGCACGAATTGGTATGTCTCAAAAATATAATTTCACCTTTTACCAAGTCTTTATTAAAACTAAATGCAAGAAGAAACGAATAAAGTTGTCTAGTATAAGATTTCCTCTAGTTTTCCATTAATAGCTTCAGATAAAATATGGGGATTATCTTGTTCTGTTATTCTTGTTTATGTTTATGCAATAGTAATATATGTAAACACATTATTGTCTATCAATAAAAACTTCTACTGTTTGAAGTAAATTTCCACAGACTGCAAGACATCATTCCATCTCCACCGTTTACCTTTATTAAAATATTTATTGTTTAAGCAACAGTGACATTGTCCTTGATACCAGCAGTCCCACATGTAATGCAACACTATGTCTCCATGCAAACTACCAACATATTAAGCTGCATCAAAGTATTTCATTCTCAATGACTTTAGTTCAATGTACTCAGCTTAATCCCAGCTTTCAAAATACTGTCCCAAACTAGATCTCAACAAAACCTCTACTGGAAATCGAAACTATAACGGATGCAATAAACTCTTGCATTTTGCAAAATGTAATAAATGTTACTTTCATAATCACGAAAACTTACAATTATAGTTCTTACCATTTTTGATGACGTTAAATTATTTCCGTCAATGAGACCAGATGTAATGACACTTGCATCTGCAAATGCTGATTCCGGAATTTCACCACCTTTCCTCATTCCACCCACAGTAATTGTGTAGATAGTATTTGCCAAGCCATTTCCTAAAGGACCAAATGGTACACACAGGATAGTTCCTTGTCCATTTCTCCCCTGAAACAGATCGTGTATCAATACAAAAAAGGAGGACAGAAAAAAACTCATGTATGACACCATGCATCTAAAACTTTTTAGAAACATTGACCCCTCTTTCGAAACTTTTTTAATGGGGCTTTGAAAGAAAGATAACACTTAATGTAACAAATGGGGAAACATGGAATTGGCTGGCTTACTATCAAAGAAATGGAGACTTTTGGAAAAATAAACAGACAGGACCACGTTCTGTTCTAGATATAACAGTCGAGAAAGACCGAAGAGGAGCACATATGTAGAACCATCGACCTTCTGTTAGCCAAATGGATGGCTTCCTCACTTCCTCACAAATTCTATATCCTGGGGGAAATTCGAAATCACAAAGGTTGGGTCAAGAGAGTTGTTGTCAGGGACCATAACCACTCGGCCCCGGAAGCCCCTTTGTTCAGAAATATACCTTTTGTTAATTTTTTAATTTTGTTGCAGTGCCATTATATTTTCTTTTCTCCACATTTGAATTTCATTTACTAAAACACATTCTGTCACTTTGATACTGATGTGTTTCATTCCGAAAATAAGCTGATTTCAGACATCAAAACGAAAGTAGGGATTTTGATAAGTCCTCGCTTTGATAACGAATAGGGAATGACATCATTAGGTTTCATTACGTAGAAAAAGTGTTGTTTTTATGTAAAAACGTGTCTCATTCAACAGTTCATGCCTACAGTTATTCAGTGACAGCATAGTACCTTAAAACACGTTAGGAGCTAAATGTCTTATTTATTGTAAAGTATGTCAAATCCATCGAAATAAGAAACATTTTTATCAGCAAGATGGTCATTGGTAACTAAATATATAAATACGTTTTTGATATACAAATGTACATTTAATTACTTCAAATAAATATAATATTGCTTTATGAATATAAGAAGCCAAACTAGTATCTAATATTAAAACCATATGTTTAATACTCCCTATAGTTGTGTCAGTGATGTACGTACCGTTGTTGCTGCTTTTCTTATTGCATTATCGGTAAACTGATCCAAACTATCGTATTGATCTGTTGGAGACCATGCCATGATCATCACAGAAACATCAATACAGTCCTGAAGAATTGCCCTTGCAAATACATCTGATGAAGCCCAGTGGCTTGGAGATAAATGGAAGTGTCCATATTTATCTTCGACATTAAATATCTTACGCACTGGAACAAAACAGAGAGAAAAACTTATCATGATGATCATGGTTAGTACTACTCTGTGTTGGATGTCATGAAACGAGCGTTCATACTGTATATGTGTCTCACGTCTCGTTTGTCAGTTTAAAGCAGAACTGATCCACTAAACACCCAATATTCAGTATTTTTAAATTACACATTATTATATGTACGTATATCAGTATTGTATTGTTTTGACTTACCAATTAATGTAGCTTTATATGCTATTCCCGCACTGCATAAGTTATTTCCTTTCGTGGCTGCCACAATACTGCTGACTTGGTTCCCATGACTACAATAGAAGAAAAAACATTCAAGCTAAATGAAAGATTATCATGTTACATTGAACTTCTTGAGAACGTTAGAATACAATTTTGATCAGTTTCCATGATAATGGGCTAAACAATTTTGGCTATTTCCCTTAGAACGGTCTCGGATAATTCTGGTAAATTTCCCCCCAAGTACTTTCTAAGACGATATTGGACAATAATACTCTTTGAACTCTCTAAGACTAAATTGGAGAATTTCACTTTGAACATTGTAAGACGGTTTTGGTAAATTTCCCTTAAAATGTTCTCAGACTATTTCAATTGATTTCCCGTAGAACTTTCTATATGTTGGTATCGAATATACGTAATCTTTCTAACAGGTGCTGAGCAAATACGACTACATGAATTATGTTTAAAACAATGTCCGGAAAGTTAGTTTTATATTCATGAATTGTATTGTATTAAGAAAATAAAGTGTGTTTGTAAAAAAAACATTTGTTGCAATGAAGTGCAAGACTTTACTTACTCAGTCAAGGGCGAATAATCAAAGTATTTCGGCGTCACGTTAGAGGTGTTATCTATAAAGTTATAGCTCCTATCTGTGTCCTACAAACATGATGTGTATTTTTATAATAAGCAACACTATCAGAATTTTCGAACTAACTAGAGCCATCACTTAAGGTGATTAATATCCCCGCAATACAACTTTGTCATACAGACTCTTTACAAAATACAATACAAATGAAAGATCTTAGCACAAAGATAATGTAAAAACAAGAGGACGATGAAAGCCCTATATCCCTCAGCTTAGTATATTGCAATGTTGGCCTCAACAGAGTCTAGGAGGATTTTTATTGATTTAACCTTGTGACCTACTTTTTGATTCCACATTACCCAGTACCACACACTTGACTTTCATGAAGTGTGAGTAGAAAATCTGGCCCCTAATACACAAGGATTTTATGATATAGACGTATGTCCACATTTCTGACCCAGTATTTAAGTTGAAATGCATTTCATTCAGACAAACAACCTCATCAAGCAACTTATTATCATGCAGATCAAGTTAAAAAGGTTACCTGTAGAGTGTAAACAAGCTACATTGTTGACGACGGTCGATGGACGACGACAGACACAGGGCAATCCAAATAGCTCACATTGAAAACTTCGTGTTCAGGTGAGCAAATAATAAGTAAAACCCTTCTACAAGATACGTGGATTATTTCCTTAAAGTTTCCTGAAATTCTGCTGTAAACTGAGGTAGTACCTTTATACCAAATGTTTTCGATAGAATCCAAGATGACCGCTAGTCAGCCATCTTCAATGTGAGCAAAAAAGAAAAAAAGCTATGTCATGGGCTACAATTTTTGTGTGTACTTCATTTGCGGGGGTATAAGAAGCTACACAAAATCACATGCATAAATATAATGCAAATTTTCAAGACTTGTGAAGGGTCAAACTCAATTTAAAACATAATAATGCATGTTAATTTGTATACAACTAAAATAGATCGAAAATAATACATCTTACCAGTTAGTACAGTACATGACAATTTACAGACAATATCAGGTGAAAGGAAAATACCAAGCATTACCATGCAACAAATAGTTTACAGAAAATAAAACAACTTGAGGAACTATTTACAAATACGATTATCACACCCTAGTTACATTTAGAGCAAAGAAACATGCACTTACGAAAACACTAGTGCTATAGATGTTTAAATAGTATCTGAATTCCGTCATCTCGTTCAGGAGTGTCGGTGCCAGGAAGACAAATAATGCATGCTACTACGACAAATTATATATTTGTCATTGTGACAGTGGGTGCCGACAAGTCTTGTCAAGAATTTGTTTTTCTGACCTGCTGATGGGGCGCCAATACGTTCATTCACATTGGTCGTTTTGGTGCCCCAACCAGAATGACAAATACCTTTTTTGTCGTATAGGTGTGCTTATTTGTAGGAATGAGATGTCAGAAATCAGCCACTATTTAGTCATTTTTTAATAGACATTAAAACTACCTACTTAATTTCAAAGTAAAAGTGGAATATCTTTGTAAAAAGTAAGTCAGGGTTAAATAAATAGGTTGTATATGATAACTTTACAATGCTACAAATGTGTGTGGAATTCAAAAGCATTCTGTTCGCAATTTATAAAAAAGATTGCTTCAAGAAAAACAAATGTGGAAAGGTTAAATAGCCAACAATAACCGCAAGAAAAAAAACTGAACAATACATACATGGTTACTTACACTATTTCATCCATGACAACATGTTAAATACAAGACAAAGATATTTATATAAAAAGAGGAACTTTTTTTGATTAGTGAACTGAAAACAGTGTTAAAAAGCACTTTCAAACCAAGAATGTTAAGCTCACTTCACAGTAAAACCTTCATAACATTCCAGAACACAAATGTTTATTTTAAATTAAGTTACGTAAGAAACTTATAAATATTCCAAAAAAAATGTAATGCTGTTTTATATGTATTTATGTCAAGAAAGTTAGAATTCAAATATGAAGAAGATGATAAAGATGAGATTATTCAAAATGAAACACCTAACTACACACAGTACTTACGATATTTTGCTTCAAATCTTCGAGGTCCACGTTCACACCCACATCCAAAATGGCGACAGTAACCTTTTTCCCGGAGTATCCACGTGCCCAAGCGTTCTCAACTCCTAAGCCGTAATAATGGACACACACTAGATTTGTCTATAACACAGAAACAAAACATATTAACAAGATGTTTGTTACATGTAAAAATAATGATACCACATCAGGTTTTCAACATTTCTCTTTTCGTAGGCTTCATGCCTAGTTACGCAGCAAAAATTATTTGTCTATTCCTAAATTATTTATTTTGACCATTAACCGCACAGCGCCATATAACACACTATGCTAAGCCGCAAGTAAGTGAATTACAATGTTTGGTGACAATGTGATGTGTAATAGTAATAAACATTATGATTTATATTATAATGATGTCATATTTCATTTATTTGATCATAGTATTCTTAGATATCCAGTTATTATTGTTATTGTTTAAAGTTTGACTTATAATCAATATTAAAAATAAATATTGCTAACAAGATCTCTTGACACGTTTTTCAACGAGCTTTTAGTATAATGTTTATTTTATTGTGTATTATATCAATTTCAAGCATAGATAGACAATTTATTGCAATTCAGTAGGTCTGTGTGAACATAAATACAATACATACAATTTCATATAACAGATGTAACAAGAGAACAAGAGGTACATGCAAACATGACAAAAACACATTATAGACACCACAGCACAACACAATCCAAACAGGGTTAGTTTTAAGATACTCCATGGAACATATTATGTTAGTTCCAGAGCAAAGGTTAATGCCTACAAAGTCCCAAACATAATCCTAAAAGACATTATCATATGTTATATCCTACTATATCAAGTATGGTTTACAGATATAACTTCATTTAGTCTTACAACATTAGCGTACGGCATGTAGTAAAAAAATAGCGGAAAACCTATCAACTGTCGATTTATTTAAAATCTTATCAGCAGTAGTTTTCATTATGTCAGGTATAACCCTTCTTTTAAAACTTATTTATCATTTTAACAAATAACTTGAGGTGTCATTTATTTTTGGTCAGATCTTTTGAATATGACGTCCCTAACTATAAATTCTATATGAAATAAAAAAGGTTGAAATTGGAAATCAACGATTACTGGTCGTTTAAGATCGAACCGTACAATCTTCATGTTATGTATAGCCGAACACTTTGCTTTGAGGAAGTTGAAATATTAAGCGAGAGAACGAAAGGAAACTGGAATGAATGTCTCGATTATGCTACTTGGATAGATCTATGAAAACGACACAGCCCCTCACATAGGACTATTATTTCACCTCCAACACTCCGTAAAATAGATGTTTCGAAAGTTTGTTCATTAAATATTTAATGGATCTACCAAGTGATTATGCGAATTCAATATATAATTAACGATTAAAATTTCCCATTGTTCATTAAATATTTAATGGATCTACTAAGCGATTTGTTTGTCACATAAGTATATTATTCATATATAGTACATCTGTCAAGTAAATAACACGACGTGGGCATAAGTGTTAAGTACAGTATTGTTAGACCTACGTATCTATGGCGATAAATATACATACATGTACATCTTTTCACATATACATTTTTACATTCGCTAGTTATATATTTATTACAGCTTGAATATAGATAGATATATTCATCTGCATATTGAACACTGAAAATGTTTTTTTACAAAGCAGCAATAATCATTTTTACAGTAATATTGTAATAAGCAGCGTGTGTATATGCACTCAGGCTATTCAGTATAACTCAGTTTTGCTTTCGAATAATTGTTTAAGCCTGAACATATTAGGACGTGATCAGTAATATTTTTATTTATTTTTAGATCAGTATAAAATGAACATTGTAAATTCAACATTTTCTGTCGTCTATTTGAATGCTTCTTTGTTTATGCTATCTACCCGGACTCTATTTTCTAATTATTAGTCTCGTCGTCGGGATTCTTAATTTACTGATAATTAATACTCTCTAAATATATTTTAATGGCATGTGACAAACGTCTTATATCATATTATCACTTATTGTTAAGTAATTACAGATTAAATCATTAACATAATATTTCTCATTGTTTAATTATAAAGAGTTGACAGTGCTCTGATAAGGCTGACTCAATATGTATGACTAGGTAGATAAGTCATTTTTATTAGTAAAAATAATAAGTGTTAAACTTATTATCAAGTATAATAATTTCACTTTGTGAATTTACTTTATGTTAGAATAGCCAAATAGTACATTTGAACGTGGTGTACCTAATTACATTTGAGTAATAGATATTGATCAACTTTGTGAAAAAATATACAAATTTGTCATTAAACGACAATAAACATTTATCAAGTCCCTAGTCATAAGTAGCATCATTGGTAGCCATAGAGACCAATAGCATCTGACAAGCGGCATTAGTATTCACATCGCCTAGGTCGTTCATGACCACATTGTTCTTTAACATCATAATAATACTCTTCAATTTCTCAGATACAATTTTAGTTAATATCGTTAACACATCGGTAATTTTCAAACTATTTTATACAGATAAAAATGTATGTGTATGATTGTGGTAAATATATAGTACATACTGGACGTAAATCTTTGAAGAATTGTTTACTGGCGTCTTGCTCGAATGTGTGATCAAATGTTAACATTGATTTCACAGCGTGTATCTAAAATAGAAAAAAAGATATTGTGATAGTGTTTCCTGTTATTGTTTGTCAACGTTCTAAAGCTGAAATGTGAGTAGAGTCAATGGCAGACTTCAGTAAAAAAGAGGTGTAAAAGATTCCTGAAGTATAAAACGTGCAAAACATAATTTAGCGATATTCAAACACTACATGGAATATACTTTGAATGGTAATCAGTTCAGAAAAGGAAATTGTGAGATTTTGTGAAACTTTAACTCAAGATTAGGGGCGTTTCTGCTACTGACTGCCCCAAGGCAATAGTCATATCTTCACCCATAACTAATGTTTGTGTCTTGTCCTTCTTGTCGCTTCGTAAACTTTGGATATACATATATTTTCAGTTCTCTTATTGCTTTTGGAGAGGCTGCGTACTTAGTCTGTGACATTTAGACCATTTGGTAGACCTAATGGGGCGAATATATATAAGTTTGCATATAAACAGTTTGTAATGACTACGTTGGCTTATTTGTTAATGTAATCATTATTTTACAACATCTCTATATATGAATTAATGAGCACGAATTAAATCACCTAAATTAGGAACAGACTTTACATAATTATACATCAGTATATTCACCTACCTTATTTCCAAACTGTTCCATTCTAAATAATAATTGTCTTTCAGCTTCGGCAGCCTGAACTACGGCTATCTACAAAATACACAAGTGAGAAAACATTTAGTTAAAGCATAAGTGTACTGTGTTCCATTATTGGAATGCATCGAGACAAATTATGAAAAAAAAATATTGCTACAATTGTATGGTTAGTGAACCAGAATAACTAATCTAACCCTTTACTGAAAAGCCATTGTCTCGTCAGAAAATCGCTGTTTTGTTTCCAGTATACTTAATTTTCAATGTTTATTTTTTTAGAATTGCTTCAATCAAATGTCAACAAGAGATGTTTGTAAAACATAATGCCCCCTGTGAACTTGACCTTTGACTCCATGACCCTATCATTAGGGTTCATCTGCTACCCGCGATGAATGCGTGGACCAAATTTGAGGATGATAGGTCAAGGGATTCTTGAGTTATTTATCGGAAACGGTTTGTGAACAATTGACCCATGTAAAATTGACCTTTGACCCCGTGATCCCATAATCATTTGGAATCCTCTGCTACCCGAAATAAATGCGTGGGCCAAGTTTGAGGATGCAATGTGAAGGGGTTCTCGAGTAATTGATCGGAAACTTTTTGTGAACAATTGACCCCTGTGACCTTGACCTTTGACCCTGTGAGCCCAAAATCATTAAGGTTTCTCTGCTAACCCAGATAAATGTGTGGACCAAGTTTGAAGATGCTAGGGCAAGAGGTTCTCGAGTTATTGATCGGAAACGGTTTTCGAACAATTGACCCCTGTGACTTTGACCTTTAAGCCCGTGACCCCAACATCAAAAAGCGTTCCTTGGCTACCCAAGATAAATGTGTGGACTAAGTTTGGGGATGCTAGGTCAAAAGGTTCTTGAGTTATTGATCGGAAACGGTTTGAGAACAATTGACCCCTGTGACCTTGACCTTTGAGCCCGTTACCTCAAAACCAATAGGGTTCCTCAACTACCCAAGATAAATGTGTGGACCAAGTTTGAGGATGATAGGTCAAGGGGTTCTTAGTTATTGGTCGGACACAAAAAGGTTACGGACGGACGGACATGTGCAAACCAATATGCCCTCTCTTCTTCGAAGTGGGGCATAAACAAATTTTATATAACTTGGCCTTATTCACTAAACACGCACTTAGCCAGAGAAATACCATACTTAATATATAATTAATTGAGTTTATTCCCATTTCTTGTAATATTCGTCTGTAGGTATGAAATATGTAATTTATGTTATTCATTAATAAATGTATTTATTTTTCCACATCACATGATGATGTTTGCGTATATATTTGCTAGTGGCGATGAAAGACAATAATAAACTTTGTGTTCTGTAAAACTAACTGTATAATGTATGTAACACTTTTTGTGACTGTAAAATATTTAGAGAAATAGATTTTTCCACCAATAATTTAAATTGTACTATAGATATAGAGAATCTCGGGTTACTGTCCGGTGAGAACAATGTTATCAGGCGAGGTGATATCGTTTGTGGTGGCGAGCTTTAGCGAGTCACCACGAACGATATCGCCGAGTCTGATAACATTGTTCGAGCCGGACAGTAACTTGAGATTCTATTTATCATGAAACTTAATTTTCCGAGCATGTTTTAGTGTGTCTTTACCTAAAATTTAGTGTTCAATCCGCTAATAAGTAGTCCGTCAATTTGTGGGCGGAGCTTAAAAGTGTTATCATGCTACTAGCAGCCTATTGACCTGAGAACACTTTATGTTATCAGGTCATGTGTTATCAGTCTGTTACCATGGTAGTTGCATGATAAATAGAAGATACTGGATGATCATTATCTGTTGTGCCTTTCTCCCATACTTTTTATGTTGTTTCGTCTAGAGTACTTACAAAACTGGTAACGTTTGGCAAATAGGAAGTTATAAACATATACAAAGACATACAAAACATATTTAAAAAAAACATTATTTATACCCAAACAGAAACTAGTGAGGCTTTTAACAATACATCTCGTTACCTAGACGACAACTTAAATATTAACAACCTGTACTTGGTTTTCCGGTTTAACTGTATCTATCTATTTGAATTACAACCTATTGAAGTTTTATATATCAGATATACATGCTTCTTATTCTGACTTATACCAAGAGATAAACAATGTCAACCTAAATAACTTTCCTCTGCTTGAAGGTGATTTATTTGCTGAAATTTAATTTTTCTATTTCACTAATATATGTGCGAAGTTTCATGAAATACTCTGAAAACAATATGAGTTTGCTCCACAATTGAGAAAACCCAGGACAATTTGAAAACGAAAACGAAATATGCCATGCACTACAACTAATCATGTAGACTGTCTGTGTGAAGTTTCATGAAACTACTTCAACAACTGTAGATGAAGTATGGTCTACAATTGTTTTGAGAAAAAAAGTTGGCCATCTTGAAAGTAAACAAAAAAGAAATTATGACATGCGTAAATTCATCATGTAGATTATTAGTGCAAAGTTTCATTTAATATTAATAACGTGTTTATAATCCACCCAATGCATACCTCCCCGATCACTTAAAATATTTCAATGGTGGGTGATTGTGAATTACCATGCATTGTATATCTTGAAACTTCACATTTCACGAATAATAGATCAACCTAAAACCGGATTTAACACAGAATACACTTACCCCGACAATCATCGGCAACAGAATTAGCACTCCACAATAACTGAACCACATATTTTTCAAAACTTCGTTCCTTTGGAAAATGAAAGTCTGTCAAAACGAAACTTCACGTACGTCTTCCGTCTTAAACAGGAGTGTCTATCTATATCTATCAATAAACATGTATATATACATGTATGAGGTAGTTGGGATACCAGATGAATGTGTAATGTATATATAGCTGAATATTCAGAAATCACAACTACCACGTATTCTATGGCGATAAACTTGTAAAAGTTCGTGCTAATAAATAAATGTATTATATTATTGGAAAATAAAAACCGAATATACCCGAAAAAATTATATACATGGATTAAATCTATTTATTTTATGCTCCCCAATGAAATACCGAGATTTATCAGTGAAATATAATGATTGTTATTGATCTTTAGCTGTTGTACATGATGTGATATGCACTGAAAAAATCAATTTATTGGTTCATATCAACATCATGTAAAACAATTGCAAAGTCCATAATTGTTTTATAATATAGTTTGTAATTTCTACGTGAAAATTTAAATCAGGCTACTTTACCAATGGGTCAAGTATTTTATCAGATAATATCCACTTTTAAAACATAATTTAACATTCAACATCAGTTTTTCATAGTTTATTTAATATGTAAGTAACTATTCACCAATATAAAAAGACATCACAGTTAAACCTTGTTGTTTATTTTTCTATTAAATCCCTCAGAACGCAGCTGCCTCCAGAAATCATGCGTATACTAAAAATGTTATGAATGTAGTTTCTCGCGTTCTTACAACATTTCGTACAACATCGGATCACGCAGGGTTGGCTCATTGTTAGCAAGCACAAGACTGCCAATCTCGGGGATGTATGTTTGAACCCTCGCCAAAGTCTGGCAGGCAGGCGGGCGGCTAGGCAGGTGACAAGGCCAGGTCAGGTCAAGTCGAGTCGGTTCGGGTCAGGTCAGATCAAATCAAGCTGTAATTTAGGGCATAAACGAGGTCACCGGGTCCATTTCAGGGAAACATTTACTTTTATAAAACTTCATTATACATCAGATGCTTGCTGGTCCACATGAAATCTGGTCAGAATACTAACTAGCTCATGAATCTCATATGGAGCCAATATAGATCATCATCGACTGAACAAATACTAAAAATCTACTGAATTGAAATAAGCAGCAAAAGTGTTTTTGCTCACAATATCAAGGTTGCACACATATAAACCTGACATGCTGATAAGATGAATAACATTGCACCAGAAATTTGATCATTGTATATATTCATTTACCTTAGCATCTATTAATGTAAGTAGAAATATATCCTCTATTTGTTGTAAGAGAACGTTTATCATATTTCGCTTTTCCTATTTAATCTTGTTCCTGAATACTCTATTAGAAGATGGAGCGTTTAATCGTAGGCTGCATATTTGTTTTGTGTGCCGCAATATTGTGTTCAATTCAGAACATGTTAAGTTAAGTTGTTACATGTATGTTATATAATGACCTCACTCGGCAGGAAGTTTAGTGAAGAATGGTGTAATGTTATAAGAATCTTTCATTGGCTTCCTGTACATATATAAATATCCAGCACGTAGACTAATTTAGCGGGAACAAGTCTCTGCTGAGTAACCTGCATAAACACCCCAGTCCTGGATATTTTCATCACGCACGAAGCTAGCGATAGATTCTTTTTCTTGCATACCTTTTTTAAGATTAAATAAATCAACTAACTTTTCAAGGAATGAATACTTATTGTAAAGTTTTATTGTACATATTAATTTACGGTATTATTCATTGTTACAATGGGGTGTAAGATAGTTTTCCAACATCGGTGTAAACGAGGGAAAATCCTAGTCCGGTGTGCAAGAAAAATCTTTTAATAAGGAAACATGATCAATTTCAAGTTGAGATGGGAACTGTTCTTACTGACTTAGAGGAAAATGTGAGGAAACTGGAATCACTTATGTCAGACAGTACAATCAACAGTGAATATAAATCAAGGCTGACTGATCTTAATAAAAAAACTGACTAATATATACGTTATATACATTTTTGTGCTATCTATTGAAGCACTAGTGTTATACGGGCAGTCATGTGGTCATCTTCCTGCTTTTACATATCGCACGGAGTTTAAGTCAGTTTGACTTTAGCAGTTAGAGTAGATACCTGTTGACATGGTATATTTCACTATATAGACCATAATATATTGTCATGCATTCTTTCCCTTTATCCCACTTTGCATTTGTCTCTCTTTGACCCGGCTTCTTTATTATACAGAGAACACGAGAAACTACATTCTGAACACAACATGCGATAGAGGACATAACCGAATATTCTCGGAATATAATTATATAATGCTTTTCAATGAAATACCGAGATTTATCAGTGAACTATAAATTGATATTTCACTGTTTCAAAGCAGTGCAATTGTCAGTTGGACAATAAGTGCCGGAACTAACTTCTTACATGAACTACAACATACTCAACTAACAATAACTATAACACGTAACTTTGCGTAACACAATAGTTACTACTTTTAAATAATACAATAATTGTGCACAGCAAGCCATAAATACCTGTGAACAAGCTAGAACCAGTTTGTGTCCAAACCGAAACAAGAGATTATCCCCAATGTAAATTACCGAATGAAATAATAACCTCACTAGAACTCTAAATATCAAACACAACATCAATACATGCATAAGACTGAAAATATCACTTTAAAACACAAAATATTAGTTTAACACTATCCTACAGACTGTAAACTTTAACCGTATTTATACGATCTATATATATGTACAATCTACAGATGATAGAATTTGACCCTGATGTAAAATACTCGGGGTAAAAACGTTATTGATTATAAATATTATAATCAAAGCGATGAAAGCGCAGAAAGACTGGGGCAGACGAAGTTTCATGTGTTCTGTAAAGACTTGCCAACCAGAGATTGTAGAAGCATTGTATAGCCTCACTCGGGGATGGAAAGAGGGACTGATTCACTTACAAGCAATGATAATTTCAAAGTGTGCATGCATGACTAGTTTAAACTGGATCACCGATAAGACAGGTTTTAGTTTACCGGCTTAACTTTGAAACGATCTGTGTGTCGGCGAGTACTCGCACGGTCGTAACGTTTCTTGTTTTTGAACGAACCTTGTTATAAATTCATTTGATTGTCAGTTGGACAGGTTTGCAAGCAAGCATCACATATATGCGATATATCAAAATGAAACAGTTTTTGTGAGTTATGTCTGACCAATTTGAAACAAACTGAAACTATTGCTAACGATGCGGCAGATGAGTTTTCGGACAATACTCATTTCGGACATGTTGAAATGTTACCTTAATGTTTTGAATGCATAAACATGACAGATCGATCAATACACAATATCTGGAGTGCTTGCATCATGATGCATCATTTAATCGTCTCATCTCCATTATAGATACATGGTCACCTAGGGACCTGGTACAGGTTGATATTTGGTCAGTAGAAATATATACTGACACCAAAACGAAACCGTGCACTGACTTAGAAATAAAGTTTGTAACCATTTAGATAAAACATATAGACACACTTGGTAGCAAAATGTGACAGCTTTTATTGGCTACATGATGCATTATTCTTAAATTAAATTGAGGTCATTCTCGGTATAATGATAACGCTTGAATGACATAGGGGTGAAAAGTAACGCAGATGCTTTTTACAGCATTTTACTATTCTATGTAAACTCTGCTGTGTTTCAGTTCATCTGGTCTTTGTAGCTTTTCAGAATAATCCTTGTTGGCAGTACTGGTTGATAATTATTTCCAGGATAACTGGCTAGGTCAATTGGCCGCTGTATATAACTGAAAAAATGATGAAACCCTGCGTAAAACATGATGAAACTAAACAAAGATAGGTTATATGGAAACGTATATCTTTTTCGGCTAAACTCATGATCAAACAAATGCCGCGGTATATGTTAGACAGACCTGAACAGTATGCCGACACTAATATTTGCGGACACTATCCTATTCTGCGTATAATAAATGATTCCGGGTTTTTGTCATACATCGGGAGGTGTCAAATGTGACGAACTCTGCGGTGACTGTTTCCAAAATTACGGTTACTAAAGACATGAGGTAACGCCCCAGTCTAAAAAGTACGCACTACATCTAGCATAACAAATGGTTTACCAAGTCATTTTATGACAGGGTTGTATCACAGGAGGCTGTCAAGAGTGCTCTTCATTTATACTTTCTATAGTATGTGCTAAATATAGATATACTGAAGACGTGATAAAGGTAGAATTCTCTGGAAAGAATAAAGGGAGATAACTTTCTCCTTTACAAGTTTACAAGTTTTAAGTATGGATGTAATGTTAGGTATATAATTATATGTATAAATGTTGTAAATGAGCACACTAGACTAGGAAATTGGAGGGAATTGCATTAAATTTACAACCCTGATGAAATATTTTGTATGCCAGGTGGGTACCAGCAGTTTTCGGCGCAGCCTTACTAACATGGTTTTACTATTTGCATATCAGTGTTGTGTAAACCACTCAAATATTATGTCAACCACCAAGGCAATTTCTCTTCAACCGAACGTTTGTAACCTCGACGCGGATAAAGGGTACGTTACACCTTACCGAAATACGCTGAATTTACCGAAATCCAGTTTTGATCTGGAGTGACCCGACATCTTAACATATCGGCATTATTTTATGTTTCACAACAAATCTTAAACTTCAAATTGCACTCACCGTCAAAAATACTGGTAACATGTGTTGTTTATGATCATGTAAGCTGACTGAGTGTATGAACTTTTCAAGACTTGTTTCAGAAACTAGGACCTAAATGAAAAATGAAGCTGGCGATACACGATAGAATGCCTCAGAACGCAGCTGCGAAATATGTATTTCAAATATGAAACGTTTTATTGCAGAAAGGAATGATGCTTTTATCACGGGTTTAAGTTTAGGTACTCATAGTTTGACTAGCCCCGTGATAAATAGCGCGCGGACCTAATAGCGAGCATAACCAAGTGCGCGAGCGATTTTTTACTTTTACGTCGCTAAAAGCAATGTTGTGTTTGTCAGTCCTAATTTACATATAATTTAAACGTACACAAAACATTTTCGTCGACGTTTTGGACAGTTATTGAAACAATTTGTCTTTATCACATAATAGTAAATGAGGATTTTAATCGAAATACGTGAAACGTTGTCAACTTCGTTGTTTAATTATACATGTATAAACTTTCGGAAACAACTCCGATTGATCGTATAGTGATTGTTTACTGATTGTATCAGGTTACAAATTTACTTAAATTCATTAAGTACTATTCAAATAAAATATTCAAACTCAAATTCATGAAAGATTACCGAAAATCGAAAGTTTGACATCATTCATAATGTAAAACACTTTTATCAACTGATGTACAATTGTTTTGTCAGCTAGGGGTGTAGACAATATTTAATGAGCTTATCCTATATATGAAAGTCAATATGTTACATCAGTTAGCATATGCAAACGGTAATCATTTCGTGTTGCAAGTTTTTGTGAATTAATGATAGGAACAATGCAGCTTTCCACTTGAAGTTGTATAAATGATGGTAAACACCTTGATTGTTGAGGCTGGAAACAGAAGTGTGGTGACGTTGATCTTGATGAAAGAAATGTTTATCTACCCCAGAACAGTTTGAGGAAAATAACGGAAATTACCAGAAAGTGTAGGAATTTAACGGTAATTGCCGAAAATGCCGGAATATGAAGCAGATTCCCGGAAAATATCGGAGATAACCGATAAATACCGGAATGTAACGGAAATTACCAGAAAATGCCGGAATTTAAAGGAAATTGCCGAAAATGCCGGAATATAAAGTAGATTCCCGGAAAATAACGGAGGCCAACGAAAATTGCCGAAATGTTACGGAAATTACCAAAAATTGCCGAATAAAACGGAATATACCGAAAAATTCTGGAATAAAATGGGGATGTCACTCAAAAAAAATAACTCGGTAAGAGTGACTTCCCTATATAATCAGGGAAGATCACTCTGAAAAACTAAACAAAATGAGTCGGTAAGAGTTATTTCCCTCATTTTAAGGGGTCAGTAAAAGTGACTTCCCTTTTATTAATAGCAGGTCAATCTGAAAAATTAAAAAAATGAGTCGGTAAGAGTGATTACCCTTTATAATCAGGGGAGGTCACTTGGAAAAAAAATCGGTACGTGTGACTTCCCTTTATAATCAGGCGACATCACTCTGAAAAACTAAAAAAATAAGTTGGAAAGAGTGACATCCCTTTATACTCAGGGGAGGTCACTCTGAATAAATAAACAAATTATTCGGTAAGAGTGACTTCCCTTGATAATCCTGAAAAACAAACACAAATAAGTTGGGAAAAGTGACTTCCCTTTCTTTATAGTCAGGGGAGGTCACTCTGAATAACTAAACAAATTATTCGATAAGAGTGACTTCCCTTGATAATCCTGAAAAACAAAAACAAGTTGGGAAAAGTTACTTCCCTTTATAGTCAGGGGACGTCACTCTGAAAAACTTAAAAATGAGTCGATAAGAGTGACTTCCCTTTATAAACAGGGGACATCACTCTGAAAAACAAAATAATAAGTTGGTAAGAGTGACTTCCCATTATAATCAGGGGACATCACTCTGAAACCTAAAAAAATGAGTCGATAAGAGTGACTTCCCTTTATAATCAGGGGACATTACTCTGAAAAACAAACCAAAATAAGTTGGTAAAAGTGACTTCCGTTTATAATCAGGAGACATCACACTAAAAACGGAATAAATGAGTCGCTAAGAGTGACTTCCCTTTATAATCAGGGGACATCACTCTGGACAACTAAAAAATGATTTGGTAACAGTGACTTCCCTTTATAATCAGGGGACGTCACTCTGAAAAACTAAAAAAATAAGATGGTAAGAATGACTTCCCTTTATTGTCAGGGGACGTCACTCTGAAAACTTAAAGATTAGTCGATAAGAGTGACTTCCCTTAATAATCAGGGGACATCACTCGGAAAAACAAAACAAATAAGATGGTAAGAATGACTTCCCTTTATTGTCAGTGGACGTCACTCTGAAAAATTAAAAAATGAGTCGATAAGAGTGACTTCCCTTTATAATCAGGGGACGTCACTCTGAAAAACAAAAATATAAGTTAGTAAGAGTGACTTCCCTTTATAATCAGGGGAGGTCACTCTGAAAAACTAAAATAAAAAAAGTTAGTAAGAGTAACTTCCCTTTATAATCAGGGGACATCACTCTGAAAAAAAAAGTTGGTAAGAGTGAGTGACTTCCCTTTATAGTAAGGGGACGTCACTCTGAAAAACTTAAAAATGATTTGGTAACAGTGACTTTCCTTTATAATCAGGGGACGTCACTATGAAAAACTAAAAAATGATTTGGTAACAGTGACTTCCCTTTATAATCAGGGGACGTCACTCTGAAAAATTAAAAAATGAGTCGATAAGAGTGACTTCCCTTTATAATCAGGGGACGTCACTCAGAAAAACAAAAAAATAAGTTAGTAAGAGTGACTTCTCTTTATAATCAGGGGAGGTCACTCTGAAAAACTAAAAAAAATAGTCGATAAGGGTGACTTCCCTTTTTAGTCTGGGGACGTCACTCTGAAAAACAAAAAAGTAAGTTAGTAAGAGTGACTTCCCTTTATAATCAGGGGACATCACTGTGAAAAACTAAAAAAAAAGGTCAATAAGAGTGACTTCCCTTTATAATCAGGGGACATCACTCTGAAAAACAAAAAAAATAAGTTTGGTACGAGTGACTTCCCTTTATAACAGGGGACGTCACTCTGAAAAACTAAAAAATGATTTGGTAACAGTGACTTCCCTTTATAATCAGGGGACGTCACTCTGAAAAAACAAAAAAAATAAGTTAGTAAGAGTAACTTCCCTTTATAGTCAGGGGAGGTCACTCTGAAAAACTAAAAAAAATAGTCGATAAGGGTGACTTCCCTTTTTAGTCTGGGGACGTCACTCTGAAAAACAAAAAAGTAAGTTAGTAAGAGTGACTTCCCTTTATAATCAGGGGACATCACTGTGAAAAACTAAAAAAAAAGGTCAATAAGAGTGACTTCCCTTTATAATCAGGGGACATCACTCTGAAAAACAAGAAAAATAAGTTTGGTACGAGTGACTTCCCTTTATAACAGGGGACGTCACTCTGAAAAACTAAAAAATGATTTGGTAACAGTGACTTCCCTTTATAATCAGGGGACGTCACTCTGAAAAAAACAAAAAAAATAAGTTAGTTAGAGTGACTTCCCTTTATAATCAGGGGACATTACTGTGAAAAACTAAAAAAAATAGTCAATAAGAGTGACTTCCCTTTATAATCAGGGGACGTCACTCTGAAAAACAAAAACATAAGTTAGTAAGAGTGACTTCCCTTTATAATCAGGGGACATCACTGTGAAAAACTAAAAAAATAAGTTGGTAAGAGTGACTTCCCTTTATAATCAGGGAACGTCACTCTAAAAAACTAAAAAATGATTTGATAACAGTGACTTACCTTTTTAATCAGGGGACGTCATTCTGAAAAACATAAAAATAAATAAGTAAGAGTGACTTCCCTTTATAATCAGGGGACGTCACTCTGAAAAACAAAAACGGTAATTTTTGTAATAGTGACTTCCCTTTATAATCAGGGGACATCAATCTGAAAATTAAAAAAATTGTTCCCTTTATAATCATGGGAGGTCACTCTGAAAATTAAAAACAATAGACGGTAAGAGTGACTTCCCTTTAAAATCAGGGTATGTCACTCTAAAAACCAAGAGTGACTTCCCTTTATAAGCATGAGCAATACGCTACATTGATACCTGAACAAATACCCAAACCACTTATATACGATTGCTTAATAACTTTAAAACGGCTTTCACAGAAATAGATCTGACGATATTCAGGTGTATTTCTTTGTCCAATTAATTTAGATTAGCATTAAATGCAATAGCGTTTCTGAGCCAAGCTGTCGTTTTAATTAAACAACTTGGTTTTTGATATTGATAAAAATCGACAGCTTAATGAAATAGATATTAGCAAAAGTATAATATCTAAGTTCAGGATTTTACGTCTTAACATTTAATGTCTGTGCCCAGGGGGGGCATACGCGAACTACACTTACTCTCACCTATAACAATACACGTAACATAAACGTAATGGACATATATTTCAGAACAGTCCTACTGTTTTCAAGCTGTCGTTATTCTGGCATATTGTCAATGGCAAATATTCTCTCCAAATTAAATTGTCAAAAGAACAAAGGATGCATAAACAAGAAATATCTTTAAAAAAAGATAAACGGCGTCGGTATATTAAATGAAATTTGGTTGGTCAAAATGTAGGTCAAAATCCGTGTTTAATCAGCTTCGCCGAATAAACACAATATACAAGGAAGCAACTAAAGAAAACAATAATACTGTAATGGTAATTTTAAGGAGTAGAAAGGATGCAGAACATTAATTTTTTGAAGTAGAAACTCTATGAGGTCTGAATCACATTGTTATAAGTTATTTCCCTTTATCCAATATTGAGTTCTCACCCTTAGTATGTACATATTCTATAGAAAGGGAGAGAACTCTATATGGGACAAAGCGAAAGAACTTCGACATTAACTGCAAGAGTCAAACTACAATATATACTACAATAAATAGCATACCAGACTAGGATTCCCACGTTGGTAAACTATCATGTTACACCCCATGTAACATTGAATAATAACTTCACTGGCTGCGTGTGTGGATGAAAATATCCGGCACTCGAGTGTTTATGCAGGTTACTCAGCAGAGCCTTGTTCCCGCTAAAACATACACCCTCGTGCTGGATATCTATATATGTACAGGAAGCCAGTGAACAATTCTTAAACCATTACACCATTCTTCACTAAATTCCATGCCGAGTCAAGTCTCCAAAATTAAATACATGCAACAACTTAACTTTACCATGACTGTTCTGAATTCCAAATTGGCAAGTTACCAAGGCCATCTTGTTCAGTTTGTGTTTATTTATGACAGTTGATGGTGCATCGGCAGCATAGGTTATTTAGGGAGAATCGAAGAATACCAGCCAGAGTGGTGTCACACATTGATACCAAACAGTAAGTATGTTACTCCACCCACGCAGTCACAGGTACCTAGCCATTGATTTACTCCTCCTCTTCCTGTGTCTTACATCCAATGAGCATCCAGAATGTTTCAACTTATCCATTTAGTATGGCATTTCGCACAATATCTATTAAGTGATTTCATTAAGTAAATCTGGTAAGTGATCAATATAGAAATAACAATAAGCCGGTTTTAACTCGCTATTGCTCCCTTGCACTTAATTTGCTTATAATTCCAATATATGAGCTATAACCTATACTTATCATGCCGAGTACAGGAAACAGGGCTGCTAGTACCAATCTTATTTGTTTGCAATGTTTCGGCTGGGGCTGAAACACGCAACTTCGGCACACAAAAGAAATGTGCTACCTACGGATAATGCTCCATCTTCAAATAGTTTTGCAGCTTAGCCGGACGCGGACATCGGACTGCAGACAACGGATTAAAATAAGAGGTTTTATCAAAATAATTTCATTTGTACTAACGACTGGTACGGATCACGTTTTTGATCATTTTCTGGATTATATTTCGACAATACAGATCTACCTGGCACACATGAACATTTATACCAATCAGAAAGTTGCCAACCGCTGCGTTCTGCCCTATAACATTTATCATGAACAATATAAAGTGCGTTTACCTTTTTCCATAATGGTTACAAGCCGTAAATAAACTGCAAACAAATGTTGAGTTGTGTTGTATTATGTGATTCTAAACGATCACGAGAAAACCGTGGATAAGAGGCCTATTAAATGTGCGATATTGGGCATCTTCTATATCATGCACTATGCCCCAAAAATATAAAATGACTAACATTCTTCTGGAGGAGTCGCCCATATGGGAAACTGGTGGCGACGATAAATAAACGTAAATACACGAACTAGGACAGTCATGCCGATATGGTTAGGTCGAGAAGATGAATAAGTAGAATATTTAACATTAGATGTTTGTTAGCTGGGGCTTTGGTACGATAGAATTACATTGGAACAGACGCGCTACTGGGGCACAGATGCATATGCTGCCCTGGTTCAGAAATGCTGGATCCATTAAATACATAAGATATCCATAATACCGGGTTGCAGTCAGGCGTCTAGTAGATTGATGGGTTTGATGTTATAGAGAATAAAGTAGGTTGAAAGTTGATTTGTTGAAACTGATGATGTGAAGCAGTTTTGAATGGCTCTAGTGTTGGTTCGTTTAGGGTTAGGCATCGTTTGATGTTAGATTTACGAGTTCGTGATTATTGTCGATTACTGTTTGGAACCTAATCATTGGTTTATCATCTTAGTTAAAGAAAATATTCCAACCCTGTAATTCTGTGAGTAGCTTAAGGAAAATTTGATGTCATTCTTTTAGAGTTACGATATATATTCTTGCTTAACACGTTAAAATAGCATATGGTGCAAGGACGTTAACTCGTAATTGTGTTGTGGACATTATCTAGTGAGAGTTGTCTTTCTTTCTGCTTTACTATTTCCCCAGTTATTTACTTTGTTCATTAAATTCAACAAAAGATTACCACTCATGTAACATCACTATGTATTAATAAAATTCTTACTAAACTAAGACACAATAGGTAGATTACTTTATTTGAGACTCATAAAAATAATCTTGAACACACATATTGCACAAAAACATAAAACGCATAAGACTAGTTTAAATTGTACACTGGCAAGCTTGGGTTGGTCTTGCACAGTTAGGATGCATCAACACTTCATATATCATGCTCGATTAAGCTAACGGTTCATTCTTGTCATGACTTTACTCAAGTACAAAAGGTTACATAAGAAAATGCAAGGACAAGTCATGGGAGTTGTTCTACTTATCACAGATGAAGATTTAGACAGAAATAAAGGAAATACTCGGCGCTAAATTTGACGGATGTATACAACACCAAGGCCATTGACCCGCATGTGCAATGCGGTTATCCATCCTATAACACAACAACGATTTTGAATTTTATTAGGCGCCTTTCTACACTCACATTTTCGCACCACTTTGATACAGGTCTTAACTTTTCACTACATGATGGTTTTAAGAAGTGTAAATAAACGGTAAAATCTGTTCAAAACATGATGTCCTCATCAAACATCTGGTAAACTGTTTCAAATGACATTATAGACTTTAACAATGTTAGCCCCGCAGCAAAACAAGAAACCATCCGGAGTATTCACTATAGATGCCTGGCCTACAGGTTTTGAAACATGGAATAATATCAATTTAATTTCTAAAATGTAGCTTTATAACTTCAAAACTAAATTTTATAAAGGATACTGAGAGTATTTGTGAAAAATCAAACATATATAAATAAGATCTAAGCAGGATAAACATAACATTCAATATGAACTAGAAATATACATGTAGATACTTAATGCCATTAAAAACGCAACCGAAAAGTGTCTGCTTCAAAACATGACATAAATTTATTGAATCATGAAATACGAATTATTGGTCCATAGTTTTAATACTTTTTAACAATATTTTAAACATTGTTAACAGTTGGTAGCTTTTAATACAATATGCAAAATGAAGCCTAATTAAAAGTTGTGTTTTTAATGTTGTTAAGTATACATAACAAAAACAAAGTTTGACTGGCAACAATGCAAATGACTAGGTAAATATGGCACTATGTGAAATACAAACAAACATGTAAAAAGCAAAATTTCAACTGTACACAATGACAGTAAATAACACTGTGTAACAATGCAAACAAAACTATTAGATAGAAGTTCTATATAACAGTTTAGATAACAAATCTGAATAAAATATTTCACCACACAATAGTCATACACCGTATTTTGTCCTTTGATCAAGATGATAATTATGCATATATAGATAAATAATACACACTTACAGAAAACATAAAATAAAATTTTAATACCAAACTCTTAAATAAATGCAAGAATATCACAGTTTATTATACTGGATTTAACTTCGACATGATCTAACAGTGATTACATACTGTCAACACTGAAGTATTTTATGAGAATTGGTTTAACGTCATTGCAGTCCATACACATGTGTTGAATACGGTTCATTGCCTGAGATACATTCTGAAGCATTGTCGTAAGTTAGGAGCAGAGAATGGGTTGTTTGTGAATGACCAATTCTGCATCTGGCATTAGAACAATTTGTTTTGTCCAGTCAGGATAGCCTTGAACATATAATGAAACATAGAATCATTACAGCAATGGCTTTGTGACTGACAAGTAAAACATTGCCAGTATTCTTCTTTGGTGTTTTCTTCGGTTTCTTTTCTCTTTTCTGAGTTGCAGGTGTTTTTGTGGTGGCTAAAGTACTAGCGTCATGCGACAGAGCTTCATCTGGGTCACCAATGCCTGTACCATATAGTGTCAGCCTGACATTGTCAACTTCTATAGGTTATAAAATTTAAAAATCATGTAACTTACTCTTGACATACCAGATTGTGTGTAAGATTTATAAGAAAATTGGAATGGTGATAATGTATTGAAAACAATCCCCAAACTCCATTTATGTCTATAATTTTGTGCTTATTCACGCATTTACTTATGCAGTCAATTACATGTACTTTATTGGCTTTGCAAATTCGCGTCTCATTGAAGTATTTTACAGATATACCCTATCCTTATTAACACTTCAAGAGTTTCAAGAGTTCTGTAAATAAATTTTTGTGAAACTTTCGTAGGTGCCCGTTTTATTATATATTATCTTCATTTTCCCAGTACAGTCGAACCTGTCTGTAAAGACCACCCATGGGAACAGCAAAATGTGGTCTTTGTTTACAGGTGGTCTCTATTAACAGATTAAATATCATTGAAAATGGTCTAATGGGAGATAAAATTGGTGGTCTTTGCAGACAGGTGTTGAAATAGTGGTCTTTGTATGCAGGTGGTCTTTAACACAGGTTTGACTGTATTTTCAAAACAGCAAATAGATAATCAAATACATACTTTGTACCACACCAATAAACTGCATCTTTACAATCCAATCGCCTTTTGCATCTTCATCCCAAAAATGAACTGATGACAACAACACATTGGTCGGATTTCCAGATAGTTCCTTCACATGAAAATAATAAACAAGAGATGTTTATAAAACATTATGCTCCCTGTGACCTTGACTTTTGACCCCAAAATCAATAGGGTTCCTCTGCTACCCAGGTTAATGTGTGGACCAAGTATGAGGATAACAGGTCAGGGGGTTCTTGAGTTATTGATCGGAAACGAAAACGTTACGGACAGACAGACATACCGACCGACCAACATGTGCAAACCAATATGCCCTCTATTCCTCGAAGGGGGAGGGGGGGGGGGGATAAAATACATACTTTTCATCATGCATACAATCAATAGCTACATAATCACTCGACTATCAATCTTGAGGTCTTTGGTTCAAAATCCAAACATGGCATATGTTTTTCTGTGGAAATTGACTGAAGGTAATACACCCAAAGTCATTTGTCCTCAACCTATGAACTTTGAGTGATGCGGAGATGTTGTATGTTTGCTTGCGGAGAGCAGTTTAGTACTGGTTGTCAATCCAGGAGAACTAATTGCCGTATATATAAAACTGAAAGACTAATTAGAAATGACATACAACAAAAAAGTCACCTACTTTGTGTCTGTTTCATGGAAATGTCTGTTCATTTTACTTAATTTCGCCCGCTTCATGTAAATGTCATTCAGTTTTACATATGTTGCCAGTTTAATAGAAATGTCATTCGATTTTACTTAATTTTGAGAGTGTAATGGAAATGTCCGTTTATTATTTTATTTAATTTCGCCTGCTCCAAGTAAATGTCATTCGATTTTATATAATTTTGCCCCAGTTTCATCAGAATATGTATTATTTGCCAGTTTCCTTAAACTGACCCTCATTTTATTAAATTATGCCAGATTCATGGGCATGTCATTCAATTCAACTTTTAAATTTTCTTTGTTTCAAGGAATTCCTTCCATTCTACCTAATTGGACAGGTGCTCCATGAGATCATGATAAAGGTCACTGACATTAACTTCATAATAAAATGAAAGGTTGACGAGAATAATGACAATAAGAACTGCAAAACAATAATTATTTCAAATATTTAAAAATAATGTTTGAAATGTCTGTTACCTGCTTTTCACTAGGGTCAACCAAAACCGATAAAGTACCGCTTGGAGATATGATTTCCATTTTAAAGTTTTCTATTTCTAGAAACAACCTTGCTGTCACTTCAACCTCTTCCACTTTTGTCAGGCAACTTTTGTCAACATCCAGTAGACAATGATAAGGAAATATATAGTGTACATGCAAAGAATGTAAGCTGAAACAAGCAAATAAGAAATGTGTTCAATAAACAAATGCCTCCCACAAAGATGACACACCTGCTACAGAAAAGAAGTTACTGCTGGGCTTTGATATGGTATGCTGATATTTCTACGAAATGTTTTTTTTGTTCTTGACCACTATGACTTTTGGACATGACTTTGTATCAATTGCACAAATAAGGTATGTAGAAGATAGCAAAAGTGTTACTAAGTGGTTTGAATTGATAACAATGCAAATAAATTCATGATGTTACCTTTTTTCGAGATGGATAAGTGTTCTTGAGAAAAGTGGTGTTACTGGCACCCAGGTCTCCGCCAATGTCACAGCTTTTGAAGCATTCACTAAACCAAAACCGAAGATTCTGTGAACTGCAGTGGATAATACGTTTGTATTCACAAAAGTTACAAGTTCCATTTTCTCACATCAGTATGTGACAAAATACAACAGAATTCACCCTGAGAGGGGCAAACAATAGGCATGCAATGCATATCATGCAACGCTGCAGTTTAGAAGTTTATTTACTGTTTCCCCTGGTTTGAAGGAAAGCAAACAAAACCTGTTACATCACTAACCAGCTACACTGCAATAAGATGCATATTTCTGTCATTTGCAAAGAATCAAATACTAAATCTGAATTCAAATAAGCCTTCTTCATAACAAGTTCACAGTTAAGGAAGGAGTCACATAACTCACAGACTACTTTGTCACAAGCTTGACATTTGTTAATAATTAACTTATTCTCTCTTTTTCAATTAGTTTGCAAACAAGCCAGATAATCTGTAATTCAATAGACAACTTTATCTTTAACAAAATATTTACCAACTACAGTAAAACTTCGAAACCTCGAACTGCCATCGGACCGAGCAATTAGTTCGAGCCATCTACCTGTTCGAGCCATCTACCGTATACGTGTATATGTACAAACTGGCTGTCACCTGTGCAAGTGTACTAAGCATGGTATTTGTGTGTTGTTAGTGTTTTCATACTGAATGCACGTCGATCAATAGTCACAGCATTATTCATAATTAAAAAAGAAATGAAAGAAAACTAAAACATATTTAAGTAAATGATTCGTTTATTTTTACACACATGAATATTATACAGACAAGATAGTAAACAATTACGAAGTTCTATTTTAAGACAAACAGTACTAACACAGTTGTCGTTCATGGCAGACATACAAAATAAGCTTAATGTTTCGTAAGATATTTAATAGATCCATTAAGTGATTTGTTTGTCACATAAGTACATGACTTGTACACTGTATTGTTTATAGTGCAACCATCAAGTAATTATCACTACATGCGAATAACACGTGTCACCAATCTTACCTGTCATCAAATAATAGAATATCGCTCGGTCCATGAAAGGTGAGAATTATTGTATTGTTCGACCTATCTGGGGTGAACAATGAATGAAATGGTATCTAGGGACCGCAAAACCTGTTCGAGTGTTCGACCTATCTCCGTTCGAGTGATCTACTGTTCGTTAATATGAAATAAGAAGGGGTTTTGCCGGGACCTAAGAACCTGTTCGAGGTATCTACTGTGTTCGACCCAAAACTGTTTGAGGTTTCGAAGTTTTACTGTAGTCATATTTTAACTGCATCTGTCTTGTGGCCATCAATAGTGCTGTATTGGCTCTTATTTTGTCATATGTTAGAGACATGCTGCTAATGCCTCAGTCACACCGGATTGTCATTTTCTGGATCGTGCGGTTGGTGGCAATTTGGCCGAGGTAAGATCAATCGGCAATGTTTGCTATGATCTCTATTTGACTGGTGGTAGGTCATCGTACTATCGGTGGTTCGTGTGGTTGTGCGATCATCAACGATTGGAGAAGATCGATCGCAAGATCAATCTTAAGTAACCGTGCGACTAGTGGTAGCGATTAAGCACCGAACGTCAGATCGATCGTACGAGCGGTCGCACAATTACCTTAGGTTGATCTTGCTATCAATCTTCTCCAATCCTCTCATCAGAGTACTGCTGCTTCCTAGAATCTGTGCAGGGAAGAATTATCATGTGAAAATGGCATTTCAAGTAACAATATGATCCTTTTTTGTATTATTAAACCACACATAATGTGATTGAAAGTAACTTACAGTAATGACCGGCTCCGTTTTGATTGAAAGATCGTGATTCTTGCAGTCCTGTATGATCTGATGCTCGACCAAGAATATGCTTCACATCTCGCATAGAAAGACTTGGACTGAAATAAGTTGTAATTACTTCAATTAGAATACAAGATATCTGTAGAACCAATGTACATGATTGAACTATCAATGAAAGCGATTAAAGGGCACCTTAAACCATTTAACACAAGATCACTATGAGTGTTAGCACTACTTTGAACATGCAAAAGGTTACAAGAGATATTATGCATATGTATGTACTTCAAAGAATGAACGAGACATCGCATTTGTCATAAGTATGTGAACTATATGCCCAAGGGCAACATGTCAAGCTTTTGTCCAATTGTCAAGAGATTAAGAGAATACGCTTATATAATGATATACAGTGCATATCTATTATACCCATTTTTTACTCTTGTTTTACTATTTCTAAAAGTGATTTTGACCTTTAAGCTATGTACTGGTAGGGTACAGGTACTCCGGACAAGATGTTTAAGACCCATGTTTGACGTTTTGACCTCTAAGTATGACCTTGACCTTTGAGCTACAGACACAAGTCTTGCGTGCTACACGCCGGCTCATCATGGTGAACATTTGAGCCAAGTTATTTGAAAATCCCCCCATTAATGACTGTGTAATGGTCTAGACAAAGAAATCTAGACCCATTTTTGACATTTGACCACTAAATGTGACCTTGACCTTTGGGCTAAGGACACTGGTCTTGTGCGCAACAAGCTGTCTCATCATGGTGAACAAGTGTGCCAAGTCATTTGAAAATCCCACAATAAATGACAGTGCAATACTCGGGATAAGACGTTTTAGACAGATTATTGATGTTTGACCTCTAAGTTTGACCTTGACCTTTGAGTTACGGACACGGGTATGGCATGCGACATACAGTCTCATCATGGTGAACATTTGTGCCAAGTCATTTGAAAATCCTCCAATAAGTGACAGAGTTATGGTCCGGACAAAGAAAATCCGCACGCACGCACATACACATGACGGTCTTTGTGGTATATATCGCAAGCAGGCTCGACAAAAATCATCAACCGGAACATGCTGATAATAAATATGTGCATCTCCTCTTGATAGTGAAACTTCCCGTCACGTTTCACTGAATTCCAGTTCATGGTTGCTGAGAAATAGCACAGACATGAATGTTACTCTGTTCTCTGTATGAAGTGATACGCAAAGACCATAACTATGTGAACAATCATCAAACCAGAACATGCCAAAAATACGCACATCTCCTCTTGATAGTGAAGCTCCATTTAAGTTTCATAGAATGCCAATTCGTGGTTGCATCTCCTCTATGTAGGAAAGCTTAGCATTAATATTATTGGATTCCGGTGAAAATTCATCAAACCGGACCCTGCCAACAATTTGCGCATTTCTACTTCATAGTGACTCTTCCAATTAAGTTGCATAGCATTGCTGAGAAATAGCACGGTCACAAATGTGGGACAAATTAACAGACAGACTAAGCAGCAGCTATACACACAGAATTAAAAAAAGCTCATACATAAGTTATCAGATAATTATTACATGCTGCCTCATAAGTGACAGAATTGTGAGAAGAAAATGAAATTACTTTGCTTCCAAAGTTAAAGCAGTAATTGCTGACACTTGGGCTGTAGCAGCTGATACACCCTTAAAACTAGTGACACAGCTGTTGCCTAATGTTGTTGTCACCTGAAAAACAAAGACAAACACCATTTCTAAGAGCTTTAGGCATTCTATACTATACATGTACTATACTACCAATAATATAAATTTCACTGACCTGGTTCTAAACTCAAGTTATTTACCTCATGATCTTTGCACCAGCAACCAATTAGTTAAGTCAAATTCAGTGAAATAAAACTATTTTCAGCACGAATATCATTCCTTACCAATCAAGTAAACATTTGTACGTACATTATTTACATAAAATATATAATGCCGCTCTTAACACAGCATCTCACTCACTAATCAAGTCATTTAAGGGTCAGCTCTAGCGAGCTACAAACTACATGCAAACAACATATTAAACTGCATCGAGATAATTTATTCTTAAGTTACTAAGCGAAATATTTTTTATATTGTTACCAACAGTGTCATTGACTTTAATACCAGCTGGCCAAAATATAGTCCCAAACTAGATCTCTTTATATGATTGCTGTATATCAACTTAATTGACAACATGTGAAAGAAGCAACAAAATTGCTAACAATATCGGATGCAATAGACTCTGGCATTTTGCAAAATGTCAAATAAACAATGTAACGCTGTCATGTCTATGATACTCTCATAATCTTAAAAACATACAATACTTCTTACCATTTTTGACGACATTAAATGATTTCCCTCAATGAGACCAGATGTAATGACACTTGCATCTGCAAATGCTGAGTCCAGAATTCCACCACCTCTCCTCATTCCACCAACAGTAATTGTGTAGATAGTATTTGCCAGGCCATTTCCTATAGGACCAGATGGTACAAACAGCAGGGTCCCACGTCCATTTCTACCCTGAAATACGAGGGATGTTCATTTAATTGTCAATGGGCTTCTAGAAAACATATCATTTATTTCAATCCTTCAAAGTATTCAATTTTGACAGGAATGCATTTTTTGTAATCTCAAAATTCATTCATTGAATGCAGAAAAGTAGTAATTTCTTGGCACATTCTGTAGACCCAGGAATTGGCACTTCCAAGCGCACTTGGCGAGTCATAACGACGTCTAGAAAGTTTTTTCTTCAACAAAGGAAAAAGAAGGAGTCGCATGGACAAACGTCTGTAGAGTAACATTTTCCTTTTCCAGGAAATCACGAACCAGGGCACTTATGTGCAGCAGCACGCATCCTTTAAGATAGGCCCTTATTTTCAAATCTCACATCAGCCTTCATAATAGCTAACGCAATGTACCCAGTATATATGACTGCACCTAGTTAAAATGACAACAACTTTAGAACGACTGAACGGTTTTGGACCAAACTTCGTGCTATTATACTATAACTTCCACATGTTACATTCAACCGCTTTGTAAGGAAGTGCATTAGTCACAGAATTAAACCATTGGTTATATCAGAAAGGTTAAAAAGGTCAAATATCAAAATATACTGGGTAATACAACAGCGTGTGAATGTAACGGTAGTGGAATCAAAGCGCTGTGTGGGAGCGTACTTAACATCATACTAATATGTAATAGTAAAATTATTTATTCAATTCACATAAGAGTTCACATGTTAATGCTCGCACCTTTGTTGCTGCTTTCCTTATTGCATTATCAGTAGACTGATCCAAACTGTCGTATTGCTCTTTTGACGGAGACCATGCCAGGACCATCACAGAAACATCAATACAGTCCTGAATAATTGCCCTTGCAAATACATCTGATGATGTCCAGTGGTCTGGATATATATGGGAGGGTCCATATTTATCTTGGACAATAAATATCTTACGCACTGGAACAAAAAAGAGAGAATAACTTATCATGATGATCGTGTTCATAGTTTTAGGTGTCAGTTTAAAGCAGAATTGATCAAATATACACCCCAAAGTGTTGTACAGTGCTACCAACTATTGCATGTTATTTACATAGATATTAGATGAGTCAGTATAAAATTTAGAACAAGCAATATTTCTCTCAACCAAATATGGGAAAAAATATGACAAATATTTATGTCCAATTATAATTCAAGAAATTCACGTCTACCCTAGATGGTAACTGGGAATAATATCTAGAAAGCATCAAGTTTCTAATAAGGGATAAGTATTGGGAATTACTGCACATGTTGCACATGTACTTAATGGAGTGGTCTTTGGCTAGACAGACGGGTGGTTGTTATAAACAAAGGGGCCATAGTGGTCAAACGTTGATTGCCTGGATAACTGTAAATACGATATTTGTGATCCAACCGTTCTTGAACATATTCTTTTGACTAGTGATCTCTCGTCGATGAAACAATTTTAAATTATGACAATTGGTTTCTAAATATATTTATGAAGCTTTCAGAAGGGATATGAAATAAATCTGTGGCATCTGGTGTTTTTATAAATTTCATGTATATCAGTATTGTCTTTTTCTGACTTACCGAATAATGTAGCATTATATGCTATTCCCGCACTGCAGAAGTTATTTCCTTTCGTGGCTGCCACAATACTGCTGATATGGTTCCCATGTCTACAGTAGAAGGAAAACATTCAAGCTAAATAAAAGATTAAGATGTTTTTATACTTTGTATTAATCTCCCTCAGAAGAACCAAAGACAATATTTCACTTAAGAACGTTCGAACGAAATTTTGATCCTGTTTCTCTGAGAATGGGTTATAACAATTTTGGCTGTTTTCCCTTTAATAGAACGATCTCAGATGATTAAGGTAAATTTCCTCAAGTACTTTCTAAGATGATATTGGACAAAATTCTCTTTGAACTTTCTAAGACTAATTTGCTTAAATTTCCCTTTGAACATTGTGAGACGGTTTTGGTATTTCCCTTAGAATACATGTATTCATAGAATGTATACTGATCAAAATAAATACAGCGGATTAGTGAATTGTGTCTTTTGTAATACATGAAAGGTGTTATCTGAATTAAATGCTATATGCTTTCTGATATTTATTGGATGTGAACTCAATGAATTAATATGTTAGTTATATTACACAAATAGATGCATTCATCACCAGAATAACAAATTCAATATATGCTTACCAGGAAAGCAAAAGCATTAAGGTCAACTTAATGATGTTATTTTGATTCCAAACATTTAAAATCGGATCAGTATTCAAGAAGGTATCTTAACATGTCTATAGGTCAATTGATTTCACGTTAATATTATCAATATGATTTGTTATCTAAATGTGTATCAGGTGATATACATAATACTCCTAGTTACTATCATTATGATACCTATGAAACAATCAAGAAAAGAAGGTGCAATGAAGGACAAAAGTTTACTTACTCAGTCCAGGGTGAATGGAAAATGTATTCCGGCGTCACATTAGAGTTGTTATGTATGAAGTTATAGCTCCTATGTGTGTCCTAGAAACATGATGTGTATGTTAATAATAAGCAACACTATCAGAATGTTCCAACTGAAGCTATCATTTAAGGTGATAAATATCCCCATAATACCGCTATAACAAGACAAAATCCATTACAGATGCAAGTCGGTGATCTTAATCACAATAAAAGAAATAAGGCAAACACTTCTACAAAATATGTTTTTTGTTAACACACCAACCAACCAACAGGATGACTCCAGTATATCCCCCAAAACGAGGTATAATAAGCTAAACCAAAAAAGGACATTTAGTACACTACATGGCAATTTACAGACAATGTAAGATAAAAAGAAATTATAAAGCAATACCTAAAACAAAACAAAACACCTTGTGAAGGGATATAAAATCCAAGCCCACTTAAAACAAGACAGCAGAAACTACAAACAAATTTTGAAGCATGTTCGACAATTTACAACACACTTTCTGCAGCCGGATTAAGAGCAAAGAAACATGCAATTGACCCCTCCTCGGATAATTGATTGACATGCCAATTGGCCAATCAGATAACGAGATTTTGACCCCCCCCCCCCCCAGCAGCTCGCTAACCTTAGACAAACAGGTAGAGATTACCGCGCGACAAAAAATAGGGTATAATAGATTTCTGATGATGATAGCATTGTGATTATTATTATATTATGTTAATATGTGACAATGGTGAAAAGCTACAGATTGTGTTATTCAGACAACAGACATCCGGTGAGACTAGAAAAAATGAAATATTTATTTACATCAGCTTTACTGGGAAGGGGCAGACATTAGACATTAATTTTCTTCATTATTTCATTTTCAATGGTGTTTACAGTTTATGATAGGACAGAAATGAGTAATATACAATGTTTTAACCCTAAAAATCACTCCTATGTTGAATTAAGTTCTTAAATAATAAACATTTTATAACATTCAACACAGACCTGTTCAGTGGTCTTTTAGTTAAAGTCTATAAAAATATATGACACTTCTCAACTGTACTGTATATATGTGTCAGATGGTGACAGGAAACACGATTGGATGTATGTTGGATTCCAACTGGGGCAGACAAAGAGAAATGCTGATAAGGGGTCTGGACAAGATTGATATCTAGATAGTGCACACATGGGACGATATTGTTTATTGCATAATATTATATAATTTGTCCAAGCCAAAACTGGCCTTGTTTCTTTAAGGCATAATTTCTGGATTATGTGTTGAATGATTTATTGATGATTCGAGAAATAATCCTAATATTGTAATGTCTGTCCACTTTCTAAATTATTTATTAAACATACTATTTTGTCAATTTCAAAACAAAATATTCACCACATGGACTTTTAACTAATATTTTTGATGTCAGATTATAATGGACATTACAAAACATCCTTACATTATGCAAAAGATGTCAATTTTGTGCATTTTTTGTCGCTGTAGTATAAAATATGTCCATTCCAATAAGATGCTTAGCTATGATGCTGATTTTTCTTTGATAATTTTTGGTCTGTCATAGACGGTTTTGAGTACTATTTTCTTATCAGGAAACCAGGCAGGCGTAAATTGCAGAGTCACAAAGATAAGTCAACGCAAAATTGCTTCAAAGACACTCCAAAATTACATTACGTTTATAATTGTTGTTAGCCATTTTTTAATCGATTGTCTAACATAGTTACAACGAGCACCTGTTGCTAAGGTGGGCGTGGTTACAGTGCGAATGAGGAAGGGTCAATTATGAAAGATGTCTAAATAATATCGGGGCTGATTACCGCCAACACGCCATTTGTCAATGTTGCCAGAATGACAAAGACCTTATTTGTCATATAGGTGTGCTTACTTGTCACAGAGATGGTGGAAATCAGCCACCATAAAAGAGACAATAAAACAACCCAAATTATTAATTTCAAAATGTAAGTCAGAGTTACAGAAAAAGGTTGTACATGATATGTGCCGTAGATGTTTGCGGAATTTGAAAGCGTTCTGATAGCTGGTTACGTGAAACACAAATGTGATAAAGTACCTATAGCTAAGCTCTACACGGAAAAATCCAGGAACACTCAACAAACACTCTGATTATACTTTACTTACCCTATTTCATCCACGACAACATGTTAAACACAAGACAAAGATATTTTCATAATAAGAAGAACTTTAAAGAAGGCCCTTTTTGCTTTGAGTCAATCAAAAACAGTGTCAAAAATTCTTTATGTATGTTAAGTTAATTTTTATAATTTTTATCAAATTTCTTGTATTTACGCCAAGAAATTTATGTAAGAATTAACAAATATGAAAATGATTATTAAGATGAGAATATTCAAAATGAAACACCTAAATGACACTAAGTACTTACAATATTTTGCTTCAAATCATCGAGGTCCACATTCACACCAACATCCAAAATGGCAACAGTAACGTTTTTCCCAGTGTATCCACGTGCCCAAGCGTTCTCAACTCCTAGGCCGTAATAATGGTCACACACTAAATTTGTCTAAATCACAGAAACAAAACATTTCAATAAGAAGATCTGTCTTTTGTTTGTAACATATAAAAACAGAACATGTCAATTACCATTATCGACTTTATACAACCTTATACAACCAGAGTTGTTGTTTCTTGGGATACAAACAAATAAACAGAAACGCAATTCAAGGGTCATTACAAATGTATTAATAACATCTCAAAACAAATAACGGTATACAATTCAATGATTATTGTTTGTGAATAATTATCACTGCAAGTTGAGTAGTATTCGGATACACTTATTTCGGACAGTCGACAAATTACATAGTCTGAAAACAAAATAAGACATTTTTTTAAAAATTGTCCCTGATCTGGGACGTGTAGATCTGTGTCTGGGGGAATGTTCATTGACAAATAAAGAAAACTTCTAAAATCAAACGGTTACTCCTACACCCGTGAACAAAATTACCATACTTGACCAAATCAGGCAACTTTTATATTACCTGTTTCCAAACGGCATCATTTGTCGACGTTTCATTCGTAGTTTGCATCTAAAATAGAACAAAGGTATAGCAATAGTGTTCCTGTTCTAATGTTTGCCAAAGTTTCAGAGTTGTAAATATGGGTAAAATCAATGGCAAGACTTCATTCACAAGAGGGATTAGAAATTACAGTAGATTTAAAGAAATGAACCAAAATAGTTACTACTTGAAATTAGCAATTTAATTCAATGTAAAAGGTTTCAGTTTAGTTCATACACTTCAACTTTGTAAAGACATGACCTCTGGAATTATAACAAGGTTTTACTATACTTTGAGCTAGAGACCTACTTTTTTACCCCAGATTACCCAGTTTCGAACTTGGTCTAGATTTCCTTGAGACAAACATTCTGACCATGTCTCACATAAATCACGTAAAAAATGTGACCTCTGGAGTGTTGACAAGGTTTTACTATAATTTGACCTAGTTTTTGACCCTAGATGACCCAGTTTCGATCTTGGCCTAGATTTCATCGAGACAAACATTCTGACCAAGTTTTATGCAGATCAGGTAAAAGATGTTACCTCTAGAGTGTTAACAATCTAAATTGTTGACGACGGGCACAGGGCGATCCCAATATTTATATTCTAAAGTTTCATTTGAACCCCTTCAGCAGATTCCCAGATAAGGCCTGAACAAGCACCTACTATGAAAAAAATATGGTAACCAGGAAATAATTCAGTTAATGTAGAATTAAAACTCTTGTGCACTGCACTTTTCACATGACTATCTATCTACATTTGTATATGTCAAATAATGTTTCAATCCCTATGGGATTTTTTAGTTATGGTCCCAACAAGCAACTTACTTCTGAATACATACTGTAAAAGTGAAGGAGGAGAAAATGCAGCTATGACTGAGGATTATGGTTCTTGCACATTTGGGAATATAACCTTTATTTTTAAACTTCCATTGAACTCCCATAAGCAGTTTTTTAAATTATTATCTGGAAAAGGATGTGACAGATGGAAAAAGCGGCGACTATATGCTCTTCAGGGAACATATAAATGTGATAGTTGAAATCTTCAAAAAGGCTTCCCAAGTGTAAAGTATAAAGTTTCAAACACATGGACAAAATGGACTCGTGTATTGCACAGAATAAATCTAGACAATTTGGCGTAAAGCATCACTAATTTCTGAATACATTTATTGTTTGGTGGAAATTGTGTCTAGTATTATATTGATAATGTGTTTATCATACATTCAATGCATACCTCATATCATACTTTGCATACGTATATCTGTAACAATATCTTATTACTTTACATAGTTCAATGTACATGTAGTAAATAACTTTAACGCTAAGTTGACTTCCTGTTACAACGTCTAGAATTTTCTATATTGAAATCAAAAGAATATTTGAGGGTTCAGTACAAGACAATTGTATTTCCTATATAAATACATAGGAGTTACAATTGTCTTGCGCTGAACCCTCGTAAATTAAAATTAATAATAATTAAAAAATTGTAAACAGAAATTAAATTACACACATATTTAAATAGTTATACATGTACCTCAAACAGTATTAAAAGCAAAATACACTTACCTCGACCATCATTGGCAGAAGTCCGAGAAGCAACAGATATTCATAACTTCTGCGGTAATTGAAGCCCAACATTTTGTAATTTCATTCCTTTAGAAAATGAGAGTTTCAGTCAAAAACTTCACTGTGCAATTGATGAACATATTTTGCACGTCTTACATTCTGTTAAACACGAGTATATATACGAAGTTGATTAGATCTTGGATTTCCACCTAGTTTTCCACATGGTTTATTTTTGGAAACAGGATATTAGTAAATACATGTTTAATACAATCAAGTGATAAAAATAACTACTGTAATGGAATATTTCATATGCCAAGTGGGCACTGACAGTTTTTAAGTTTAATGAAAATAAATTTACATAAATTAATCATTTTGTAACATCAATATAAACTTATTCTAAATAAATTTTGTGTTTGTAGTCTTATAGCAAAAACAGACAATGTCTTTATTTAAACAGTAAGTCATGAATACCTGTGAACAAGCCAGTACCAGGTTGTGTACAAGCCAGTACCAGGTTGTGTACAAGCCAGTACCAGGTTGTGTACAAGCCAGTACCAGGTTGTGTACAAACCAGTACCAGGTTGTGTACAAGCCAGTACCAGGTTGTGTACAAGCCAGTACCAGGTTGTGTACAAGCCAGTACCAGGTTGTGTACAAGCCAGTACCAGGTTGTGTACAAGCCAGTACCAGGTTGTGTACAAGCCAGTACCAGGTTGTGTACAAGCCAGTACCAGGTTGTGTACAAGCCAGTACCAGGTTGTGTACAAGCCAGTACCAGGTTGTGTACAAGCCAGTACCAGGTTGTGTACAAACAGAATCAAGAGAGATTCTCCACAGTGTAAACTACAGAATTAAATAATAACCTCACTGTAATGTAATAACTCCAAGTGTCACAACATCAATACACTCAAGATTTAAACTATATTGCTTTAAAACACTAAATATAAGTTTAACACTATCCCACAGATTGTAAACTGACACTGACTTAAATACTCAGGGTACAAACGTTTTTAATACAATCTCGGAGGAGTCTATTCAAAACTGAGGGAGTATGATGATTCTTTCAAATAAATATTATATAATTATTAACTTTTCAGCTCTTAAACATGATGTGATATGTACTGAAAAAATCATTTGTGTGCATATCACATCATGTACAACAGTTGTCCATTATTGTTTTATTATATACATTTTGTAATTTCAACCAGGTAGTTTAAAACAACCTACTTGACCAATGAGTCAAGTGAATTCTGCTGTAGATAAATTAAATTGAAAATGAAGTTTCTTTAGATCTTGGGATGGAATGTACTGATGGTTCCCGGTATAAGGGACTTAATATCTCCTACTATGGGATTTAGACAACATGGTTGGGTCTACAGTGGGGAAGTACACCCAAACAATTGTCTAATTCCCCTGGGACAGCCCTTGCCCCGTCCCCTCCTGGGGCAAATACTGATAGGTGAATTGGAACAAAAGTATGTATAACAATCAGGGGCGTATGCACCTACGCAAGCGGGCAACATCAGTTGGAAATAGGAACAAATAATTATGACTTAAATTTGTAAAGAAATTGGGGGGGAGAGCAGTGTGCTTAAAAGGTTTGACCAAAAAGTGATCTAGAAATTACTTGTCAGCATGACATGAACTGTTAAACTTTGTAGTTTAATTTTTGATAAAATGCCTCAGAACGCAGCTGGGAAATATATATAGATTTTCCACCCCCCCACCACCAGAAAGTCATGCTTATACTGAAAAATTGCCTAGCAATGACCTTGACATTATTCAATTATTGTTAAAAACACACACAATTTACAAGGAAACAAAACAAGAACATTGTAACATTTACTTACAAATGAATCAGTACAGAAACAATTGATGCAAAGGACACGAAAGAAAAATAACACAGAAGTTGAATAATACTGTAACTGTACATGAAACAAGACATCAACTGTAGTATGGTAATGCTAAGTCTCGGACTTGATATTACATGTGTATATTACCGTAAAACCTCACTTAAAGACCACCTCAATAATAAGACCACCTCAAATTTTCAAGTCCATTTTCACTGTTTTGCTCTTTATTCAACTTCAATAATTATTATTAAAATCACCTGAATATTATTACCAGTTTGCAAGGGTCTCAGTGTATTTCAAAATACCATGACTTAAAATTATACTGGATTTTAATGACACTTTTAAAAGGAGCCTGAAGAATGCAGAAAACTTTAAGAAGAAACTTCATTTTATCGCAAAAATGAAATCATGATGTCTTAATTGGAAGTGAACAGTTGTTCTGTGAGGTCTGTATAATGTCATTATAGTACATGAAATCAATGGGTCTATTACATTGACTTATACAATCAAACTGACATAGACTCATCCATTACATTGACTTATAAAATCAAACTGACATAGACTCATCCATTACATTGACTTATACAATCAAACTGACATAGACTCATCCATTACATTGACTTATAAAATCAAACTGACATAGACTCATCCATTACATTAACTTATAAAATCAAACTGACATAGACTCATCCATTACATTGACTTATAAAATCAAACTGACATAGACTCATCCATTACATTGACTTATAAAATCAAACTGACATAGACTCATCCATTACATTGACTTATAAAATCAAACTGACATAGACTCATCCATTACATTGACTTATAAAATCAAACTGACATAGACTCTGTCCAATATGTAAAAGCAGTAATATGACCACATGACTTCAAGTATAACAATAGCACTACAATAAATAGCACAAAAATGTACATATACATGTATAATGTATATAATGTCATTTGCAATCACAATCCTAGAATATTAGTCAGTTTTTTATTAACATCAGTCAGTCTTGATTTATATTCACTGTTGATTGTACTGTTTGACATAAGTGATTCCAGCCTCCTCACATTATCCTCCAAGTCAGTGAGAACAGTTCCCATCTCATCCTGAAAATGATTTTTCCTTATTAATAGTTTTCTTCCAAACCAGGCTTAAGATTTCCCTCATTTTTCCGGCTGGAAACACACCCCCATGTAACATCAAATAATAACTTGAATGAATTTGTACAATAATACTTTACTATAACTTTTTACTTTCCTGAAAAATTAGTTATTATATTTAATTTCATACTTTGTGTGTTGCAAGATATGCAAGAGAAAGAACTTGTGACAATCTCCTGTGATTGGCCCAGTATCACTCACAGCAGTACTGAGAGAGTCAGTAACATAGTATTCATTCTTGAAAGTTTGTATTCTGACCAGATTTCATGTAGATCAGGTGGCATCTAATAAATTGATAAAGTTTAATAAACGTCAATGAATCCTTGAACTAAGTTTATTCCCAAAAATGACCAAATTCAGCTTTCATAAAGACACACATTTCAACCACTAGTTTCAAGTAGAAAAGGTACTATGCATGCCATAGAGTCTTAACATGTTTTCTATGATTTGACTAGGTGATTTAAAACTAAATTTAGACTAATGGTGTTAACAAGTCAAGCTTAGAACACAGACAAGGACAAAGAACTCATGGTGATCACGACAGATCAGGTGAGCTTAAAAAATAGCAGCTGCCTTAAAGATTTCCCAGATCCTTAGCTTCATTTTTCTTCTAGGCTGAACTCTAAAACTTATCAGTACATATCTCTTATCATGTTTACACTATACTTACAACTTTATCATCAAGTTTCTTTCTTTTTGTGGCTGGCTGGAATTCAACAAAGAATATTTAGGATTACCAATGGTGGCAGTAATCAGTAATTTCACAAACCAGTTGACACAAGCTAACTGAAACATACACTCTGCACATCATTTCATTATAAGTGAACATTTGTACCATGTTATTTCAAAATCCATCAAGGGGTTCAAGAGATATGGAGCAGACACAAAATACAGTCATTCCACCTTAGACCTCTAAGTCTGACCATAGCCCTCGACTGAGCCAGCAGAAATTGTGCATTCTGTACATCGCCTCAATTTGGTGAACATTTGTGGCAAGTTTATTCAAAATCCTTCAGTTATGGAGCGTGCACGATTTGTAACAGATGGACAGACAGACAACCCAAAAACAATTCATGATTTTACTCAAACATACATAAAGCATTATCCATCAATTGATGACTAATCTCGAAGATACATAATGCATTATGAAAATGATGGAAGTTATTACATTTCCGGTCAAATTTAAACCAATAGATCTAATGACTCTTCCACTTGATTTTACAATGAAGTTTGCACTTATGTTAAGATATTTATAAAAGACAATAAGGTGTTGTTTTAGAATTATTCACTCTACAATTCAATATTTAACTAACAATTAAAATTTCCCGTTTGGTTTTCATTAAATATTTAATGGATCTACAAAGTGATCTGTTTGTCACATAAATACATGTATATAGAACGACAGTCAAGTAATTAACACACTGTGGGAATAAAATGCATTGCCTATATCACTCGTCAACAAACAAAAGGATATCAATCAATGACAATCAAAGGTGTTCTGTACTGTTTTGTTCAACTATGGTGAAAAATGAATGAAATAGTAGGTAGAGACAGCAAATCATGTTCAAGTGTCTGACCTATCACCGTTTGAGTTAAAATAATATGAAAAAGATGGGATTTTGTCGGGACTAAAGCACATGTTCGAGGTATCTACTGTGTTTGAGCCAAAACTGTTGGAGGTTTAAAGTTCTACTGTATTTAAATTTTATTTTCACAATCATTTTTATTACAAACGCTTAATCTACCCAAGTTTGTTTTATGTGCTTTCATAGCGGTTGAATGTTTATATGTTCTGATCTCACTTTTAGGTAGTTAAGGTTTTTTTTATCTATTGGGATATAAATGACACTTCTTTATTGTAGCCAATTGCAAATAAATGTAATACACACACTTAAACATAAATGTTTATCTTCAAATCACAATTTACATCGGTTTGGTCAACTCCTAAGATAAATTTATTGCTGACCTACTTCACTATCAGCAGCAAACAAAGGATTGGTGCAAAACTCACATATCCTAGCTTTGATAAAATGGCAGTTACAAAACTAAAGTAACTTCTGTCCCAATCCATGTTAAATTGTAAATAATCAATTAAACAGTATGTGAAATAAGGCGACAAATATTTCAGAATTGTTCAGACAATTGCACATAAAGTTTAAACATAGTTTAAGTCAGATATTTCAGACTGGTTTATCAGGATATATTTCATGAACCAGAGGTTAATGAATGTCTGATAGTGTGTAACAAGGGCCTCCTGTTAAGCAAATTTTGAACAACAGTTTGTGGAAAAAAATATGTTAATGAATAAAAAAAGGGTGGGAATTAAGGAAATGAAAACTATGTCGTAATTTTTATATTTAACAAATTTCTAACACAACAATTTTTAACCCTGCCCAGTTAGCTCAGTTGGTAGAGTGCTGGACTGTCACTCAAGAGGTCCGTGTTCAATTCATAGGCTGGGCAGGCTATGTCCTTCCATGACATTAGTTCAATGACATTTAGTAGCTACCTCTGATTTATGTGAAGAAGTTGTCAGCTGTTTGCAGAAGGGCAAGTTAGTGCTGGTTGATAATTAATTCTAAGAAAACTGGTCAGGTAAACTGACGGCCATGTATAACAGAAAAACATGTAAACATACCAAAAAATCGAATATGTAATTGTTTTGAAGGAGGAGATACATGTATATAACACATTCACTCTCAGTGCATGGATACACAGTCATACACAATAAATTAATCACTAGATGACCATCCCAGCTCCAGCATCTTATTTCTTGATAATAAAAGAGAGAGAAAAAGTCCTAGTAAGTACCTCAAAGGCCTGAATATCATCGAGCATATCCCTGGAAGCAGAATGCCCCATAGCTTGTTGCTGACGTAGTCCCACTTCTTGTTGCTTTATGAGATTATCAAACTGTATTGTCATGTATTTCAGTTCCTCATATTCATTATTAATACATGGAGTCTGCAAAGTACAAAAATAATTAAGTGAAAACAATTGTTAAGTTGGGAGGTACACCAATACTGTTACCGGGATTGTTTCTGTAAGTACTGCAACTCACAGTTACCTTAAATGTCAAGGCCTGTCACTGACAATAGGCAAATAACAAGTTGGGTCCTTGGAGTCATTTTAATGTTAATGGAATAGGTCAATAACCGTTAGAACATAATGTTTGTTTTGAAACCCAATAACACAGATACAATCGTATGACCTGTGTTACTGAATGAATTTTGTCGGAAAAGATCTTGAAATTCCAAAACTAACATGGGTTTTCCTATTTTGAAAGTGTTAACTATTAAAAGATATGAATAAGAGAAATCATGGTGTTTGTATCGTCAAAATATTGATAAATTCCTTTGCTTGCATCATGGTCTAAATATAGTTTACACTTCAAATATTTAGAAGCATTCTTGGTTTATGGTGAAGTAAGAAGAAAGTTAACCCTCTTGATTGTGTGCTTAACCATCTCAAATACCCATTGTAGGGGTGTCATTGATTTAAATTATTGCATATCAACAGTCTTGATATATTGACAATGTATCGAATAAATTGCTAATTTTCTTTAACAGACTATTAACTCCTCTTTTTTCGATATGTTTATATGTGCATGTCAAACATATTTAAATGTTCAACTTGTTTTTTTACGACAACAAGATACCATTTCAATATTCAATCCATATTTTAACTTCACAATATTTTATTATATTGCTGACATTTGGAATGCACTATCCACCAGAGCACCAACTACTGCTGAGCGATGTTACGCTCTTTTGGCACTTTGGACTGTACCCATTCTGCTGTATTATCCCTTCATAATATTGACATTTGTAAGAGTGAATTGAATATCGATCAACAGAAAAAAGTCACTGATATATCGATACAGCTTTTTTTAAATATGCTTGTATTTCAGTTTGCGAATCAAACCACATAATCTAATATATCACATCTTCTCAAGTTAAGGGGAAGTAAGCACGAGTACCTTCAATCTTATCAATTCACGCTTACCTCTCAATGATAACACTGAAAAAAGCTCTTGATATACAGGTTATCAACTCGCCTCTTTTCAAAAAAGTAGGGATCAAGTAGGGCCATTTTTTTAAAAATAAAGTAGGGCAAAAGTAGGGATTTTATTGCCTATAAGTAGGGATAGTAGGGATGATTCCTTAAGATTCATTGCACTGTACAATCTTCATAATTAGACCTCTAGGTGAAATAAATATTTTGAGTTAACACCTCAGATTTGAAAAAAGTATGGTTAGAAGGGCTTTTCCAAGAAAAAGAAGGGAAAAAGTAGCTAGCAAGTAAAACAGTAGGGAAAAGTAGGAAATGTAGGAAAAGTAGGGCCCACTTGACAGCCTGGATATAATAAAAAAACTGCAAGACTCACCTTACTAAGGAATGCGACTACTTTGTCTTGCAGTGCCTGGTTATCAGCGAGGCATTCTGGAACCAATGTCTCATAGGGGGTACATTCAGCAAAAACAGTAAAGGCACGGAGAGCGGTATGATGTACAATGGGATGAGAGTCTGTTAACAGCGTGTGAAATAATGTTGGAATCTTCTTCAGTATCAAAGGTTGCTAAAAGCGGAAATATTCAATGATTCACAGTAAGTATGTAGTAAAACTTTACTTAAATACTACCTCAATATTAGGACCACTTCAAATTTAAGAAGCCATTATCACTGTTTTGTTCTTTATTCAACCTCAATATTAGGACCACCTCAGTAAGAAGACCAGTTTTCAACTAAGGGTGGTTGTACATGTATGTATATTATAGAGGTTTTACTGTAACTCAGTAATAATGGAACTGTATAACAGCTGAAAGCAGTGGATGTGTTTGCATTTCTCACTTAAATCATGAAATGTTTACAAAAAATAATTTCTATTTAAGCTATAATAAATGCTATATTTGGAAGGTAAAGAAAACTGTGAGCGTCATGATTTCATGTTTGAAAAATAAATCATGTTTCAAACTTCAAGAATGTAGAATTGGTTTAAACAAGTATGTTATGAACTCCTATTGTCCATTAACAGATCGTATGACACAAATAAATATTTGCTTCAGTTTTTTTTATGAAAACAAGAAATGTTTGTAAAACATTATGCCCCCCTGTGACCTTGGCCTTTAACCCTGTGACCCCAAAATCAATAGGGTTCCTCTGCTACTCAAGATGAATGTGTGGACCATGTTTGAGGATGATAGTTCAAGGGGTTCTTGAGTTATTGATCGGAAACAAAAAGGTTACAGACCAATGGACCGACCGACATGTGCAAACCAATATGCCCTCTCTTCTTCAAAGGGGGGCACAAATATGGACCGTACTAATCAAGGGAAAAATAAAGATAATTTACCTTGGAGTCAGGAGGAAATTTAACCTTTTTACAACGCTGCAGGAATCCACATGCAGACAATTTTAATTCCAAATCACCAGCTTTTAGTTGCAAAAGAAGTAAATCAAATATCTGAAATAACAAATATGTATTTAAGAATGTCTGTGAATAAACATTCCTAGCTATCAGTATCACAACTTTCACTTACTTTTGTATCGCAGGGTTAATTTATACTCCCCTACAAAAAATCATATTGACATTTCATTATTTTTACAAAATATCTTATTCAGCAAATACAGACTTTACAGTAAAGTACACTTTCATGTTTACATTGTGTTGGTACACAGACATGAGGGGAAAAACATAATTGCAGCATGAATATAAGAACTAGCCCATACATGGGAACTCTAAAAATAGCTGCATTAATTCCAAGAATAAACTTTAAAATGATGACTTATATACAATCAGGATAGAGGTCAAAAATCAAATTCAAATTCTGAGGAAACATAAACAAGTCAAGATAACTTTAAAATGCAGGTATGTTGGTTTGTTGCATTGAATTAAAAATTGTTCATTTCTAAATTTCAGTTCTGCACAATAAAATATTAAAGATACAAACCTTAATAAAATCTTCATTTTTTAAATCAGACACGATCAAACCAGATAACTTTGTCAATCTTGACAAACATTTTGTACAAATTGTCTCCCCTGACCACTCAATATTCCAAATGCTCAACATTGCTTGAATTGTCTCAGTTGCAACTGGCAAAGTTTCACTTCTGCTTGCTTCCTCACCATTGCTATAGTAACATATAAGTTGTTCTAAATTCTTCAAGTTTTGTAGCTGCGAAAGAAAAATATACAATTCAAGGATTTATATCTTTAAGAGCCTTTGATGATAATTATTCATTACATAAGCTTGTAAATTTCTGGGGCATGTCATTAAACAATATGAGCCTTTTTGTAATCAAGCTAGACATCCGCAGTGCATTCATTTTATAAACATACCTATTATCAGGTGTTCCCCCACGCTTTAAACAATATTGATCGATCAACAGCCCCACTTCTCCCAACTTCTCCCTATCTCAGCTGAAGGGAGAAGTGACTTCTCCCAAACATTTGTTCCCTGATAAGCTCTCATTTTACACAGCTCAGTCAAAATAAAATAAATTTCTTTCAGGGCCAGGGTCTTAAGACAGTCATTGTGATACAAGTATGGTAATTGTTTTTGCAACATGACCCTGGCTGTTTGAGTCCTTAAAAAAGGGAACACGGCCCTATGTCCTCTTAGTGGTTTTTAACCAACTAATAAACATTTAAACATCTTGAACTCACCAAGGAAACTAAATCTGAGTATGACTTATTGTTCTTAGAAATAAAGTCTTGTAGCGGGTCTGTAACACTGTTATATAACACTGTCCACATGGCTGTCGGGACAGAGGAAGGTATCGCAGGAACTATCACCTCACACCAATACCTAACATGGCTTCCAGGAACAAAGGTTTTCATAATTTGATTCTGAAATTTAAGAAAATAAAGGAAAATCATAAAATTGGTGATATAATTTATAATACATTGTGAAAAAAGTGCTTCACACTTTTACTAAAGAAATCATCCACAATGTGTTTTTCACGAATGTCACACTGAAGTAAGTAATACAGAACACATATACAATCAGTATTTCAAACTTAGTACTTAAAATTCTAATGAATTGACCACATATACACTACCATAAATAAACAGTCTATAAATGTCACATTAGGCTCTCACTGTAAATTCAGAAAATGTTTTTTACATAATTATCGTGATTCTTCCATGTTTACTGATTCATAGACTTATCCAGGCTGGTTGTCCCCTAAAGCCTGAACCTTATTATCCAATAATTCCCAGCACTTGAATATTCTGTCAACTCTTATATTTTCACCTACAGCGTCTGCAGAGTTACCTTGTGGCGTCCCTTTATATGTATAGTGAATGAATTTACCAGGATAATATGTATATACATGTAAAATAAAGAAATATTACAGATTCTTCCCCAAAACAGATCTAAAACTCATCCAGATATATCATTTATAAGGTTGTAATAAAAATCTCCAAGAAAAGGGCAATTCCAACTTCCATAACCTGACCCCTTCTGGTGCTCATACCCAATGTGCTTGAAATTGTACTGAGGGACCCTGCTGGTTCAAAGGCAAAATCACTGGCTGAGGACGTTCAGAGTGTAAGACAAGGGTTAAAAGCAAAGAGATAATTCTATACAAACTCTTCACATGGGACAAGCAGAAATAGCATTTAATTGGTTGTCAGTTAATTACAATGACTGTAGAGACATGTCCTTCTGCTGTATTATTACTTTCAATACTATTGAGTTTTGCACCTATTCATTAATTCTAATTTAACAAGTTTTATGATTCTAAAACAGGATTATTTGGTGTATTTTTTGTTTGAAAACACAGGCGTAGAAAGTTGTTGAGTCTATGCTGCAATAGGTCGACATGCAAAAGGACATGCCTGTATAGCAGCAATAAATAGTCAACAAGAAAGGCCTATCTATGTGGGAATGTGCTAAAGCACCAGTACAAACTCAGTAAAACCTCAATAATAAGACCTCCTTCCTTGGGACTCTTGAAAACTGGTCTTAATACAAATGTCTTGAGGTGGTCTTAATATTGAGGTTGGATAAAGAGCGGAACAGTAAAAATGGACTTAAAAAGTGTGGTCTTAATATTGAGGTATTATTATTGAGGTGGTCTTTAAAAGAGGTTTTACTGTAAAGTTTATGAATAAATAAATAACAGGTCTACTTCACCTGGTGATCAGGTGCAAGGAACTTTATTAACCTCCTTGTCAGTTTGACTACATTGTTTGGGAATCCTGTAGCACAGCAAAGATCTGACAATAGTTTAGTATGCTGATAGCAAAGATTGGCAGATCCAAACCTGAGGAAAACAATGAAACAAGCAGTGAATTCTGTCAATGTGAACATAATAAATTAGAGTAAATGTACAGATGACAGAAAATGACTTTCCAGTAGTCTAGATTGCAACCTGTCCAGAACGACCCTCTCTTGATCAACAACCTCTCTTCAACAATGCTCAATTTTCCTAAAGTAACACATTTAACCTCTCTAGAGCAATAACCATGCAACAACCACCAAAATTTGCATTTCCTAAAGGACTTCACTCTGGATAGGTTGCACTGTACTTGAATAGGTAATAAAATGGACCCCAGAACAGACTTGGAATCGAAGTGGTTAGTTACCAAACTTTGCTTCAATATCTCCCCACCAGCTAACCTGTAAAGAGTGAAATTATGACTACCACCTGCCAGCAATAGACAATAAAAGAGTTTTCAATGTATAAAAAATAAGAAGACACTTACCGTGCCATAAAACACCAAACATCTTCAGCCATACAGGAAGCATACGTATAATGGGAAAACAACTGTTTTAGCAAACACATCTCCTGGAACAGAACCGTTCAAAAATATTAACTAAATGTATTAGCAAGGACATAAAATAGCTGTAATTCTGTGAGGAAATGTTATGTAATTTAATAAGATTATCTCAAATGCATACCATGAGCAACTGAAAACCAGCTATAAGTATTGGATTACCATAACCCTAATATATTTTACATATCTGAGGGTGTTTTTTTCAAATAGCCATAATATATTAATTTTTTTGCTTTTTGTGGATAATATACATACATATATTCAAACTAGATTGCTCAGTTTTCACAGTTCATGAGCATATAAGTGACATAAAAATGGATGTTTTTATTTTCACTTTCATTTGCTACTTCTCTAAAATATACAGAGTGTTTGATGCAAAATTACATTAACACAATTCTAATGAAGTAAGCAGAAGTTTTGCATCAAACCCATGTTATATTAAAATCAAAACCACTGATGACTTACCAGGACATTAAAGTATTTGCCAGACAAACTTCCTATAAGGCCACACATATGAACACATATATAGTCATACAATGGTACATCTTTACAACCTTGTGTACTTTGTATCGACAATGAGGAACTCAATTCCACGTAACCTGTATTAATAAACAACAAAATTCACTAAAAGAACAACTCAATAAAAGACCACCTCAAAATTAAGAACAGAATTAACAGAATTTTCAAGTCCATTTTCAGTTTTGCTCTTAATTCAGCCTCAATATTAAGACCACCTCAATACTAAGCCCAGTTTTCAAGGGTCCCAAGGATGGTCTTATTACTGAGGTTTTACTGTATATAAAACACAGCACACCCTCCAGAACAACACCCTTTGGGAGATGCATATGTTGGCTGTTGTCGACAGGTTGTTGCTCAAGAGAGGTTAAATTAATAGTCATTGTTTGTAGTAATCACAGGAAAATGAATTATGTTGCTGATGAGTTGTTGCCATGTACTTGGTTCATACAGAACAACTGAGACAATATTCTGGTACCATTCAAGTACATTTGAAGTACTTTTCTCAACTGACTATGGCTACTTGTCATCACCAAAATACTAATCAATGAAAGGCCCATAACTCTATTTTCTCTTGGTGGAGAGAGATGCAAAACCCCATGTGCACAACTTCACATGCTGATATACATTTCTATATAGTTCGAGGACTAATTCCACTGGTTCAGGAGATGTGAGCAACACAAGTTTTGTGGGACAGATGGAAGGATGGACTGACGAACAAGGGTAAATCTAAGTGCCCCCCACAATTGTGTGTGGGGGGCACAAAAAGTTAAACAAAACGACATCAATGTTGGTTTGAACACAGATGCATATTAAACATAATCTTAGAATTAAAGCTTAAATGCACTCTTCACAAACTAGCATTGATAAGTTGCAATAATAATGAAATAGAAGATTTGTGGTTGCATAGGCTAGCCCCTCATTGTATAACTTGATGTATGGTACTCCTGACAATAAACAACAAGAGTTGAGGCAGATGTAAGACAAATATTCCCAAAGCCAAGTGCCCTAGCTGGTGACCTTGACCTTGGAGGCACAGATCTGACCCTTGCATGTGACACGCTTCCAAGACCATTCTTATCATTCAAGTTAAGTTTCATTAACATACCTTGAATTGTTAAATCACAGCTGGAACACAAAATGTTACAGACAGACAGATGAACAAACATATAAAGGTGCAAACAGACAAACTGATTACTATATTTCTCACAATGGAGACATCAAAGTAAGCTAAGAAACAATACTAACATTGGTCAATGGCTAAGAATATCAAATCAAATATACAGTAGTTTGTTCCTTCAGCATTTACCGACATCCAGCTTTTCATCACTTCATCTGAAACACAAATTCAGTAACAATTAAAAATTCAATGTGAAACATGGCAGGGTTTTCTACTAACCACTTGACCAAACTTTAGATTCTGGATAAACACGGACAATATTTGCAATTCTTCAAAGGTCTGAGGAACAATTTTTGGGGACCAGTCTCGGAATGCAGTGTTGCCATTGGTCATTTTTAAGACAGAGATCAGAAACAACCAATCAGATGTTCAAGCTTTCAGTCTTGTCTTCAAGCTCAATTTTATATTCTTTGGCTCATACTTATCATTCAAACCAACAGAAATTCTCAAGTTATGAACTACCCAACAAAAATTCCATACTTGAGCCAGAAAAGCGGAGAAGTGTTTGAGATGTAATCATGATCAAATGTTCTCGCATGAAGGCAGGCAGTCCGTCAGACAGATGGATGCTGGACAGACATACAGGATGGATGGATGCCTCACACTCAGCAGTTTGACCAAATTCCATTTCACTGAATCAATATATGGCAGATGGACATATTTCGACAATTCCTCTCATAGATATAAAAACAGCCAACTTTTTTTTTTCTGGATGATATTAAGAATAAACCTCAGCTAAAACATTAAAATTTGATAGAAATAATATAGCACCTACCTAAATGTTTTGGTAAACAGTCCCCAATTTTTACAAGAACTTGGACGACAGCTAATCTACTCTCGGACTGTATATCTAAATGAGCAAGAAAATTCACATTAAGACTTAAATGTGATGCAAAAACAAAAAATTCAATAACATTTTCAAAATTTAAAACTATTTCTTTAATACTAGTATACTTTCTAGCATGGACACACATTCATTCAAAATATACCATTATTACTCTTGTCATTAGGAATTATTATTTTTTGTGGCCAAACATACAACAATTTACAAATCCTACATGTGGAAATCCCTCAACTACTAAGTAATTTTGCGAGATTTATTTATGAAGAAATCAAAATATTGTATGAAAATGATGTAAAATTTGTGATGCACTTTGAAAGTCTATGTATCTCATGATTCTCTGCTACATGGTAATTGTATAGTACTATTGATTTTTGTTTGCTACTTTAACATGTTTGATGCAATAAATGATATTGTATTGTATTGTATTTTCAAAGAAAGATTTTGCAAATTATAAAAATGATCAAGATTGGATACAAAGCTATCATAATTGCTTCTTCATCAAACCCGAGACCAAACAAGCATCAAGTGATTGGTATGTAATATAACAAAAACTTTAATTACAGCCCATATCTAAGAAGCACCCATCAAGTTTTATCGAAAAAAATGAAAAATAAATTGAATACTTTATGGTCTTCATTGAAATACAGTAAAACCTTAATAATAATACCAGCTTTTGGACCCTTGAACAATGGTCTTCTTTTTGAGTTGGTCTTAATATTGAGGTTGAATAAAGAGCATAACAGGGAATATGGACTTGAAAATTCTGTTCATAATTTTGAGATGGTCTTATTATTGAGATGGTCTTTAGGTGAGGTTTTACTGTATTGCAATTTTTACGGTGACAAACATAACACAAAATACACATAAATGCTACCTGTTGCATACTGCACCATTAGTGATAGGAAGGTTCTGTTGGTCACTACAAGCTGAAGTAAAGGTTCTATACCATTCACAAGATGACGTCCTATATCTTCAATAGATTTTTGGGATATTTTCACAGCTTCGAGCGATGGTGGAATACACCTATACAAACATAAACAAAGGAAAGTATGAGTCACAAAAACAATCTCAGACATATTCTTATATGTCATGTACCTAAGAACTCAAACATAAATAATATACCACAACGCACAAAATCTTTAAAAAATATCACAGAGAGAACAGACTTGGAAGTTTCAGGTCTCACACACAGATAAAGATAATTTATTTGATTTTTGATTCTAGATCCAAGGGTCACAAGTTCATGCCCCGCATTGAGTGGGGTCTGATTTCACATATCACAATCCCTGAATCTGGCCCAGGTACTGGTTAGTAACCAATGAAACAGCCATCAAGACAGGGTTTTCACTAAAACAGTGAAATAGCAGAGAATTTATTTGAGGGGTACTCCCCCTTTTTATGATCATTTGTGAAGAAAAGTAGCCGGTTGATGACGCTGAAGTTACTGGGTAATTATACCGGCTACTGGCTCTTATTGACACCCCTGTCAAGACTGATTAGTATAAGTTCTAAGAACTTGTTTCACAATTGATGTACCATAAGTAAGTTTAAACTAAGATATTATATATACTGTTGGAACTTCACAACTACACAGGCTTAACAATGTACAATGTTAGAGCAATTGGCTCATATTTGCCTCCATTATATGCATCACATCAGTAAATATAAAGTGTCTTTCTTACCTAAGAATATTTGTGACCATTTCCAGTATTTGTGTCATACATTCACTGACGTCCTGGATAAAATTGTCTAACAAAGATATTGTAACCCTGAGTTGATAACCAAGCAACTTCAGTGACTTCTGAAATGCTGCACCATCACCTTGAGACAAACTCTGAAACAATTCAAGAAGTAAAACTTTAAAAGTGATTATGTACAGTAAAACCTCACTTAAAGACACCCTTAATAATAAGACCACCTCAAAATTAAGAACACAATTGTCAAGTCCATTTTTACTGTTTTGCTCTTTAATCTACCTCAATATTAAGACCATCTCAATAAGAAAACCAGCTTTCAAGGGTCCCAAGGATGGTCCTTTTATTGAAGTTTTACTGTATTTTTATCAAAATCCATTAAAAAGCAGTAATGCCATGGTAAATATTTCCCAAATAATGCAGATATCATCAAATTAAATTTTACCATTAAGTTTACAATCTTATAACAAATTCTTCTTCAATCTGAGTTTGGAGATAAGTCTCAAACATTAGATTAATTGGTTCTGACCAATAGCAAGGCTGCATTTGTCCCTGAACTCAGCTTAATTATCTAGTATTCTGAACATGAATAGAAATTTATCAGTACACAGTTTACCAAATATAGTCGAAACTCTTTCATTCAAATTCATATGGTCTGAAATTTGACTTTGAATAAATACATGATTTCCAATAATCCATTTCAATCTGATGTGCATAAGAAGAAACATAGGGACCTGATTTTTATTCGGTTAATACCGAGTATTCAGATAGAAGGTTGTTGTATAAACTAGGTCCGACTGTAACTACAACAACTGACCGGATAAAATCTGAAATCATTTTGAAAAGGGAGAAACACTATTTACCAATTCTTGCCTGTCATCATCGGGAGGAGCAAGTTGTAACAAGTATTTATAACCATTTGTGATCTCCATACATAGATACGTCACCATGTCATCAATGTTGAGTGTGTCCTTCATACAGTTTTTATGTCGCCCTGACAACCGTGAGATAGACTTCCATAGACTGACCACCAATTTCATATCCAGACTGGTTACGATTTGACAAACTTCAAACAAGCCTTGACATACTGAAATGGTTTACAAGCACAGATCCAGTTCTAAGTATGCAACAGTACATTTGTTAACAATGACAATCCTCCATAATTAAACAAGAGTGCAGTCTCAGAGATGAGTTTATTGTTGCGGGTCCGAATTATAGTTCTTGTAAAGTGCACTAGACCTTTCCTCCAACAGCCATCCACCTTTATATAAGTGTTTTGATTCACTTCAGCAACTGCAGTAATTGTCTGGGCAAATTGGATGTCTTTTGAAATGTTAAGTACAGAATAGAATATACATAGTAATATTATCTGAAATAAGACCCAGGATGTTCATAGCAACTAAATAATACTATGTTCCATGATCTTTGTAAGTATGTGGATATGTTTAAACTATTGTATACATTTCATTTTCATGGATACATTTCTGTAAAGTGTCATTCTATAAATACTTATGTTAACTGTCCCCCAATTTCTTACATATTTTGAAGCACATGTATTAATTGAGGTGAACATATATGTATAGGACAGCAGTAATATAGTGGATACGGTGTCAGCAGCTCCACCCAGGGCTGTGGGTTTGCACCCTATTCAGATCAGGATTACACTACTTAAGACAAAAAGAGGACTTAAGGGTGATTCAAATTTGCAGAAAAACTTTCAGTCCAACCAAGTTTAAATAAATTAGTTAATAAATATATCATGCAATTCAGGACAACCCTCATATAATACAATTGGACCTCTTTCATCTGAATTCATCAGATCCCATATTTTATTTCAAATAATATATGGTTTCAAATAGCCCATTTCAATTTGACGTGTGTGCCTAAGAAGAAACATCGGGACCTGATATTTATTTGGGATGATACCAAGTATTCTGGTAGAAGGTTGGCAAATAAACAAGGTCTGACTGTAATTAATTTTTGAACGACCCTTATATAATGTACAATGGTTGAGACAAAACAAACCAAAGCAAAGATCATCCACATTTTGCTGACTGACTTCATTTCCAACACTTATATTCTCCAATAAACCAAGCAGTGCCTGAAATTTAGAACAAAATTCAGTGCAATTCTGTTGTAACTGCCATTTTATTAAATAAATAGAAACACTGATATTGAACGAGATCAAAGTATGAAATTAACAATACATGCATGTACATAACATCAGCGCCGTACTGTAATTGTTGTAATGTTGCTGCAATGTAAATCAGACACAGTCATTCATGGAAAACATACAAATGTCCCACGACAAGTTCACAACAGACAGGGGAAACGTTTAAACTCAGTTTTTGTAAATGAGGTGTTACCATGTTTTTAAGCAGGTAAGATTATGTCATAGTAAGATTGAATGAGAAGACTGAATGGCTCTCTGTCTGCACTACACTAAACATGTGATCCCACAATAAGACCTTGACTCTGGACACAGAGCCCTCATTTCATGTTTGCTAATGATGCTTATTATAAGGCTTATATCTGGGTTTAGTAGGTGTAGAGGGCAAAATTCCCCCTTTTCTTCAAAACCACACAAAATTGCCCCTTGTAAGGGCTCCTGGATTCTGGCCCCAGTCCCATACAGTGGAGGCTTTGAAATGGCTTATTTCTATCTATCAAGTTATTTATTATCAGTACAATCATAAAATCTAGGGTTAGCATAGAAAATTAGGGTGGATAAGTATACTTGAATTGCCCATATCTTTTCACTTAACTTGATAAAGTTAAAACATGATAAAGTTATTTTAAGCCTTCAACTAAGGTGAGCTAAAAATTGATGCAAGTACACTTGTATTACCACTTGTAGTGCATGGGCTTTCTTGAACAACAAAGATAAAGATTCTGTCAATCCAGGCAATATGTCTCCATACAAATCACCACTCTCCTGAAAATGAAACATAAATGATAAATTAAAAATTCTATTAGGGTTAAAAATTTATAAATAACCCCTACAGTTGCCAATCTACAAGCAAGCTGTGTCAATGAGAAGAAAATACCAGGGGCACTAGGTGCTGAATCTCAAGGGTCATTTTGATATTTTTTGACTGAATATTACCATTTTATAGCCAAATTACCAATAAATTAGAGAAAACTTTTCCCTTAAGCCAGAATCCTGAGGGTCAAAATGTGGCTTTTTAAAAAGTCCAGGGGTCAAACGGTCAACTCTAGGGTCAAATGGAACCCCTGAATACCATTAAATACTTTTCTACAGGTGAAAAGGAATCCAAAATGCCATATAAAAGTAGACATTTTAAAACAAAGGTGTATTTATTGACACAAGTGGTGTTAAAAAAATAAGTGCACTTTCCAGGTATTATTTGAACACCCCTCATGCATATAAACTAATTTACTAGTATCTCATAAATCATGCAATAGGTTTCTAGAAATGGGTTGATATTGATGTTTATATCTTTCATTCAATGACATACTCGAGTGAGTTTTTAATAATTTCAATAATGATTTTGAACACTAATATGTCTTTATCATACTTCTTATATAGGAGAAACATTTAATAAGTTTCATCAAACCATTACTCAAGTCAGTTTTTATAACTTTTCACACTGATATTGAATGAATGTAAAATGTATTGTTGCTAATGCTGCCCTATTCGGGCCTTATGCAGAATCTGTAAATAAACTTGAAACTTGAATACAAATTAAAATTTCAGTATTTGCAACTAACATTTGAACAGGAATTATTCATCATGCCAGGAATTGATTTTATCAAATCATGAAGAGCAGATGTGAAAACATGTCACATATGATAACAAGGCCAAACTTTGAAAATGTGGGTTTCCTGTCTCCCTACCTAGCTGCAAAAATTGCAGTGTCCAAACAATTATATGAGCCTATATAGTTTGGCGGTGTTAACTTGACCATTGTTTACAAGCAATTGGACATACCTGGATAGGTAAATCAGCTTATCACAAGGTTAACTGTCTAATTGATATGCTTGTATTGTATTTTGTGGTGGTCTTATTAGTAAGGTGGCCTTTAAGTGAGGTGTTACTGTATAGCAGTAATATATTGGTAGAGGAACAAAACACAACAAACTTTTTTTAAATGTGGCCTAAGGTAGAATCTAAAAGTACCGTTAAGAAAACAATACACAGACTGACAGGTGTATTGACAAACTGTGTGTATCTACAGTCTACACTATATTAATTGATCAGTTACAAATTGATTAAACACTTCAATCAACAAATCCGACACACAAGACTTAAACCAATCTATTTATAGAACCACTCAAATATTACAATGGCCTTGAAAACAATAATCCATATACTGTATATTGCTAACAGTATTTTATACAATATCACTAAACCGTAAAATACTTGCGCTGTATTTGATATCTGATCTTACAGCTCATAACAGCAAGATTTGACATGTGCGTGACAAACATTACTTGAAATGTATTAATACAAATTGACCAAATACTGTCATATTTTAAGGGATAAAATCATAAACATGTGCTGATGTTTTGTTCAATTATATTTCATAGTATTATACACAAACTCTTCATATAGGAAAGTGTGTTTAAAACAGTTTTAAAGCAGTTATTCAATGTGAATACATGAATGGATGTATAGCAATATTGGATATCATATACTGGTAATGTAATGACTTCTATTTATACATTATAAATTAAAGGTATTTGACATAGTCCAACATATAAGATGTGTGTATGTTCAATTTACGTTAAACAATCATTTTTTTGTCATTTTACTTTGAATTTTCACAAGATAACCAAAAAAAGTCAAAATGTGAAATAATTTACAGTGGGTCTTTATATGTATAGGACTAACATTGATACAGTAAAATATTCTGACTTTGGTAAAATATCTATGGACTGAAAGGTTCATATTAAACTGTTTCATTTATTTACCTATCCATAAAAAGAGGACAGTTCAGTAAGGGCACAGTTCTGTAATACTGCATTAAGGGACCATTACAAGACCCTAATTTGTTTTGACCTTGCTACATTCTTAAATATTTCACTGATTTAAAACATTGAGTAGGGATAGGTATTTGTATAAATTCATACCTTGAACAATCTTGCAAACATGATAATTTTACATTAAAACTTTGTATGTGTTTATATACATGCATGTATTAGATAAGAACACGTAACGAAGGCTACAAACTGATAATTAGCCCCATGTATAAATACAGCAATATACCATTCATTTAACTCTTGTTTTAAAATGTTAAATTCTATACCAAGATATTTAAGTACAGTTAAATTTCAATGAAGACATGAATTATTCAAAAAACATGAATTTTTAAGTCTGTTAAATTTACTTCTATTGAGAAAAAAAACACATTGATTGAACCAGACAGGTTGGTTAAAGTGGAGTTAAAGTCTGATTCACACAGGGAAAATTGTGGCTTTTATACATATACATTTGAGTGTATTGTACAGTACAACATCTCCAGAGCAACACCCTGTGGGAGATGTATATGTTGGCTGTTGTTGAGAGGTTGTTGCACTAGAGAGGTAATATTGGTAGTTTTTATTAATACAGGAAAAATGACAATGTTGTTAAAGAGGGATTATTCAGGGGTTCCATATGAACCTGGAGTTAACCCTTGGAATATCCACAAAAAAAATATTTTGGCCTTCACATCAGGATTCTGGCTCAAGGGTTAATTTTTCTTTAAATTATAGATAATTTGACTGTCAAATGGTCAAATCCAGTTAAAAATTATCAAAATAACCCTTGAGATTCAGCACCCAGTGGAACCCCTGGTTATTGCTCAGGAGAGAGCCACTCTGGAGAGGATATATGATCATACCTGTGTTTATATAACAACTCAGAATAACGACCACATGTATCTAACCAGTGATTTATCTTCCTGTTAAAAGGTTACTGCCTAAAATGAATCTGGATTAGTTTATAATGTCAACCATACATTGGAACCTGTGAATAAGGACCACCTCATAATAAAGACCAAATGTATTTAACTTGCCTTAAAAGACAAGTAATATATTGTCCTGTTAAAAAGTTACTGCCAAAAGTGAATCTGGATTGGTTTATTAGGTCAACAATACATTATAACCACCTTTCGTTCATGAATAAATTACCATTTTTGAATAAAATTGATCAAAACATAACAACTCTCAGCTCATAAATTTGTATACAAAATCAACCCAAACCAGAGATTTCACCTGAAAACAACACATGGGTGTTTAACATCAAATATAATGTAAGTGTTTGAGACACCTCACTGTTTTCAAACGTACATGAGCGCTTAAGAAATTCATGAGTTACAACATGACCTATAACCATCAACATTTTCAAAATGGCTTAGAACAGTTCATTTTCAGCTTCCTTGTTGGAAAAAGCAGACAGCATTATAACATAGCACTCTTGATGATCAACATCCACACTGTCAAGTCAAGTTTATATAATTCTTATACATGTATAAACATCTGGTATTGGAGGAGAGCGTACACTCTTTGAACCTTTTTATTTTTTATTTGATCATTAGAAATAATTCAAAATACATACATGTACTTATGTATTTACCTTAACTTGATTTAAGCTCAATGGTACATGATTAGGCCTAACAAATATGTTTGTTTCTGGTTGCTTGTTTAACCCTCATATTTTACCCCAGCCCCATATATTATGGCTGTAAAAGTTGTATTAAAACAATTCCATGGTCACAATTTTTTTACAAAAAATGCAAACATTGCCCAAACATAAAACTATCAATTAAATTCATTATGAAATAAACCTGGAAGTGCAACCATGATCAAAACAAGCTGTTACCATTCGTAAATTTCCAAGTTACGCCCGACTTAAAATAAATAGAAAAAACTAATTCTCTCATAATCTACTGTCCCATATTTCTTTCAGCCAGTAACCAGAAACAAACTTATCATTTTTTAGGCCTCATCTAACCTTAAATTACTACTTGATGTGGCTTGCAGCAAATAACAGTTCCTGTTTGAAATGAGGAAAATTCCCACGCTTAGTTCAGTAATGGGAGACAGTTGTAACAGTAAAGTATAAATAGCTCCTAGGTCAAAACATCTTTCACAAAACAGTGGTATAGCTTCTAAAAACGTAGATCAAATCTGGCTAATAAGAAATTATTGGTAGAACTGATGGTGCTCCCTGAAGTATGTGAAAACTCATCAAACAGGAACATGTCAACAATATGCACACCTCCTCTTATTACTCAAGCTTCCCATTTAGTTTCATTGAATTCCGGGAACAAAAAATTGTGTTTTTACCTGGCGTACAAACAAAGTTTCATTTTATATCCACTGCAGTTTAGTCTGACGTTAAATCCTGTCTTTGTTTTCAATGCAATTCAAGTACAATTTTAACAGTAACTGTCTGTACAGCAGGATTAGAGGGAAAACCAATATTCATAGCAATCCAGAATTAATCTATAAAAAAAACAAATTCAAGACAAAAAAGATATTGTGTTTAAACCAGTGAATGTGCTTTTCAAGCAGAAATATCAATTTCGAGTGAATTCCTATCTGAAATTTTATACCATCATTATTTTGATTATTTTCCAAGATAAACATTGTTTGTGCACATTTGCAGGTCTTTTCAAGATATAATGTGAAAGAGAACAGACGTTTGTATAAGAATAACAGACAAAAAAGACAGAAAATCACATAATAAAAGGATCCAAGATGTCTGACGACGATCTGTTCACCATCTATAACCCATGGACATTCATTCATTCTGATGAATTCACGGATGATATTGTCATAGAAGAAGTAAAGGTATCTATGATTTGTTATAGTCGTACATTTTGGTATCGGGAAAATCACTTTCTTTTACGATAACTTTAATAATATGCTAGGTCAAACAAGGAAGAGTGCATGAGATAATATGGACATTTTTTATACCATGGGGGCTAAATATGGACATACTTGTACCAACTGAAAGATAATTTTAATTTCTACCTGGTGGTATATTTGTTTTAAGATGATACATGTACTATCAAATTTTTAGGTTTTAACCATACAGTTTTATTCTAACCACTATTTTATCTACACAGGAGACATATTCAACAGGACCACCCGAGGGAGAAGACGGACAGACAGTTGAACAAGACATAGAAGATGTCATACAGTATCACTCATACAGCAAGGAGGAAGATGAAAGTGATATTCATGAAGAGAAATTTATTCTTAGATTTCTAGCTACAAATACTGACAGTGTGAACAGATATCTGTGGATAACAGAGAGCGGAGAGGTGAGAACTGATGGTGGATATACCAACATTGCAAGTAAGTACAGACAAACCAATATGTTTAATGAGGTAATGCATTGGTTATGAAACCCCTTCAGGGCAAAAAGGGCCCCCAAACATCCATTGTTTGGAAGAGAAGTTTATCCAAATTTGTCACAAAGGCTGATAACCGGCAAACCTCACTGAGACTGCAGCGTTTGTTGACACGTTGTTGAGTTTTACGCACTATTTCAACATACTTTCAGTTATGTAAAACAGTCAGTTGACCTAAACAGTGTTCCCGGGTTACCAACCAGTACTAATCTGTTCCCCCGCAAGTAACTGACAACATCCCCACATGAATCAGAAGTGGAGGACAACTGACTTTGAAAGCAATTATCTTCAGCCTAATTTTCGCAGAGAACATACGCATCGCCTGGAGTTCAAACCTACAGATTGACATTTAAGTGCTTTACCGACTGTCAGCTGACCGGGCAATGCAGAAAGCTCTAGAGTATAAACTAATGGTATAACTCTGTATGAGACATGGATTTCGCAATCTCGAGTCCCTGGCTCCCTTTCTTTGTTTGGACTCCCATTTTCCACTTACTGTGCATATCTGGGACCCCTATAAACTGCATGTCTGGGACCCTACATATTTACTAGAGACCCCTAGCTGAAAAATCCTAGGGAAAACCATGATGAGAGAATGTACAAAATAATTTTCTGTTACATCAATGCAAGCCATTTATTTGTATTATCTATCACATACATTTTACCACCACAGCACAAGGCTAATGCTAGTAGATAGCTAAATATTCATTGGCTTTTAAACCAATAATCTGGCTACTAAAACTTGCCTAACTGGCCCCACAGCAGTTAAACGTCATCATAAATTGCATAATAAGATCAAATTAATTAACAATTTATTAAATTTGGCTACAACCTTTAACTAGCGTCAGCTGAGATATCAATATGTATGACATGATCTGTACTCTCACAAATATATGTCAGAGAGTGAGAACCTCAAGGGTGAAGAACCTTAGTCCCGTAACAATCTATATGACTTTACCATCGGCAGAACTATTCAAAAAGCTACTTACAGATGTAAGAAGACATTTCAAACAAATGTTGATCTTCCACATGCATTTAATCAATTTCTTTACACTTCATCGTCATATATAAGTCAGTTATACCAACTTATTTTGTCTTCTAAAGTGCAACTTCGAAACAGAAATTAAAACATACACTTAAGATTTCACTTTTTTTCAGCATTTTTCGAAGTGATACATTGGTGCAGCCCCCATCAAAACAGCTATCAGCTGATCTGTTATGGAGGGATGTGCAAAGGTTACATTCTTTATATGGATGGTACGAGTCTACAAACTAGAGTAAGTGTTTTCTATTTATCTTCCAAACTCGCAAACATGCAGTTTAATGAGCAATTAAGCATGACAAAAAGTTTACATAAGCTTTAAAACAAATGTTTAGAACTGTTTTCAAATATCAGCCACTTATTGTCAATTCATATTGAAAGAAAACGTTTTGTTTCAGAAATACCATGAATCTACTGATGATACAGACATTACAACCAAATTTCAAATGTGCCCTCGAGGAGACAACATCAGTGTAAGAGCTTTCATTTCAAAGACCGGTGTTCCTATATATTTTGATGATGAAGGCAATTACAGACCAGAAGGGCCATCGACCCCTAGGAACGCTCCACAAACATCAACTGAAGATGCAATGGGTAAACTGCATCCATTGTACTTTATTACAGCTAATGTCAAAGTAATGAAAGTGACATCTGTGTGAAGAATGAAGCTGACAGATTTGTGAAGAATAGGCATAAAAACATTCCGACATTTTTTGAAGCACTTAGGGTGAAGTTTGGCACTTTTTATAATTATATATATTTGTTCTGAACTATCACGTAAAAGTATTCAAGTCATGAAATAAGATTTAGTTAGGGTGTGTTTCCTTAATCTCCTCATTCAGGGTATTTTTTACAAATTATTGTGTCCAATTATTAAAATCCAGTTTTCTGAATCAAATAAATGAATGCACTGTGTAAAGTGAAGAATGGAACTTCATGTCAGAACACAAGTACTTAATACTTAATAAAGAACTATGAGAAGAATACAGTGTTGTGGATTGAAGAATACAGTGTGGTGGATTGAAGAATACAATGTGATGGATTGAAGAATACAATGTGATGGATTGAAGAATACAATGTAGTGGATTGAAGAATACAGAATGATGGATTGAAGAATACAATGTAATGTTTGAAGAATACAGCGATGTGGATTGAAGGATACAATGCGGTGGATTGAAGAATACAATAAGATGGATTGATCAACACAGTGAGAAGAATTGATAAACATTTAGAAGAATTGAAGAACACAATCTGATGGATTGAAGAATCCAATGTGATGTAAGAAATAGTACATTGTGATTGACTGAAGAATACTGTGTCATAGACAGAAGAATTTACAATGCAATGGATTAAATAATTATTATAATGAGATGGGTTAAATAATAATAAGAGATTGATTGAAGAATTTAGTGTGATGGATTGAAGAATACAATGTATCGGTTTGAAGAATACAATGCGGTGAATTTTACTTGATAATTAAAGTCAAAATATGTTATAAATATACAGAGATAAGTACAATGCTCAGTGAGAAGAATAATACAAATGCTAAAAGTAAGACTTTGATACGAAGATGATAATCAGACTTGTTGATAGGTATAAACATTGGCACGTTTTCTACAATTTTATTTATAGGGTAGGGGTTCAGTGCCCTTTAGTTTCGGGGTAATTCATATGGCTTAAAGGTGGAAATGGAGTCTGCTTACTCCATACTAGAGGGTCACAATATACTGGTATATCAGTATATTGCAATATATAGCCAAGCTGTATTGTACCGCGTTATGAAATTAATGGATTGATTTTTTATATTCTATTTCCTCTGCTTTTTGCTGGAAGTTACTAGGTACAAACTCTAAATATATGAAATAGTCAATATTTGTCAAAAACTGAATTGAAACAACTGATAACTAGTTAGCTAATTACTTTCTAGTCATGAAAACCTCATTTTTAATAACTAGTCAAAAGAAATGAGATTAAAGACTGTAATGTTTTAGCTAATGCATGTTTACTATTTGCATCACGTATGAAGACTGAGGAGTAGAATCAAAGAGTTATGGTAAAAAAAAGGCCATAGCTTAGGTTAATAAGCCAATGTATTGTGGCACACAATACTAAAGTATTGCAGTATATTGAGGTATACTTCAAGCATATCATGACATCCCTACTTCATATTCATGTTTTAGTATGAAAATATCACTGTTCAAATAATCCAATTTCATAATGTGATTTTTTTCTCTTTTTATTGTATTTTGTTTTGAGGGAATTGATTTATTCTCAAAAAGGCATTATGGAACGGCAGAAACAAATAGGATCAGTCATGTTGGATTTTGTTTTTTCCAGGCATAAGTTAACAATTTATACGTCTAAACTGACTTTGTAGGGTACAGCAGAAACCCAACATGTTACTAAATCAATTAAATTTAATACATACTCATATTGCGGCCTCAATTCTATATTATTCTGACTTATTTTTTGTTAAAAATGGAACAATACATCAATCTCAACAGAAAGGTGTGACTCAATCTGTTATCACAAAGTTTAGAACATTCAAATTTTAGCACGATATAACAATTTCATTATTCAATTATGTTCTATCAAAGTCAGAGAGTCAGCACTCAAATCTTTATATAAAATTTCCTCAAAATTAGCTGTTTAAGAACATTATGGAATTGAGGCAGTGTATTGCTACTGTTGAGAAAAAAAGCTTTATAGGCAAATATATATGGAATGCATAAATATTTGCAGCTAGAAAACCATTGAATTGTATAAATTTGTGTGCAATAAACGCTACAGAAATCAATATGGGTATACCTTTGTTTTTATGGAAGAAATCTCATATATGATTATCATTATGTTGGGGAAACTTCTAATAGGCATACATAACATGATGATAGAAAGGTTTAATCTAGCATATTTTGGTCTGAATTTAAACCTATTCATTCCACATCAATTGTGAAACAAGTTTACAACAAAGACTAATCCCTCTGATGAATGCTCCCTGCGATACTGACAAACAGTACTTGGCACTAATTCAGGGTTCAACATCGCTCAAGGTGGGATTCAAATTCACACCCTCTAATCAGGCGCCAGATGCTTTACCCCTAAACCATTATGCCCACCCCTACTACATTCATTCACATGGGGAGAATCACAGAAAAAAGAACCTATGCTGTTTTTCAATGGGTAAAGTTTTAATGAAAATTAATGCGATTTTAAATGATTACATTTCACATAAATCAAGGATATAACAGGAAATCAACAAGACTTTTTTTACCTTACAATGAGTGTATGTCTGTTTCAGAAGATAAACTGCTCCATAAGGTAGTGAATGCACTGTATCGATATCAACAGAGTTACCTCCCCCATGGGCAAATCTTGCACATACGGTGAAACAGTCTAGAATTTCAACTAATGCCTGAAATACGAAAAAGTTATCAATTATATGTGATAAATAATATAAATGATAAATGGATTCACAGGAAACATCTCATACAACTGATAGAACTCCAATGCTGTGGTCCCCTTTGCAAAATACAGAAAGCAACAATCTCCAATGAAGTGGTCTCCTTTTGCAAAGAACACAAAGTAACAATCTCCTTTGCAGTGGTCTCCCTTTATAAAGTGCTACTTGTGTTATAGAATTTGAAAGTAGTGTTAATCTGGGCCCTGGTGATATTTCTTAAAAACAAGGCAAATGCACGTGATTTAAATGAAACAATAATTTTAGCAGCATAAATCAAAGGACTGTATTTTAAAGGTGTATCCATCATCTTGTGACATGTGTGAAGCATATATACAGAATCATTGGATTTCAGCAGGTTGAGAATTAACTGGTCTGGATTTCAGTAGGTTGAGAATTGACTGGTCTGGATTTCAGCAGGTTGAGAATTAACTGGTTGGGATTTCAGCAGGTTGAGAATTAACTGGTCGGGATTTCAGCAGGTTGAGAATTAACTGGTCAACTTTTCACCAACAACATCCACACTTCAATGCCACTTACAACATAGTATCTAGCTTTTATTTAATACATCGCTATTGAGCAATGGGATCATCAGAAAACATGAACAATCTCAGTCCAGTGATTGTTCAATCAATCGTTACGTCTTTGACAATTGGGGGCTTTAAGTCTTACCTCTAACAAAGCTTGAATTTCTTCTTTACCACTGGACTGTTTTGGCAGTGACTTAATACTTTCCAAGACCTTATCAATCATAGAGCAACTCTGAAAATAAGTTTGTTTACGTGATAACTAAAAAAGGGCAGCTCTTGCAAGAAGCATAAAGATCGACTTACTCTAGTAATGACCAGCTTCTGCAAGCACAGAACTATATATAAATACTCAGAAAGGTTTAAAATGTTTGTTTGGCATAACCTTACCTACACCTGCAAATGACCATATCAAAATGTTTCAGTTGCCTGAGTGGAGAACTTTTTCTTCTGCATATTACTAGTAACAGTTAAAACTTCACTGACCATGATATATGGTAACAATTAACAATAATTTCCTACCCACCTAAAATTATTTGCGGGGTAGGGTTATGCCAAACAAACAATATTTAATGCTGGCTTCAGCTTATAAAATTCATTCAATGACTCAACATTAATACCCAATTATTTTCCATTTATTGGTCAAGAATCATGTTCAATCCTCTAAATATAAAAGGCATCATAACTCAAAAATATTTTGATAGTTATTAGAAGACACCAATTAGTGATTAAATCAAGTATTAATAAATGAGATAGAAATTTACCAATGAATGAATGATATACTACTAATGTCAGGTGTTATAAAATATTCTCTTCAGTTTACCTTTGTGGTTATGCGACGAAACACCAACTGTTCTGCTTCATGAATCTGTACCCAGGGTAAAAATGATATACATATTATTTTTAGGATACCTGAAACACAAACAACAAATTGTCAAGAAAACATTATTGCACTCAACCCTAGCATATATATGTATATAGTTATAAAAATGCCAATACACCAGTTAACTGTATAACCACTGCTGGTGTTTTATGTATATTTATATGTACATTGTATATTTTGTCCAAGGGGATTCCTGGGCAGCGGGCTGAAACAGGGAAATTTGTTTTTTGGGGTCTAATTCCCCACCCTTTTGTCTTAATCCACTTTCAGGGTCTACGAAAAATTTGGCCAAAAGTCTATTTCCCGGGGACCCAGAATCATTGGGCATGTCAATTCCCACCAGTTGGGAATTTCAAATGGCGTTTAATTGTTTAAAAAAAAAAAAGATAATTTCATCACATTTCATCAATTTCACAATTTTTTAACTATTCTTGAAACAAAGTTGAAAAGATTTTGTAGTAAATCCATTAGCAGACAGGAACATACTCAATCATGTTAACCCACTGGAATTCTGATCTTGTCATAGCAGGACTTGTTCTGTTTATTTTGGGAAAAATACCCAAGATAAATTGAGAAAATTTGCGTCGTAAAATTTGTCAATTTTGGAAAACTTTGATCGTTTCAACTCAATTTTGGGAATTTTCTTAGTTCAAAGAACAGGTTTTTTGTATATAAATTTTATTTAAACAGGCATTCTAATCCACATTTCTTTTATCAACAATCAAAAAGACACACCAAATGTCAACAAACATTTATGACACAAGGGACAATATAAATTATAATGGCCAGAGTTATTCAAAGAGCTTCAAGATATACCCGGTGATTTTTCGTAGGTGCTTCTGATTGGGAATTTTTTTTCTGATTGGGAACAAAAACATATATTTGGCTTTGGGAATGGGTCCGATAGTCTGACCTGTGGAAACTACAGAAAAAGGCCTGAATAGCAATATTTGACAATTGATGTAGTTCAAAAGGCCTTCTAAAAGATGTCTGTACCGATTCCTATAGTACAAATTTTAATCATTGCATCAAATAAATTTTCCACACAAAGAATAAATTCATCAAAATTCGAAAGATTGACCTACCTATCTCTTCTTGAATGAAAACAGCCTCTTGCAGGTGACTCTGAAACTTGAGTTAAGACCAAATAGATATATCGCAAAGTCTGTCATATATTAAAGAACTGTAGAACAAAATCTAGATCTATGCAAAACAAGACTATTTACTTCATTATCCATATGCAGAAATCCACACCTCACAATGCTGCTATGATTATTCTAGATCTATTTATAGTACATTTCAAACAATGTTCAAAAGTTGGTGAGTAGGTAAGTTCTGAATGTTGTGGAATTCACTTCAAACATGTCCATATAAAGTAATACACCTTATGTTGAAGACTAACAACAATAGTTACTCTTATTATCCAATCATCAATTTTTTATGAAAATTATGGTGGGTATTTTTATTCATAGCATTTTATAAAGTCTTGTAAGTAACGCATTCATCATAGAAGGATACAATAAGTTTAGGCAGGGCATCTTGTAGATTCTGTTTGCACTGTGTTTCAGACCAAGACACAACTGACTCCAGAAATGAAACCTGCGACATGTCGACTTATTAATCTACAACATTTTCACAGAACTGAAAATATAGCAAAATTGTGGTTATACATGTACCTTGAAAATTAAAAAGGCATCCTTGTTGTTTTCATTATTTTCAAATAGATGTATACAGGTATACTCCCCTGCCTTATTTTAATACATGCTTTGAGCAATAATTATGCTCGACAACAAATTTATGAAAGCTAGAGTATTTTAGTGGTGTGGGGTTAGACGGCCGCCCGGTTAGCTCAGTCGGTACTAGTGTTAGGGGTCGTGGGTTGCCCACATCTGGCACACTTTTTTCCCTTGATCTACTTCAGTATGAAATGATGAAAATGAAAAATGCTTTAATTTTTCGAAAACTATAGGCAACATACATTCCCTTCCATATATTAAAATTATTTTAAGAAAATTTAATGACTTCAGTAATGTCAAATTTTCACAGCTCCCTTGAAGTGCTCTTCACTAAAATAACACGATGACAAATCTCTGTCTCTGTTACATTATATGCTCAATAATCTGTGTTTTACAGATGTTTACAATAAATATATATATGATAAGGAAATTGAAAGCGACTGAGTGATGTATATTAGTGAAAAGCATACATTCTACTAGATGGTCACAAGGCTAAGGGGCACAACAGGGGGGCCAAATTTTACTGCACTTGCTTCTGCTATACTGGAAGTAAAGAGGAAATCAACAGTTGATGGACTACACATGTAGTGAAAAATAGAGTAGCAACTTTGAGGCCTCATCAGTGGAAATTATGTGTTTATGTATCTAAATCCATAAAAAAGAATTCTCCCATTAGTCCACTGGATAATTTAATCCTTAAACAACATTTATATCATAATAAAAAGGTTAACACCTTTTTCTATGACTGAATACAATATATGTAACACCAATTAGCACCTTTTTTATACTTTATATCTTATTGGAGGAAAAATTACTTGGAGGAGAAATGATTGGGTAAGAAATATCTTGGGGGGGAACGACTTGAGGTTAGAAATGACTTGGGGGAGGACTGACTAGGGCCCAGTAAAGGTGGTGTCAGAGAAAAATGGACGTGCTAATTTCGTACCAATACAAGATAGTGAGGGCAGTATGACAAATATGCGCATTACAACATGAGCTCTTATAACACATACACATGTTTATTTAGAGAAAGCTGGAACCGATTGTCCAAAACATTCCAAGATACAGCCTCAGTGTTGTTTTGATGTTTACAAACAACGCGCCATTATCGCGGTGCATAAGAACGGCACATACGTGAATTCTAAATTATTTCCATGCAGTCGTCTCCCTTTACAAATAGTCTCGCGCTCTTGATGGATATCTACGGGCGCGAACAACAAGCATTAATTAATTACTAATATAATAATGTGTTTTTGTCTTTTATGATCATATATCAATACCTCTATATAAAGCAACATTTTAAAGAGACAATACTGCGAGTAAGTGAATTTTACTTCAAGTCGAGTGTTCGAATGATTTCAATGTCCACTGAAAAGTAGGCCTAGGCCTACGACGTTGTAAAAGTTTATCAGATTCAAGGGAAGTTCCACACAACGTAGAAGCATACAAAATTGGTTTCCATTCAAATGCAAATCGTCATAAAGATGAGGTCTCATGAAGGAGATAATAGTCAGAAACAAGATAACAGCATTTAAATGATACATATACCAACACACCAAACATGCGTCATGGCAGTGTTAGAGATAACTGTGAGAGGCAACGCAGTGTTGATGATGACTGATGATGTAGATAAAGCTATGTAAAATATCCTGGTCGTATGCAACAGTTCCGGTTCTGGCCAAAATATGGATATGATTGATTAAAGTAGTATTACTCATCGAAAGTATTAAAAACCAAGAAATTGTCACGTGGGCCACTGGCATTCATAATGAAAATAATTATTAAGTAAAAAACAAACAAATTAATATAAATTAATTAATGCCACCAGTTTGCTTTTTCTGGAAATACGTTGCTAAATTTTGAGTATCAATACCTTTCGTTCATTCAATGAATTTGTGAAGATGCAATTTGCGTAATTAGGACAGAGCGTGTCCATACGAATAAAATGTGCCACTGTAATACGAGCTATAGAATAAACATGACCCTGATAGCACTTTTAGGGTTAAGTGCGACCGTAAAGACTTGGGTGTTACCTACATAGCCATTAAAATACAACAACAATATCAAAATGAGCGATGTTTCTGCTGTAACTTTACCAGAATGAACAGTTCCGAGTTGAAGTAAATAAAGTAACTAATTTGGTTTTACAAATGGCAAAACAGAAAACACGACCGGTGGAAACAGTGTCCGCATTTATAAACAGATGGTAAATATGGTGTATATGTCCGTGCCAATAACTAACGACACGGACATATAAACCATGTCCGTGCTAACGATAAAAGATTAAATGTTTACGCATATACGAGGGCTGTCCCATTAAATCGTAGACTATGTCTATAACATAATAATTTGACGTTCCAATGCAATAATTTTACACACATATACTATTTAATCATTTTTGATCAGATTGATTGTATTTGTTTGGAAATTAAAACAAACTTGTGTATTTTGTGTAGCAATATAGAAACTCGTAGTGACTTTGTATTACCGGGGAATACATAGTTTTCGTAAAACCAAATGAATCACATTTTGGATATAATTTTATATTCAGGGACATTAACGGGAGCTAGTTGAAAACATTCACTTCCAGTGTTTTGATGATTGTTCGTCTAAATGAAGCAAATACATGAAAATGGTTCAATTCATTCTGTCAGTACATGTATATTTGCAAAAGCAGAACATACCTCTCGAAATATTTCCATATTATATTGTTTAAAGTTAAAACGAAATAAAAACTAAAAACGTCATTCAAACATCAGGTAACTCGCAAGTAAACGGATAAATGCCAGCTTAAATGAAATTACATTCATCGCGTACGATGACATGACGTTGTATACAATTTGGGCACATTTGGAAATAAGTTTGTTTATTCAAACATGTTCATCTACGACCCTTTTATACATGTAGTTATCTCAATGGTTGAATCTGATGTCTGCACTTGACTTGATCATTGTCGACGATGAGTAGAAAATTCTTTACTTACGTGACTTGCGTAGTTGGCATGCCGTCGCGCAGGTTTGTCCCGGTTTGTTCCTGACAGTTCCAATACTGTAAGCCTTTGTATTATCATAATTATCTTGTGGTTGTATTTGAAAATTCAATCTAAGGCGTATTTTATGTATGTTTTTTTTTAATTTGAAAATATGTGGGATAGTAACGTGTGATATGTATCAATGGTTTCACAGCATGGTGTTACTGCGAGTAAAAACTGGAAACAATCGTGTTATGACAATAAAAAATCAGAACGAAGTTTCACGTTCCTCGTGTTATGTTAATGGGAACAGGTGTTTAGTGGTAAAATATTTCATCAGAGAAATACGGAAGCATGACGTTATCTGAACATTCATGTTTGTGTCTTATCCCTTTTTCTTTTGTAATTGGTTCCTTTCATGTACATGTATATATGTCTTCATGTCTTTATGTGCTTATGTGATGGATGTACATTTCGTATACATGTAGCATTTCCAGCTCGGCTTCTTCATTCTTCTTTTAATAGACTTCAATTGACATATTTTTATAAAAAACGTTTACAACATAGGAAGGTTTTAGCGCATTACTATTGGTGTTGTTTCTGTGACTTAGTGGTTGACTTAGTGGTTAGCATAACGGACCAACAAATCGTTGACCCGGGTTGGAATGCCGCTAGCGCCACTGATCGATTTTTCGTGTTCATCAAAACATGACTATATTTTAATTTTGGTAATACTAGTAATAGGATTGCATCGAACGCCACACACGCTGTTGTAGTATTGTTAGTAACAATCAAATTTACTCAAGAAGTATATGGTTCGTTTTATGATACCACCTTAGTTTGTCTATGAACTAATTAATTAGTATTACAAAATATAATTGTAATAATCTGTAATATTGGACTTTATAACACTGGTTGAAATAATACTGGTGGAGAGTGTGTTTCATTCTCCTGTGCAGTAGATACAGTTTGAAATTAATTCGACAGAAGTTACTGACAAGGAGAATGTTTCATATTTTGTTTAATGCTGATCATCTATATAAAACAATAAAACAAACTGAAAAGTTTCATTATCTTCATTATATTTCAAATATTTCTCATCACAAGATTATTATAGACAAATAAGTTCCAAGAGCTTTGGTAAAGTACTTGATAGGTCATGTATGTCATACGCATTGATCACGTGGTTAGCATCTGTTGCCATATTTGAAAATGGTGACTGCGAGTTCTCAACGCCCACATTGATGATGATTACATCTTTCGCTATGGTGTCTGGAGTGTGTCTGACAGTCTTGTCAACTGAACGACCGGAAATAGGTATATCATTTACATCTGTGTGGTCAACCAGGATTATAACCACATTCGGGTAAGCTCTTCGGTCACCGACGTGTTCTTTTAGAATTTTATCCTCAAGGAAGTCAGTCACGTCACGTTTGTCAATATTATCGACACGGTGTCTGAACGTGAGGTCATCAATTGCAGTAATCATCTGGGTCCTGTTATTGTGGTTTGCTAGGCTGATCTGATTATGAACACTACTGTCATAAAGTGCAATACCTATCTTGTTAGCAGCAGTGCCAATCTCCATGTTGTTGACCAAGTCTTTTAAGTACTGTTTGATGAGGGCAGGGGCTATGATGTCACGTGAATCCTGAACCATTATCTCTATATCACGGTTACAAACTGAAAGTAGTACGAATCCGTCAAATTATGTATAATTTCAACGCTTGGTTCCTTGATTGTCGTCATATGTTATAAAAAATAAAATTATTTCAATACATTCTTAGGTTCACAGTCAGTCAAAAACAACAAATGAGTTTATATGTCAGAATGAATATTGACATTAGCATTGACAGAGCACAGATATCTTCAACATGATGACAGTCTACTTCATAAACGCCCCTTTGTAATAAACAAGTGAATGCATAATAACGAGGTCATTCATTAAGTTATAAAATGCTGTAGACTAGGTATGACATTATGTAAGTTGAAATTCGATTATGGTTGGGATACCTGGAGTATGAACTGTCTGGTTTGGTTTCATTGTTGTTGGTGTGGTGGTCGTAGTCATCATTGTTGTTGGTGTTGGTGTGGTGGTCGTCGTCATCATTGTTGTTGGTGTGGTGGTCGTCGTCATCGGTGTTGTTGGTGTTGGTGTGGTGGTCGTCGTCATCATTGTTGTTGGTGTGGTGGTCGTAGTCATCATTGTTGTTGGTGTTGGTGTGGTGGTCGTAGTCATCATTGTTGTTGGTGTTGGTGTGGTGGTCGTCGTCATCATTGTTGTTGGTGTGGTGGTCGTCGTCATCGGTGTTGTTGTTGCCGGCACTTTCGTCGTTGATGTGACTTTCGTCGTCGGGACAGCTACGGTTGTCGTAGGAGAAGGGAAATTACATCGATCCGACGAGCAACAGGTGGCGGTTTGTAAACTGCGGATACCGAGTTCCCGACGGCTTAAAATGGAACACACCTAGAAAGATAATCTGATTTCACGTAACGCCAATCACTACTTTTTTGCATTTGCATAGGTTAATGGAAATGTATGGAGCACTTTGATATCAAACATCTTTGATAAAGAAATTCTTACATTTTCACTATGATAACTAACTCTTTGTCGGAACTTCGAAAACAAATATTACATTTATACAAGCTATTGTAACTGCTGTAACAGTTTAACTAACTATTGTAAGCGCCGCTTTGTCGTAACTTTAAGAAGGAAATTGTAACAGTTTAACTAACTATTGTAAGTGCCGCTTTGTCGTAACTTTAAGAAGGAAATTGTAACAGTTTAACTAACTATTGTAAGTGCCGCTTTGTCGTAACTTTAAGAAGGAAATTGTAACAGTTTAACTAACTATTGTAAGTGCCGCTTTGTCGTAACTTGAAGAAGGAAATTGTAACAGTTTAACTAACTATTGTAAGTGCCGCTTTGTCGTAACTTTAAGAAGGAAATTGTAACAGTTAAACAAACTATTGTAAGACTTTCAATGCCGTAACTGAGTTACACTAATGTGATATAAACTATAAAAGTGTACACAAGACGTAGCTTGACATGCATGTTATCATTGTTCTGAAAGTTATCTGAATTAATTCTTCAATACTGACGATTTTTCACCGATCATGTATGTTTGTGTCTCTTCTGCCTTTGCATTTGTTCACATGTATATGTGCTTTTCATGCCTCCTTGTGTTTTTCGGGTTACTTTGCCCTTTGAATGCGGTATTTCCTACTCGGATCATTTGTTAATTTGTATGAACAATGTGCACATCCCGGTACAAAATATCCATCACACCGTTCTTAAAACCATTATCTACAAAACCTTCAGGAGACATAAAAAGTTAAATTAAAAATTAGTATCAGACTTTTGGAATCTCTTAAACATATAAAAAGGTTCGATGTATTTTAGTTACATGTCAAATCATTATTAGTTTCAATAGGTCTGTTGTATATTTGCATGCCATCCATATAAATCCGCATTGGGGATAAAACAGCTGGAAACTCAATATCCGGATCTTTGAAAACTTGAAAACTGATGAAAAGATAGCCATTTCGAAATACTCGATTCTGCGGACATGAATTAAGCTTGTTGTAATGATCTTATCCAATTGGAGTTCGATATTATAGTATTTACCTATGAAATTAAATGAAGAAGCCTATCAACAAAGAAAATAAACAAAGTGCACAGCCACCTTAAAAAGCGCAAGGAGACACAAAACATATACTTAAACATAAAAAGCCTTGTTAACATTTACCCGAAGTAATGTACATTGAGACCGAAGACTGCGTATGTTAGGGTTTGCTGCAAGAACACTGACTGACTGTAATGACTTCATTGTGTTTTTCATCGACAATTCAACATATTGTTGTCTTGCTTCAGCTGTTTGACAACAAATGCCGTGGTAATGTATTTAGCGAGGATGTAAGAGCGATGCTTATTGTAACGTACAAATAGCAATGATTACACATCATATCAAATCTCTATCACCGACCATATAATTACCAAATATACGAGAAAATGTAAGGACTCTTACTTGTTGACTGGCACAATCCATGACGTATTTAGATTGTGAAGATATCAAAACACATTTCTGAAAGAACAAGTGTCATTTTACATTTATTTTTACTATGCTTCGATTTAGATGTAAAGTGAAATGTAACAAATCTGACAGTTGGTTAACTATGGGAACAATGTCGATCGTTTGTGCGATTATATTAAATTAAAATAATTATATTAAAAGTATTTATTTCAAGAGTCACCAAATATGTTACCAAATAACCAAATGCATTACGTCTTTTAAAAAGTATAATTCATTTCCAGTTTCTGTTGAAAAATATTTAAAAAAACGAATATTGGAAGTTTTAAATGGAGTCGTAGCGTTGGAAGGATAGAGCGCCTTACTCTCGATCCAAAGGTCGCGAGTTCGAGCACCATGGGGTTTGATCACAAACTTCACAATTTCTTATTTCTACTCGAGTACCGGCTAGTATCACAGGAAGCAGTCATCGAGAGTGATTATACCTTACTATACAATCTATATAAAATTATTTAGTTTTAAAGAAACAACCCTTTATTTTGAGTATTGCATTTATGTATTTCAACATTTACTGGTAGTTGAATTATTAAGTCGATTCGACTGACAGTTTGAGTTTTTGTTAAATGAAACCTTCAGAAAGATTATTTGTGGATGTTAATAAACGAGCAGATCTGATAAAACATCGTTTCACCTCTCCTGTCTGACATGTTTTCACAGTTGTACAACTTGTGTAGTTGGCATGCGTGGCTGTGCAATCATAGCAAGTAGGTGCTGAAACGAACAATGCTAAGTTTGTTAACAACCAGAGTTGTGTCAGGTGTGTTTTTATTATATTGCGGATAAAATAGTGAAAACAATACTAAAAGAAACAGCCATGAATGCGACATTCACGATTGAGACCTGTGCACGACAGATCCACAGAAGAGATAAGACATACATAAGGAGGGGTCAAACGGATTAGTGTGTGTATACCGGGTGGAGACACAAAACAACACCAAAATGGTCAGGTAGATCGTTTATTTCCTCCAAGTAGGAGAGCAAAACATTTATACAGTTTTAACAAAAAAATACAGCAGTCATAGAACTACATACTCGTATATACAAATATACATATATGAAAAACAAAAATGTGAACATATATCAAATCAATGGACCATGCACATTTAAGAGGTTATGAATAATTTAGATATATAGATTTTACGGCAAGTAAAGTTACAATATACACTCAGTATTTTATCATTAATTGATGTATAACATATACGTACACATATTGTATAAATAAGCATTAACGAAAGTATATATAGATCCACAATTACATAAACAATACGACCTTACTACATGTTCCACAAAAACTTGGACATATAGATGTGGCTATCGAGCCCTGACATATTGACGGGTTTTGACTCGCCATCTGAACACATGCCAAAGGGTCAAGGTCCATGCATTCACCAGCACATTGCACTATGGTCTGAAAAGCTTAAAATAACGATTTGTTAAGGGCAGAAATACGTTTGTACATTTATATAGCTTAAAATACATAAGCCTGTATAGAACAATTCCACGCTGTAGGCCAACGCCAGAGTACGCTCTCACCAACATAGACAATATTTGAACTCCCAACATTCCAGTTTTCTACTCTGCTTTGACGCATATGCAATGAGCGCCAACATGAGTATACATGTATCTGGAATTATTTCTCAGTACGTACAGATCGAGAATCCTCTCTAACGCTATCATCCAATCACATTTTTGCTCTGTGGCACAATAGGACAATAATGTTCCGAACTAGTCATTTAACGATGTCTATGACTCTGTACCATGCGTATATAGTATAGTTAATATTACTAAACAATTTACATTGCAAACATATTTATGATAATTATAACAAACTAGATTTATTGAGAAACTCCTTATCTTACCGAGCAGACAGAACACATGTGCATGTATATCCATAACTCTACTTCACTTCCCAACAAATTTTGTCAAATTTCTACTAACTGATATGATCACATATTTCTACATATATGGTCAGATAAGCATTGAACAACCTGCCATCTGTGCTACATTTTGGTGGCTTCAATCGTGTTATTCTAAAGCAGATAAAGCAACAACTGGACAAAGCAAACCAATTGTCGGTCAAAACCGTGACCATGTTCCATTTGTAAATACTGTAGTATCATTTGAATTCGCGCAGGTCTAATTTTCGCGTATTTCGCGCTAGAGACGAAGCGCGAATTCAAGTCCGCGCGATTATTAAAATTCCGAAACTAACATGGCTATCCGAATTTTTGACTGTCCGAAAATGTGTGTATATGCACTTACGTTTTTTCTTTTCATGATATGGCGCTGTTTTTTCTGATAATCTGTGTGGAATAATTAGGAACATGGAATATTTTGACACAGTTTGATTACTAGTACGTAAGAGTGGTTTAAATGGAACATTAATTCATAAATTGATTTTTCTTTGTTTACGATGTTTATATAAAGAATACACGACTGCATAAAATCGTTGTCATCCGGAGTGCACGCACTGCAACTTTTTTCTTCAAACTTTTAGGTCAATCTATTCCGTTATAAGGTGACCGTTGATTTATATTTATATTTATGAGAAACTTTGAATGTAAATGGTATATATATTTGTGTTTGTATTGTGTATATTATGTAATTTTGATATATTTGGATTTACAATGTAAAGTATATGCTTATACATAATTACAATATATGTGTGTTTATTTTGTGTATTTATATGTAAATGATGACTATGTACATTATACACGTCGAAATAAATATTCTGTTCTGTTAAGTTCTGTATTTATTTGTAAGAAATCTTGCGCAGTCTTATTTGTTGCTTTGTAATCTATTTGTCATTAGGTTAACGTAACATTACTGGACCAATGCTCATACTGAATGTACGATTGAACTCGAGTGTATATTGATCCCAGGTATTTCGAACGCGATATGGCGTCTGATATTTAGTAGATACTCCATTACCATCTAAATCATACACTCGGAAGGGTATTTGCTCTGTATTATATATACAGTGCCCTCTAAAAGTTCTTGTACACTTCCCATTGCAGTTAATGTATTTTCATATTTGTGTCACATGCAATAAATTGAAAATGCTTTTTGACACAGCAATAATTTTCTGTAGAAGTATTTATAAATTTGTACTGAAACAAATTACCTTATTTTGTGTCAGATCATTTACACATACACATGTTGGTTTCGGATGATGGCCGATTGATGCTGCTGCTGAGATGCGCAAATTGTTAATTCTTAACTATCCATCACAGAAGTGGGATGAATAATTTTACTTCATGATCATACATGTTTTATTTGAAATTCTGCATAAAAAAGTAATGAAAATATTCATGTGTAAAGAAATTTTTGGATGGCACTGTATATATATACATAAATTTTAATAGAAAATGAGTTTCCCAGTACGGGATTGATGTTGATATATACATTTGTATATAGTATATATATTATTATATTATACTATCGTAGGGAGACTCTTATTGGGGATCAAACATACGAGTAGTAGACTACATACTAGTACCGTATTTGTTACTTCAACGTTTGTCTTGTGTTTTACATTAATGCTGGACACAGGAGAGATACGACATTTTCGTCAATTCGCAAATCTCATGCCACTTTATATTTCAATATTTAAAGAGAGATTAAGCTGTTACCGGGAACGCCACACGCACAAGACCATGCCTCTCCACACAGACCCCATGGAAACAACAGTCTACGAAACATTTAAGGATTGAGGACATACAAGGACAAATTGAATTGTTATGCACATCGTATCAAATACATTTTATATTTTGAAATGTGTATTTCTGTTATCCCTTAAAACGAGCGAAAATATTATTCACCAAGTGATATATAACGTGGATGTATTGGTCGGCAGAAGGTAAAGCTTGTATAATAGTCTATATGTTTGTATTTATATAATGTATTGATAGTAACAGCGTGGCATTTGTGCTATACCGAAAGAGTTTTATACAGTAAACACTCAATAATGAGACCCCTGTTTAGACCCTTATTGAGGTGGTCTTAATATTAAGGTTGAATAAAACAGCGAAAATGGACAAAATTGTGTTCTTACATATGTCATGTTTACAATAATAAGAATAACACCTCCATCGTGATCAAATGTTTTCTTTGCAAACATAACACCATTGCAATAAATGTGGTAATTACTTTGTTCGGTTGCAGAAAATTTGGTTTAATGGTTAACGAGTTCAGCAAAGCCATGTTAGTAAATATGCGAGAAAATATGATTAAATTAATCTAAATTAAGTTTCTTTTCAAAACTTTTTACACAAAGCTCAACAAGGCAATACATGTAACAACACTTAGTCTATTAATTAACAAAGGTAAACAAAAAATGGATACGTGTTAAAAATTAAATATGTGGTTATTTTTTGTTTATCAAAAACTTTGTCCCTAGTACATTGTTAATGGAAGATTACTGCTGCTAACCTTTATGGTTCAAAGGTTAGACAATAGTGAGTTTCTTGTTTCATGGTCCTTAAGAAACGCATATAAATATATTTTCATGTCACTAAATGTATATTATTGCTTTATTTAACATCATTATCAATTTACAGAAAATACCTTTCAACACTGTTCTTAGTTTATTAGAATAGGTAAGGACGTCTTATTTAAACGACGTTTATTAAAAATAAAACTCAATACCCTCCCTCATTTTACAATTTATCACTGTGACGATTCCTTCAGTCAACAATATTCATTAATATTAACCTTCGTTAGGTAACTTTTATTGACAATGATTGTTCAAACCATTTCAGGAAGTTAATTCAAGTAGCTCGTGTCTTTACTTTGAACAACCATTGTCAAGAAATTTTAATCAAAGATTCAAATCTTGTTTCGAATGGGTGAACACATCTTATTCAACTAGTGATATTTAGCGTGGTCATATGTAATAACTTGAATACGTTTGGCGGAAGTTTTAATGCAAGGTTGGAAGTCAACGAAATAGGTAAAGTGTTATGTATATAGATGGTTTCAATTTATTTTCTTATACTTTTACATTCATGCCATGAACATGGTTCAATTATTACCTTGAATACTATATATTTTTCGAAATGATTTTAAATTTCATGTCTCCTTGAGATTTTGGGTTGGCTGCGTACTTTGGATGAGACATTTTCTTCTCAACTTCTCTATCTATTTCTATATTTTTCAATTGAATCCTTGTTGTTACGATATCCTTTCGTCATAATGACCTATTTACTTTATTGTGAAGGTAAGTAATCACTCTATAATTGGCTGTATTCAAGCTTCTCTTCACTCTTCGGGGGAATTCGGCGCAGTCGTATTGTGCTCGCTTTTGCTTATCGAGTCACACTGGTGCTTATGCCTATCAAATCTAAAGTATACTGTGTCGATGCAAAATTGGCACAGCCGAACTTGGTATATAAACAGGACGCTGATTTGTTCAAATCTGTACGTTGTGAACGCGAGGCTGAAACAGAATAAATTCGTTTGTCGTAATGCATGGTTTGAATGTAGACATACATATCTATGGTTGAGCTACACATTCATACGGAGTATCTAGACGTTTAACTACTGACGAATTATTATCGCAAGTTATGTAGTTTATACATCAAAATAAACAATGGTATGTTAATCACTATTATGTTAATTAGACAAAGTCAACAGTAATTCTATATTATTTCCATAATTGTGATAGTCAAACGGATTCCACACACGTACGGTGAACAAAGGATTAACGTCTGAAGAAATGTTGTTTGCTTTAAAATAAATTAGAAATTTCTTGATCTAATCAAGAGTAATATGGGATTAATATTGTCTGAGCATTTTATGTCATTGATTCGAATAAAAGTAGACGGGTTATTATTATTTAATATACCGCGTTTCTTATCTTTAATTCACTCACGAGATATATGCGTAAATTTTATTGAAGATGTAATAAACTAAATGTAACACGCCTGCTGTTAAATATATAAATAAGTTCATTCAAACGAAAGGAAGCAGAATTTTAATATTTGGTTGTCTTTATTTATTGATTCTATAAACATATGTTTGTGAAATAATTCAAAATATTGACCAATTTAAAACTATTACATTCGTTTACTTCAGTTTTGCGCCGATCATCGTTTTTTTTAAATATTTCTAGTTTACACTAACATTTGTTTACCGCAATCAAATTCTGAATCAATAAATGAATTTGAGGTTTTACAAATGTGAGAAATTAGAAAAAAACGCTAGCTGTTTACTTCGATGCTTTTAATTGAAAGCGCAAGGCTTCTATTTCTCTCTGAAAACGTTCGAAGTATAGGATCCACATTGCAAGTTGATGAATAATATGACAAGTTAAAGTTACATTCATACTGCGCACATGTCAATATTCTAGACTATGCATTTTATAGTCAATTTAGTTGTTCAAATCTAGATATTCATGAAAAAACAAACATAGCTTAATTAAATATTCGATACTTTTGTGTCCCCCACCAAACTGGGGAGCACTTATATTTACCCTTGTCAGTCTGTCAGTGTGTCCGTCAGACGTAAGTTTGTGTCGCTCATATCTCAAAAAGTATAAGACATGGATTAAAGAAATGTCGAAGGAATATTGGTCATGGCATGAATCTACACAACTGAGCATGTTCATTTTGATTGAATTAGTAATTACGCCCCTTGATTGAGTAAACTGGGAACACGTGTGTCAAAAGGAGATTATAACATGGTTGTCTTCCTCTCTACATCCCCTCTATGTTCTATTGTATATTTATGTAATACAAGGAGTCTAACGCTTTGTACACCTGACCCTTTTCCAGGGCTGAAATCGCACTTCAGACGTCAACATATATCCATCAAGTGCACTACGCATTCATGATATATCTTTCGAACGACACATTCTGTATGCGATTCCGTCATGCATTAGATAAGTTAGTCTCAATTTGCTTCTCTCTCAAAATACAACAAAACATATGTGTGAATCTGCCAGACAGACGGTGAAGTGTACTATGTACAGTGAAACTATTTATTGTAAAACTGCATTGAACACACCTGTTACATTTGGACCATTTATGTCATTACTTCCAAATATATGTACCATATTCGTTTTTAATCTCGGATATTGCATACTAGTATTATGAATTTCTTTTATTTCAGAATGATGAATAACACAACAGGCACATTTTCGGCGATTGATGAAATCAACAATTCACATACAAGGGCATACATTCCAGCGATTGTATATTTGACCATCGTTATCTTTGCTGGATATGTGAGCAACTTATTCGCATTTCTGTTCTACACGTGGGAAGCTCGTGAATCAGTCTTCCACTACTTTATCTCCATCTTATCATTAAATGGTGCACTGACTAATGTAGTAATGATCCATGATGTTGTCGAGCTGTTTTATTTCGTGGAATACAAGAGTCTCGCAGTGTGTCAACTTTTCTACTTTCTGAAACACTTCTTATTCGGAAATTCTGCAATGATAATTTTGGCAATAGTCTTGAATAGGCACAGAATGATTTGTCACACCTTTAAAAAGCAACTTACAATAAGGCTAGCAAAATACATTGTACTCGGAATACTCTTATCTTCGTTGTCTTTTAGTATACCTTATTATGTGACAAGTGATGTTGTTACATTGAACTTTCTTACGGACACCGGTGTCGCTGTTGATGGCTATTATTGTACACAATCTGTTGACTCACTTTGGTCGACTATCAAAGACATTTTTCATGCGATAGAAATAGGTATACATGCTTTAGGTTTTATGTTTACGTTTGTAATCGTTATTTTTGCTATGAAATTTGCTCGTGCTCGTAATTTAAAACGTAAACGTAAAACGTCAGTAATGTTGTTATTGATGACAGTTGCACCAGTTGTGTGTTTCGTACCATATACTGTGAGTACGATGTTTATTGAACCCAATATGAATGGAACAAGTCTCATATATACTGTAGGTGAAATAGTCGCTCTTAGGTCTTACATACTGAACAGTGTCGTAGATCCATTCATTATGATGTGCTTCGATGCTTCATTCAGACAGTATGTTTTCAGTGCATTGTGTTATATTTGCTGTAGAATGTGTAGAATTTTTCGTTAAATGTAAATGCGAGGCTATCCTTTTCGTCGACGAGTTAACTAAATTCAATAAAATATTAACACGAATTCTATATTCTATTTATCGCAGAACATGTAAACGGATTTTAAAGATAAAAAATACATATGCTCATTTCTCTAGCCGCCTCTGCTCGTGTTTAGTGATACGGTCGAGAAAAAAAAGTACCAAAACTTTTCATAAAAAAAGAAGAAGATTAATACCGATAATTAAAAAAGATTTATTGTTGACCTATGTTGAAGCTGAAAACAAAACAAACAATTAACAATAAATACATCAATACTTTAATATAGTTCTAATGAAACATATAGCGCACATGCAGTGATGTGACGACAAGAGGCCGTGATGTCACCAAGGCAATTCTAAAGTCATATCATCGGAGGTACATGACTGAACGCAAGTTAACAAATATACATTGAGACAATTTATGTCACTGTGATCGCTGTCGCTCTTAATCATTCGTACTCGTTTTCTCGGAGGATGGATTGTATCAGCATGTGGACTATTGTGATGGATGTTCACATAGAAAATATCCACCATGGATGATGGACAGGACCAGCGAACAAATTGGCTGAAATGTGCACTCGCATCGGATTTGATGCATGTGTTCAGCTCGCAATGGTTAGATAAAGTTGTTTTTGATTGCAAACTGCGACATATTTGTCGTAATGATGAGGCCCCAATTTGCATAAATAATCCACAAGTTAATGTTTTTAGATTTGGTAAACACATAGATAGGCCTTATCGATCGGTACGTTACCTTAGTGAAATCCACTGGAGACGTAATCGTCTATATTTTTCTTAATATACGTGGATTTCGGTAACGTACTCCTTATCGAATGGTTAACCAATCTGCGTCAAGGTTACACTATTGTTCGATTAAAGAGAAAAAAGAATGTGGTTTTGTTGTTGACGTTTGATTTGATTGCTTTACACGATATTGATATGTAAATAGGAAAGCCATGTCAGTACGGCTGTGCCGAAAAAGACATTTGATTGCCAAAAAAAGGGAAAAGTAATGTTTTAGCTTAGCATGATTGTATAAAACCATGGTATTGTTAACAAATAACAAGACAGTGTGAATGAATTTAACAATAAAATAGTTTCATGGTTATTTTTTGTTTATTGTTAAATATTCAATAAATCCAGATGATTTCAACGCATTCCGTAGCTACTTAATTTGGGGATAGTCGTGTGATGGAACCGTCCTTATGTAATCAATCGTGTCTTTCTATATTAAATTCTTGAAAATATATAATAGTAATACATCGAAACGTAATGTCATTTACTTGCTCATGTCTATACGTTAGAATGATTAACGACCGAACAGTGTACATACTTTTGATTACTTTTGCAGGGGTGCGTATTATACCCAAGTCACAATTAGCTTGCGATGGTTTGCGAGTAGTTTGCGACTCCTGACCGCTGCCGGGTCATTTTTGGGAATCGGGCTGGCATCGGGTTACTTTTAACTAGGACTTAAAACCTGGTGCGGCGTTTCGCATCGCATACCGATCGCCAATAAATCTGTCGATGCTTGGCAGGGCATCGCACATATCGGGCGGGCGCCGGGCCAAATTTTGGACAACACAGACAATCCATATATCGGTCAGACGCCTCCAAGATGCCGATCATACTCCGGCCGGACCCCGTCCGGCGTCCGGCCGACTTGGCGACGCCCGGTCCTAAATTAGCCAGACATCTGCCGGCCGACAACCCACTGGGACTCGCATGGCGGCTCATCGCATCATCCATCATATTATCCACTCGCGCGGATTCAACGGCATATGTGTCTTGTCGTTTCGTCTCGTAAAGTACTCCTAGAGAAATAGTCAACCCTCAAATAATTCCAACAGAAATGTTTTCAAGTATATGCGTTAGAATAATACTGTATAAACAATATACCAAAAGTCTAACAAAATCTTTGATGCAGAAAGTGAAGAAAAATGAAAATTAAAAATGTAAAAACCCCTTTGAAAGAATGGCGCATATTGTACACCATGTTATAAATATTATTCGCAAGCGCCCATTGATCAAGATGAATTCGTCAGCACACACATGTAAACAATGTATAGAATCACTATAAATATTGCTGGCAATAAGGTTTGGATTAGATGTTTAATAATATTTGAACTCAAAAGTACATAAAATATATGTGCTAGTCATTCCTTTGCAGATTAGATTGCTATCATGCCACATTTAAGTGATTTTCAATGATTTCTTCTTGCCTTATTTTTTTCGTTTGAAATGTTGAAATTATTAATAAAAAACACACATTGTCTTACAAAAGCACAAATTTGATACATATATCAATCGCAAATCTTTGCTATTTGAACAATTCGGATGAAAATGAATTTTGTGACGTTCACTTTTTTTGTCAAATTATTTTCCTAAGGAAGCGGGTATGTGCCAAACTATTGCCCAAGATTGAAGAATGGCGAAATATAATATCATTTATTTGTAATCAATGTTTTTTTAAGCCTCAATATGTACAAATATCGTAGCATGCTATGAAATAGTGATGGTTTTTTTTCTGCGAAATGGAACAAATCAAGATAATTATGCTGAATCTTAACATTAGTGTTGTGTTGAATGATTATTCCCACTATCATTCTATAAAAGATATCATTCATCAAAGAAGAACTTAAGAAACTACATATCCATGTGTTATATTCATCATATCTAAACCATTCAAATCCAAAAGGAATATCACATCACTAACAGAGATAACTAGCAATATTTCATCAATATGTTAAGCAAGTACTTCGATGAAAGTGGCTGTAATGTATTTCATAGTGCTGGTAAAGTTGATAAAGTTGACCTTTATATCTGTAACTGCATTTGATTGAACTTCACGTTGTGATACCAATCATTGTAGGGAGGATACAGACCTAATTGTATTATGCTGCTGCTTGTCTGACATTACCAGTAACAATATGCAACAAAGTGTGTATGTGGTACAAATGCGATAAATATTAAGCGTAAAAAGGCTTGGAACATCACTTGTACTCAAACTAAACTTGGAGCTGAATATTATTCTTATTTGCATCACGAAATTACAACGACAATGTATTATTTTTAGACGAACAGTAATAACAAGTTTGTCGTTCATGGAAGACATACAATAAAAACATGTATACATCACTTAATGATTAAAATCAAATAAATTTCCGATCGAATTCATACCAGTCATGACATCGGATTTGACAATTAAGTTTGCCCTATTGTTTAAAAGTCCCCTACTATTGTTCATTAAGTATTTATTGATCTACTAAACGATTGTAGTACTCAGTATCACGATGTGCTATATTCACGCTATTTCTCTTAAAGCTTATTCTATGTACACGTAATTATTTTCTGTACATGTAATATCGTCATCTGATGTGGTTTGTCCTATTGAACAACTTATTCATTGACATTCATCACACTCTGATGAACAATCCAACCCATGCTTCCTGCAAGTACAACACTTGGTGGCACACTTAGCTTTACAGTTACATCTGATTCGATAAACTCAATCAATACATGCATGTCACATATGGGTCTTAATTGGCGACAGCATATTTCCATCCATATAGTACAACAGTCAAGTAATTTGCACGACGTGCGAATAACATAATGTTGCAAATCTCACTTGTCAACCAACAAAAGAATATCAACTGATCAATCAAAGTTGATATGTACTGTATTGTTCGACCTATTTATGGGGGGAAATGAATGAAATGGTAGCTAGGGACCGCAAACATGTTCGAGAGTTCGACCTATCACTGTTCGAGTGATCTACTGTTAGATAATATGAAATGAGAAGGGATTTTGTCGGGACTTAAGAACATGTTCGAAGTATCTACTGTGTTCGAGCCAAAACTGTTCGAGGTTTCGAAGTTCTACTGTATTATAAACTCAGAAGTCACGTGCCTTACCAACCAATGAAAATTAGTATAACAAAGCAGTTGTACTGTATACTGCGATATCTCATTGGCTAAATCAGACATGTTAAAAGGTCAGATATACTAAAATATGCTAGGCCATAAAGCAATAAATCTGCGGTCCTGTAATGAAAGCGCTGCATACATGTATGGGAGCGTAACCAAAGTCATGACGAACACAATTTTTGCTATTTAATTTTTCTGATCATTATTACTATTTCAGGTGTGTGTTTGTTTGTTCAAAAATATTTACTTTTCGTCTTAATGTATCACATGCAATTGTGTCGGCTAACGTTTTGGAAATAATACATGCATTAATAAGAGAGTGGGTGGGGAGCTATTACTGTGCATTAGAATCTTCTGGGGGGGATTATTGTCCTGCTATATATTCATTTTTAACTTCACAATATTTATTTTATTGGCTAGAAGTATGGGCAAGTCAAATCCTGAATCGTTTGACAAGACGAATTCGGACACGTCCTCGTGTATACCCATAACGCATTATGATTAACAATTAAAGAGTTTTCACCTTCACTGTATGTAACACTGTTGAGGCAAGTCGCAAAATCAGACATGGATCTGTGAATTTCTGTAATGCATAGACGTTACGCTCAGTGTTAGCAATATGTTCAAACCATGTAATGACGTTGAGTTCTCAGTTAATTAATCAAAAATAGAGATACATCAAACAACACCACAATAAAGCGATTATAGCGAGCAGAACATGACTTTACAGTCCGCCCAGTTATCTCAGTACATAGAGCCTCGTTCCCGCCAGAACAGTAACACTCGCGCCGGATATTTCTATCCGTACCGAAGCCAGCGAAATATTCTTACAGTATTGTAGATTACTTATTGTTACACATTATGTAATTTACTGTACCAAAGAGATCATGTATATCTACGTATATTTCTCAAACGTTCATAATTTGGCCATTGGTACATAATATAGAAGTTTAACACAGTTGTCATCAACTCATGATTGACACAAATCGTTTTTTTTTTCTATTATTTTACCTCACGTGATTTATCCATGCCAAATTCACATGAACACGCTATAAGCAAATCCGCAATGTTACCCTGTGACGCTGTGACATAACGTTTTTACCCTCGCGCGCGCCTAAAAATAGACTACTTGAAACTCCCATAGTGCGAGTCGATAGGTGCTTATTAAAGTAGGTAACAGTCAAGCGCGTGAACTGTTTGCAAGCGACATTATCTGTATTTGTAAACTTTTATGTATATCTTTTCATTTCCCTTGTGCTTTAGGAATTGCTGTGTACTTTGTATGATGCCTTTTCTGTACGACTTCTTCATTCGTTATTTACTGACTTTATCTACAAAAAGTATTTTACAACATACAAAGTCTTTAGCGCATGACTGTTATAGTTGTTTCTTTGACTGACTAAATTGGGCAACATTAGGTTTTCGTCGACCATCCCATAAGCTATGGTATTGCTCGTAACAATCAAATTTAGTCAGAAAGTATATGGTTCTTTTCATAATGTCGCTTTAGTTTGTCTTTTGACCAAATAGGATTGCATCGAACGTCCCACATGCTGTCGTAGTATTGTTAGTAACAATCAAATTTACTCAAGAAGTATATGGTTCGTTTTATGATGCCACCTTAGTTTGTCTATGAACTAATTAATTAGTATTACAACATAATTGTAATTTTCTGTAATATAAGACTTTATAACATTGGGTAAAATAGTACTGGCGGAGAGTGTGATCCGTTCTCTTGTCCAGTAGATACATTTTGGAATCAACTCGACAGAAATAACTTTTCATAAATTCTAAATATTGACCATCTATAAAACAAACTGAACATTTTCATTATCTTCGTTATATTTTAAATAATCCTCATCACAAGATAACTACAGACAAATAAGTTCCAACAGCTTTGGTAAAGTACTTGTTAGGTCATGTATGTCATGCGAATTGATCACGTGGTTGGCATCTGTTGCCAGTCTGGAAAATGGTGAATGCGAGTGTGCAACACCCACATTGATGAAGATTACATCTTTCGCGATCATACCATGTCTGGCAGTCTTGTCAACTGAACGACCAATTAAATGATGTGGTGGTGTATCGTCTCTATGGACAACCAGGATTATAACCACATTTGGATAATCTATTCGGTCACCGATGTGATGCTCTTGAATTGTGTCCTCAAGGAATTCAACCACATCATGGTCGTCTATCGCATTGCTACTATAACTGAAACTGATGCCATCAATTGCATTTAGCATCTCGGCTTTGTCATTGTGGTTTCTTAGGCTGAACTGTTCATCAACATCGCTTTCATAAAGTGCAATACCTATATTGTTAGCAGCAGGGCCAATCTCCATGCTGTTAACCATGTCTTTCAAGTACTGTTTGATGACGGCAGGGGCCATATGGTCTCGTGAATCCTGAATCATTATTTCGATATCACGATAACAACCTGAAAGTAGTTCAAATCGGTCAAAATAAACATGGTGAACAAAGTATGTATAATTTCGATATAGGTCGTTCTGTGATTGCTGTCGTATTATCAAAGCCTTATGAAAATCACTTCGTGAATACATGTAAGGGTCTTTATATTCAATTGTTTCCTTTCATTCTCCGGTTCACGTTATTTCAAACCTAAGGTAAAACTGAGTTCATACGTCGTTATTAATATGCAGTGCGAGTATTGTTGGCACCTTCGATGAAGTCTAACTTCATGAACACTCCATTATAATAATATGCAATTGAAGTGGCAATGCGGATTAATTAAATTTTGTTTATGGTTGGCCTACCTAGAGTATAAATTGACAAATTTGTCTTCATTGTAATTGTTGTAGAATGGTTACATTAGTATTGACGGGGCACACCTATATTCAACTTGATGACACTCTACTTCAGTCACACCACATTGTCATATGTATACAAGTGAATGGATAATAACGAGGTCATTCATAAGGGTCTAAAATGATGTATTTTAGGTATGACATATGTAAGTTGAAACATGATTATAGTCGGCATACCTGGAGTATAAATTGACTGGTTTGGCTTCTTTGTTGTTGTTTTGATCGTCGTTGTCGTCGCCGCCGTCGTCGTCGTTGTTGTTGTTGTTGTTGTTGCCGGCACTTTCGTCGTAGATGTGACTTTTGTCGTCGGAACAGTGACGGTTGTCGTCGTAGGAGATGGGAAATTACATCGATCCGACGAGCAACAGGTAGCGGTTTGTAAACTGCGGATACCGAGGTCCCGACGGCTTAAGATGTCACACATCTACAAACAAAATCGCTATATATCTGATTTAACGTAAGCCCAAGTAATTTTAATTTGCATTTACGAAGGTTAATGCGAATTTCTGGAGCACTTTGGTATGGAACTTCTTTGAAAAAATAAATACTCACATTTTCTCGAACTATACTAACTGCTTCTTTGCCGTAACTTTGATAACATTTATTACAATTATACAAGCTGTTGTATCTGATTTGGTCGCAAGTTTGAGAAGAACTTCTGACATTTTCACAGAGAAACTATCGTAATTGTTTCTATGTCTTAACTGACCAACAGCATATTCAAAATACTTAGACACGTAGCGATGCCAATATTGACGGACAACTACGTAGGTTGGTGTTTGTTGCAAGAACATCAACTGTAATTACTGCAATTTCATGTTTTTCATCCACAATCAATTGATACCAGTCTTCTATCTCTTCCCTTTATACTGCCTTTCGACAACAAAGGCTGTGCCAACAAGTACCCATCATATCAAATCCTATCACCGACCTATAACTAGTCAATTACTATACAAGGGTTATTACTTGTTGACTGGCACATTGCATGATGTATGTCGATTCTGAGGATATCGTAAGACATTTCTGAAAGTACAAGAGCTCTGATTATAAGCTGACTGGCGAACAATTGTTTGTGTACCTATATTTATTTTTAGTATGCTCTGTTTACACTTAACGAGTCAGACAGATGGTTACCCATTAGGACAATTTTGTATATACGAGTATGTTAAAAACATATACATGTGTGTTAACAATATATATTGCAGAAGTTGTCAAAGAGATTGGTGGCCCAATTAACACTTACGTTATATGTTATCTATATAGAATAGAAGTGTGTTTTACGAAACATTTTTCCTTTCATCTTCCGTTGAAAAGAGTTCATTTATTAATACGCGCATTAAGAATTTTAAAATGGAGTTTTAGTGGCCAAGGGATATAGCGGCTGACTCCTGATCCGAAGTTCATGAGTTCGAGCCAAGCATTGAGTGGATTTATAACACTAAATCACAGTCCTGATTTCGGCTAGTGTACTTGTTTGTATCCCGGAAAAAAGTCATCGAGAATTATAAGTTTTATAATCTATGTAAAATAAATTAGTTTAAACCAAAAGTTTTAAAGAAGCAAACCTATTATAAGCATCAAGTAATTTTAGTTTAACAGTTCCTGGTAGTTGATGTATTAAGTCAATCTGACTGATATTTTGAGTTTTGATTTAAAATGAAACTTCGGAAAGCATATACTCGTACTCTGACATTTAACAAACAACGAGATTTTACAATAACTTATTTCACTCACCTCTCCTGTCTGGCATGTTTGCACAGTTGTACAACTAGTGTAGTTGGCAGGCGTGGCTATGCAGTGATAGCACGTTGGTGCTTAAACAAATCAAACACCGATCAGTTAAATGAATAAAAATCACTGAAATGGCGGGAGGGATGTTTGCTTTAAATTTGTGGAAGGTTTTGTAACTAGTGTTTATAATCAAAGAATCATTGCTTTGAAAGATGATTTTCACCATCTTATTTGGTGAGAATTGTGTACATTAGTCCTGCATTCTTTTGTTTGACTCATATCATAAATTCATGATATACCTGGTCATTCATACAGTCGACATAGATCTATTTTCTGTATATCGATATATTCAATGGTTTTAACCAGTGACATTATTGTTTTACTCCCAGGTGACCCGGTTTCTAACATGGCCAAGATTCCATTGAAAAATGTTTTGACCTTGTTTTATAACGAACGAGTCAAATATGTGATATCTGGAGAGATTTTCCAGGATTCAAGTCCAGTGACCTAGTTTTCGTACCCACGTTGAAAAAGTCAACGCAGCAACGAATAGTGTGACTGGATATAAAGTATATCAGACAGAAAAGTAAAGAAAATCTTTTCACAATCGGACCTAATAACTTATGCGGACCCTAAACAACTTTCATTACCTGCCTTATTAAGACAAACATTATACCCATGTTCATTTTCTCACCACTCGACACTAAGCTATCAAACATTACTTTGCTGAGTCTGAGTGTGCCGTATTGAGTGAATGAATTGAATGAAGTGGTTTACACACTTTAGCAATTAGAATGGGCATCTTAGAATGGGTGTGATTCATTAATGCTGACTATAAGGGTAACAATCATGTTCCCCTTATATCTCAAGATCAAAACAAAAATCGCTAAGCAAGCGGACAAAATGAACACCTAGCACTTCGTAAGCGTTGTTATTAACATCGCACAATCAACATCGAGACTCAAGCACAGCTGAGAACATTTTGACAACTGAGTGGGGAGCAGTGAGTAATATTTATAATTCCGGGTCTTGGTTGGTACGAGCGTACAATATCAGAGAACGAAACTATATGAATTTGAATATGAAGTTAATATTTCGTTTTAATATGAACGCATTCTGTGCAATAAAGCATACATATCATATCATATCATATCAAGGACGATTGTATCTCAATTTAAACAAAGTAGTGGTAACCATATGGTGGGTTAGAAAATGCAAATCAAATTCAATTAATTTGTTGCAAGTTATGTATCTTTTAAACTTTGAAAACTACATTCTTACTACATGTTCCGCAGAAACTTGGACATAGATATGTGGCTACCGTGTCCTGACATAATGACGGGTTTTGACGCGCCATCTGGACACAAGCCAAAGGGTCAAGGTCAATGCATTCACTAGCGCATTGCAATATGACCTGAAAAGCTTAAAAAATAACGATTTGTTAATGGGAAATATGTTTGTACATACATCACTGTATAAACTTGTATAGACTGGTATACTTAAAATAAAATGAAACCATATTATGCTATTGATTTTTTGCTTTCCAAATTCAAATGATATACTTTGCTTTGACGCAAACACAACGGACGCTAGCAAAATTGTTTCTTGATATTTTCTCAATACGTACAGAGCATCCTCTCCAACGTGGCACCGTCCTTGATCAACAACATCTCTTCAAAGACTCATGTAGTAACAATTTACTATCAATTTAATCTCTCTAGAGAAACAACGTTCAACAATAACTAAGACACCGAGTCCAAAATGGTCTGGAGTGGATACACTGCACGTATAACAGAACAGACTTGAAGAAAGTGGCATATTAGGAAAACAATTCGAGTTTCTGGTCCTTTTACTAAACAGTAAATATAAATTGCACACATTTTTATTATAATTTTAAACAAACTAGATTTATTGAAAACTTTTTATCTTACCGAGCAGACAGAAAAGCTGAGCACGCATATCCATTACTTTACTTCACTTTACAACAAATGTTGTCAGACTACAGATACAACCTGATAAACTTTGAACTACCTGTCATTGTGTTACATTTTCGTGGCTTTAATCGTGTTATTCTAAAGCAGATAAGGTAACAACTTTTTAAAGCAAAACTATAAACGGCCCAAACCACCACAAGGTTCCATTTCTGAATTGGTAAATACATTCAAGGGACGACGAGTGCTCGTATTTTAATCGTATTCAAACCAGGGTTGTCAGGTATAGATGAACTAAGTTTTGCATCATATGCGTTAGTAGCACAGTGCGTGAAGTAAGAGGTTTTTATGTTGAAGATAGTTTAGAATTTCATTAGAGATACGCGATTGAGAGTTTTGAAAACTTGTATACACATATGTTTACATTATGTTCAAAGTCAACATTGTTCGCTGTTTTCTAGCTTCATGTGATCTACTCGAGCATTATGTATAGTAATAATTACAATTTTACACATATTTATCACATACATGTATAAGGGAGATTTATTATGTAGATTTATTAACAACTGAAAACATAATGGAAAGTCGCTGTATTTCGAACCCGAAATGGCGGCTGTCAGTTGGTAAATACTCCAAGATTGGGAAAGATATTTGCTCTGTGTGTTGAGCTGTGACAAACCAATGCCTAAGTAAAACAATGAATAATGGTTACCTCCCTTGCGACAGTAACTTACTGAATTGTTTTCGGAACTAGTCAAAGACAGGTTGAGATCAGTCACTGAATAAAGTAAGATACATGTAAATTATTTCAGAATTCAATGGAAGAAAAACCATAAACCAGGTGGAAACCGCTTGCGGTGCTTATGCCTCAAACGGTACAAAGATGGTATTACAAAAAAACATCGCATGTTAGAGACGATTGTCGGTGTAAACATTCTTTAATTTGACTTGCGCGATTTCAATTATTATATATATTTGATTTGATAATTTTACTTTTATTAAACTGCAATATTTGCATACAGTGATTAGATGGTGTTGGGTAAATCCTCTTAGTTTAAACTCATTATTATACATTGATTGGGTAACAATCTCAAAATATTGATCACTCTCGATGTCTGCTTTGTTTACTAACCGGTTTTATACACAACCTCGGCTAAGGCGGGATTCGATCCCACAACCATGGAATGAGTCAGGCGCTCTTCCCCTCGACCACTAAGACTCGACCTCGACCATATTCACTGTATGGTTATCATTTCCTCTTTGTTTCGGCCTATTATTGCCAGCTGTCTTGACTTGTTCTGTGATCTTTTCCATCCATTAATTCCCCCTCCCCAATTCAAAGTCGTCCTTACCATAATCCTTCTCAAAATACGTGTTTCCTAAATCAAATGTTATTCAACAGAAAGGTATACCTACCTACCATGTTTTGGTTACGTTAGTGGAAACATAGACTTTTTTTCTTTGACCTTGTTATGTATGCAAACATTTATATCGGATTCAGGCGATTATGTCGAATGTCAAACATGGACTTGCATTCTCTTTCGCGTAGGTGACCAATTTGTTCTTGATTTCAAAGTGCACAGGTTACGTGCAGAAATAATAATACCACAGGACACCGCCCCTTAATCATGGAGTCAAAGTGATGGTCTGGATATAAATTTATGTACGATATAAGGGACTAAATTAGTAACAAGGCGACCCGGATCAGGATGAGGTACCAGGAGGTAGGATGAAATCGATGTCAAATTACCCCCGGGGTAACTTGAATGTGATTTCAAGCTACCCATACGATTTCAGATGACCAGATTCATTCCCTTATTTATATGTATCTATCTATATATAATTATACATAGTTTCCATTCATAAATTGAAAAAAGCAGCAAATAATATATATAAAGATGTTGAGCATCAAAACAACAATAAGAAAACAATACACGCAGTAGGAACGGCAACGATAGCAACACCACTACCCACCATTGCAGCAGTGTAATTAACATTATATTGATTGTTTTAGTTTGAGACTAACTTTCAATTTTGTATTTTTTAAAAACATTTATTCAATTAACGTCGGGTTCATGTAACCCTGATGGTAATACAAATTTCAGATTACCAGGGGGCGTTACTTGAATAGGGGTAACTTGAACTCTTTACATCGGGCCGCTTACTAACTTTTAAAAAGCTAATCTTGGTACGAACACGGATACCATGGCCACGGTCATTTGTGCTCCACTTCTGATTACAGGAAATTTGGATTAGTCAACTGACGGACATATATTTGAAAACAAATGATGAAAAATAGCGAAAATACGAATTAGCGAATCAAACAAAGACGTTGTATATCTCCCCAGTTGTTAAATATTCCTGCATTGCCTTCAAAATACAGTCTAGTTTCGATTTCACGACCTAGTTACTCAATGATATTACATTTTATCAGTGCATTGGTCAAATTCCTTTGCGGAAGTAGTCTGGATCCCGTCGTAGTATCGTTTCAGGTTTCGAGCAGGTAATCCAATGCAGACTATCAATTTATTTACATCACTTATCTCCACCTAGCGTCTCAATATAGCGGCATGATATTTAATTTTATGTGTGGCTATATGGTTAGTTTCTAACCACGCGAATGGATTCGTCATTTACAAACTGAAGAAAATATCACTGTGATCATATTTGAAGTCACTACTTTATATTCACCGAAAGTTACATTTTAACAACGACACATTAGAAAAGATCAGCAAACTATCTCGCACACAGTGGTCTAAGTTTTAAAAAGTTGCATATGCTAAATACATGCATGTATATTAAACAGTGTAGTAAGTCCGAGCATTTATATTTTCATATTTCTGACATCGGTCCTGTTCAGTTGGCTGGTACCAAAATATTGATACAAAAATGGTCTAACCCACTTTATACACATTTTAGATTTTTCAATTCAGTTTATTAGGCATAATCTGTACAGATCATTGCCCTCTACTAGGCGGACATGTCAAACAAAGACGAACATGAAACATAGATACAATTAGACACCACAAATAATATGAAGAAATGAAGTATAATATAGATGGTTTACATATAAGATATTTCATACATGAATACATACATGTAAATAGAGTATCAAAATAAGAGTGACGTTGTGTTTCTTTTACAGAACTAAGGCTATTTCACGAAATATAGATTAACAATATATTATCTTCATAAGAGAGTAACCTGATAGTAAAGAAGGTTGATTTACGATAAACGAGACGATTACGACTTTCAGATTATATCCATCACTAGACTCTGATTTTCCTAAATCTCCTACATACGGCATTTATCTATCTCAACTTATATGGCTTGTAGGAGGTAATAGTACCGTTGAAGACTTTTATAAGCGTAACCTTCTGCTTACAAGTAACAGCTTAAACAAGGTTATCGTTTTCATAAATTATGTAAAACGTTTCGTAAATTTTTGATATAAATCAATTATTTGAATATGGAACTAGTGTCAAATCTATGTTAGAGACTGGAATTACTAAACCATTTTTTTGTGGAGATCAATTCAAAATTTCGTAAAATTCATATGATAAAAATAACCATGTTACAGCGTTTGGTTCTTTACTGAGTATAAAATTTACTTCAATAAAGCTAATGATGTATAATATTACATCAAACAACATACACAAACGTTCATAATTTATTATATATGTAGCAAATATGAATATGAAATATGTACGTCATTCATGGATCAGTAGTGTAACATACACATGTATATATAACATTGAAGAATATGAACAAAATAGAAAAAATCATGCATCAATATTTGTCTAGTGCATATAAGATAGCACTCATCATAAGGAATTTAAAACCATCAAATACGGATATCAAAACTGTCAATTACTATTCAGCATTTGGTCAAAAGAATGCAAACTTATAGTTTTGTTTACAATCCTTGTATAATAATGTATTTCATAATCATTGTCATAACTGGAATATTTGTACTTTATCTAACCAGTAACCAACTAACAAGCAACACTTCTTTCTATCATAACACAGTGAAAACGGTTTGGATAACATGTCTTTACTAGAAACTAATTCACCAAGACTGTTGCCGTCCCTATCAAACGTAACTACATTTTTAGACTTCATACCTGCTACAAGTACAATATCATCGTTTGTAATACATAAACCACGTGTTGCATCCAGTCGCTGATCACGTAACTCTTGTAGAACGTCTCCATCTCTGTTGAGAACAACTACCCTATCCTCCCATGCGGCAACGTATACTTTGGTTTCGTCATCGCTTCCCGAAATATGTTGCGGAATGTGTTTAGGGAAGATTTTACTACCTTGCGAATCGGTTTCTATTTTCTTAACTAAAGAGCCAGATAGGGAGTAAATATACACAGCATTAGCACAAGGTATCCAAAACTGAGTACCAAAATACGCCAATCCAGTGTTGTCACTCTCTGTTTGCTTTATAGAGATTGTTTGTTGACAAGACAGCGACTGACCAATAGACATAAATTGTATTGTTTTGTTGTACAGTCGGACAGCTACCTCAGCAGGTGACACGGAACAGAGTCCTATTGGTTCAGATTTCAATTTACACAAATCCTTTACATTGAGTTGATTATCAAGTCTCTTCAGTTTAGCGTTATAGAAGTCAGTTAGCAAAATCGTTCCATCGGGAAGCTGACACATTCCATTTATGTAACAACTATCACTGTCAGATTTTGCTCTAACGTTTATCTCACTGATTGACTTCACGAAGACTTCGCTAGTACTACGTTGTGTATGCTGTGCTTGGATATCATATCTGATGATTCGTCCAATGCGGTCTGACTTCTCAATAGCATCACAGAGAGCATCATTCGGTTCAAATTTCAGCATCGGGCGTTTCGATATATTAGCATTCTGCAGAGAGCTAACAGCTTCCGCTAAGACTGCTTGACCCAACTTCTCAGCAATAAATATTTGTTTCTCATCGTATTGAGACGTCAAGTCGGGTATATATTTGTCGGAGGCAATTATCAAATCATTAACAGCTGTGATATCGACATCTATTTCTTTTTCGATGATTTTTTGCTCTTCGTCAAGTTCTGCTATAATCGTATGCTCCAATAAATCCAGATGTTTATTAAATTGCTTTCTCAGAGCCTTGATCTCGTCAAGAAGATCAGCTTTCTTTTTCTTAATACGCTTAATGTCATTTGGTTTGTCAAACTTAATGTCATGCAGCAGTTTAGTAACGCGAGTAATTTCAGCTACTAGCGACTGTAATGTAGACATACTGGATTTGTGCGCCACGTTGTTAATCTCTTTCACACTTAAGCAAGATCTGAAAATTACATAAAAGAATAATATATTGCATTTGAAGTTCGATACAGAGCATAATTATTACAGAGCAGTTTTGGCGAAATCATCACACATAGTTACAAAGGATAATAGATGCTTTTAATATTACATATGACAAATTTTACCATTTTAATTTAATTTTCGGCGTTATATCGAGCAACATTTTGTTTCGACAAGAATACAAGTATGCTTTATAATACCTGTGTTTCATTGCGATGCAGCGACAACAATACACCATATCATGAGAACCACAATACATCTCGATATCACGGTCCGGGTGGTAATGGCATTTAGCAACATCCGGAATCGGAGTCACAATTGGTGACGTTTGTTTCGGCTGCTTCGATGATGCGACGCTTAATGTATGGTTTCTCATATTTCGAATGTGGTATCTTCCACAGGCTTTGCATAGAAACTGCTTGCAGTCTTGGCAGAAATCAGTGGCTTCTTGTTTTGAACCATCATCTCGGCATTGTTTACACTCATGATCGAACAGAAATTCTGATCCACCGTCGAGCGTTCGGGATAAGTGTTCGCCTTCTGCCATTGTTCTGTACGACACTATAATTTTGAAAAGAAACAATATTCCCTGAATACCATTCCATAACTATTTATAGAAAACAACAAAACAATAATAACACTTCAAATGTGTCATTTGGAAATCTCATGCTAGAGAAAGCACTTGGGTAAACCGATATATACACACATCATTTCAATACATTTACATTTCACTCAATACATTCACAACCCGTATAATAATTATTCACGTGCATAAATAATTTATCTTTCACTTTTATGCTTAGTACATTAGGTTTTGCTAAACTATTTAGGGAAATAACTTTTTGAGAAGGGAGGTAATGAACATATATGCGTGAAATTGAAGAAATGGTGTCACGATTGATTATTTCCCTTGCATGCAAAAAACACATAACTTTGTTTCAAGAATGAATACAATTTTACATGTATAGTTATACAGTATGAGTAGACATTCTGCTCGACTTTTTTCTTCATTGTGACAATCATATTCATACATTTTTAGATTGAAAAAAAGTTGTATCATATGAAATTTAACTCTACACTGTTATTGAAATTTATATCGTTGTATCTTTTGTCAGATAAAATTTAAAGACATGGGTGGCAGAGTCAATGTTTTTTATCGGGATATAAATTGCGTTAGCCGGTCATATGTTTATCTTTGCGAAATGCAATTGAAATGTAAATATACCTTAATACGTATCTCAATAGTCCAAACTCAAAAATGCATTCTAGTTTCGATTTCGTAACCGATTTATCTAAACATATCACGTATCAGTTTACAACACGCACTGCTATCGTTAAACCACAGGTAGAGGACGTTTATGTCCTATGTTGATATGAAGGACACGTTGAACTGGAACGACATATCCGTATTTATTATTGGATTGTTTCTAAACGTGTCGATATTAAATGATTAATCACTTAACAAGTGTTAATTTTTATTAAGCGCAATAATTAAGTGGTGTGTCTCCTCTAACCCGATCAATCTTGTGTTTTTTTCTTCCGACCTTGCTTTTGGTTCGTTTAACAAACATATCTAGGGCGCCACTCAGGAAGTTCGTGTTTAATTCTCGGGCGAGGCAGGTTACGTCCTTCCTTGACGTTTGGCCCCGGTCATTAGTCCTTCACCTCTGATTCATGCGGAGTTATCAGCCTCCTTGTGGAAGAGCAAGTTAGTTCTGGTTGATTATGAATTCCAGGAAAACTGGATTAGTCAACTGATTGCCATGAATATCTCAAAAATGTTGAAAATATCGATAAACAGATAAAAAACAAGTAAGAAGTTGTGTACCTAAATACGAGTATTTCCCCAGAAGTTGTCTTCAAAATAGTGTCTAGTTCCTCTTCTACTCTACAGTTTCTCAAACAATCTCTTATCAGTTCATTTGTCAATTTCCTGTTTATCCCGGATCCCGCAGTAGTATCGCTTCAAGTCAAGGGCAAATAACCCAATGCAGACTATCAATTTCCAGACAGCACTTATTTCCCCTTGCGGTTCATTAAAGCAGCTTCTTCTTTTGTGGCTACAAGGTAGTTTCAAACCACCCGGTTTGCGTCACTCGGTCATACACTGCCGTAATATCGTAGTCGTCATAGTTTGCGCGTTGTTCAACCTATAAAGTCCGCTGTGTACGTATTTTCAATTTAACTCTGTTATATCAGGAATGAAAAATGGAGGCATTTTATAAAATCATTTTTTTTTATTATATTGTCATGGACAAACATTTTCTCCAAAGAGACATACATATATTTATGAATACAATTGTACATTAATATAAGATACACGAAAACATGACACAATATAAACTTGAACTCGGAATACCTCTGTCATTACATGAGATACTCGGTATTGACAGAGGAGTATCGAATAGTGGGGCAATGTAGGGTAGATTATATATGACACGTTTGTCACAAATACACACAACTGAATTATTCATAGTGCTTTATCATACAAATTTTAAAAAATGTAAATGTTATAAATATATATACTTAACGCCATTAAAGACGCAACCATTTGAATAAGACGTCATTTTGTACCGACTGTCTAAAGTGTCCATGTGTAAATTCTTGTTCAAAACGTATTTAAACTGAAATACAAATTATTTCTAATTTCATCATTGAGAATTTTAAGGAAATTTTATTGATGACATTAGGTGTATTTTTCTTTCTAATGCCACTTTACTTACGTGCACATTTTTTAGATGCGGTGTTAATGGTGTTAAGTATATGTCATTCATTCAGATACATGTATTATCAAATGTATGCATATCTATGTTTGTTGATATAACAGTTCTGGCGTATGAGATATTAAGAGCTACAGTGCAACCCCTCCAGAAGACCATCCGTTGGAAGACGCACATTTTAACTGTTGTTGACAGGTTATTGCTCTAGAGAGGTTAAATCAATACAGTAAAACCTCAATAATAAGACCACCCTTTGGATCCTTGAAAACTGGTCTTAATAGTTAGGTGGTCTTCATATTGAGGTCGGTTCAAGAGCAAAACAGTGAAAATGGACTTGAAAATTGTGATCTTAATGTTTAGGTTGTCTTAATATTAAGGTGATCTTTAAGTGAGGTTTTACTGTAGTATATTTATGCAGAGTTATTGATACTTTTGTTTATGAGAAGTTGTTGCTCACTAGAGGGCCTCCCTGAAGATGTTGCTCACTAGAGGGCCTCCCTGAAGATGTTGCTCACTAGAGGGCCTCCCTGAAGATGTTGCTCACTAGAGGGCCTCCCTGAAGATGTTGCTCACTAGAGGGCCTCCCTGAAGATGTTGCTCACTAGAGGGCCTCCCTGAAGATGTTGCGCTGTATAAGGTGATATGCATTGCATAATAGCATTCATAAATTGATCGTTAAACACGACACGTTAAATACAAAACCAGGTTTGTTGAATAATTTATATTTCATGACTAAGGAAGTTTCATACACGTATGAATATATACTGGTCAAAAGTGCTATCCCGCCAGTACAGTTTCACATAACTTTGCCAGAAATATTTAAGAATTTTACTTGATAGTCTCCCTTGATTATCCCTGATTCTCCAAGGTGCGAGACTAATTGAATTGTCTCCCTTAGACATCATAAAGTTTATAAAAAGCTATTGAAATAAATTATGTTGATTTAAATTGCGGCATGATTTAACATTAATTATTCAAATGCATTGAACTATCGGAAAATATCGATGTAAATCTGTAAAAATACGTTAATCGCTTCAAATCAGTGTGTCATAATGTAGCGAAGCTCTGAACTTACAAAAAGCGGGTAAGCTCTTTTCATCAGTCTATATTTAAGACATTGTCGAGGAAGCAGTACACTTGTAATGAAAATGATACTGAAAACGTAAATACAATTTCAATACAAATAAATGGGTTTGCTGAACTCACTTCACTACCGTACTATTTCCGTAGGGGGAGACCACAGTGATAATGGGCGGCAGCAACCATCTATTGACGTATTTTTACTTTAAATGATGTGGTTTTTATTGTGAAAGAAGGCAATATATTAGTAACACGAAGGGGGGAGTAATGTGGTAAACAACTAATTATTTGTATGAAATATGGAGTGCGAAAAGTAGCAATTTGGTAATGGCAGCTGGTATTGATATGAACTTTGATAGGTTGTTGGTGAATAGGATGTAATGAAATGTGACAGATTAAGCAAATTTGCTAGCTTGAAAAATATAATTTCATTATACGAAACAGATATAATTACGACTATTTCGAGTCAGTTTGTCTCAAACATTTTTTCCAGTAAATGATATATTGGAGCAATCAGAATTGTTCCTTCTCCACGCTTGTACGTAACTTCTTGAAAAAATCTTAGTTTGAGACCTGTCCCAGTTGGTATTTGCATGAATCTACCGCCATGCGTGTAAATCTAATAATATATATCTTGTAAACATGGCAGTGTAATACGTTATATAAATGAAGCCTTAAATTGCACAATTAATCAAAATATATAGAGTAACATGGTTTAGCATAACAAATATATCCTTCAAATGGAAAAAAAGTCTGTGATCATTCGATCTTCTACTCTTGAAACATATAATAAGCAATGTGTTCAAGTATTGGTTAAAACACATTTATACAATCGTCCGACTGACGCGGTTGAGTGAGCATCCCAAAAAATGCACTTCTGTGAGTTGAGCACTGATGCATTACTTCGTATCATGGACATTCTATATTGTCCTCTAACATAAATATCTTCTGAACATCGAGTTCGTCTGTGTGACATTTTATCGATTACCATGGTTACGTAAACGGTCTTCTTCTTGCTACACAATTACCTGAAACGAAACTCGGACGATAATTGATTTAACTCAAATATTGCCTGATTTGCTGACGTCATCTGTCACGTCTTGCATAATTATGTTGTTTATCATGATTTATACTTTTTTGCTATCCAATCATTTGAAAAGAAATTCGAACAATCATAATTGAATAAAGCATACTCAAAATCGATTACGTCATGTGTGACATCATGCATACGGTGTGTTATTTATCATGGTTACTGGCTTATCTTTTTAGTCACACTTGTCTTAAATGAAACTAAAAAATATAATCGATGTTTTTATATGCGACGTATGATAATTCATAGTTTGCCATGGCTACAATCTACTTGCTTTATAACTGACTGAAACGGAACTCGAACAAATTGTGATGATTAAACTCATCCGCCATGTCAGCTCGATTGTTAGAGCACTCGACTGCCACTTGGAGGGGGGGGGGGGGCATTTGTGTTGCCTCTGACGATTTGGAAGAATATGATACACATACAGTCATTTGTCTGTGGTGTTATCTGCTAGACACATCACAAATGTAACACTATGAAGCGCGGCCATTATTTATTTTCAATATACATTGTAATATTTTCTTACATAGTTCCAACTTTTCCTCCATCATCCCGATTTGGTTGCTAAGAGAGTATAACATGTCTTCTTGACTAAATTCTAAACCATTCCCTGTAGTTGAAGACATCGTTGTTGTTGGAGTGGTTGTTGGTGGTGTTGGTGTTGGTGTTGTTGTTGTTGTTGTAGGTGGCGCTTTCGTGGTTGTGGGTTGCGTGGTTGTGGTGGTGGTGGTTGTACATGGCGCTGGCGGAGGGTTAGTGTTTAGTGTAGTGTTTATATTATCTATTTCTTGAATCACATTTTCGTATTTTTGCTGAATTTCGAAGACAGCAGTTTTCAACTGAAGCTGAAAAAGAAATAGCAAAACATAATCATAACTTCGCAGCAGTTGGCGACAAATTGATACAGAAAAACATAGAATACATGTATATGACATTCATCCAAGGTTTAATGCACGGTAATGTCCAAGGAGATCTGAATTGCCTTAACCAAAATATCTGCCAATGAGGATCCTGCGTTTGCAGCAAGTTTATGTGTACCGGATATGATTAGACAGAATGGAGAATGGACAGAACGAAACTGTATCCGAACTACAGGATAATATATAAGAAACGGTCAGGGCATTTGTAACACATAGTCTTGATATGGTACATTGAACCCAAGCTGAACGTTTCAGAAGAATACAATAAAACCACAATCAAATAACACGTGACCTCGAAATTAGGAGCATCGCATTAATAAGACCGTATTTTCAATGGAACATTTCTTGTTAATGTTTGCTTTCATATTTTCACTCGATAACCAGACCACATCATAACTACGACAGAATTTCTTCAGGAACGATGGATGTCTCACTGTTTACATGTTCAATATTTTGACAAGTACATTTATATTACGCTCAAAACTATACTCACGGTTTCTTCAATTAATATATTAATGAATTCCTCCAGTCTGGTTATGTTGTCCTTTGCAGCACTGTCTCGACTTTTGTATACCTCGATTTCGTCAGACTGAAAGATCATAAAAATGAGCTTAAATCACAGTGTATACCGAGGGTTCAGTGCAAGACTATCGTTGTACATTAGAATTACGATAGTACCCTCGGTACAGTCAAACACTTCTTTGGCTTCTTACTTACGTTACTGCTATTTATCAATTATGAAATAAATTTGGAAATCTTGGTTAGCATTTTAGGTACAATCACGTTTGAAGTTTGGCTTTCAAAAGATTGAAATAATTGGTAAGAATGAAATAACACACATTTAGTAAATTTACATTTTGCAGTACATGTTTTGAACAATTTAAGAAGTGACCAATTAAGAAAGCATTTTAGAAGTTTAAACTATGATAGTATGCAAAAAATTGAAATATCTGGTAAGAATGAAATAAAACAATTTTGGTAAATATACACTTTACACTGAGTATATATTTTAAAACTATGACAAAGTTTAAGAAGTGACCAATTAGGAAAGCATTTTAAAAGTGTAAAATAGTATACAACCATCGTCATATACCCGCGACTGACAATTCCGTTGTCATAACGTGTACCCTATCCCTTTGTACTGAATAATTTCAATAAAATATCATTACACTAAAGACAATTCCGTTTCACGTCGATTTTATCAATTTCATTGTCAGCCCTTGAGGTGTGTTTGCGAACTTCATGACCGACCCTTGTCAATGTTTGAAAACTGGTAAAAATTACGAACCTGTTTTGATATGATCTCAATAAACTGTTTCTTCAGCGTCGCCATTGAAAACACCATGTCTGTATATTCTTGCTGGCATTTAAAACAATCTGAAATGAACAACTAAAAACTTTATGACTTTCCCTCACTCACTCATAACCTGGGACACAAGCACCGAATATATACACCAAGTATTCATGCTATAAGTGTATGTTACATAACACACACAATACTGATACTATGTATATGCTCTGAACAAATAAAATAATAATTCTACTTAGATAAATATTGTTTACCATAGCCTAGTTCTTTTTGCGAGTCAAACTTTTAAAAAACATAAAATCAATCGTATTCCTATTCTGTCTTTATCCACTACATCAAGATAACTACAAGACATGACGATAGTTTCCTATTGGTAACTGAATAATGATCTTTATAATTAGTGACTATTAAGACTGTCGATTGTAAGGGAGACAATCCAACTACAGGAATTTGTTTCAAGGAAGTCTCTTGTCAAGGGAGAGCATTCTTATCATTTCTCTTGGTAAACTTGAACATAGACGAACAAACAAGAGGGAAGAAATGGAAACACAAGAAGATGAACAACAGAGAACCCAATACTCGCCTCAATGTCTTGCTGTAGTTGCTGTTGATATTGTTAATGCTAGATGTTGTTGCTGTTGTTGCTTGCTGCTGATGTTGTTGTTATTGTTGAGTAAATGGTGGGAATAGTGGTGGTCGAGGAAAAACTTTAAAGCAACAATGGAAATACAACAAGGAAACAATAATAAAGCGACTTGAGAACTCATGAAATCAGGAGATTAACTTGAAGAAACACAACAGGAAGAAGAGCAATATGGGAAACAAAGAACAGAATGTGTTAGAAACAAAAGAATGACCATTTAATTGGCAGGATACGATTACTGTAGAATTTCAATAACTAAGACATGATTCAAATACATCTTCATGCGAGTTTAACAGCACTTTTATTGAAATATAACATTACATAACACGTGTTCCGTATCTTAATGTCATAAAGCAGAGGTAACGTGGTGCGTGACATCGATGTATTCAAGTTATTTGACATGTGCCCACAAGTGCTTGTTATAAAGCGGTTTCAATTTCATTTCCCAGCGTGAATGATGAAGGTATCAAAGTTATAAAACCGTTCAAAGATTTATGGTGCTGTAATGTAACCCATACGTATACATGTTTATACTGGATACGGTCATTAAGTAGTACTGTCTGAACACGTTTCTTATATTACATTTATAGTAAACACATCAATTTGCTCAGTGATATGATGTTTACCAATATTCATTATAGATTACACAACTTATCTTATATTACATTTATAGTAAACACATCAATTAGGTCAGTGAGATAATGTTTACCAATATTCGATTATGGATTACACAACTTAGTTAAATGATATAATATATGTCTGGAAACACCATGGCTTATTGACATTAAGTATTGGTTATCAGTATATTATACAAGAAAACCAGACGATACCCATGACGAGAATTAACACGACTTAGAAGCCGAATAACATCATGATTATAAAAGGAGAAGGACAGTCTGTTTTAAGTCAGAAAGGTTTTGGAGAGAGTTGAGGTCTACGGTACCGGCACATACCACCATGCCGGTATCGTCTGAATTAATTAACTTGGGTTGTTGGTTGTTTTATATTAAGTTGTTCTGAATTAAGTTTAATAAACACTTTGAAACTTTACACTATCTTGTGTTAATACATTGTCACACGAAGTTACGTGACAATCATTTGGTGCTCGTGACGAAGGATTCGGACTGGAAACAACACCTGGTAGCCGACGACTACCTGAGGATCAGGCAAACGCGGAGTAACAGGTGAGTGAACTGGTTTATTGTTTCGTTCACTTTATTATGGCACATCAAGAGCAAGATATTGGGCGGGTTTTTCAGAGTCTTTCAGACCGTTTAGGCGATGTTTCAAAATTATCAGGAAATCAGGGGGTATCACAAGTTGTACCTGTTTTTGAGGGAAGGGCTAAGGATTTTAAATTTTGGATTAAATCATTAGAGAAGGTCACTGTTGAAACTACGTCTTGGCCAAATTGGTACTATATCGTCATAGCAATTAGTGCAGCTTTGTCCATTATTTTGGGGATATTCTTGTATAGTAAATACTTCAAACATTTATGCAATCGATCTGCCAATAATAATAAGCGTTTCAACACTACTAGGGATCAAACTGTTCACTACCAGCTTGCAGACACCGTCGACATATGGGTATTCCAGAACGCAAAACACGGACAACATGCAAATCCAGTGGAACAGAACGACATACCAGGGGTAAGAAACAACCCAGTTGAACCACTTTATTCATCGGCCATCACGGAAAAAGACAAATTCTTCAGACAACTGTATCCTTCTTTACAGTTGGGAAACCATACGTCACCGTAAACAACGCATCATGCACTCGGCATCATTCCAGTGGGGCCTCAAGCACCACGGATGGCTGGGTGTAACGTCCAGAAATGGTTGAACATTGACAAATTACAGGAGTTAAAGTATTATCAATTTACCAAACGTCAAGATATCAATAGTAGTAAAAAAATTGGGAGATTATTGTATTGCCTGACTATGCAGGTCCATGTGAATAACATGGGAGATTATTGTATTGACTGACTATGCAGGTCCATGTGAATAACATGGGAGATTATTGTATTGCCTGACTATGCAGGTCCATGTGAATACCATGGAAGATTATTGTATTGCCTGACTATGCAGGTCCATGTGATTATTGTATCGCCTGCCTATGCAGGTCCATGTGAATAACATGGATACATTGGATTGGACGCTGGTTCAGCCAGTCCGTACTATGCCCGTCCATTATCAGTGGGCAAAGTATGGATATTGATGTAGAGAATAAAAAGAAGAAAAGGGAAACAGAAGAAAACACAGTTTATTATATTATATGTGTGAACTTGTGTTAATATATAATGAATTGTTTAATATGTATCGGATAATTAACTTGACTTATTAGTGATCATGATTATTAGGTATCAGATGACTATTATCATGTATTGTGTAAATACTAAATGCATATGCATTATACTTTTGTTCCATGATTATGATTATTATGTATTAGATGACTTTTATCTTGTATTATGTAAATACTAAATAAGTATTAGTATGGAGGATTTTTGGGTAGTTAGACCTGCCACATCGAATAGATTTATAGAGTCAGATATTGACGGTTTACATTATACATATATGGATTGTTTTCATATGAGTACTCAAAATTGTAGTATAATTTTTTTTTTTTTGTTCCATAAAGAAGGGAAGGAAATTGTAATGTAACCCATACGTATACATGTTTATACTGGATACGGTCATTAAGTAGTACTGTCTGAACACGTTTCTTATATTACATTTATAGTAAACACATCAATTTGCTCAGTGATATGATGTTTACCAATATTCATTATAGATTACACAACTTATCTTATATTACATTTATAGTAAACACATCAATTAGGTCAGTGAGATAATGTTTACCAATATTCGATTATGGATTACACAACTTAGTTAAATGATATAATATATGTCTGGAAACACCATGGCTTATTGACATTAAGTATTGGTTATCAGTATATTATACAAGAAAACCAGACGATACCCATGACGAGAATTAACACGACTTAGAAGCCGAATAACATCATGATTATAAAAGGAGAAGGACAGTCTGTTTAAGTCAAAAAGGTTTTGGAGAGAGTTGAGGTCTACGGTACCGGCACATACCATCATGCCGGTATCGTCTGAATTAATTAACTTGGGTTGTTGGTTGTTTTATATTAAGTTGTTCTGAATTAAGTTTAATAAATACTTCGAAACTTTACACTATCTTGTGTTAATACATTGTCACACGAAGTTACGTGACAGTGCAAGTTTAAACAAAGATATCAACATTGTTTTTCAAAAGCGATAATAAACATGCTGAGTTTTCTGACGCGAGTAATTAAGCAGAAAAATGCGATATTATAGAATTGTTCATGAAACACAGAAAAAAACATGTGCTGTATAACATTACCAGAAAAATAAAGTTGTGGTTAAAGGGAGATTACTCTTAGACACGGTACATATTCACAGTAAGGACAGACCACTGTCACGGATTGAGCCAAGCGAATGGGAAGTTTAAAAGGGAGACAACTCCTGATGATCTAAGTGAAACACGAATACAAGGAGAAAACTCAACTTTCACAAGTTTTCCGTCATTATCTGATTAGAAACCTTTCATACAGACTCACACTTGAAATACGATCCTGTTGACAGTAATTTTGCTTATTTGTTAAGTATTGTGGCCACGGTGGTGATTCACTGTTAGTTTACTTACATGTACATGTTTTGCCGTCCATTTCCAGAGTAAATCCTTTCCGACATGCGCACATGTAACTTCCGGCAGTATTTTTGCAAATTTGTTGACAGCCATGATTGGGGAGTCCGCACTCATCGATATCTGAATAATGACACGAAGACGTTATTTGTAGACACGTTGATAATTATGTCAAGTGCTGGCTCCCATAACAAAGAAGAAACAGTGGTCAGATGTTCTTAAAATGGTGGCGGCCTAGGTTATGGATGGAACCTGCACGTTAAACTAATCCCCAATTTAAATGGCGGCTGTTGTATAAAAAACAGCACTGAGACGGCAACTGTCCCGCAACGCAACGCCCCGAAACGCCCGGCAACGCCCAGCCCCGCGAAACTCCACCTTCTGCCCAGATATTTTGCTGCGCAAAACACCAAAATACCTTAAATTTAATCAACCAGATTTCTGTAAAAATATAAACCACAAATTATGCATAATCGGAAAATTCCATACGTTGATTTTTTTTAATAATTCAAGAATTTCCTTATCTTGTTTGGTCATCTAGATTGCTGAACACGTCGACCTGTGGTTTGTAATAAAATAGTGAATCATGCACTAGTTTCTGATGAGATTCAGAGAATGTAAGTGTTTCATAATTTCAATGGTGAAACATTCAGCACGAGCATTAACTGAATACAATTAGTGTTTATTGCAATTTCACAGTTTAAAGGCTGAAATCACGTATACGTCGTTAATTGTGCTATTTTTTCAAGTTTCTCAGTCATGTAAATATAATTTATTGAGATTAATGTACAAACGTTTTGATTGATATATGGGTGTATTACGTTTGATTGGTTGGCGTTAAACGCCGTTTTCAGAAGTGAACATTTTTAAAATCGGAAATTTTGTAAAATGCATGTATAGTAAAACGTCAATAATTAGACCACTATTGGTTCCGAATTAAGTCAGTCGTATTTATGAGGTGGTCTAATTATCGAATTAAAAAAGGAAAACTAAATGGACACGAAAATAGTACATTTTGTAGTTTTGCTAATGACACTGAAATTATGTTCTACATGCAAAAACGATTTTGTCTGTTTCTTTAGTATAATATCGTGAGCCAGTCGGCTATATGGCCAATTCCGTGTATCGGATACGGCACACCGCCACCCCTCCCAAACTTTAACCCGTTTCGGCACGAAATCTCACTCTCGTTCAAGACGTGATTTGACAATGAAATCGAAAATAATATTTCAGGACTCTAAGAATTTAGATCATGATTACCTCGGTCACAATGCTCGCCATTAAAGCCGGCCATGCATTCACACTTACCTCGGTCACAATGCTCGCCATTAAAGCCGGCCATGCATTCACACTTACCTCGGTCACAATGCTCGCCATTAAAGCCGGCCATGCATTCACACTTACCTCGGTCACAATGCTCGCCATTAAAGCCGGCCATGCATTGACACATCTCTGGTTTTACGCAGACACCGAAATCGCCACATCCGTTTGTGCAGATAGCTGAAAATACATAATTATTGTCTTAAACAAAAACACAACTCCTCAAGAGTTAGATGAATAAACCATTCTTCTGGAATGACATCATTTTATGTATAAGATTACAGTGCATTTTCCCCAGAAAGGCCACCCTGAACAACGTACATGTTAATTTTCTCGTTGTTAAATCTACTACTAATTAAACCTCTCTGCAGCAACAACCTTTCAACAACAGCTGGACTTTGCGTCTTCCAAATAATGTTCGCTTTGTTTACAAACACGATATCCACTAATTTAGGTTTTTATTTACTGAAATATCCATCATGCTGAAATCTCGTGTTTTATATAGAAACATGATGGTAATAACCAACTCATCGAACCAGTGTTTCCATGCTGGTGAGTCATCTCTCCAGGTTTCCTCTGTCTGTGGAGCATTTGGCGGCTATTCTAGAGGCGTAGGTTCGAACACCTCGAATATTGAGGCAAATATTCTTTGTGACAATTTGACAGAATATAACACATTCATTTGTCCTTCACCTCTGATTCGTATAAGGACGTTTTTTCTGCTTTCGAGTGGACAGATCGATACTGATCAGTGAATTGGACCGCCTTACATAACTGAAATACTGCTACAAAACGGCGACAAATACAACACGACACCCCTGCATGTAACTGACACCGTCCCACCCGAGATGTGTCATCTCCCGTCATACGTACACGGAGAGCATACTCTTCCGTCGAGTTCGAGCGCCACCTTGTGCGAGGTTAAAGCACGATCTTAACAATCCCTGAATTAGCCACGAGTGCTGGTTAGTAACCTAGGAAGCAGTCTTTGAGAGAAATTAATATTAATTATAAACTGCCTTCACAATCGATGCAAAACAAATTAGTTTTAAACCAAGGAGAGCAAACGCTTCCCCGCATAATTGGAGAAGATTCAGGATAGATACGTACAATAAACAAGCTTACATATTTTGATCTACGTAACAAATGCGTTTTCACGCGGATGTGTTCTGTGTATTTCATTCCCAGCTGTCAAGATAGTTTAAGAATATGTCACATGATTCAATTCATAAAAATTTGGTTTGCATTTTAAACACTTCGTTAAAATTTCTCACACCCGACAAACACTTTTACGGAAGCGCAGATGTGACATCTAGTATGTCCCGTCAGCATACATACACAGTTCAACCTTTCCTACGGGTTCTTAGCTTCCGTAGTCTGTATGTTTACAACACACATATTTTTCTTATCTTCAGAGTATTTTTCTGGGTGAACTGTTTACTCATATTTCTCAGCTTTTGGCACATGACCCACTCTCATGGGGGCGCAGTGGTGGAGGGGTAGAGCGCCTGACCCCTGATCCAAAGGTTGTGAGTTCGATCGAGCTATTAGCGATGGTACTGGTTAGTAACCCAGGAAGCAGACATCGAGAGTAAATAGTATAAGTTGGAATGACTTGTTTCACAATCGATTTAAAATTAATAAATTAAAACAAGAACCACCCACAGGTCGCTGACCCATTATACGAACTCACTTTCTAACTGTAATAATTGATTTAAAGGGACCGTGGTTCAGATTTATCTATCAGTAAAAATCTATAATTTTACATTAAATGTTAAAAAAATAAAATATGAATCAGCTAGTTTTTCGCAGAGAGAAAATCGAATACATTAAAACGGTTAATTCATGGATGAGAGGTAGCCCCGCATACGTGTCTCTGTACCTCGACCTTTACACGCGTCTTCGTACAGCGACAGTACAGAGATGTGACGTCCGTGGTCGGACTAGACGGAGGCTTATAAACATAATTACTAACTAGGCAGTCAGACCTGAAGTTACATTTAGACCGGATGAAAATACGTCGAATAAAAAACGAATTACATGTAATGCAAATGAATAGTAAAAAGTCCAATATCCCAATGTATCTATTCAATTTGAATCGATTAGAAAAATGCGATTAAAATCTAAAGAGTTTAATTATTGTCAGCATTAAGAATTTTAAGCATAGGTGTATACATGTATTAGGTTTTCAAAGTTATTCTACAAAGTAATTTCACTAAATACTAAAACATGTAAATATAGAGGCCAGCCGCTTTAATTGAACATGATGTATGTATTAACAAGCTAAGTAATATGGAGATCTTAGATTGAATAATGATATATCTGCAATAAAACAGCATCGTTGTGCGAACTAGACATTCATTACTGCTTGTTATCACACGCTATGAAAGACGTAAATTTTAACCGAGAAATTACAGAAATACTCGAATAGTTACGGAAATTGCCGATTCGTAGATATCATCAGTTGGCAAAACATACTGACAAAGCATGAAGTAAATAAACGCAAACTGCGTGTGAATACGCAAAACAATTTTAATTGGCCATCTCCACTTGTATGTGTGTACTGATATCAACAAATGCCATCTTCTTGTTTGTAAGAAAGTTACCCAACTTCATTTTGCATTCTCAAAGATGCAGTTGAAGTTGGTAGCAGTCGTCTGTGTATGTTTTGTTTGTGTCCGTATGCAAGACCCTTAACTGACACTATTTACATTCGCCCTTAAACATGACTCCATTGATCTACCCGGAAATAATCAACAACGTTTTTGGCAGACGAAGATAAGAGCAAATGACGAAATGGCAGATAAGAAACCAACGCTGAATGTATACGTGGCTATTGCATACTGAATGTATATAATGAGCATGTAATGTTCGAGGCTTGAAATTAAAATAAATTCCATCATTGCGTGATTGCAAAGCAAAACCCGAGATGTTTAATGAAATGATAACTTAAAAGATCATCCATTAAAGATGTTTCTGGTCAACAGAGACGCCAGCCGAGTGTCACGATAGTATCGACGTATTATTGACTGGTATACAATAACTTGTATAAGACAAAATAGTCAAATTGCCCTTACGTGCCATGCAGCCCTTTTCTCGTTTGTAGCCCTTGGTCCAACCTGGACAACACGCGTGACGGAATGATGAAGACTTCTGTAGTATGAATACTGTACGATTAGTCACTTCATAATTGACACTGAAAAAAGAAAACAGTTTATTTTAATATAAGTCGGAGAATTTTCATCTGAGCACAATCTGAACTTTGACCAATGGCAAGGCTGCATTCTGATATTGGTCTCTCAGTTTTATAACAACGGACCATGATAAACTTATATCTGATCTTTAATTTGAAAACCAGTCTCAAAGTCGAGCGCATAAATAGCTGGTTCTGGACATAGTCCAAAACTGACCAATGGCAAGGCTGCAATCTTAGACTAGGCTCCAATTTAGTTACATAATATCGGACTACGCTGCATCATGTCATTGCGCTTAATTTGCCATACAACAGCTTAATATTTTCTGAGATCGAATTTTGATTCCTTAACCTCAAGGCTACATGTGTTATTTCTATCTGATGAGTGTTAGATTACATAATTCCTCAATGTTTTGACACCAGCAAACAATATATTACACAGAATTCCGCGCGAAGAATTTACCGGAAGCAGGTTTTTCGCAGATTTCATCGTCTGCGTTTATGTATCAGTCCTCCGATACTTCCCACGCGATGCATGTGTCATTAGGCAGATCAGAACCATATGGCCTCAAAATATCATCTGGTGATAAGGCTACACGCAAGTAATCATGCCCACCAAACAGACCCATAATTTCCATTCCGCTCCGACATTTTCTTTAAAACGAAAAGGCATCGCAAGTTAAATGTCATTAAAATATATATATCAATTTTCAAACAATTAAAATCTTTCCAAAGACTCCATATGGATGTCACATAGCAATCAATGTATATGACATCTGCATGGTATTTCCGTATTATTACGAGTCTCTCTTCGGGTCATTACGGCAGCACACGAATATTTACGGAAATTACCGATTTTTACATAACAATCGTATCACATGACCAAGGGGAGGTAATGGTTCAGAAGAATGTCAGTCTTGTTAAGGAGGTGGTTTGATTATTGAGTTAAGATATTGAGGTTAAACTGACAACTGGTTCATGAAAAGGCTGTACTTTTTATGAGGTGGTCTTAATTAGACGTGGTCTTTATGTAAGGTTTTACTGTATGTTTTTCCAGTGTCTTTTAAGTGACCAAAGCAAGTTTCTATCCTTCACATTTGGTCGCTGTGAGATCAACTGGTAAACCGGTAATAATAGTATCAACACTATTTCTAGAAATATAAAGTTAATTTTCAATTACACGAGTGGGTTTTAAAAAGTAGGATATGAAACTATACAATACTGACGTGTTACGTATACATTTTAATCTGGTCATTCCTAAAAAATGCTTTCGGCTACCCACCTATAATTTTGCAAAGGGTCGGTTGGACGAATTTTAAGATTTAAAGAGTACGAAATAAATTGTGTACGAAAAAAGACACTTTATTTTTAGGAGCCGATTTCGGTTGTTATTGGTTTGTCAGTCGGGGTACAAAGTCATGATGTTGATTGGCTTAATATATTATTATAATTGGAAATAGTCTTCAATATTGTACACAATAAATGTATTCATGATAAAACAAGTGTTCAATCTAACTTTATAGATAATGTTTAAGAATAAAAAGAAACCCTTCGAAACATAAAAAAATTATCCTCGTATTTTTATATATTACGCCATATTGTATTGTAACCAGCCTTGTAAGTTATCCTCTACCCCCGAATAAAGATCGCATACTTCAATTAACGAGATATTTGGACTCAAAAATGAACTAAAATAAAATGGAAACAAATACATGCAGGCGGAGTTTGTCTAATAACGGATAATATTAAGCACCGTGTGAATGAAAACAGAACACATTTGGGGAATTATACATCATACAAAAATATGAAAAATATGAAAAGTATGAAAGTATTCAATTGAAAAGTCAATTGTTTGAGAACGGTCCGGAAACAGATGACATCGCAACACTTGACTAAAAATATAGTCCGGCTAGTCAAAGAGTCATGTGTTGTGAGATGTGAGATGTCATGTGACAAACTGACCTAATAAAGCCAAAACTATTAGACACCCTGCTATAGGATCGAAGATGACAAGATAAAAGTGATTATCAAAAGACGAACAAGAATACAGCTGGACTGATAAATATTTTGTATGCTCATAAGAAAAAAAACCCAGTCAAATATCAACTGTTTTAAGGGAGCAGCCTTTTATACAAACCACATGTCCATCTTTTATCAAGAAAGCGTGTTATCGACAAATTTTATATGAACAATATCAGGTTAAATTTCATTCGGCAAATCTGAGTTTCATTTAGGTTGCAAGAAATATCATTCCTTATCCAAGATCTATGACGTCATCGCTTTTATTAAACAAAATTAACCACAAGTCACTTGCGTATATCTTACACGATTATCTAAACAAACTAATTAGATTTTCGTGTTAGCATGTATCCCAATAAAATCTAATATGTCTGTCCAACTCACGTTTGTAGTATCGTCAGACGAGAAGGAATTTACGCAACATAATCCACTTAGAGCCCCATAAAAATGGGGTCCCAAAGTGTAGAACGTTATGATTATTTTATCGTTGTTTCTGCGACTGCCGACGACTCTTGGTTTAAATGCCGTTTTGTGTACATTTCTAACATAACATAAGACATAAGTAATTAAATTACGTACAGGCGTTCCAATTTAATTTGTGTCACGCTGTTTATATAACGTTAATCAGTAGATTAATTAATTTTCAGTGAGTCTGTGTGACGCCGAGGACTTAATATTAATCTCAATTAATAGTAATAATAATTAAGACTCAAAGCCTAATTATTACACACACTCTCATAATTAATACTGCAGTCTTAGCTTTTGGCATCGAAACCACCTTTTGCACCACTCAGTTAAAATCGTGAAAATCTTACCATTGCCATTTTCATCACCATCTTCATCATCAGCTGCATTGACGTATTCATTACCAATGATTCCGTCGAACTCATCATTAACATTGTCGTCGACGGCGTAATCATTATCATGGTCAGCACCCTGCACTCAACACTCTGCACTCAGCACTTAGAATACAAAAAGTTATCCTACCGTGTCTGAGTGTGGGGGTTTAAGAGTGAGGAGATGATTACAATGCTTAGAGGGTACTTATAATTCTTATGGTTCACTCGGTTTGAAGTTTTATTATACTGTTAAATTTGAGTTTTAAAATTAAGTATTGAATTACCAAGTCATACTCAGCACTCAGCGCTAAGATTTACACTCAGTCTCAAGTTCTCATTCAAACCTCGAAGACAGGGAATCACAAGAAAAGATCAGCACATAGATAGCAACTTAATCCACTTCACCCTCGAAACTATCCACACTCAGACTCAACTGAGCAAATGTTGAGTTCTGAGTGCTGAGCGTAGAACGCTGAGTACCTGGTTATAATACTAATCAGACAATGTATAATAAATCTTCTAGCCACACGCGTAGTTTGTTATATAAATATAGCTTTTATAATGTGATTATGTCAATCTGTGAATTAATGTCCATCGTTATCACTGAATATTATACATGGCTTGGTCTTGAAATTGAGAATTTATCACTGATAAACGAACGAAATGTTGACGTCTCAGCAGAGAAGTAGCATTGTGTCAGTCTTACTGTATTACATATTTTAGCGACATATTCAACGCTATTGAAAAATACTTCGAATACATCTGGCATTGTTGGACTCTTGACACGCACGCGTTACGAATCGTGAAAGCAGTTTCCATGATTTAACTTGATGTAAATTAAATGAACGTGTCTGAAACGCTACTTTTTCAACTTATTTCACATTCTTGCATCGACATAAGGGTACTTTTCTCATATTTTCACACATTTTATTAATTTTGCTGTCTTTGATACATCTTAGTGATTTTCACAAGGAAGCAAAAACTACGCCAGTTATTCCCAGGTGCAGGCAGCCTTTTTTTGTCGGAGCAGAAACTATTTGGCTCCCCGCAACTCAGAACGTGTATCTGGATTTCGATAGCAAAAATACATCTGTACCTGCTGAGTTGGAATCGAATGTCGGTAACACTTCCATTTGACATTTGCATTACATTGACATTGAACTATAAATCTCACAGTAAGCGGCGCTTGCGTGCCAATGAGCAGGAGTATCATCGAGGGCAACAAAAAGTGTAACTTTACTCTACTGCTGTGTGAGTTATCCCAAAACTATGCCTGTGAATATCTATAATGATATGGTAAGATCGAGATTAAGTTGTATTCGTTCATCATCAGTGGTGTAATGTACTACAAATATATTTTGCTATCATTTTCACTTTCGGCAATTTGTTATACTATCAGTTAAGGCAAATGTAGCCCCGCATACATGTCTCTGTACTCCGACTTTTACAATCGTCGTTCGTAACAGCGACAGTATAGAGATGTGACGTCCGTGGCTGGACTAAGGCAAATGCAACATTGCCAAACTACTGTACAACTGTAGATCACTTGGACTTTAATATATGGATGGGAAATAAACATATTTATTACTATTATTGTTGTTGTTGTATTCATTGTATCAGTCGTTCAGACAATACGATGTTTATTTGCAAACAACGAAAAAGACCGAAGCTTTCACATGCAGTTGAATGTTTACATTGCTCTCTGTACATGCCATTGACAAGCTGAAAACTTGCTCACCTATTAGTTAGCCCACATAGATTCTCTACGAAAGTTGTTCGTTATTTTTGAACAGATAATCTCAACATGGTCCTATTTTTACATTTCCAGTTTTAACCTGAAAATGATATTTAATTTGAACCTGGACAAGGTACAAAGTAGTCTTCCATTGTCCTCTTGTAAATGCGAATTGAACTTACAAAGAATAGGCACGGTTCTTACACTCTCGACCATGTTGCCCAGCAACGTAACAAACGGACCCCAAGAATTGCTTTTTATACTGCAGCTAACATTGATAGTGACGTCTCACTGTACATGCGTCAAATCAGGGTAATGCGATTGCCATACTCAACCTCCTTATTATATTCTTTTCATTCCTGCAGCTAAATATATTTCAAGCATGCACTTTGATGTTTACATAAACACGCCAGTGCTGTACACTTAAGATATAATTCAATGGTTGCAACCATCTGCATTGGATTTTAGAAAAATACAATTATCTCAGATCTGTCATTTTGTATTAAAGTGAAAACTTGAAAAACAAAAAATAAAATCTTGCAAAAACAAGTTCGAGTGTTTGCGTCTAATTATTGCGGACCTTTGCATCCGAGACACTGGAGCAAAAATACGCGCCGTGCACGGAAAATGTCGTTTAAAATATATTTTCGGGCAAACAATGCACAATAAATGTTTGTCTGGTGGTGATAAAAACACGTAATCGCCGTTTCTGGCGTACGGTAACAGGCAACAATATGATGCTTATAGCCATCCACAGACAATATGCCGTCACCATTTAGTATACGGGCACCGTGGATTTAATATTGTTTGCTCAGCATGTGACTGCCTTTTTACATTGGATATAATTATAATTAGCAAAGCTTATGTTTTAGCAAGATATTGCTGAGACAGCATTTATGTAATAAACAGGCGTACAGACCCAAGGTTAACGTTATTTATGGCGTCACATCAGTTTCAGGCCGGTCTTTAACTTCACTCAAACTAAGCCCGCTGATTTGTAAATTCATCTTTAGAGTTCCTTAAATTAGACTATTTTTCTGTTTAAATATGATTATGGCTTTTATCCGTTGTTCAGAATATTCCAATAGTTAGCCGATAATGATTCGAAAAATGCAACTTGTATGTTCCCGGAAATGTAAGGAACTTAATTTCAACTTTTTAAGCGCGGAGTCATAAAAAGGTACAAAGTATAACAAAAAGCAATGCAATAAATTCACTAACTTGCTAACTTCATAATTTAGTCAATGAGGAATTACATTAAAGTGCAATACTGACATTTTGAAGTTTTCCCAACAACTGACATAGAAAGTGCATTTAGCAACAATTAGCAGATTTGCAGACTCTGAAATAAAACTACTGTACTAAATATTTTTGACAGTCCGTTATTTCAAAATAATTATTTTTGGCATAAAATATTTACCTAAATAACAAGGTCAAAATCATGTGGTAGCAATTTATATGTGCACCTGACATGTAACACGTTAAATCATGTTCATAATGTGTTTATTCACGAATAAATACTCTAGTGAAATGCAAACCAGACGTTGACACATTTGATTGAACTCACATCATGACTAGAGTTATCTCCCTCTTAGACGCCACCTGGCATTTGTAACATTTAATACAACATGCGTGTATTCAAACGAATATACATTGCAACCTCACATAAGTACCACCTCGAAATTAAGACCACCTCAATAATAAGACCGCTTTAATTTGCTTTCATATATTCAATCGATAATCAGACGTTATAACGAATAAAGCCCGACATTCGTCAGAACAAATGGTGGCCTTTTTATTGGGGTTTCACGGCAGATGTGAAACAATGTTGCAGTGGATAATATACAAAAGTGATAGACATGTTGAACCTTTTGACAAACAATGAACTACGCGCATATCATAATTGTTTTATAACAATTTAAACATGATTCTCTGCACAGAAAATGGTCACCACAATTTACAGGGGAGGTAACCGCGGCGAGGATTAAAAGCCCGCACGACCGGTCTCTTTCCTGACATGTCTTTCTCGCTTACTATCTATTCCGATACTCGTAGGTAAAGAAATATTAATCATATTTGCGTTGTAAAGATTAAGTGTGTGTCTACAGAAACTGACAATGATTGATTGTATACGAAATGATATTTCGTTATGTTTAAAAAAAAAAACACATAATTGTCAATCAGTGCAGATTATTCAGGCATTCCTTTGATATTCTGAAGTTACTTTTTCAAGTTTCAACCATCAGTTTTTTCTTGTGTAATCGAACTTTTTTAGTTATGTTGATATTTGAAACCTGCTAATCTATCAGTACATATAAATTGTAAGATCTGGGTACCGTAAACTTTCAACTAACGTAAGAAAAACGACGCACTGTAAAACCTCTCTTAAGGAACGCCTTATATTAAGACCACCTCATTATTGAGACCGTAATTTCGTGGACAAATTTGCAATTTTTATTCAACCTTTTTAACACAATTAGACCGACTTAAGTCAGATTCAATAGTGGTCTTATTATTAAGGTTTTACGACATTTCATTTATCTAGTCAGTATATCAGTACGAAGAACTTAAAATCACAAGAATTTTAAACACTCATACGCACTGGTTTTAGAAAATCTATATTCACTTTTTAAGAGTTCGTATTTCACTAACATTGACCATGACGGTCTACACATTATGATCGGCTTTGATCTCATTGAACATTAAAAAAATAAAGGGATAGACGGGGGGAAAATACTTCTGCATGTGTATGAATAATGTTACTGACCAGCCAATCTGGTTTTTAGAACATTCTATTTCCTTATATATGTTTATTTACTAATTGTCGTGTATGTCCGTCGACACTAAGCTATTGTCGATCCACCATTTCACCTATTACACGGCAATTGCTGCACAATGTTAATCTTTAGCGGACAACTGAAACTGTCCATGTTTCAATGAATATCATCGATTATCATGTTTACAAAAGATGGAATAATTCAATCTAAAAATATAACTCACAAAAAAATCACAGAACACGGACAGTCTAAACAGAAAAACGTTATCAAAACCGTCTATGATTTCGCTCGCCTAATTTTATACGGTTACAAAGGGCAAGAATTTCCATCCAAAGCAAACCAAAAACGACATATGGAAAACGTCCAGAGTTCAAGTTTAAATGTTCAGCCAAAACATACAAGGATTTCCGTTTAAATAAAAAAGGGCGGCCATTGGCCACTGTACATGTGCTGACTAAAAGTGAACAAAATATGAAAAATGTCAGACGTATTAGGGGTTTCTCAGTATTACGTTGACTTTCACTATAGCCACCAACTTGCAGGAATAAATGTATTTAAGCAAATATCTACGTAATTCCGAGACACGCCTCGTATATCGTCAGGTTTCCCCACTTCATAATCATATGCAATACCTCCATCAAATATACTTCTAACGCACCGATGCAATATTTGTTTTATCTCGTATAATCCATGTTTGTATCTTAGCAACATTTTTGTGGAAAAAAATATTATCTTTACAGTACCATAAGTCAGGTCAAAATGATAATTAACGGAATCTCTACGGCTATGCTTTCAAGCTGTTTCGCCATACTACATACACAATAACTCAGTGCAATAGCAAGATCTGTTTTTGATGATTTTAATCGTGATATCCGAGTGGTTAGGGTGGCTGAATTCAAACCACTTGCCCCCTCACTGCGACGGGTTCGATATTCCACCCGGGATGTACAATATGTGAATAAGTTATCCATTTGGCTTACAGAAGGTCATCTTCCCAGGTATCTGCCTATACCCATAGTATTGCTAGAATGGGCCCTGGGGTCTTCCTACACCCTGAAAGCTGGAAAAGTCACTACATGGTCCAGGCTAACAATGGGACTTAATGTCCCAAGAAATAAATAATTGTGATAGTGAACACAAATATATGTTTAAAAGGACTCATTGCCCATGTTGGAGATAAAAATCTTAATTCCCCGTTAAAAACGTTCCTCCAACCCAATTTTCACTTCTTTAATTGGCGGTCTTGTGCTTTTTTCATTGCCACGCCATTAAAATTGTTCTACCGCACATTGCATTCCAGAGTTAGCAACTTAAATAGAATGAATGTAACTTTTTGATAGGTCTAAAGTTCCAAATCCTACCAGCTCATTGGCTAATCTCTTAATCAAAACCCTCTATTGATGTTGTATTTAATGGAATTAAAAGTATTAATAGCATTACCATCGACACTGCACAGAACTAGGCCAACTGTAAAACAAATATCAAAGAGTTGGAAGTATCATGCCTTCAAGAAAAGCGTTGTGGGTTTTAATATAAAATTAATCTTTCTGTACGGAAGCAACAAGTTATGGTGTTAAAGATAGTATCAGTGTCGGTAGGGGTCGCACTTAGACAAGTGTACTCTGAAAATGACTGAGTGCAATGCGTGAATTTTGTTTTAAAACGGGACTCAAAAGAGAAATAGCTGATTATATTCTTATGCTTGTTTTCGATGATTGTCGTTGAATACTGAATTTCTCATCAGAATTCAAAGACTGCGTTTAAAACTGATATAAGTATTAACTACGCATATGCTCGATTTAAGGAATGCATATATAGTGTTCTGATTCATGTCTATTTGATAAAAATTGTTTGCCCCAAGCGATGGAGCGGCGGAGTCATCCATCAGAGCAATGGTTCTAAGGGTCCTTAATGTCGAAACATCCGATCGGGACGGAAATTGCAAGTCTATTTTCCGGGAGGCTCGTCTCATCTGCTGTCTATAGTCCTTTATATGTCCGCCATCCCTTGGGGTAGAATATGTTGGTGCATATTTAAGAGTATGTGTATGTTATCAAAGGAAGAGAGTGCATTCCAAATCCATGAAAATTGCTTCGTCTAGCAGTTGTGCAATTTGAGAGACTGAAAGTTAATACAGTCCATCTCCGACAAATGTAAAGAAGCAGACAGACTTGTTTCGCTTTCATACTTAAAACAGCTTTAAGTAGTAGAATAGTAGAATAAAGATAGTTTTCGACTGTTGAAATATAAATTAACTACAACCGGTTTTTTGAAACAATAGTCTCTAGACCCTAAAATAAAGACTTCACTATATACGAAAGGACGAACGGATGAACGGACGAACAAATGAATTGATGGAAAAATATTTTCTTTGCCTCAGTTGGATGAGTATTCTGTACACTGAGAAAAGCTCGTTAAAAGCACCATAAATCCTTTTCGATCAATAGTGTACTTTTCGATAATTAATGTACTTTTGTACTCACTCGTATTGTGGACAGCTGGACTGGTTCAGGCAATCTCTGGGATGATCTGTGTAGACTGGTTTCCTGTACTGCTTGGAAACCAGGACTGGTTTTGAAACTACTTTCTCTGTCGTACAGACGTGTCGTCTGAAAAAAAAGAAGAATTCCTATAATTCTCAGAAATGCAATTTGTCAAAAGAAAGTAATCCTCGGACTAATCTATCCTGGCCAATGTGCACTTAAACGTATTTACGTTTTTGCATTCGATGAGATCGCTCACCCCTATGCAGAGTTGTCAACCATAACATTCTGTCGGAAGAATTCCTACCTGGTACGCAACACGCATTCGTCCGCTCGTGAAATAATTCTATTAACATTCGTAATTTCAGATTCACCCTCAAATTCAATGCAGTGCTTAACATGCCTAGCAGTCAGTAAATATTATAATTCAACTTTCGCCAGTAAAGTTCCAAACTGTATCTAAGTAAATTTTGAATTCTTAGAGCTCAGTAACGGTTATAATTCCGGACACAGGCATGCGGAAATAAAGTAACGGCAAGTATTTTAACTAAATCAAATCCCACTTGTTGAAGTGAGAATTTACCAACAAACAAGAAGACCACACATGTTTTTGCGTTCGGGACATCTCGGTAATTTCCGGCGGTCACAGGGAAAATGCCGGTGTGATCCGGTTCAGCCGTCTGTAAATCACGCATGTATTTAACTCGACTGTTAATTGATTCATCCGTTCTCATTTCAGTGAGCTTGTTTATTCTTCTAAACAAGACCAGACTTCTCTCCCAAAATAAATTTAACCAACCATGATGGAAGTTCTTACAAGTTGAATGACAGTGTTTTAACGCTCAATTTAATAAGCTGCAGTTGATTACACAGTGAGATACTCAACTTTGAAACATTCGTTTCTGCTTGGTTTGAACAAAACCGGTGGTCGTAACCTGTTTTCGGCAATGCCACAAGAGCTCAGCAATGTCTCGCCATGGCAAAGAATTCGCCGACAAGAGAGCTCTGCATGAGTGTGCATTTCATAGCGCAAGTCGTGCGTTTCATTTTATAAAAAAATACGCACCTCCTTATCTTTGATTAATGATAAATGCAGTTTTCTGGGTAAGAAAATTAAAAGATAGCAGCATACATATTTCCCATGGTCTGATTGTCGCAATTGCAATTTTGTTTAAATGAAATTTCATGACTACTCGAAGATTTTAATGATTAAAATGCATATTTACCGCATAACGAGGTGCATATCATTAAAATGGTATTACTTTAAGCATAACTATTGTATATAAGTTACGTCCGAAATTCAAGGGATTAAAGAGTTTAAATTTCCATCGCAACGTTTGTGTCTTTGTAATAATATTACTAGTAGCATCTAGTATTTTTTACTGACAGTTCCAATGCTGTAAATCGATGTGTGGTTAGTATTTCTATTTATGTTTTTGTTGTATGCTAAGTTCCCCTTTCCCCATGTGCAGTTCTTTGACTTGATCGTATGTTCATGTTCTTTCCCTTCCCCCTACCTTTCGGCCTATTATTGATGACTTTATTGACTTGTTCCGTGATGTATTCCACCCATTAAACGTGTCCCCCATTGTTGTCCACCTAACTTATCTTTAGTTATTTTATGGTCGCCCGGGCCATTCCTTGCACCCATATTACCATGCATGTTACCCTTGCACGTCCTCATAGCCTAATTGTTTTCCAGAATGTCTGTTTGGGGGGGGGGGGGGGGCGGGGGGCAATGTCTTAGGTATGCGGCGTTCTTAACAGCTTAATCGTTCTTCCATTTAGATATGTGCATCATATTATTACGCGACGATAAGTAGACTGCGTTGAAAAATGATTCATTGCAATGTCGTCAAACAGACGTTATTCGCATGTAGTTCTATTCTGCTCAGAAATTCCTGTATTTTTATCTCGTGCGGGTGATATCGTGCAGGTAAGAGATATACATTTGTAATATAATGTCATTTTCAGGTTTCGTGCGCACGAGGTATTTGATATCTGCAGTATATATACAGATACACTATCATTCTGTTAAATCTATCAGCTGATTATTATTTTTGCACGTGAGATGTGTTCTCCGTTCGTCTCTCATTTACACTCGCGGAAAAACGCATTTTCTCATGGTGAGCGAAATATGTGTCTATGGAACCCATTTAGTGACATATCCAACCTTTTGATTTGTCATACGGAAAACTAACTTTGTAGCAATATTATTTAATATTAAAACACATTTTTTCGAAATATTGGGGGATAATTTGATATTTGCTTCATTTTTGGATATAGTTAATGTATTTCAATAAAAAAAACAGATTCTGATTTATTTTAGGAATAAATCGCTTTTAGTATATACTCGTTCTTTTTGGGGATTTTTCTGTTATTTTTTAATATTTGTTCTACATATTTTAATATTGAATCGTCATTACGCAATAGGAAAGAATAATTTGATACTTTTGGAAATATGTATTGGTGTGTGTCTACATATTTGTTCATGTTGTATGTATTTCGAAAAAGAAACTGACGTGGCGTTTCGTTTGAAAATATTTTTTACAGTTTGATATTGATTCGCTGGTAATTATTACGAAATGAAATAATGTCATTAAATATCTTGCACATATGAAATAGTACAAGCCAAGTCCTATAAAATATACTGGAATATGTCACCTTAGTGACTCCGTAGAAACGAGAAAGTTTTCAATGTTATTTTCTAACGCAAAGAAAGGATATATGAATGTATATTGTTATGAGTTTTGAGATACGGATATGTAAACTAAAAGTAAAGTAAAACGTTTAACGATTATATCGTATTGCCAATCGTACACCGCAAAACGAGATATATAGCGATCGGTTCCTTGCGTTTTTGTAAACCGAAAGTAAATCTTAAAATTTACGACCATTTCATGACTTCAAATCGTAAATATTTTATAACAAGCTGGCGGTCGGTTTCTTGAATATCGTCTAATGATGTGTAGATCTGAAGTTCATTATATTGCTATTTCTTTGTAGTAAATCTATAGGATGCCAAATTTTCTTTAAAAATCAACGGACAAATTACACCGTACTTAAAAATACAAGGAAAATATCTTTCTATGAAAATTGAGTTTTCTTCCGCCTACAATATAAATATGTTCTTACATTTTTTCTTGTAAAATATTTTTGTAGGTATGGGAAATTTTATAACAGAAACTACAGTAAAACCTCAATAATAAGACCACCCTTGGAACCCTTGAAACCTGGCCTTCATATTGAGGTGGTCTTAATATTGAGGGTGAATAATGAGAAAAACAGTGAACATGGTCTTGAAAATTATGTTCTGAATTTAGATGTGGTCTTATCATTGAGGTGGTCTTTATGTGAGGTTTTACTGTATACTGTATTCATATTTCCATTTCCACAAAACAATGTGTAAAAATTAATTGGACGATGCTGCAACTCATCTCTAGTTTCCGTTCCGTTTTGTTTTCGTAAATGACTACACATCCGTTCCCACTCGGCGTTTTTGGAGACATTAACCTTTTTAATCGCTGACGTGTATCAAAAACATGGTTCTTATCAGATGTTCTTCTCTAGCTGGAAGATTTACATGCTAATCAGATCCTGAATCACATCAATAATAATTTCATTCGTCATTCGAGATGCAGACGACATCAAAAGTATTCGAAACTTTTTAGTTTCAAATTTGTTTAAAATATAAAAAGTATATCCATGTAATGTTTATATCTGTAGCGATTAAAATCATCCTGCTGCACGTATGCTGGGTATCACGTGATGTTCATTTCGTATGCTTCTACATGTATTGAAGATTCGTTTTGCAATTTTGATACATTTAATACATGATAACGAGGCAGTCGGCGCAGTAGGTACCTCGGACCAAGTATCACAAATATTAAACATATACAGCTCTCATAATCACGGTGAAAATTATTAAAAACCGGTCTGAGTTTGCATGAGATAATAAAATCATCATTATCGACTAATTACAGGATAATAATCCCATCCGCTTCGTGTTAAATAAGCTAATTTAAGAATATTTACGGACAAATCTGTCTAATGGAATACCCAACGTTTTTCGATGAAAGTGTCTCATATTTTATTTCGCTATTTGGAAAAATATGTATTGAAAAAGATTAGTTTGAAAGATGTGTATGTGATAATTGATCCAATGTAATTAAAACAAAAACGCAATCCTGAAAAGGTTGAGGCATCGTATCCTCGCTATTCCTGTCATAACGTCGATTTGTACCCTTGTTATATTGTCACATCTTACCGTCGTAAGCCGCGTCATAACGTCACATCATACCGTCGTTAGCCGCGTCATAATGCACATCATACCGTCGTTAGCCGCGTCATAACGTCACAACATACCGTCGTTAGCCTCGTCAAAACATCTCATCATACCGTCGTTAGTCGTTAGTCGCGTCATGACGTCCACCATATCGTCGTTAGTCGCGTCATAACGTCACATCATACCGCCGTTAGTGGCGTCATAACGTCACATCTTATCGTCGTTAGCCGCGTCATAACGTCACATATTATCGTCGTTAGCCGCGTCATAACGTCATATCATGTCGTCGTTAGCCGCGTCATAACGTCACATCATACCGTCGTTAGCCGCGTCATAACGTCACATCATACCGTCGTTAGCCGCGTTATAACGTCACATCATACCGTCGTTAGCGGCGTCATAACGTCACATAATTACGTCGTAAGCATCGTCATAACGTCACATCATGTCGTCGTTAGCCGCGTCATAACGTCACATCATACCGTCGTTAGCCGCCTCATAAAGTCACATCATGCCGTCGTTAGCCGCCTAATAAAGTCACATCATGCCGTCGTTAGCCGCGTCATATAACGTCACATCGTACCGTCGTTAGCCGCGTCATAACGTCACATCGTACCGTCGTTAGTCGCGTCATAACGTCACATCTTACCGTCGTTAGCCGCGTCATAGCGTCACATTATACCGTCGTTAGCCGCGTCATAACGACACATCATGCTGTCGTTAGACGCGTCAAAACGCCACGTCGTGTTGTCATCAGTCGTGTCGTGGTTTCACATCATAACGTCATAGTGTACCGTCGTAAGTTGCGTCAACTCGTATCATCGTATCGTTGCGTCGCGTGTTGTGTCATCTCTGGCCATAACACGATATTGGTCCTAAAAGAATAACGTAGTTCAAGTATAGCTCATTTAAAAATGCATTATAATAAACTAGTCTGGCTTATATAAAGTGGCTAAAGTTTTATTGATCTAAATTTTATTTCCCGTGGAAACAGTTTCTCTATCAATTGACATCAAAACATCAATATTAGATCATACTTAAGCTTCGTGTACTAAGGTTATAGACATCGTTAGAGCGTACATAAGTTCGTTATTTTAGAATCACTTTGTACAAGTAAGTAAACTCAAAATTAGATCCATAGTTGCAGCCTCGTTTCAGGTTAAAAAATACCAATGTTTATCCCCTCGGACTGCCTCGGTCAATACTGTGTATTTAAGAATTGAACGAAGTGTCCCAAACGGAGTGTTATGTTCTGAAATGTAAAATTTCTATTACAAAGTTTGTCATGGAACGGATCTTGAAAAGCAATCAGTGCTGTGCAAATCGCATACCAGCACAAGACAGCAGTATGATGGAAACGGGATATACTTAACTCAATCACAGAACATGCTGTTTATAATCTACCAGGGGTATGGCCGTTTTATTTGCGCAGCATCGCAACAACAGTGCTCGTTTTCTCTGCAATAATGATACGTTTGTTTCATCAATTTGCGGTGATATGAAAGAATTATAAAAATGCACGCAATTGAATTTGTGAAGTGTATCAAAATGTTTTCGGAAATTCACACTTGTATTTGCGACTGCGTGTTTAGTTATGATTAAGGCTATCACTAACGCATTTATTATTTAATGAGAAAGTCCAGATGCGATTTTTATGCAATGGTACGAAACTTAAAACGTATAAGTTGCAACAATTTAGAGCGCTTTCAACCGTTGAAAAGCGAAATGATGGTGATATGCACTTTCTGAAGGATATGATGTTGTAACACGAAACGGAGCCGATGATACGGCATGGGTTTTTGGCTGGCCTGAATATTGGATGATTGTGAATAAGGTAGGCTTACGAACCTGCAAGTATTCACACATTTATACTCTCGGATAAATCAAAGACAAACGTGAAGTAAAAGCCACCAATTATAAGTGCTTATATAATGTTGCAAGCATTGTATTATAACTGTTTTATGATTCCGGCAAATGATTGGCGGAAGGGATGATACATACGTCAAAGTCGCTCCGCCTCCATGTTAGTTATAAACAATAGTAAATTAACTATTGAATAGTTCTTAACGAAATTTTGATACTAGCGATATATCATTCGCATTTACAGAGAAATATTCAAAATGGCTGTTCGATACAACTCTGTTTTATCTAATATGTCACAGTCACGGGCATTTGTCTTTAATAAGTGAAATACCACTAAATCTAACTATTTTCTGTAATCGTCATAACTAAACTTAATGCTAGTGGAACAAGCGATGTGGTCTTTTATTAAATTTTAAACCCAAAAATATACAAAATCAGATTTCTTCCGTAATGTTATACCTAAACGTTACAATACAAGACAACTATTGTAAATATTCTTCATATGAATGAAGTTCCACGAGTATGACAGCAAGTTAAGACCACCCGTGGATTAACAGTTCATCATCTTAGATTTACCAAAAATACAGGAATCAACATACAGGTCAAATGCATTAAAATAATGTTTTTCACCACAGTGTGTGTATAACAATAATATCATCTGTAGATATCTGAGTGAGAGAAAAAAGTGAGAGAATGCAGATAATGTGATGAATATACGTATACAACAATGATGTACTATCTTTTCAAAAAGAATTAGCAGTATTGCCGTTAGGTTAAATACTTGTTATATCACAACACGTGATCAGGCCTTACACGATGGATCGGTATTACAATAGGACTACTATTATGGTGTCAATATCTCGTCGCAATGGTGTATGTATTTCAAAATCGTGACGAACGCATCGTATGCATGGCTCTTCATCGCTTCCGTAGTTGTAACACATAGGTGTTTAGTAATTTGAGTGTTTAAGTAAATGTCATCTTCTCAAACAGTAGATGTCTTTGTGACATTGTGAGAACTTATTGACGCTTCGATGGTAATCAACAATGTATTTACTCACTAGAGTATATCCAATTACCAAACAATGTCCGCAAACACTTTCAAACAGGATTTAAGACAAGTACAATGACATACATATATACGTGGTACATTCTTTTTAAACAAGAAAAAAGTGTTTTTCTTACTACTTAATTTACGTATATTGAAGCATTTGTTAAAATTGCATAATGGTTCAGAAATTGAAAAAGCGGTATAGTTGCATAGATAAGACGATGCTGGACAAAAAAATCTAGTAAATACCTTCAAAAACAAGTCTAATAGTCAAATCAAGCATATATTTTCAACATGACAAACCACAGTTAAAGTTTTAAGCTCAAAGCTTCGGGTATTTCATGAAGACAAATATGAATATTATACCATGTTCACATACATATATCTGCTAGTGGTTGTGAGTTGTTCATGTAATGTGGCGGTCTTAATGCTTTCATTATTTATTCAATGCAATACTCGTTTCAGTATAGAATAACGTTACAGTGGTTTTGAAAACAAATATGTATCGTTCAACCTTCAATCAGGTCATAGTACATTCCTTCACAGCTACAGTCGGACCTCGTTTATTCGACAACCTTCTATCCGAATACTCGGTATCATCCGAAATAAACACCAGGTCCCGATGTATCTTCTTATGTACGTATAATTCAAATGGGCGGTTCGAAACCATGTATTATTCGAAATAAAAGTTCGGATGTATATTATTGTTTCCTTAGATACACTGCATTGTCAGAGAAATATTAATACATGTACATATGTAGTTTTATTTGAAGTTGTTATTATATGTAAAAATATTCCTATTTAGATTTGTATCAATATTTTGAAATTACATTTACAACAGCTGGTATTACTCTTTATCATGCAACTACCATGGTAACAGACTGATAACACATGACCTGATAACATAAAGTGTTCTCAGGTCAATAGGCTGCTAGTAGCATGATAACACTTTTAAGCTCCGCCCACAAATTGACGGACTACTAATTGACGGATTGAACACTAAATTTTAGGTAAAGACACACTAAAACATGCTCGGAAAATTAAGTTTCATGATAAATAGAATCTCAAGTTACTGTCCGGCTCGAACAATGTTATCAGACTCGGCGATATCGTTCGTGGTGACTCGCTAAAGCTCGCCACCACAAACGATATCACCTCGCCTGATAACATTGTTCTCACCGGACAGTAACCCGAGATTCTCTATATACATATTCTGATGTTATTTATGAATGAATTAATAAATTTTCCATTCTTGTAAATATTTTAAATTCTGTACACTCATACGATGTAAAGTCTGATGTATTGAGAAATAAACGTATTATCACAAAGGAACGGGGCACTTTCTTTGATTGTTTTATTCTTCACACAAACAAATTACGAAACTTCATATTGAAATGAACTACTGGGCATAATATAATATAAGTCTGTTTAGGTCTACTTGAGGTTATAAATAAGAATTTGAAGCCTCGAAATGCAAGCCTCTGATTGGTTGTTTCTGAGCAGATTCTTGACATTGACCAATTGCAAGGCGGTATTCTGAGACTGATTTCCAGGCTATTATCATAGACCATGTGTTCAGATAGGCTGTTATACATAATAACAGCTTTAACAGTAACAGAAACAATTTCATCTCTTTTTACCCCCCCCCCACTCGCCATTGCCTTACATTATTATATGAATTGTTTTGAATGTCAGTTGGTTTTGTTCATCGGTGATTTGGGATTGATTTTCCTACTGCTGTGGTAGCTGTTGTTGTTTTTGTGATTGGTGGCGGTGGCGGTGGTGGTGTTCCTGATGCTGTTGTTGTTTTTGTGATTGTTGTTGGTGGCGGTGGTGATGTTCCTGATGCTATTGTTGTTGTTGCATAAGTGCTAGTATACATTTTGCTGCTGCTGTTGTTCTTAATGATGTTGTTTTTGGTGTTGCTGCCGCTGTTGTTCTTAACGAATTTGTATTTGGTGTTGCTGCCGCTGTTGTTTTTGCATCTACTGTTGTTGATGTGGCTGATGTTTTTGTTGTTGTTGCATTGTTGCTACTATTGTTGGTGATGGAGGTATTTTGTTTATTTTTAAGATGGATTAGTCAAGATTTGTTCATGTATTTGCAATTTGTGTACATTGTACTTCTCCCTTACGTTTATTTCTTTATTTATTTTGTCGATTTCTGTATACAGAAAAAAAACCATTAATAAGACCACCCTTGGGAACCTTGAAAACTGGTCTCCTTATTGAGGTGGTTTTAATACTGAAGTTGAATAAAGAGCAATACAGTTAAAATGGACATGAAAAATGTGTTATTAATTTTGAGGTGGTCTTATAATTGAGGTGGTCTTTAAGTAGTGATGTACTGTATGTAAATTATTTTAATGTCAACAATTAATCTTAATTAACTGCATTCTTGAAATGTGCATAAAAGATTACGCAGATAAAGTTTGGCAGAGAAATGCTTAAAATATTATAGTGGTATTGTTCTGTACATTCTGATGGATATGTGATCCGTTTAACCCAGACGATCGAGTTTTTAGCTTTGTATGAAAATCAAGACACGTTCTCAACTGAAATTGAGACATCTGTCAGTTTTCATTAAGCTAATCAAAAATATTTTGTTTAGGTAGCACAAACATACGTTGTGCAGGGATTTGGTCCAGGACTGACAAGAAAATCTCATTTGAGGAATCCCTCAAACATAAATCATCTGCGTTTTTCACTCAGTTAAGTTTCCTTTAAAATCTATATTCACAAAAAAACTTGAAAATAGTCTCTTATCACACTCAAAAATTTAGTGAAACCATAACTTTTGAATTGCTATTTCATGTATGTTTGTACAGTATTTAAGGAAAATCTCGAATAATTTGTGTAAATACTCAAATTTGAGTCTCTAACAATGGACCCGAGACTTTGGTAAATACGCGTCCTAAACTATAGCCGTTACTCACTTCGCAGTTACACAGCACTCAAAATGTCCTCATGTGAGGCAGAGTGGAAACATTTGAGTGCACGAATTTGATTTCAATGCTCATTGAGAGCTGCGTATTTTGTTCAAATTTGTTTTTTATTTGAGCGTTAATCTGAGGTTTTTGGGTAGTTATTACTATACCCAACACCAATACTTGTAAACTCTCAAACTCAAATCAGTCCCAAAATCAAAGAAGGAGTATCAAAGGAAAATCAGCACCCGGTGCAACCTCTCTTGGCAACAACCTCTTTTGGCAACAACCTCTTTTGGCAACAACCTCTCTTGGCAACAACCTCTTTTGGCAAAAATCTCTCTTGGCAACAACCTCTTTTGGCAAAAATCTCTCTTGGCAACAACCTCTTTTGGCAACAACCTCTCTTGGCAACAACCTCTTTTGGCAAAAATCTCTCTTGGTAACAACCTCTCTTGGCAACAACCTCTTTTGGCAAAAATCTCTCTTGGCAACTACCTCTTTTGGCAACAACCTCTCTTGGCAACAACATCTTTTGGCAAAAATCTCTCTTGGCAACTACGTCTTTTGGCAACAACCTCTCTTGGCAACAACCTCTTTTGGCAACAATCTCTCTTGACAACAATCTCTCTTGGCAACAATCTCTCTTGACAACAATCTCTCTCGCCAAAAATCTCTCTTGACAACAATCTCTCTTGGCAACAATCTCTCTCGACAACAACCTTTCATGGCAACAATCTCTCTTGACAATAATCTCTGTTGGCAACAGTCTCTCTTGACAACAACCTCTCATAGCAACAACCTCTCTTGGCAACAATCTCTCTTGGCAACCACCTCTCTTAAACAACATTATCATTTTTTTCGTAGTTAGACATAATAACCAATTTAACGGTTCTTGGTGCAACAATCTCTTCCACAACATTATATTTATTCTGGAAGCAAATTATTTCGCCTCAAGAACCTCTTAACAACAGTCAAAACTATCATCTTCTAAAGGGTGTTGCTCTGGAGAGGTGAGGTTGCACGATATTAACTCGAATCCAAGATTCTTGCATGGGAAACGCATGCATGAAAAAAAACAGATTTATAAAAAAGATCGCCCACGTGATGCTATTTCCATGTGATATCTAAATTACCTAAGTGTGTGTAAATTAGTGTGATATGAATGTTTGAGTGTGATAAATTCCGATATTGTACCCCAAGCGAGACAATGGTGAGCAGTCATGTTATTTTAATAGTTTTGCATTATTTAAGCTCGCAATTTGTGACCCGAACAGTTGGAAATAAGCGAGGTTTTGTTGTGTATGAACGTATCTAATGTTCTATCGCTGAAATAATAATAAATTATTTTTCAGACCAAAGAATGGAGCCTTATCGTGATTTTTCCAGACCCATACGCCGCCATACTGAATGTGCGTGTAACAATAGCACGCACAGAAACCATACATCGTTGATATTTATATTTATACACTCAGACTGTGCGTTGAGTTTTTGACTGTGTGATAACAAAATAACAGACAGTGCAGAAATCTTATCGAACTGATCCCCTTCAACAAAACGTGAACCAGATAATTGAAAAATGTGAATTTCAGTATAGGTCGGTGTTGCATCTACGAAAAGACATTAGGCAGCCCGTAAACCAGGGGCCTTATTCACAAACATGTTAAGACTGAAGCTCAGACTTAGACTTCAAATGTGCAAAAGTTATTTTTACCAGCCTTTCGTTTTCATTAAATATAAATGAATGAAGATTTGTCTGAATAATTGTTGTTATTCACCGTACACGTTTGCCAATTTATATTAAAATCTATACAGTTAGACCAACATAAGAGCAAAATGAAATTTTGATATTTTAAAGTATTATTATGAGTTTCTGTCTTAAAATGTTTGTAAATAAGGGCCTGATGTTTTGGTAAATGGGACATCTTAATCGGATCGTTGATTTTCCAAAAACAGTTGGTGACCGGCGCTTAGATAAATTCAACCGTTGGTCGATATTCCTCTTTTACCCGCAACATTATCCATTTCCGAATATATTTCGGGGCCAACATAACCCCGCTGCACTCAAACAACGTCATTCGGCCAATATCAAGTATCAAATATGCTACTGTTAAGTATATTAGACACAAAAAGAGATTATCTGATAGTTATGTCGTAAACTGAGTCAAAGTCTTAAGTTAATCACGACTCAATCTTATCCTGAGATCATCAATTAAACAAAAACGTACTTCAATTTGAGTATCTTAAGTATATGAAGATATATATACATAACTTACAGTTATATACAAAGAAATTGTAATCGGATTTAATTATAGATACAATTATTACAAAGTAGCCCACTTTTCTTAAATACACCATTATAACCATGGGTTGATTCAATTTGCTGATTCTAGCTGCCGCTAACAGATCTAGATGACAACGACGTCATAGTGAATCATTCGTCAGATATTTAGTTTCTAATCTAGCACCAAAACAGCGATTATCTCAGCAGTCAAATTCGGCACATATTTATCAACAGACACTAACGACGTCGATTTTTTAAAATGAGAATACCCATGTGTGTAGTATGTACACAGTGTAGAGATTTGAATGAGTTATTTTTTCCTTTTCCCAATACAATGGTTGTTAGGGGCCAAGACCAATTTATCGGCCCCTTAAAATTGACTCTGCGCTGGAACTAGAACATATTCAAATGTTGACCATGCTCTAGTAGAACGAGAAATTGCGTTTCAAGTATGGGATGTGACTAAATCAGCCATAAAACGCACAAGGATTCTCTAAGCTGTGACCAAAGTAAAACTTTCGGCGAATACGTCTGTTACCGAAATTTAACAGCTTATTGCGTCGCAGAATAAAATTATTCTACACAGCGCATGCGCATTAAATCATTTACGAAATATGAGTAACTATCATGAAAGACGATCGTAGGTAAAGATTTATAACTGGATCGTATGAAAGTTTCATCTGATGAAGGTAAATGCCTTATTCATACGGAAAATAAATCAAAGTGATTTACTGCTTTAGATTATTAGCTATTCAGTATTGTAATATGATTCCGCGACCAGTTCATATAAATGCCAAAATCCTAAAATCATGTGAGAAAGGTACCATCCGTTTATCAGAATACTTAATTCCATTTTTGTGTTGACAACTAACGATATTTATATGGGAAATGTTTCGAATATGAAGACTGGTCTTCTGTTATAACATCGGTACCTGGTATTTTTAAATTTATGCTTGTTTATTTTTCGTCGATTGTGTTAAACAAACTCTTACAACTGATATTAGACGATCTCGATGGCCACTTCTTGTGTCACTAACCAGAACTTATGCCAAATTCAGAGAGTGTGGAGTTTACAGTTGAACCTAGTCCAATGCGGAATTCCGAACTTATGCACTCTGATTAAGGGGACCTGTGCTCAACCCCTCGAAAACAGCGCCTCCTGGTCTTTTTTTATAGGTGATATATAAAAGTTTGTTTGAGACGCAATGACACGTGTGAAGGTCCGAGAAGATATTCTTTCAAAACAAGTTGTATCATGATATGTCTTTGAAAATCTACCTGGTTACCTAAGAGTGCTTGACTGTCACTCTAGATGTCGTAGCCGTTCGAATTCCGAGCGAGAAATATGCTCTCCGTGTTAATTTGAATGAAGATAATACAAGTCATGTGCCCTCCAACTCTGATAAATTGGTGGAATTTGTAAGTTGAAAAAATCTGATACAACGGAACTGTTTGATAAAATGACTATCAGCACGAAGTGTACCGTAATGTAAGGTTATCGGGACCCCACGGTAGATTATCAAAAAAAATGAATATACAAATCGAGGAGTTGAATCGAAACTGTTTTATCTGCATATAAAAATGGAGAAAATGATAAGCTGGTCTTGTTTTCATACCTCGATATAACATAAAAACTATAAGTTATGGAGTATTTACATTTGCTGATGATAAATTGTTTCACCTTTCACACATTTTGGCATTTTTATTGCTTTCGTTTCTGAAAACATATACAGTAAATAGTGTCGTTTTTCACGATTATATTCCATAAATACGTAATTGATAATAAATTGCCATCAGATAGGCTCAGGGAAACCAAATGTCGTTTAGATCAGTGAATATATCGGGGAAAGAAAGTATGACTACTTGTATTTACACCCTTTTTTATGATTAAAAGTACATATTATTTTTTTGGACAAACAATGTTTAGTCATAATATGTGAACATCGGTGGTGAACGCCTTCATACGGACATACTCAGTCTCTACAACACTGCATTGTCACTTTTCTTACAATTTAAACCACAAATACAAGTGTCCAATACCGGAATGTTCTGTCCTGACCTATGTGCCGAGTTAGTGCAAGCACAGGAAATATTTGTATTGGACTCGGCAGGAAACTTTTAGGAAACGTTATAATGCAGTGTTGTAGAGTACTTGCTATTTTTTTCAAAATGATTACTTAAAATAAGATTATGTACCTTTAGCGAATGGTACGGAAATGATATTTGTGGTAATGTACAAAATATGATTATCTTAGTTCGGTGTTGTGAGGCCGTCTGATAATCGACTTAAAATATGGAAGAAAAAGAAAAACTTGACCTTGAAAATACAGTCTTACTGCAGAGAATATCTTAATTTCGAGGAGGTCTTTAGCAGAGGTTTTACTGTAATTGTAATGGGAGTTCGCGGATAAACCTTCACGGTCCTACGCTGTAGCGCTGTCTTTATGTTAAAGTGGTAACAGCAGCGCCATCGATTACGCAGTCAAAAAGTCAAACCACAGATTACGTGATTAATATTTGAAACTATCTATTAAAACAGATGCCATGCCTGACCCAAAAGTAATACATCACACAGCATCCACTAAGCTACCGTAAACACGTTTCTAATTGGTCACCTTATGCCGGTTTCAGCTGTTTATTCAGTGTGATAGAAATCTTTGTACGCGGATTTTTTTGTAATATCGTGTGTAAACTTGGCTTTGTGTTTTGTATTGAGATATGGGTAAGAATGTATTAAAAAGATTAGTTAATTTATAGTTCACTGTGATTAGTTTGAAAAGTACAAGAGTATAAGAAATGACCAATAACCAAGCATTTGAGTGTATATTTGTATTTCAATTGTTTTTATTGTAGAACATTTAGCAGTCGATAGTGTTGAGCAATATCTCTGGTAAGAACAAAGAATTGGTATATCGAAACAAAACGATGTATGTCTGCCAAAGTCTTGATCAATGTGTCAGAATGATTTGTCATAATTTGCCAAAACTACTTAGAATACAGAAAGGTACTTAGTTAGTATTACACTCACACACATCGCTTTGATTCCACTGGGGGTGAAGCAATAAGCGCCCGATACTAAAGGAGTGTAGGTTAGTATAATTCGACGTGACATGTGCTTTCAACACTACCTTGATCACCATGCGTAACATCAGTGGAATGAGAAGGGCCTCACTGGCCGAGTGGTTATGGTTGCTGTCTCAAAACCATTTGTCCCTAATCGTTGCGGGTTCGAATCCCATTCGGGATGTAGAATTTGTATGTGAGGAAGCTATCCGACTGGCTTACGGGAGGTCGGTGGATCTACCCAGGTGCCCGCCTATGCCCAAATAATGCTACAAGGGGAACCTGGGGTTTTCCACCTTCCTCATAGCTGGAATAGTCACGTCATTACACTGACCGTTCATGAGACCCCATTACAAAAAGAAGTGGAATCAAAGCGCTGTGTGGGCGTCTAGACTATGCTTCACACGAAGTCAGTTGCGTGCGCTGACTTAATGCATTTCTCATCAGAATGCGAATCTGACACTTCCTTGATAATTGATAATATTTCCAGATTAGCCAATTAAACCTTAATTAACGGTTTCATGCAGTTGTGGCTTCCAGCTATCCAGCTATCTACATATTGCGGTTCGTAGTTTAAGTGTACACCGCTTTAAAACACTCTAAAAACACAGATGCTTTAATACAATCCACGTCCGATAACTCAAGTACGTTTATGTCGAACTTTTTAACAAAAGAATTTGAGCCTTGTTCTTATCTGCGAACCACAGTTCCAATCTTAAACTCACTAGTTATCATAATAAGTAACACCGAAAAATTTAAATTTTATCTGCCAAGGTCTATACTTTAACGTTCAATAGATCGATATTACTCAAATAAGTAGTCAACATAACTATACAGGTCTCAGTAACGGCCATCACTGCACCACAACATTGAGAATTTTGCGTTTGTTTTTATAAGTCTACGGTTTTACCCCAAATAATTAGGATCACATGGTGACTGTTCCAGATCGCCTCGTTAGAGCCAGTGATCTTTCGTATGCCAGCTTGACAATTTGTCGCAAGAAAGGTTGTCAGTGGTTCGAACCCACAGACGTAAGGGCAAGTGATTCGTAATCAAAGATTTTATTAACCTACTTAGCCACTTAGTCCCGCCACAAATTGAAATAAAAGTTATTTCTTGCAACTATTTATATTGTATTATATGAAGTACTTTTCATATATCAGCTTCATTTGAAAAATAAAAGATCGGTATTTCAGTGCTAGCGCTGTTGTCGTATTAATCGTGGATTCGAACCACATATGAGTCACTATACATTTCTAACATCACTTGAAAGTTTAACTTGATATTACACCATTAGGAGATGGAACTGAATCTCTCGGAGAAATCAAAGTTTCCACAAATACATGCTTAGGACAAGAATGTGCATGTGATGCCTGTCGATGGATTGCGGTTTATGCGTGGTCGTGTCCATACTTAACACCAACGGTTTTACTTCCTGTTTTTTAACAAAATATAATGTCTGGTGTGTGGTGTTTATTTTTGTTGGTATTCAAATTGTTGATGATGATGATTACTATTATATATGTTACTGCTACACTTGCTAAATTTAATGTTATTTCCGTATATCTATATAATGATGATGTTGATGTTACTGTTGCTGCTATTGTCGCTGCTGCTGATAATGATAATACTGATGATGATGATAAGGTTTTCTTGCTGATGCTGATGGTGTTGTTGCTGCTTGTCCTGATAATGATGATGTTGCTGTTGATGATAAGGGTGCTACTGTTAAATTGTTGCAGCAGATGATAAAGCTGATAATGTAGTTGTTGCTGTTGTATTTGATAAATAGTATGCTCTTGCTTCAAGTGATGCTGTACAAGTTGTTGTTTTTGTTGTTTTTGCTATTATCAATGGTGTTTAAAACTAAAAGTACATTTTTATCAACAGCGATGTTTGTCCACCACTTCAGTATACGTGTGTCAAAGAAAGAACGCGGAGTTTGGCTTACTTCTCCACAATTGACGCGACATGTTCACATAATTATACATGCTCTAAGATCTTGCTTGACTTTCACTCTTTGATCAATCTAATAGTACGACCTCTAAACCGCTGGGTCACCACTAGAAAGAGGCGATATGGAAACAACTAATACACATGTCCATGTCGGCGCTCTCGCGAGATTTTAATACCAGGCACGTGCTTTTCATAAGTGTGTTTTTCATGTACAAACCTTTGTTTTTGTACAAGTTTTTTCCTAAATTCGGAAAATATATTGAATTATATGATCAAATGCGGGTTTTTAACAAGAATATGTGTTTTTCGAAGTATACGGAGACCATTTTTATCTGATTTCGGATAGTCCGGTTTTCAGCGGCTCGATAATTCAGAAAGTCCGGTATTCAGAAAGTCCGGTTTTCAAACATTCTGGTATTCAGTGCGTCATGTAAACAGCGGGTTCAGACCCTCTCAATATCGATACCTACAAAACCGAACCTTCTGAAAATCGGTATATTCATAAATGCCCCGATTTTCATAGCTATCGGGTTCAGAAGAATCGGTTTCGTTTGTATCTATTTTGAGAGGGATTGGTAGAGATAGGTTTTACCGTATTCATGACTAATATAAATGTCAACATCCGTAGCCATTAAGACAGAAATACATGTAAATCAAATAGGAAGTTAGGAACAAGTTGCTGTTATGTTTACGATATCGCAAAACTCAGTAGTTTTATTTCGACACTAAGAGTTTCCTGATTAAGAATTGGACAAAGACACTTTCTGTTCGTGACCAGTATCTCCACATTATCGGCTCAAATTATTTATTATCAATTTCATCACTATTTTAAATATTTTTTAAAGTGTTTGGAATCATAAAAAGGTGAATTTTATCTTTTACAGCATATATGAATTCTCTTTCCTCGGGAGTAATCTGTCAAATACCCATTACTGATACGATTCTTTATGCACCTAGAAAATCGCGGTGAAATTTAAAACAAAATGTATAGAACCCGTTCCCTCGATGCCGGAATTATGGTTCAAACAGTCGTGATACCCAACAGTTTACGTATGTTATATATTATAGTTAGCTTAAACAATAAATAAAAAGTATAACTACAGTTTGTGTAAATTCCTAATTTTAAAACTGTGATACTAAACATACTTAACAAACATTTTAATGAGTATACTTATAGTCATGCGCTTATCGTTCAACAAACGCCAGAATATTTGGTTTCTTCATGAAATATTTACTTTAATACAGTTTTAGTATATCATTTTAATTTTACAGTTTGTGGGGCACTCAAATAAAAAATGGAACTCGTCTTCTGTTGCATCGCATATATTACATTTTCTTTCATTGCTATGAATGTTATTCAAGGCGATATAAAGTTCAGTTTTATGTTCCTTTCATGTTGATGACTCGTAACAGAATGATGATACATGTACCACTTGCCTTAACTACAGTCATGTAGAGAACAACATTGAATGTAAATGAACCAAATTCTTATATAATACATGAACTTTTAATAAGGCAACAAATCCGACAAGCCGTGCTGTTCTTTTCTTTAATTAATTTGCCTACATGCGTCTTGAATAACCTACTAGTATTATGTAATTAACATTGTTATTTTATGCATTTAAAAGAACTTTAACAGCGACGGTTTAAAATAATTTGCTGGTAAAAAACTGCCGCTACTCAGCAACAGCAACAACAATGGTAAAATATAATCATAATTATAGCTACATGTATTATCATCATTTCATATAATATAATAATAATTATTATCATCATCATTTTATGTAAAATGATAATAAATATAATGATAATAATAATGATGCTATAATTACAAAATAATTTTATGATGATAATCATTATAGCATCATCGCATTCATCATCAACGATAACATCAATGCAAAACAAGAACAACTAATATCAGACAAATGATGATAATTGTAGAAATAGCAATAGCAAAACAGAATCATCATCGTCGCCAACAACAACAACAACAATGCTATTAGCAGCGCAATTATAATATTAATTATATAGTATAAATGTTTTTTAATTAACATATAATGTAATTGAGTTATCACTTACCCCGGTCGCACTGTGATTTTGGTCCCTAAAACCGATTGTAAATAGGGGTCACTTAAATCCTCTTCATAACCATGGATATGTGTCACAGTTGCAAACAATACAGAAAGACATAATAATAAATGAGAATATTTACTGCAAATTAATTTTATTTCCATGGTTTCTATTTTATGAGCACCGTGTATCGCTTATCCTTGCATGGTCTGAAATGAATGTTCTGTCAGTTGTTGCGTCAAGCAATGCGGCTCGAATGTGGTACTACACTATGTGCACTACAAGTTTTGCTCGACTAGACGTCTATAGTGATGTTGAAAAAACGCACGATTTAGGCAGAATTCTCTCTACTAACTGTTTACTCAACTGCATCTCGATGCGGTTTAATGGAGAGAATGAGAGAATGAGAGAATGAGAGAGGGAGAAAGTAAGACGAGGATACAGACTCGGATGGAGAGAGAGTGGGAAAATAGAGTTTACAGTGATATAATAGTGTAATCATGTATCAAACACGGCAGGCGAAATCAAATATATCTAACGCGTCTTCGGAGTTAATAGCAAGTCAATGATCTCTGAACATTTGGTGATACATGCTTCAACTTGTAAAATCATAATACAGTTTCGTCTCCTCAGTTTATAAAACATAAATAATTGTAGTTAGATTAGGTTTCTAGTCTCGGATTTCTGTTCTGTATTAAATATACATTCTACAGCATTTATCAGATCTAACAACTGAGTGTTGACCACCGAAATGAAACAGAATATCTCAAAACTCATTTGATGTCTGTAAATTATGCATGCAATGCACAGTATTACTATAAACATTGAGATTCTATTTCATCACAACATCGTAGTTGTGGTATATTATATTACGAAACGGAATTTTTATAATGCCACTGTTGGAAAATTTAACTTTTATTATGGTTCAGATGTTTTTGAAAAAAATCCGTTGTAGCAAACCCACGAAAAAGATGTATCGCAGTCAAGTAATTGCATCCAATATAAATATGTATTTGAGTAAACAGAAAACCAAATAAAAGGACATGTTTAACGTACAAAGGGACCGAAAGCGACTAGTCACTAAATATCTTATAATTTTCTGTCACGTTCATCTCGTCGTGGATGCAATGTGTTTCTTAAAATTGGTGGACAGTGATGCTTTTATTATTCATTGAAGGTTGAATAGTTATACATGTATTATCAACAAGTATTTTGATCACTAACATGTCATACATCCGGACTTTATTCTTCCGCTTACACATGCTTACTATACCTATTCTGTTCTTAATAGTGACAATGCTGTTGGAGATTATGATGATCATTCTGAAGATGAGGATGATGCTGATGCTGATGCTTGTAATGATGCTGGTGTTTATGATGATGCACATAGTTATGATGCGGATAATGATGATACTGTTGTTGATGATGATGCTATCGATAATTGCTTATAAAGGTACTGCTGGAGATGCTGATAATGATGATAATGCTATCGATAATTGCTTATAAAGGTGCTGCTGGATATGCTGATAATGATGACGATGCTATCGATAATTGCTTATAAAGGTGCTGCTGGAGATGCTGATAATGATGATGATGCTATCGATAATTGCTTATAAAGGTGCTGCTGGATATGCTGATAATGATGACGATGCTATCGATAATTGCTTATAAAGGTACTGCTGGAGATGCTGATAATGATGACGATGCTATCGATATTTGCTTATAAAGGTACTGATGGAGATGCTGATAATGATGACGATGCTATCGATAATTGCTTATAAAGGTGCTGCTGGAGATGCTGATAATGATGACGATGCTATCGATAATTGCTTATAAAGGTGCTGCTGGAGATGCTGATAATGATGATAACGATACTGATGCTGCTCCTGACGATGATGATGGTTTTGAGATGGGTGGTGTAGAAATTGTGAAACGACGATACAATCGTAAAAAGACGACGAATGATTTCTCCCATGACATACAGCGCGAAAGCGATTATAGAACAGAACAGAACAGAATGATTTGTTATTTGATATATTATAACATACGCATTATTCAGTCTCGTAATCACCACAGACCGACATTAAATCTGGTTTAATTATCGGTATTAATCGGCGTTTTATTAATTCTGTGAAAAGCTTTGGTACTAGTTTTTCTCGACCGAATCACTAAAGACGAGTCAATGCAGGGGCGGCTAGAGGAAGGAGTCTGTGTGATTGTTGTCAGGGGCGGCTAGAGGAAGGAGTCTGTGTGATTGTTGTCAGGGGCGGCTAGAGGAAGGAGTCTGTGTGATTGTTGTCAGGGGCGGCTAGAGGAAGGAGTCTATGTGATTGTTGTGTTTATAAATTACGTGCTAAATAAAATCTAGCATTCGTGTTCATATTTTATTGAATTTATTTAAGTCGGCAAAGCCTCGTATTATATCATTTAGACCCACTCGTTTAATCATGAATTAAATAAAACATGAACACTCATGTTAGATCATGTCCAACTTTCATTACGGTTGACAAGGGAGACAAGTCGATCAATTAAATTTCTGGTTGTCTGCCCTCAAAATAAATAAAACAGATAAGACTTATCTGTATTACAGCCGATTAATCTGATAAGAGATAAGACCCCATGCTGGGAGATACCATAACATATATCTACCCAGTCTTGTAATTCAGTGTGGGTGATAAATCCGAATGCAGCGATTATACAAACTGTTAATTAACATCGAGTGCGCTTTTAGGGAAGGCTTTGGGGGAAATATGACTTTTTATAGAAAAGCCTAGAGATAAAATATTGATGAGGTTAATTTAAGGATTGTAAATCAAGTTTTACTTTGTAACATTTTATTAAATTTTGTTTAATTTCACACCTTTACAGAGTAAAAGTCGATTTATTGCCACAATTTAGATTTCCTTTTATTTACTGAGATATTGGGTTTTAAACCCGACCAGTCCGTTTTTTCCCTTCTTTGTTTATATAGCCATGGTTCGTGTCTTCAAAGTTAAAAAGGACAAAAATATTATTTCTGAAAAACGGAATATGTATTGCAGAAATGTTAAATTTTTCAAAACCGTTTGCACAATTTTGATATCTCAATCCGTTGTTTGAGATATTAACGATTTCCCACAATTCTCATGTATTTTTCCCATACACACGTTATCGACGATGGTTAAGCGATGCGCTATGAAAGTTGGGTATGCCTAAATTTATATAACAATGTTGATGATGATTATGACGATTGCGACGAAGATGGTGATAATGATGGCTATGATTTTCATAATGATGGAGACAATAATGACGATGAAACAAAAATGGTCTAAAATCATAGGAGTGTAAATATACAGTTTGGTTTCCGTATCTTTATCCTAATAGTAATTCGACATGTAAAATGTGTATTTGTGGTTCAAATTCTTGTCAGATTATGATATTACCACATCCGAATTATCTTTAAATATTGACTCATGCATAAGCGCGGTTTCCATCCGCATCCGTCTCCGTTTTTATTCGCATCCGTACTGTTTCCATTTCTTCGTAATTTTCGTATTTGTACGTGCGCAAATTTTCTTCCTATTCAAATTATCTTTTCTTGTATAGATGTCCGCAAATGATCCGCATCCGTGAAAAAATCGAGCAATGTGCGATTTGATACTACCACATCCGAATCGACCCCTACTATTTTCTCTTTGGGCAATTATCTGAACATGCGGATACGTATGCGGATGCGCGTTTGTGCAAATGGAAACCGGGTCTTACGTAAGTAAGTAATGCGTTATTTAGAGTAACTAAGCTATTGAGTTGTGTGCGTGCGGGATGTGCGGACTGGTATACGTGTTTATTCTCACTTTTGGTGATTAGACTTACTCACCATCAATAGAGGATATCCACAGTCGCAACATCTCCCTTCATTCAAGCTTATAAGTAGGCATCCAAATTTCTATCAAATATATATATTCTTAGGGTTAGTGGTCTATATCGTTAGGTTTAGGTTTTGTGTTCATATTGAAGACCATACATGTACAGGTATAGTGATGTTCTCATTTGTAGGTGATTGTGCGTGTGTATGTGCGTGTGTACGTGTGTATGCGTGTATGTGTGCGTGTGTACGTGTGTGTGCATGTATGCGTGTATGTGCGTGTGTACGTGTGTATGTGTGTATGTGTGCGTGTGTACGTGTGTGTGCATGTATGCGTGTATGTGCGTGTGTACGTTTTTATGCGTGTACGTGTGTATGTGCGTGTGTATGCGTGTAGGTGCGTGTGTACGTGTGTATGTGCGTGTGTGTGTATGCGTGTACGTGTGTATGTGCGTGTGTATGCGTGAACGTGCGCGCGTGTTTGTGTGCTTTGGTTTAAATAAAATGTTTGAAAAGTGTTTTTATGAACACCAGTACTCAGATTCAGCAACAATATAGCATCTACCATGTATGTTTGCATATTAAAAAGCTTTACCAAGGTTGGAGATAATGGAAGATCGAAGATGGATAATTTTTATACAGGTAAGAAGGGGACAATATACACAATATTTCATTTTGATATAACCGACCGTAAAATAAGTAACGCCGTGGACTGAATGATATTCACCTTGCGCGCATACATGTAAGCGAAGTTCGACCTAGTATTATACATGTATGTCGGCAAAAAGTCAGAACCACAACTACCGCCAACATCGAGTGCCAGAATCCCCATCAAAACTATGGTACTTATGTCAGATGCAACATGTATGCGCAACATTGCATATCAAAACATTAACCTTACGATAAATCCTCGACTTAGAACATAAAAAACAAGTAGGCTCCACTATAAACCACAACAATGCTACAGAAATGTACTAGACATAAGAATATTTAATTAAACCGCTTTTAAATGAGCGACAATGAGGAGGCAGCGGTCCTTGAATTATTCTGTAAAGATGGCATCACAAGTAGACGATGTTCAAAACATATGGCCATTTAGGCTTAAATTGAATTATGTTTTGTTTCTCCTCCCGCAGCATTGTAGATATTTTCTGTCAGAAGGCCAGAATCATTGACTTTTAATATTTCACACAGACGGATACGAATCTGAATTTATAACATAACGTACGGTGTAGAGTGGTAATAACATTCATGTATTATTTAATAATTTCGATAATTCACTAGTGAAATATAACAACTAACGTGCGTGACGTCACGATAAAAACAAGCGCGACGTAGATGTGCTCAATTGATGTACAAGTTGTTAAATATTTATTTTGTACTAAGTACGGCATTTTCTTTATTGACTTGTATATAATGTGTGATACAATCCTTTTAGCTCGTATCTTGAGGTTTGAAAAAATATAAAACTGTTGGAACTGCTTTTTGTTGCGTAAGCTTTTTTAACCAATGACCGAATTACTCACGCCATACTTTGACATGTAGGATATTAAGGTAATGTTTTGACAAAAACAGTTGTTTCTAATAGAATCGTACAGTCGTGTTCATTTTTTATTGAATTTATTAAACTCGTCATCTATAAAGAAGACTCGTTTAATACATTCAATAAAAAAGGACCACTCATGTAAGATGCTTTCTTTACATGTTTGCTTAAATGAAAGTAATGAATCCATGGTTTGACAACAGAAATGTAAAATGTGTCTTCCCATTTTTCCCGTTCGGAAGGTTTAACGCTCTTGGAAAGTCACCATTCTCATAAAATAGGGAAAACACTGCCGACCAACATAAATAGCCCCTATCCATAACAGTAACTTTGTCACAATTTTGAATGCAACACTTTTTATTTGATTCTAGTTCTGAAAATATTCTACTTATGCTTCAATTTTGTCACTTTAAAATCGAAGTGTCGATACTGGGTACATGTATACAGGGTGTTAAAAAGTTCGTTCACAAAGTTTGAATTTTAATATTTTCTAAATGCTCTTTCCGTGTCACTTTGGACCGATAGTTTACTTCTGCGCGAGAGTTCTAAATAAAACAGAAATTTATGATAAAATCAGTATCTTTCATTATGCGAAAGAAAACTAGCATACACAGCATTATTCCTATTTTATCTAAATTCAAACTGTGTGAAGTTTTAACACCCTATATATGAATATGTATTACAGCTCTGCTAATATGCAAGGATACATACTGACTTTATCAAACATTAGATCTACATGGTATTGTAATAAATGCATGGTCATAGATCTAATGTTCACAAGAAAGAGCGATGTCAACAAGCAATAGTTTCTTTACTCTAATGGTGGAGGAATGGGAAACACAAGTATTTTTAAGTTTGTCCTTGTCTGATAACCATTACCTTTATGACAGCTTGAGACAAATATAATATCGTGTAGGTGCTCTTGTATATTGTTATCTGTTCTTAAACATTTCTAATGTACAATGTCTTATCAAGAGCTTAGGCCATCAAAAATGTTTGTTTCAGATTTCACTGCCAAAATATAGGGTAAGTCGGTACTCGATCTTTATACTTCTGTTGTTGCCGGTATTCATTAATGTGATTCTCTTCAAAACAGTCTCTATCGGTGTTATATTTTAAATACGAATATCAAAGAACAAGAGAACTCGGGTGAAAACAGTGGCGCACTTTCGCGCTCAGAATGTCGCCATGTTGTTCACAGTGCAATGAAACGTATCGCAATACCGGAACAAGAAAATACCTGAAAGGATACAAAATTAACAGCATGCTATTTTTGTTCTGTAATGCGTAAAAATAAGATCGGGCTTAAAAGTTAGGGTCGTTCGGGAAACCGGAAACAAACAATCTATTTTACACTGTAATATAGCGAGGGTGTGGTGCAACACTATTTTAACTCCATCTTGGTAGAATAGCAGTTACAATAGTTTTGCGGCAAATCCTCGATTTAAAATAACAAAGTCACTGGCACTTACATGTACATAGGAAGTGAAGCATCTATGTATGCGAGCTAGGGAACCTGTATGTGAACTATAATGCAGATTCCCCATGCTTCACCGATTTAAACATATTATGAAAAATCAACTTGATATTTCCGGTAGGCCAACAAGTCGATGGATAACAACTAAGAAGTATATTTGTTTCTGTATTTATTGCACGAAGCGTTGTAAGCCAAAGCGTAAACTTCCATTAAGGTCATTACCCGATCGTTCAAGAAACAGGAGATTGTCGCAGTCTTCATAAGTAGGTTATCGCCCCTTCATATATTATAGAGAGGAATGTGGCTGACTTATGAACATTGTTACTGGCTCCTGTGGTTCGAGAAGTTGGAACATGTACAGTACATTGTACCGGTAGGCGATAGTACTCAAGGGTGTGAGAAACATTCAAAGGCCAGTGAAAATATGGTGTATATTGTTTTATTACAAAATGTAGCTGTTACTCAATGACAGTTGGCATAAACATCAAAAACTGAAAATTGTGGTTGGTTTCGATTTATTTAATCCAATTCATGCAAGGTTCGTTCAAGACATCAAAGCTTAAAAGTACAAAAGTCCGTGCATTATATCATGTTTCTATACAGTGCAAGCTCGCCAGAGCACAGCCCTTTGGTAGCTGTTAATATCGACTGATACTGAGAGGTTGTTGCTCTAGTGAGGTTCTGAAATTTGTTGACTCTCACTACGCACAGTATGAGCGCTCATAGCAGTTCAGAGTGATATATGGACCTTGTAAAGGGAGACAACTGCTGTGTGTACTAATCTATTGAGTACAATAAGTATTTACCTCAAAATCGAAATCATTTCATAAAAGTCCATTGTTACAATTTTCATTAATAAATTGAATCACATATGACATTATGGATCCAAAAATTGTCAAAAAAGCTTATGTGTTTCTTTGGGTTCAATTATTGAATCCTTTGGGTCAAGTGAAGTAAGTGTGGGACTGAAATCCGTTATCCGGGATCCGTGATCCGGGATTCTCCGGGATCGATTTTTAAAAATTGTTCGAGTGGAACATATGTTAACTGAAGGGGTGTGAACGATAAACAATTTAAGTTTGTGAATTAAATATAATTTGAGTTCTTTTTGTGTGTGCATCGTTTTAGCAATAAAGATTTTAACTGGTTATGCAGACTGTTTTGTACATAAATTGCATCAGGGCTAGTACATCTAGTATCTTATAAGGAATCCGTTGTCCGTGATCCGGGATTCACCGTCATCGATAGAGTGGAACATATGTTAACTGAAGGGATGTAAACGATAAACAATTTAAGTTTGTGAAATAAATCTAATTTGGATGCTTTTTATATTGTTAATGTGAAGTTTGTTTAAGATTGTAGCATAATTATGTTAATTGAAGGGTGTGAACGAATGTTTCTTTATAACATACTTAGTATAATACATCCCGGGTCCCGGCTATCCGTTATTGCGTTGATAACTACGATATAGTCCAAAATATCGATCCCGGATTTTCCCACTAAAGTCCCGGATTTTAGTCCCATCCGTGAAGTAAGTAAGGTTAACCAGTCAGAGTTTTAAAAGGCTAAGTTCCGGTTCCGGTGAAAATTGTACGTGGCTTATTTTAGCCGGGTTTGACTTTAATTTAGTCACAATGGCTAAGCAGAACGAATTAATGGATAAAGCAGAAGATGTCGCTGACCAGGTAAAATATATCTTGTTGGTTGCTTAAGATGAGTTTCTTTATTTTGCTAATTAATTGTGTAGACATCTTTTTGTACACGGATGTATGTTTACATTTGATGTTGTTCCTCATCGAAATACGTGTAGATAGTGAATAGTTAAACATATGGCTCAATATATTATAAAATCTGAAATAGCTTACACACTTCACAGTCCATTTCTGAGTTTTTCAGTAATTTCCCGACTTCACGGTGTGAATTTTGTCTCAAACTTGTCAATAACTGTTACCAACGTCCAAAGACGTTCAAGCCATGTATGATTTCTTTACAAGTTTGAGACATGAGATTACATCACAAATTCGAACTTCTTAATGGAGAGTTTTTGGTCAATGAGAATCAAGCCAACCATGAAATTTGACCTAAAGGTGTGCCATCTCCAGACATAGAAGTAAAAGCAAAGCACTGCTAAGTTTACAATAAAGAATGGCCTGTAGAACTGTCATTTGGAGCCTCTTAACATATGAGCTCTGCTATGGGATTTTCAACCCATCCTCTTCTGTAAGTGACGTCATATCAAGAAAACGCAACAAGTGATGTCACTATTTGCAAGCTGGAAACGATATTTACTCCATATGGTCACTTAATTTACTTATTGCATGGTGCAACTATTGCTCGCTGTCAGTACATTGTTATCAATGTCACATGTGACGTTTTCTGGAAATGATGTCACTTTAAGAAGAGGTCGGAAATCGTACAGCGACGCTGATATGTGCTTAACTGTCGTAATTTTTATCTTAATAACTTGAAGATTTCGAATCTATACTGCCTGTTTTAACAGTTGTAAACAACAAAAATGTTGACAAAACACTCACAAGCAGACGCCAATCTCAGCATGTGCTTGCTCTATACCATAAAGAAGCTTTCTTGTCAATTCAATCCTCCAATTGGTTACTTAAATAATTTCATGGTCATTTATCCACATTATCTGCTGTCCAGCCTCTCTCATGTGTAGTATACACGCCCTAATTTCTCTTGTCATGCCCAAAACCACTCCCAAATGCATTCAGGTAAAGACCTTTATCATAACAAGTTCATTTTGGAATTAACGCTTGCCATAAAATAACAACAAATATGGAAAACAAATTGACACGAAGACAAATTTGTATAATTTTTTTGTTTTCATGGGTAGAATATATTCCTTTATCAAACTCAACCAATGGTAGGATAATTCCATTGACTACATATATGCATAATTTGGAAAAAATCTACAGGATCAAAACGACAAGAAAGATCGCATTGACAGACGTAAGGATATACCTGTTAACAATTTCAACACTGTATGAAAATGTCTAAAGCTTATTCAAGTTACCTAACCTGAATTGCAAGTAAAGCCACTATGCTATGCTATGCTTTCTGTAGAAAATGCTGTTTTTTAAACTGTTCATTTGACAATGTCTCAAATTTTTGGAGAATTTCTCTTAACCTACCCAAGTATAATGCTTAAAATATGAAAAACTATCCTTTCATTTCCAGACACCAGGTAACTGCACTATGTCTTTGGTAACTATTAGGTTACTTGGCGTAACTCAATCAGTTCAGTGGCAACTTTTATAAATTTATCAAAATATGCACCCACTTGTGCAGAGGTGCAAATTTTGGGCCATAATCTGTTGGCAAGCATGCTTAATCTGATTTATCATCCAAAATATTGTAATTTATCCATTCTAGAACCCATACAAATTATTGACAATGGTGGTCAATGTTAAATTGTGTGGAAACTGGAGTGACCCTCCATTCTTTAGAAAATGTTTGTTTTATTGAATGGATACATGATATGTTAATTTTCATTTGTTGTTATCAGTATAACTTGACCTACTTTTAGGAAGGAAAAACAGTAGGTCATGTGTTAAAAGGTATATTAATTTGGTGTTCAAAATCATTGTTAATATAGGAAGAAACTGACTTGAATACTGCATAGAATAAATTACCAAAATAAAGTACTAAGATAATGAGTACTAAAATCTTGAGATAATACGAGATATACAACTTTACAAGTAAAATCTAGTTAATCTACTCGAACATAAAGACCCTTAATTTAAAGACCTTCAGAAACAAAGAAATACATTGCTAAACGATCACAAGCAGTTTCTACTCTAGTAATTAGCAAACAAGCTGTACCATTCGTTATTCCCGACTCGTTTGTCAACGATCTCATCGTCAGAATCATCGTCAGAATTAGAGGAATCCTCTGAGACATGTCTTGCTGGTGGTTCGTACAAATACGGCTGTACAGAAAACTGCTCAATTTCATCTTCGCTTTCAATTTTTTATCTTGTATACTTCGTTAATCAGTTGGCGCTCTGTATGTTTTTAGGATAAAACTATGTCACTTCCGGTTTCATTGTTAAACCAGCAGGTGCTCGCTGGACGGTGTGTTATCGGTTTGTAAACGTGAAATAAACATCTCGGAATGAAATTTCGAAGAAATCTTTACAATATTTAGTGCTAAACTATTATCTTAAAGCTATTTCAGTTAAAATTTGGTGTTTTAATTTTCATGTCGTAGGATCTTTAAGTCTAGAGTACCTAATGTAGCATCATAATGGCCGCCAATTTAAATGTTGCATAATATTTCAACCATTTGAGTAGACGTACTTTGTTCAAATTGAATAAAAATTGTCTAAATTTCTGAAGGTAAATTGGTATGTGTCATCTTATATCATGAAAAATCATGATGGTGCAACAATTAGACACATCATATTTCTACTTGTTACCTTTTACAACCACTTAGTCCCAAACTGAAATTAATATCTAGGTGGAAAAATCCTGAAATAGCTTTATTATTGCTTTATTTTGGGATCTTATGTACTATATATGTTTTTCTAGTGCCATTTGTGAATTTGGGAGTTGGTCTACATATTTGTGGATGAAATATTGTTTTTTTTCTTCAGTTAAGATCTTGGGGACCAGTTGACATGCCCAGCATCTGCGTTGCAACATATTGACAACCCTTGTTACATTTTACTGTAATCTGCTTTCAGGTGTTGCGTCATTCAAAGCATGTTTTGCCGCATGTGGCTAGATTCTGTCTCATCAGCACATTTTTGGAAGATGGTATCCGAATGTGGTCACAATGGGGTGAACAGAGAGATTATATGAACATATCATGGGGCTGTGGCTATTTCATAGGCACATTGTTTGTCATTGTTAACCTTATCGGACAACTAGGTGGCTGTGTTATGATTCTGAGTCGACAAAAAGTGCCAATCGGATGCGGTATCCTCTTCTTCATTATCTTCTTGCAGGTATGTTCTCAAATTTAACTAACATACATGTACCAATAAAAGAATATATCAGGACTCAACACTAATGGTTGTCCGATGGATTTTGACCAGTAATTTGAAAGTCTGGGCAACCAATTTCCAAAACTACTTGCCGATGTGACCAGTGACTTTCAATGGAAGAAATTGTGTCCAAGTTATGTGATGGGCTTAAATCAATTCAACTAGATCGAACAATCAATCCACAGTTAACAAAAATGGGCTCAAGAAAAATCAATGTGAGACTTATAATTGGAATTACATGTGAATTAGCCAGTTTATGTTTTAATTGGATTGTTCATGTATTAAAGCCTGCATTTGATGCTGTATTTCTTCATTTGTAACAACTCCTGCATTTTCACTCTACATTTTTTTAAGGTCAGGACAAGTGAACATTTGGTCAGGACAAGTGATTTTTAAATCTACTTGACTGACTTGTCCAGTAGTACAAAAAGTTAATCTTGAGCCCTGTATATGTCTGTTTCCAACACTAATATGCTGAGTCAATAAAGAAAGTGTGCATGTTGTGTTGCCCCGTTGCTTGGCAACCAATTTAATTATATTGTTCATATATACCCATCAAGATGCAATACAAATAACAAAACCAGATAGAAATTAAAATTAACCTTCGGTTGGTTCGGTGACGGTACCAACAATATACATGTTTAGCCCCCATGGTATCTTAAAATGTCCATATTATACCATCCATACTTCCTATTTTGACTCTGCATATTTGACCCAACCAAAACTTGTTGGCAGTGGTACTCAAATTTTATATGGATGACTGGCTGAATTAATAATGTTAACAGAAAGTTTACATTAAAGTAAACAAAACAAATAATTACCCTGTCACATTTATTGTATATTAAAAATTGTTTAATTATGCTGTTTAAATTTTTTATTTTCAGACTGTAGCTTACAGTATCTTATGGGACGTTAAATTTTTGCTGAGGTAAATATTTCTTATTCTATTGTTTCCCATTACAAAGCAATGGGGTTATATGGCTTTGCACATGTCAGTCTGTATGTCTTTCTTTATTATAAATTATTCATGAGGCTGAATTATAGGTGTTTAATTTTCCATGAAAGACTCGGAAAACATGCATCCGGGAAATCTCTGCATTTTCACCTGGAATCATTTATTGCTTGCCAACTTATTATTAGTGTTCCTTATTGGAAAGTCCATCTATGCAGTAATCTGGATAGGATATTGATTCATTTTGTACTGTTTTAACTTGTGTCTTAAATGATACATACTTGTTATTTCATGTGTTTTGCAGGAACCTTGCCCTTGCTGGAGGCGTTTTGTTGTTACTGGCTGAAAATAAAGCAGAGGGTCGTAGTTTGTTTGCAGGCCTACCATCACTTGGGGAAAACAACCCCAAACAATACATGCAGCTTAGTGGACGTATCTTACTCGTTCTTATGTTCCTGACACTTCTACGCTTCGAGATGGATTTTCTACAAATTATTCAAAATTTGGTTGGCACAGCATTAATTATTCTCATCGCTATTGGCTACAAAACAAAGTTGTCTGCCCTTGTTCTAGTAGTCTGGCTCACCTGTCTTAACTTATATTTTAACGCCTTTTGGAATGTCCCTTCCTACAAGGCAATGAGGGACTTCTTAAAATATGACTTTTTCCAGACTCTGTCTGTTATTGGAGGACTTTTACTTGTTGTTGCTTTTGGACCAGGTGGGGTGAGCATGGACGAGCATAAGAAGAAATGGTAGACATATTGTCTGCATTTAGGATAAAATAAATAAACTTTCATCATCACAATGTTTTAGCCAAATATATTACGACATAATTGATATTTGTTGAGAATGTTTTGCATGTTTCATGATTGCGTGGAAAATTTGATTTCTGAAGTAAGATATTGTACAATTAAAAATGTCAATTATGTTAATCTTGTTATTTTATAATGCATGTTTAAACCCTTTAAGTATAGTATACATTATTCAGCATCTTACATGCTTTTGCCGAAGAACGGTTGGGTCGGTTGACTACAGTTGTATCAAATCAAAACATCCACAAAATGCAGGTTTGCTAATATGTTTTTGAATCCATGATTTTACTTAGGTCAGTTCTATGAAGTAGCTCTTCAAAAAAGGTATTTTATGAATCAATAAAGGGCATTAGTAGTTTTAGTCTCTAAAAATAACGTAATTAATTACCACTTTGGTTTGCGGATATTGATTGATTTGAGCAACTGTATTCACTGTTACCAAACTCTTATAGTACTGAAAGAGCTTTGATTTTATATTGTACTTGCAGTACTTTGATTTTATGTTGTGTTTGGCGTCTGGCTTTTTGTCACAATTCCTTGTTATTATTTGCTTCTAAGTGCATTTATGAAGATATATTGTTTCAAATATCTAATAAATATCTGAATCATTATTTTCATCTAACCAAGAATCATATTAAGATGAAAATGCCCATTATGTTCCAGCTACTGTGTTCAGAAGATCCACATTTAGTGGTGCGATTTGTGTATGTTGAGATGACATTTCTAAGTGTTTAACAAAAAGTACTGTTTATTAAATATGAATTTTTTGTTTCCTCTGTGACTAAATAAAATTGAATGTATGTGTGTTGCATATATTTGTATTTCCGACAAAAGGAAAAGATATATAATTATACTCTTTGAATTATGAGTGTTGAAAACTAGTCAGTATATACTCACTTTTTATACAGACCAGAGTTCTTCTCTGGAATATTTCAAAGTTAAGAATATTTGTGCAAGATTGAGACATAACTTCGCATGTTAAATGGGATTGTCTCATCTGTTGGCATGTCCCTAACCAACAATGAGGACGTAGAAATTTACTTAAATTTCAATTCTGTCTGTTGAGGTGACCTTGCCAAATTTAGGATTAGTTTACGCTATGTAAAAATGAAAAACCAAAGTCATTTGTCCTCTACCTCTGAACTCTGTTTTATGAGGGGATTGTATCTCGGGCTTGTACTGGTTGGTAACCCAGGACCACTGCGCTGTAAATAAATGATATACTGTTGAGAAATGGCGTAAATCTAAAAAGACGATGCAAATGAAAAAATATCGCAAGTCAAAATGTTTGAAATCGAGAAAATAATCAAAGATTTACGTTCAGTAGATTTTGGTAAATAGTACTTAATAAAAACAGAAAATATTTTTAATACTGGGAATAAATTCTGATGTAAATAGTTTAATTCCTGACTGTTTAGCATTGCCTTTAGCTCAGTACTTAACTATTAATAATACTCGTTAATTGAATATTCATTTATGAATATATATGAACTAACAATAATTTTTATGGTTTGGATATTTATCAATCAATAATTTTGGATTTGATCTTTAATATTAAGCTAGTATTATACTAAAGGAATAATTCGATTTGTGGTTTTAGGGCTCTTATAGGGATTGGGATGTTTTCTATTATTGTGTTCTGGCTTCTGTGATTGTTCGATGTTGTCTTCCCTTATATGTACCTCAGTCTTTGATTAGTTCTGTTTTTCTCATGACAATGTGAAGACGAGCATGTGTGTGAAATCTCGTCATGGAATACCCACACCTTCGTATTGTTGCCTTCCCTACACACCTGTACACTTTGGGGAGATCGACCCGTCTTATCATGTTTTTATTATAACAAAACAACTCTTCTTTTGATTCAAATATTCGGCCTCGTGGCTTTTAACAAGAAAAAAATTGTTATGGTAAATATCAATGGATGATGTGGCATGTGTGTGTACTTCCATAATTTTATCCAGATTGTTGCTGTTAATAAGTAATGATTATGTTACACGCTATGTCATTGGCCGACATAGCACTACTTTAGGATCCTATGAAATCGTAATTCTGGGTTGTATATTATTCATGAGGCTGAATTATGGGCATTTGATTTTCCCATGACAATGTGTATAGTCAAGCAATAATTACCTGGCACTCGTGAATATTCATACAAATCTGTGAGTTATGATCAGTGAACTGTAAAAAGTAATTTCTGTGTAAATTTTATTATTTGTCTCCACGATTGTGTCCGAAGAGTCGGCAAAGATTAACGAGAGCCAGTTAAATGTTGTCCTGCAATAGAAAGTAATGAAATACTAAGTGTGGGTATTCAGTGATGGTGTGAAGTATTATACGTTTATCATGGTGTGTGTATAGCTTTTAAGTCCAGAAAATTACTTTCTTCTGTTTGTGTTTATACAAGTGAATGTAATTTTATTGTATTAGGCAATAAATTTCTGAAATACCTGTGGTACTTGGTGTTATCATATTTTGGTTAGTGTTCTGTTTTTGACATGATTGTCAACTATCTAGTTGAGTATTATATAAGTAGTGACTACAATTACGGACCTGTAATCTTCTCATATTCTTGGGTTACAGGAGTCCTATAACTGTACAAATGTAGACAATCCACATAGTAAAAGCTGGAATCTGGGACCTTTCAACATTGGTCCCAGCTAAAAAAAAGCAAGTTTGTATGGCATATGAGTAAATATCATTCTTACTTTTCAAAATACCATAATACATATGAAATATTGGAAATAAAAATTTCAAGATGCAATCGCTCCTGTAACAATAAAATATTTACATATGTGATAATCATCATCATAGAAATTTTACACTGAAATGTTAACAAAGCAAGACAATTATCATAATTCCTGGTATTTAACATTTGGACTAAGGATACATACACTGTTATAATCGGTGATGATTATAAGTTCTTGTTAGTGTCTTTTTACCCTTATTACCATTTGGAACAAAATTATTACAGCAACAACAATCATTAATTTCATGTGTCAATATATTTTTTATTGGAGTTTACCGCATCTTGAAAGCAAGGGGTTTGACATGAATGGGAGATATCTGTGAATGTATTGATATATTAAGTATGACATTCAACAATGTTACACAAGTTTATCAAGAAAGTTATGGATTGTATAAGTTGTAGAGGCGTAACTGAAGGATATCATTCCATGAAAATGTGACAAAAATGTCGATTTTCCTCCACATGTGGAGAAGTTGCCGGCTCCTTGTGGAAGGGTAAGTTAGTACTGGTAAGAATTCAGTCCAGGGAAAACTGGTTAGGTGAACCGGCCGCCGTATATAACTGAAATATCGTTGAGAAACGGCGTTAAACCCGACGAAACAAACAAACGAAGGATCTCAACTTGGGTACACAAAATCATTTGTAAGGGAGACAACTACTGCGCTGAATTTGAAATAGTCTGTAGCTTTTATCTCCCTTGGAAAATAACACTGAACCAGTCTGACTGAGGAGTCTGGTCGAGGTGAGTTGTGCTTTACTTCGTAGAGTGTTTTCCTGTGCAACCTGAAATATATATAGGAGTATTTATTTTTATATTCTTAGAATTGTCTTCCATTTGCTAATAAATCAAAGTGCTGTCATTCAGCATTTCTCACTGAGCAGATTTTTATCTATTTTTCGTTCACAATATTGCTCGTCCAGGTCGATTCGCACTTGTGTCTCGAGACATAACATCTTTGAACTCGGTTACCTGTATGAAAATTTTGGCCCCTATTACCTAATTCAATATTTTACCCAACAATTTATTATTAAAGTTAATTTACAATATTTTTCTATTTTTCTTTGTTTCCTTTTGAATAAAGTGACTGTTTCATAATTTTATAAAAAAGACAACCTCTAGACTAGTTTAAGCTTATTTATCAAATAAATGAATAAAGTCAAATCGCTTTGGATGACTGCTTCCTGGATTTCTTGTGAATATTTCCGCCAAATTCAAGATTTGAGGAATTTGCCAAACTAGCTCTGGTAGGTCTTTCATTTGGTGTTCAAACTTGCGACCTCTGGAATATGAGTCAATCTCTCTCTCCCCGGCATGGCATTATATCTCCTGTTATTCAACCAAGAAAGAGGACAGTCACTAAGGTGAGGACTTGAACCAACAACATTCTTAGTGTTGGACCAATGCTGTCCTGACTACTCATGGGAAGCGTACGATTTCCATCTTTGTATGAATTGAACATATATAAATTTCAGTTCACTTTTAAAAAGAAGTAAAAAAAGTTGAAAGGTTTACATGTAGGCCTACATTGTTCTATGAGTATCATCAATTAGTTGATCGTAAGTAAGGTTTTACTTTATCATGGAGTAAAACTCATTTTGATTAGGTCATAATAAATAAATGGCCTGTATGATTGACATCCCTGCATATTCAATTTCAAGCTGTCTCATTAAACGATTAATTCAGAAACACAAAAGGACCTTGTGGGTTGTATCAACTATCAGGATATAGAAATGTATCCTACTGTTTCATTTCTTGTGAAATGGATAATAATTTAGCAATTATTTTATAATGACCTTTAATATTAATTTTTTATCATTATGCGTAATCACAACCTATCATAAAATTACTGTCTGAATACTGTGTATAGCTATACATGTATAGCTTATAAATCTATTTTTACTGTCAGTTCCAAGGCTGTAAATCGCTCTGTAATTATTATTTCTATTTGTGTTTATAGATGTATGTTAAGTTCCCCTTTCTCCATGTTCAGATCTTTTACTTGATATAATAATCATTTTTTCATTTTAAAATATATCGTGATCTGACACTTACCTTGCATCTTAAATCCAGAAGTTAAGTTCTTCAAATGTTAATAGGTCGCTTCATTTCAGATCAGAAAAATGGAGGGACGTATAGACCTGGATAAACCATTCTGGGATCAGAGTACGTTTGTGGGACGGTTGAAATATTTCAGCTGGGTGACAGACCCAAGATTAAGTCTATACTCAAAGCAAAAATTTCTGGAAGCTAGAACTCTAGTTGAAAAATATAAGTGAGTAAAGACATTAGTCAATTTTATTCTATTAAGAGAATTGTTGTTTTTTCTTTAAACGGAAATACCTAAAATGTCATCTCTGGTAAAAATGTCATCTCTGGTAAAAATGTCGTCTGGTAAAAATGTTGTCTGGTAAAAATGTCGTCTATGGTAAAAATGTCGTCTCTGGTAAAAATGTCGTCTCTGGTAAATGTCGTCTATGGTAAAAATGTCGTCTATGGTAAAAATGTTGTCTATGGTAAAAATGTCGTCTCTGGTAAAAATGTCGTCTATGGTAAAAATGTTGTCTCTGGTAAAAAAGTCGTCTATGGTAAAAATGTCGTCTCTGGTAAAAATGTCGTCTCTGGTAAAAATGTTGTCTGGTAAAAATGTCGTCTCTGGTAAAAATGTCGTCTCTGGTAAAAATGTTGTCTCTGGTAAATGTCGTCTATGGTAAAAATGTCGTCTCTGGTAAAAATGTCGTCTATGGTAAAAATGTTGTCTATGGTAAAAATGTCATCTCTGGTAAAAATGTCGTCTGGTAAAAATGTCATCTCTGGTAAAAATGTCATCTCTGGTAAAAATGTCGTCTCTGGTATTGTGGTCTAATTTTGATAATATTCTTGTCTCCACAAGAGGATACGTCTTTTTAAATGAGATAATTAAATCTTAGGTATCAAACTTTAAGAATAAGATAGCAGTCTGCTGTCAAGACAAGGAAGTTTTGAGATTCACATCAGTACATAATACATGTCATTGGGCTGACCCATTATATCAGATATTACAGATGTTTGAAACTGTATCAACATTGATACAATGTACATGTATATAATTCTTTGTATGACCAAAACTGTTCGGGAAAATTTATGCCTAAAAAGTAATTGCATAAGTCTATCACATTAGATATCAACAAAAGAAATAAACACATTACACAGACCTATTTGTCTCACTGTAAAAGTATGAAGAGACTTAAGTACTTGCATTTTGTTTATTAAATTAAATAATAAATAAAACCATAAAAGATATGTAACATTCAGTAAAGACAATTTGCCAATATTGTGATACATATCATGTCTCGTTGGCACATCAAAATACATATCATATTGTTTATTAACTGATGATAGCCCTAACAATTAGTAATGTGTAATTGCCGTATTGTTTGGGTTAGGAATGGTTGATAATTTCTAAACACGTATGACATGCCATTTCAACTTGGCACTTGACTGATGCATTGTTTAGGATACACTTTATCTTGACAGGAAAGGGGATGATCCACCAGGTACGACAGTCAGCCAGGTACGACAGGCACAGAAGATGTATCTATCAGCATTCCATCCTGATACTGGAGAACTACAGAATGTGATTGGGCGAATGTCATTTTATGTTCCTGGAGGAATGGTCCTTATTGGAGCAATGATAACATTCTACAAGTGAGTTTAAACAAAAAATGAACGGTAAAAACATTATTATTTTTGGATGATTCATTATCAAAATAAATAATGACATGATATTAAAAAGATCTCTTGCAGTGGGGGGTGTTGCTGTTATGAACAAAATAGTATTTTTACCGACAAAATGTTTATACAAAATATGATATACAGTGAAACTTCAATAATAAAACAGACCATCACTGATTCATTGTTGCTTTAAAATATGGAAGAACAACTAAAAACTGGATCATGAGTATCCCCTCTTATTATCAAGGGGTCTTGATTTTGAGGTTGTCGTATAGTGTGGGTTGACTGTAATGGAAATAAGACATTCATGTACGTACATTACTTAATTTATTACTATTAACAATAATAATTGTAAAAAAATTCGGATCATAATAAATGATGTACAAAATTGTCTTGCAGCTTTAAATACTAAATCTTTCATCATTTTAGGAGCAATCCGGCCGTTATATTTTGGCAGTGGGCCAATCAGTCTTTCAATGCTTTGGTGAACTACACTAATAGAAATGCTCAGTCAGAAATCACTCCACAGTAAGTATTGCTATTACTCTACTTTACATAACAATCACAGGCGTAAAGTTTACAATATGATTGTCTAAATTTATCTTTTTCCAATTTTAAGCAAACTATATCCGTGTGAAGTTACGCTTTCATATAAATGATCTTAGAATCTAACCGCTTATATGTGAGGTCACATGCATAATTTAAATACACTTATATGATTGCTTTGTATGAATTAACTATGAGCAGTTTGATGAAACTAATTTCAGCTAAATAATTTTATTTTTAAAGAAATGTTGTCAATATCTCAAATCATTCACCATTTACATGAGTAAGTTGTATTCTTTTATTGCATATTTCAGGAGAATAGGTGTAGCGTACGTATCAGCTACTGGTTGTGCCCTGGTTACAGCTCTTGGTCTAAAAGCTGCATTAGCAACTGTAAGATTTATTCTCATCTGCCTTTATTCCGTTTTAGAAATTATAGTCGTCAGACCAATAAAATTATTATCATATATATCATAAATGACTTTGCTGACGCGTTATAACACCCATGTATCATTTTTATAATTCACTTGAGAAATAACAAATGGCATAACGTCAGGATTGTTGTTCGAAAAAGCGACGAAAACTTACCAAGGCTCATGTTAAATAATCAGTCATCTATGAGCACTCAAGTAATATACTATGTATACCATTGCTGGTGTGTCCAGAAAGCACACTGAGAACTAATTAAAGTACCATAGATTTCTTCAGACTAAAAATTACGATATTCCTCCATAATCATTTACAGTTACTTAAGTTCCGTTAAGAAATGTTTGAATGTAGCGGCTATCCTGTTATTTGTCAAGTTCATTTGTTGGAAATCTTGTATCATAACCAATTGAGGGTTTAAAGTAAAATGATGGTGACTTCATTACCAGACCTGTGTTCCCATTATTGTACATAGATAGATATTTGTGTGAATCGACGTTTAATATCAGATGTTTCACAAGTAGAAATTTTGCCGTAGTTCCAATATGAATATTATTATTGTATAACAGAGAAGTATAGAAATATGTACTTCTATCAACAAGTAAAAATACGCTGTCAATGTCACAAATTTTACCACTTATACAGTAGTTTGGCTTCAAAACCTAGTAATGGTTCTATTTCAGAGAGGTCCACCTATGGTACAAAGACTTGTTCCCTTTGCTGCCGTGGCTGCTGCCAATATGGTCAACATTCCATTGATGAGACAAAGGTTTGTTCATAAATAAATTGAACGTTTTGCAAAGTTTTTTGGTTTGGCTCTAATGAATATTAGATAAAATAACAAATAACTTTGAAATAATAATCAAAGCTCAGAAGGTACTGTGGGTCGGTACCACTTGTCTCTGTAGCCAAGCTGGCAACTTTTTGCATACATCCGTTTCGTAACTAAACAGTTTTATAATATCAAAGTATGTGTAAATATGTCAGATGGTTTGCATGGAATATGGAATAAAACAAAAACATAAGACAGAAATACGAAAAATAATAAAAAATTATTGAAAAAATCATAAACATTTTTTCCAAGTTATATTCAATCTCACTTTTTCTAGAAATGCTAGGCTTTCAAACCGAAATAAAGAAAGATGGTCAGTAATAATAGAAGAACCTTAAGATTGTAAAACAAACGAAATGTTTGTCACGATTTTAAATAAATAAAATACACAAAGATATCCAGGCCTCGAAAATTCAACTCGCCCACATGCATTTGCAAGTGAATATCGAGGATCTGTCGGTAGAATTTTAAGGTCCAAATACCAATGCATTTCATTTTTCAAAACGAAGATTGCGAAATACTTTCCAATTAAAATCCATCTAACCAGAATCACGACCAAAAAACTGGAATACTCGTAAATTTTACATAGAAAAAGCTAAATAATATTGTGTGAGTGAATTAGTCGTGGTTGATATTAAATTAGTATTGCCGATCGTGCGTAATGTTGTAATGAAAATTTCCTGTACTTTAATGTGACATGGTTAATGTCTTCTTTGAATACGCGCAGTTGCCTCGTGCGTAAAATTAAAGAATTTTCTTATCAAACACGCGAGAAAATAAAAGAATTTGAATAAACAAAATGCTAGAACATGTTCGTTAGTCACTTAATTTTTTAGAGTGGGACAAGCAGGTTGCCCTATTCTTTAATTGTGTTTTTTTTGCAATATACATATAAGTAAAACGTTTGACTTTTTTTTCACTTCTAATCTGTTTCAGTGAATTATTGGATGGTATTGCTGTATTTGATGAGAAAAATGATAGAGTGAGTGAATCCCGATATGCTGCAGCTAAAGGAATAGGTCTTGTTCTTGTTAGTAGAATAATCATGGCTGCACCTAGCATGTGTGAGTACAACATTATGTTCATATATATCATATGGTGTATGTAAGCGGTCCTTATTATTCCGTCTTTTTCCTTATTTATTTCTTTCTTCCTACTTTTTGGTAAAAAAGGTCTAGCATTTCCTTCTTTTTGCGTTCCAATTGTGTACTTCACAGAGACCTTATATTATTAGTTAGAAAATGGTAGTATATTTGTGGATCTTTTCAATTGGGAGTGCATAGAAGACTAGAATCATCTTGATGAGTCTGCTTTATGATCATGCCAAGGTGAAAGAGGTATAAAAATCAAAAGACCTGTCTATGCAGTCTCGTAAAGATTTATTCTAGTTAGCAATTTATGTCTGTGAATAATGCAAAGTTCTGCACAAAGGTATGTGTAAACTCCTACTTTTTTAGTACAAATTCCTTAATTTTCCTACTTTTCTCCTACTTTTTGGTAAATTTTATTCCTACTTTTTTGAAAGAAGTTCACTTGACAGCCTGAAGTGGATATTTTTGCCAAAAAATGTTTGTGAATCGCTATAAAGGCTATTGTTACATTTTAAAAGTGTAGTATGTAATTATATGTATTTATTTCATGCTTACCTGTGGTTAACCATGGATTGATGGTGAATTATTATCTGTTAATTCTCAGTGAAATGATCAGTGATAATGACATCATATAAATGACGTCATATAAAACATTGAGGCATTCAAGAGTATTTGTATATGTTGATGTAAGATCAAAGGTTATATCATCGAGTGAGCATCAGACGGATTATTTTCACGAGGACTGAAAATTTGACTCCAATGGTGACTAGGTGAAATAACTTGATCTTGCACCAAACACACAAATGTCCTCTATATGTAATTGTGTGAATGAGGAAATTTATGCTGGCTGATGTTTTCGCACCTCTTGAATTTGCACACATTTCCACGTCCAAAACATTACCACTTAATACAGTACACGACATCATTGATGTATAACAATCTTGTGTTATTTTCAATAATTCACTTTTGAAATTATAAATGAGATGATGTAATTCATGATTGGCTCACAGTCATGACTGCTGCTGATGGGCAAAAAAGTTGTTTACCAATAAATGTCTTGTTTTCTGTTTATCTAAGAAATGAAATGTTACATTTATGTTCATTAAGTATGGAATTTATTATTCTTGTTTCCAAAAATTACTATTACAACTCAGTAAAGGCTAGGTTTATATTACTGCCCGTCTTATGGAGTTGTGTATTTATGATTTAAATAAAGTTAAAGCATTCAACTTGATGTTTATTTTAGTGATACTTCCGTTTGGTATGGAAAGATTGGAGAAAACAGCCTGGTTGAAAAGAAATAAATTTGTGAATGCTCCACTACAAATTTTTTTTTCAGGTCTTATGTAAGTAACTACAACTTGGATTAAAAGCTTTTGTAAAAAGTAACAATTCTTCTAAGTCATGTTTCTTCAAGTTGGCATTTAATGAAACAGTCTAATTGGAATTATGAATGTATACCTACAGACTGGTTATAATTGGATTAAAAAAAGGCTATTGGGGTAAACAATCCACTGAATTCCAAGTATAAAACCGCATTTAAATATTACTACTTACTATCTATAATCAATATGTTAGCCTATGCAGCCTTTCATATCCATATATTTCTCGTTTAAAATGCAGTATCAGCAGAAATATCAATTTAGTGTGTTGTGTTTACTTGTTTAAAAACTATTCCTACAATATTTATTCAACTGATGGATGCTTTCTAAAATCTACTCATTTAGAACTAAGCTTTATATGAGTACAAATACAATATACATATTTCACCCTCAATGTAAAGAAGTCGGATGTTTGCATCAAATTTTTGCTATTAAAAGTTATTTAAGCATCTTGACTTTTAGTAAATTGCTGAAGTTTATTTTTGGCTCACTGGTAACAATTTGCACCGGTTTATTCTTTGGATTTCAAAGTATTTGTCTGTGTTCACATTAAGCTAACATCTGTTCCATTTCAGATTGCTAGTCATGGTTCCTGCCGGTTGTGCTTTGTTTGATCAAAGATGGTAGGTGAACTTTACCTCTATAATTGTCAATTTTTAAATCTGTATATATATTGGTGTACTGTGACTTTGAGTATTGTACCTGTGCTAATTTGTTTTGATTTATGTTACAAATCTAGCCATAATATTCCTTATTTATGATAGGTTCATCTTAACAAGGTGACTATAAAATCAAATAAATAACATGTTTTCAGCAACTTGATTTGTAAATTTCCATTCTAACACAATCTACAACATTCAAAACATAAACAAGAGGAAAACTACCTGTGTATTATTCTATGATAAAATATTATATACCTGTTACATTTTACTCCAATCATAAAATGAGTAGTTGGTATGTTAAACATTTTGCCAAATTATGTTTAATGGTACCGTATTTGTAAGTCAACAATTTTGTGACAGATGCACAACTCGAACCTTTGAGGAGTTTTCAGATTCAATCTTCAACAAGATAAGACTGTTTAAACATCTTCTGGCGTTCACTTACATGGTATAAGTTTTTGGATAATTGTTGAATTACTATTGCCAAGTTTGTCTTAATAGATATCATGTCATGATGCAGATGTGTTGTTACCCTTGTGTTATACTCGTACTTTCAATAATCAGCTAGTGAAGTGAGATCACAGTTGCTTAACAGAGATGATGGCACAAGTATGGGTGTAAAACATGATTTATCACTATCTACCATTATTAAAGTGAAACTATTCTATCTGCATATAGATTCAAGAGCTTATGACTTGTTTTGCTTCAACCAATCCATTTTTGTTCATAAATTATGTACCAAATTTATGGATATTCCAAGGAAATCTTCATTGGAGAGTAAGGACGATGTCCAATAAAAATAACCTTGTTCGGGTCACAATCTGTTGGTATGGGTTCAAAAATCAATTAAAATTATGTTGGTGGTCCCCTTATTTTCGACTTCTGCTCCTACTCAGGGAGGTTTTCAAAGCTTGTTTCATAAATTCAGTAATTTATCACATGTGCAATATCCTGGTTTTATTCTTATCTTTCAGTTCCATATCAACTTCTAGTCTCAGTAAATTTGATGGCAAAGATCTACAAGTTGTTGAAAAACAATATGGAAGAACATTACCATCTGTGGTCTACTTCAACAAAGGACTCTAAGTCTTTCACTTTAGTTGCAGGCATTCATTATGATATTATACCTTGAACAATTTGTTGTTTCTATTCTATTTATATACATTGTTTTGCTATTGTTTTAATTTTATTGTATATTTTTGCACTTATTTTGATAGTGTTTGTCTGAATTTTTGCTTTTTCATAAAACATGCTGCATTCCTTTTACAATGTAACTTTTTGAAATTTTATATCTCAGATTTATTGTGCCTCACATACGTGCAACTTGGGGTCACAGACGTATCATCTTCAAATTTGGCCCATACATTCATGTTGGATAGCAGATGAACCCTATAGATTTAAGGGTCACAGACTCAAAGGTCAAGGGGTCAATTATTCACAAACTATTTCTGATCAATAACTCGAGAACCCCTCGACCTTTTATCCTCAAACTTGTTTCACACATTCATCTTGGGTAGCAGAGGAACCCTATTGATTGTGGGGTCAGGGGATCAAAGGTCACAGGGATCAAATGTTCACAAACCATTTCAGATCAATAACTCGAGAACCCTTTTACCCATCATCCTCAAACTGGGTCCACAAATTCATCTTTGGTAGCAGAGGATCCCTAATGATTTTAAGGTCAAAGGCCAATGTCACAGGGGTCAATTGTACATAAACCATTTCCGATCAATAACTCGAGAACCCCTTGACCTATCATCCTAAAACTTACTCAACATTCAGTTTTGGTAGCTGAGGAACCCTAATGATTTTGGGGTCGAGGTCATAGGTCAATTGTATTTACACCTCCCATTAATTGGAATGTTCAGTATGACAATATTGTAGACTTCTATTGTATGACTACCTATATAAATTGAGGTCAGTTCATCACATACATGAGATGAGCTCTTTCATTACCTACAGTTAATGAACAACCTAGCCGATATTCCAATATGGCACTTATCAAACTATACATATACAAAACCCTTTTTTACCACGAAACATTTCCAGTATGTATATTTGTGCAGCATACTTTGAACTTGCATGTAATAAAAGGGTTATTTACTTTGTCTTGTAATATGCCCTTGGTCCGATGCAGAGTTATATTGCACTCCCAAAATATTACTCTGCGTCAGACCTGGAGCGTATTTCTCAATACAAAGTAAATAAAATCTATGTTGACATCTTTTTATAAATATTCTTAACATTCGTTGACACGCCTATTTTTTAATATTCACAATTCAATTTAGAGAATTGAACAAAAATACTCTTGCTGCTTTTGTTTGTTGCTGAATTTTTCTCCACATTTTCTTTAAAATGTTGTTTTGCTTGTTAAATCAATGTTCGTCGCCACTCATAATTTGAACACAACTGATCTAAAATTCCATTTTTGGATTTTGATCTTGTACACGTTTTTTTGCATTTTTGATTGTGTGCGTTTATAATCAAGTTTTTTCCCATTAATGCAGTTGGAGGGATGAAAGAAAATCACCATTATTCATTTATTTTATATGTAATGATTGATATCAGTCTTCTTTGGCTTTTCACCCATCAAATGCAAAACATTCTTCAATGCTTTTGTATATTGATAAATGTAAAATGTTCTCCACTTGATAAATTAACTAAATACTCGTACAACAATGTGTTTCTCAATGGAATTTGTACCTAGGCATTGTGCGAGTCCTTTTTGTAGGATGAAATATGGATTCTTTTTTGAAGACTACTTGTATGTGATTCTGAAACCAAATTTAGTTACATCAAAATTAATGTAAAATTTGGAAATTTTCTTAATCGGATGCATGCTCGTTTATCTTGATTTTTATTTATGTGTTCATGCCAAAATCGTTTACATCTACATGTATTACAAAATTATTATTAAACAAGAATAACTACCAATTCAAAAATTTTGTCTGTTTTAATTCTTCATAGCAAGTAATCATTTCAATTCATGTTTAATATTCATCTCCACCCTCCTCTTCAGCCTCGCCCTCAACACTGTCGACACCCACCTCCTCGTAGTCCTTCTCAAGGGCAGCCAGATCTTCACGAGCCTCTGAGAATTCTCCCTCCTCCATACCTGCAATGTATCATGCACATACCTCTACAATTAACTGCTCATCTTATCAATACTATTAAATTTTAGTAAGAAAAATATTTGGTCAGTTTTATCTAGTCCACAGGAGTAGAACAGTAAGTATTTACACATGATAAAATATTTTCCTCGTTTCCTTTTATTGAAGTTTGAACAGAATTGGACACTTCAGTACTCCTGTATCCAAGTGATGATAATAGAATCAAAGGCAAGAGTTCATTATAACTAGTAACAAGTCGAGGCTCCCTAGGTCCCAAGTTTGAGCCCCATATTGAGCTGTATTGTGAGTACTGGTTAGTAGTAGTTGTTAAGTCTTCATCAATCAATGTTGAACGAATATGTTGACATGAAAGACTAGAAATTAATATCTTAATTACTGACAATGTCTGGTTCATAGTTTACATATAACATGTCTTTGACAAAATGTATATCAACTATTGTTTCACTTACCTTCACCAACATACCAGTGGACAAATGCACGCTTGGCATACATCAGATCAAACTTGTGGTCAAGACGAGCCCATGCTTCAGCAATGGCTGTGGTGTTGCTCAACATGCATACAGCGCGCTGTACCTTCGCTAAATCACCGCCAGGTACCACACATGGTGGCTGGTAGTTGATGCCAACCTTGAACCCTGTTGGGCACCAATCCACAAACTGAATGGTCCTCTTGGTCTTGATAGTTGCAATGGCAGCATTGACATCCTTTGGTACGACATCTCCTCGGTACAACATGCAGCATGCCATGTATTTTCCATGACGAGGATCACACTTCACCATCTGGTTGGCTGGCTCAAAGCAGGCATTGGTGATCTCGGCAACTGAGAGTTGCTCATGGTAAGCCTTCTCAGCAGAGATGACTGGTGCATAGGTAACCAATGGGAAGTGGATTCTTGGGTATGGCACCAAGTTGGTCTGAAATTCTGTCAGATCTACATTCAGTGCACCTGAAAGGAAATCGTATGTACTGAAATTTTCATATCAATGCAAAATTTATTAGCGTATACCTCATAAATGGCCCTGGTGTGTTGTATTTGTAAAAGGACATTATAGATCCTTTTTCATAAAACTAAAAATCTCCCAATTTCCTTAAAATACTAGCATACTGGTACTGGTCTGCATAAAAAACAAAGTATTTTGACAATGTTTTAACATAAAAAATAGAACACGCTATTACATAATTATACACTCCCTGCTGCGACTTTCGCATGTAACTATGGTATTAAATGCTTCACCAGTCAGTCAAGAACAATGTCCCCAAGCAACATGCGTTAACAAAGTGCCGATACACATGTCAAACTGTTGTTTTATTGCGTCATGTACGAAAAACGCTGGCGTAAAATTTAGTGGAAAAGACTTGACGTTAATTTTCTATGTAAATGTGTATAACTATATATGACTTATTACCATCAAAGCGCAATGAAGCAGTGATTGAGCTGACAATTTGTCCAATGAGCCTGTTCAGGTTTGTGTAAGTCGGTCTCTCAATGTCCAAGTTTCTCCTGCAGATATCATAGATGGCTTCATTATCAACCATGAAGGCACAGTCAGAGTGCTCCAAAGTAGTGTGGGTTGTCAAAATAGAGTTGTAGGGTTCCACGACAGCTGTTGATACCTGTAAAGTTCATATAAAAATGAGAACTACTGACAACCAGACAGCAACTAGTTTACATACATTACAAAGAAGTCATTTTTGACTGTACACTACACAAATATTCTTACTTAAAAATCCATCAATGAGGGTTGGGATAGACCCTAGTTGGTGAAATCTGGAATCTGTTATTGCTGGATTTAAGGCATGTTAAAAATATCATTTACCTGAGGAGCTGGGTAGATGGCAAATTCCAGTTTGGATTTCTTGCCATAGTCAACAGATAGACGCTCCATGAGGAGAGATGCAAAGCCAGATCCAGTGCCTCCACCAAAGCTATGGAAGATCAAGAATCCTTGAAGACCTGTGCATTGATCAGCCTGTAACAAAAGGTTTACAACTCAATTAAACTCAAAGCACACAGAAGAATATTTCATTGAAAGATTCTTGTGTATACAACCATGAGCCAAGCTCCATTGTGATTGAAGCAATTGTAAACATTATAAATGACCTTTTTTCACATGGTCAAAATATAAATATAATCTTGATCCCTGTCCGCAATTTGATAGTTTATATGAGAAACAACCTGCCAACACATCAACAATCATGTCAAGACTTTCAAATGTTCCAAGATTTTGCCAGGAAAAACATCAGTATTTATGTTAATAGCAGGTATGAGAATACAAAATTTCAAAATCAGCTGAAAATTCGGAAAGGGGTCCAGGGGGCTGCTGAAGCTCCTGGCTTTTAATCTGCGGAAAATTCCTGTAATAGCTTCTTGATTGTTAGTATTTCTACCTAACTTGTTGACAATATAATTTTTCTGCAAACATACAATTACGCTTGTGTAGTTAAATTATATATAAATACAGTACCAGTTTCCTGATGCGATCCAAGACAAGATCCACAATTTCCTTTCCAATGGTGTAATGTCCTCTTGCATAGTTGTTGGCTGCATCCTCCTTGCCAGTGATGAGCTGCTCAGGATGGAAAAGCTGTCGGTATGTACCAGTACGTACTTCATCTGTGCATTTGAAGAAAGTTATGGAAAGCGTCACTAAAGTCTATGCTTAACATAATAATTTATACTTGCTTGAATGCAAAATATTGATCAAGAGAACCTAGTTCAAACATCTATTTGAGTCTGAACCCTGTTATTTCAAAGGCTTCTGCAGGTGTTCTCTTGATAATGAGTTTAATAGCTCCAACCACATCAGCCTACTAGTACAACATAAGCATGTTCCGAGCTCACAAACATATTGGTAAATGGAAAGTTCGAGGCACTCAAATGAACATCATGGTGTTAAATCACAGAATGATTTAAAATTCAACAGTAAAGGCATGCGTCTGGAACCTAGTATTAGGGCACAAAAACCAATAAGCATTGAACTGGTGAACAAGCTGTCTCAATCATTATTAATTAGATAATAGACTTAAAGAAATTGTTCTCAAAATCTTTTAGCAAAAGTAATTATAATACACTGTTTCAACTATCAAATATTGTCATCTCAAGTAGCAATTATACTTAATCACTTAAAATACTGAACATTTATAGGATCAGGAAATGTAATTTTTTACCAACAACAGTGGGCTCCAAATCTACAAAGACAGCCCTGGGTACGTGTTTTCCAGCACCTGTTTCACTGAAAAATGTGTTGAAGGAATCGTCTCCACCACCAATCGTCTTGTCACTTGGCATTTGTCCATCAGGCTGAATTCCATGCTCTAAACAATACAGCTCCCAACAGGCATTTCCAATCTGGACACCTGCTTGTCCGACGTGAATAGAGATACACTCGCGCTGAAATAAGTACGTTACTCATTATTGTTGCTTCAATTATTGATGATAGATTATACTTATATACATGTATAAGGTCCATCGTATTATTATTATATTAATTAAGAAGTAAAGTACTACATTTCTGCAAATGTTACGAACTGTTTCAAGTATTTGATTTGTTTTTTGAACATATTGAATAAAGTTTAAGTGACCCCACACAGTTGTTCGGGCAAAAAAGCACTTTTCTGTCGCATGTTGATCTATGAAGTAATGCTTGACACTGTCAACTTAGGTCTGTCATGTTTTCGAGGCGATCGACATTACCAAAACTTTTGGCAAAAGGAACTTTCTACGTTTTAAAATTGAGCGACATCAATGTGCGGGAAGATTTCTATTTTTTACCAACCTCAACTTGAAACAAGACTTACAAGCAGCAAATCCTCGGTCTATTAAAACATGACATTTTTATAAATGTTAGTAAACAATAGCAAGTATGTTAGTATCAACCCGTAAACACTATCAAATTCCATCGTTCCCAAATGAAAATAACCCCGACGATCAACAGATAAACTATATCGCAACAAATATATAGAATCTAGTGCAATTTAATACATTTGAAAATGATTTAAATTCCAACTCACCATTTTAGAATTTCTTTGATGTTGTGCGTAGATGCGTAACGGTTCTTTTCACAACTGATGACGTAGCAAAGAACGCGACACGGTTTTATACCCAGCGTTAAAAATCGCGCGCCTCCAAGAACTACCGCTCATTACGTCACAGCCTGGATGTTGAATTTGAAATTTATTAATGGAAAATAATATTTGTTAAATAACACACAGTTTTAGTCATTTTCACTTGTTTATGTTGTATTTGGATGATAAATATGCATTTTTCGTGGCAAATACCTAATAATGCAAGAGTAAAATCTAAAACGATCACGTGATACATTATTGTCGTTTTGGAGGAACTTACGGAAAACACCGAATGTTTTCGGTTCATTCCGCGAAAATGACGTCATATCGATTGCAGCGACACCATGTACACACACTGCGAAAATTAGGACTTTTATGCTCATTCATCATGAAATGAGACGTTGTTAGACTCATTCACAATAAGAACACCTACATTTTGAGGTAATAAGTTGTTCATGACTTCTGTTATCTATGACATCCATCGCGTTTAAAGTTTATGAGTCAGTCCATGTTTGACAGCTACTGTGTAAAAAGTGGGTGGGGTAGCTGTTTTGATATTCATGATAATTTCATGTGGATGTAGAACTTCGCACGACCCACTGGACTCGGTTACTGAACTATTTACTGCTAAAAGAAATGTAATTAATTTAAACAGGATTGTCAAGAATGATACATTTGGTGTCTCATTAAATTAGTCGCATTTTCCCCATCTGCAGACAGGTCAGCGGGTAGACAAAAAAGAAATCAAGGAAGATATTTGTCTTACATGTATTTAAATGCTTTATTGTTGAAAACGAAATGGTTGTCTCTTCAGCTGCTGTGTAGACTAGTGATTGAGAAGAATTATCTGAATTATGTCTTAATTGAATTTGTAACTTATATAGCATAATTATTTGATCAAAAATTCAAATACCAGGATATGTCAGGTTTTAAAAGCTATTTAATGGTACACCCCAGACAGCCAGAGATAACATGTATTGCTGAATTATTATGTCTGCTTCACTGTTTTCTTAACTTGTCACCCTGTTCAATACTGTACGTTTTTTTCTTTTCTACTATCCTCTCTTTATATTATTATTTTTCTTATTCATGCAACGTAATATATAATAGGTATACATATAACATTATGGTGATGCATGGTGGCATTAAGTACCTTGTAGAAGAACAGAACTTGAAATCTGGTACAGTAAACAATGTCTTACTCTTAGAACTACTGTGGTTACTTTGTGTGAATGAAATGAATTTTCAGGCTGTCTTGTGTTTGAGTTAGAAGTTAGAAAGATATGTGGTCGGTAGAAATAGCTCATTCAATTCGGCTGCGGGACAACTCGACCCCTGACCAATTCGACCCCCTACCAAATCGACCCCTAAGTCAATTCGACCCACGTCAATTCGACCCCTAAGTCAATTCGACCCCTAATTTTGCTAAGTCAATTCGACCCCTCTGTATTGTTAATGGGTGTAGTGTAAAATATTATTTACTCAAAATAAATTATAATTATTATTTTGTGTAGCAATGTTTTAATGGATAAATGTATCACATGTAATTGCCGTTGTCTGACCCGATTGGGTTTGTGTTTGGTTGATTTATCCATTGTTCTTCATTTGAGGTGTTAATTTCTTCTTTTATAAGTGTGTGTGTGTAATTGTCGAAACATTTTAAGACTGAATCTCAGAGTTATGCTCTGAAATTTTAGAACGTAACAAAAGTGTAGAGCGAGTAACAAGAACATTTGGATAAAGTTTATGTCTGAGTTTCAGTCTTATATTCATTCAGAATATATTCTAAAAAGATAACAATCCGTTGGAAATGTGTATGTTTTATTGTAAATGAAAAATAAACAAACAGAAATTATAAATAACATAAATACAAGTTATATACATTATAATTCGATAACAAAATATAACAAAAACATCAACAAAAACAACAACACATACACCACACTACACCTCATTACATTAATATACAACACTAAACACTATAATAAACTGTTCCAATTTCCTTTAAAAAATCCTCGCATACGATGTCGTGATCGTCATATCGATCCCAGAGAGCATGGATACGAGCATCCATGCTCTCGTAAACCTGTCGCCTGTTTCGTCCTACAGTTTCATCCGCAACAAGCTGTACTTGTATCTTCACAAGCTTAGATTCCTGTAATAGTAACCATAATAACACATAAAATTGAAGGCTTCCCCTTCCAGCCTTAGCATTCAGTCTGCGATGCCATCCTGAAAAAATACCAAGAAATTGTTCAAATACCAATGCAGTAACCAAGTCATTAAATTTCATTATCCGTTTAATCGAGCAAGAAATTATGAAACAATGACATCAATTGAACGTGAACAAAGAAAATATAACGTATCCATTGTAGTTGAGTTTTCTACGACATATTTTATTAACAAACATAGCCACACTGGTTAGACAAGCGCGCAATCTGATTACTATACGATACACCTTGTAGTAACTTTTTAAAGCATAACTCAGGTTATGTTATGATTTTCAACCTAAATAAGTGTAAGAAGTTTTTTTTACCTTCTGTATCGTTGTTGGTGCGGATAGTCTGTCTATAAACAGACCACTCATCCCCACTCCATAACGTACTATTAATCCACTGGTTACGGACATACTGAAGAAGGTCACAGAGAGGCTGACAGCTTCCATCAGCACGGTCTTGTAATCTTCCGAAGGCCCTGCTGATATCTCTCACGGGGAGAAAGGGGAGCGCCAGTATCATTTAGAATATATAATCAAATTTATAACTGTCATATCATACTTAAACAATTGGAAATCCGTATAATAACGCGATCATAAAACAATACTCACCGGTGTTGCATATTCGGTGCTGCCACTTGTCACACACATCACACGTTATTCCGTGCTGCCGGGCACGCACGGGCTCACAACAATCAATACACAAATCCGACATGTTAAGATAAAATAACACTTTTATTCAAGTAAAATTAATTAATCCTTATGAATTTAATTTAAATAAATATAGCACAGCGTCCACATCCAATTATAAGGTCTCTGATATTAATTAGATTAACGTAAACTATAAAATATATGACCGTTTGGAATTGATGTTTATTTTATATAACAACAACAACAACAACAATATTTATTCAGCTATTAAGCTATAACTTAGCTTCTAGCCTACATAATATACATATAATATAATATAATGTAATGTAGTGGTATAGACAAGTTTTATATAAAGCCATGAAATCAGAGATGTCAAAAACATACATGATAGGTAGAGAAGCTTAAACAATTGTGATTCGATGTTAATAATATATTATCGAGAATATTAAATTAAAATCTAGATTTTAACGATGTAATTAAATAGGGTCTAATTGTAATCTTATTTTGTTTGCAAAATAAATGTATTTTGAAAGATCTAATATTTCTTTTTTATTAACGGATGACATGATTTTATCAAATTTAAAGAGAGTTGGACATCTGCAGTAATACTTTTTGAGGTATTTATTTCGTACATCAGAGAATGTGGGACAAATTAATAGAAAATGATATTCGCTTTCAATTACGTTCATATTACAAAATTTACAGATCCGATTTTCGCGTGCGATGTTATTATATCTTCCACGTTCTATTTCAAGACTATGTGATGATATTCGGAATTTTGTTAAAGCAATTTTAAATTTTCTTTCAGTTATAATGTCTAAATACAGTTCAGGTTTGAATTCATGTTTATATCGACTGTAAGATAATAATCGTTGTGAATTATTGATATTACTGTACCAGCTTTGTTGATATTGATTTATAATTCTATATTTAATTATTGTCAGGGTATGATTATTTGCATTTTGGTTATTCCATATGTAAGTAAGCCCAAGATTATTTAATAGAGCTTTAATTTGGAATGCCCAATTTTGTCCGTTATATGATAGGTCGTTGTCCGCGTCACGTTTTAACCAATTATAAACATGTTTTATCATTGTATCTTCGGTTGAGTTCAACAGCTTAATCCAATATCTAAACATATGTATCTGTCTCATGATTTTTAAAGGTACGCGCCCGAGTTCGCCATAAAGACCGTCTAAGTTTGTAGATTTATTTACGTACAGCAATTTTCTGAGGAATTTTGTATGTATTAATTCAATGTCTTTGCCTTCGTTTAGCCCCCAGATTTCCGATGAATAGTTTAAAATAGGTGAAACTAGAGTATCAAATAACTTACATTTATCTTCAGTTTTAAATTCAAATTGGTGAAAAACTGAAAATAGCCTATGCATTGCTTTAGCTGAATGCTCGGCAATACATTTTTGCGTCCTATACCAATTTCCGTTTTTAAATAGGAACACGCCTAGATATTTAAAACTAGTGACAATATCTAATTTGGTGTTATATAAGAAAAAATCTGTTGTTGTATGGCGTGTGCCTTTCTCAAATATAAGTACTTTCGTTTTATTGGTATTTATTTTTAAGTGATATGTATGACAATACTGTTCAATATCGTTTAACATTGATTGTAAAGAATTTGGAGATGTGGTAAATAAAGCTTGGTCATCTGCATAAAGAATCAAAAATAATTTCAGTTCGTCTAATGTGAATATTCCGTCTAAGTTTGAATTTATATTTTCGTGAATATCGTTTATATATAGCATGAAAAGTAACGCTGAACTAGCGTCTCCTTGTTTAACGCCCTGGAATGACTGAATGTATTCTGATGACATAACGTACATCAAAGTCCAGTGAACAAAAAAATGCCATCATTAAGGCAAACTGTCGCTAACATCAAAAGCCCGTGTCTTTTGATTGCTGGATAAAGTTTTAACGCGTCATAATTTGCCAAATATTTTACAGAATAATCAATTTCTTGATTTCATTAAGTGGGCCAGTTAATTGATAATTAACGTGTTTGAAGCAAACATTCTCATTACTTATATGTTTATGCATGCCGTACAATAGAGATGAAATAATGAGTATATAACACCTGCAATACAGCGGAATTGGAAGATTCAAATAGTTTATCAATGTACATTTAAAAGTCTAAATTTGTACAGTTATTACTTAATTTATTTAATTTAAAACACCAAAATGCCTTAAGAATACACAAAAACTAACTCAAAAACTAACAGTTTTAATACTTTTATTTCGATTTTATATTACAACATATGTCATATTCGGCGTTTATAAATTTGTATTTATTATTAAAACTTCATAATTGACGTACAATAATTAAAATATTTTCATATCATCTGAGGGGTCGAATTGACATGCCGAATAATCGGAAAGTAGGGGTCGAATTGTACAGGGGTCGAATTGACTTTGTTTATTTTCGGGGGTCGAATTGGTCAGGGGTCGAGTCATCTTGATACCATTCAATTCACTACAAGTCTAATAGCATGTGTTGTAAGACTTACCAATCCAAATAAATAACATTCTTCTATATTTCTTGCCCCATAAAAAACACTTCCTTGTATGTATTTTATACCCAGAAAAACAAGTTCCTTGTGTGAACTGATTTCATACATGTCAAAGGCCAAACAGATATCCTGGTCCAAACTGGATTTATATCAAGGATTGATAATGATAAGCTTTAGACTCTTGCAGGTTGCTCTTATTTTTCATTGGTAAAATAATTGTGTTTCTGGTTATATGGCGATAATGCAATAATTAATTTGATCTGCTTTTTGTGTTTATTCTGAATCATCAGCAATGGTAACTTGGTGATGACTCATGTTTAGTACAAACTCCTGTCACAATGATATTTGATAAAGCCATTGGTTCTTGCAAAAACTGTTAATCAAATTGGTAGATCACCGTCTGTTTCATTTTGGATGGATCAAATTTGTGGTTCATAACATTGGCTATCAATAGAATTGATTCTGACTCTATTTACAATTTTATTTAAAAGTACAAGTTCAGATGTGTCAATTACTGAATAAGAGCCAGAAGCCGGTAAAAAGCCTGGTAACATCATCATCCGGTTACTTTTCTTGTATGAATGATCATAATTAGGGGAGTACCCACAGACCCCACCTACTTTTATCTGGAAACTGTATATTTTTATGTTGATACATCTCAAATTTCATTTCTCAATACTGGTCATTCACAGTATTTAGTTGTGATAATTTTTAAAACCTTTTATTTTTTCAGTAAAAGTATTTAAAGTTAAGGGAACTGTGTTCAATGGAAAATGGAAGATGCAGTAAGCCGGAGCTCTTTAGATTCCTCATCGACGGGAGATGAATACGTTCTTGTGAACGCCGATCCAAAATTGAGAATTACCGGCGACATAAATGACTTGAATTCTGAAATTGGTGGCGAAAACCAGACACGGTGCAAACAAAGTGCTGAAAAAACTATGAGTGATAGTTTAGTGGATAAGGAAATTGGTCATGTGATTCCTACTAGTCAGTCGGTGGACGTTTTAAGTTCCAATGTATCTGCTAGCAATGGTAAAATGATAGTTTCTTTTCGATGGTTTTCGTTAACTATAAGATATATGTGAAAGCATTAACAATAGCAACAACAAAAAGGTCATTTTTATATCATGTCAGAAACTATTAAGTACCTTTGAATGGCAGCTTCTTTATTAAAAAGATAAATTATGTTGAGATTTATGCCACAATGTATGGAACCTGAAGGCATTTAGGCAAATGCCTCTATTTATCTCTGTAGTCTGTATAGCTACAAGCTTGGTAACAATTATTTAAGATTTTTCAAACCTTGTTCATGTTTTGTACTTAATACAATTTTAATGTTTATTTGTTCCGGGTTTTGGGCTGTTTCTCAACAGTATTTATATTTTTACAGTTATATATGGCTGTCGGTGAACCAGTGCTCCTAGGTTACCAACCAACTTACTAACCTGCTCCTCCACGAGCAGTCAACAACTTCCTTACATAAATCAGAGTTTAGAGCTAGAGGACAAATGACTTAGGATGCATTATCTTCAGTCAAATTGTCACGGAAGATCATACGCCTGGCCCAGGGTTCGAACTCGCAACCTTTAGATAAGCAGTCAAAGGCTGTACTGACTGAATTAACCAGGAAGTCCTCTAATTTTGATGAAGTTCAATGTTTCAATCATATGTACTAATTTATATTACTCAGATACAGATGGCACTGCCTCCAATGTTGGCTCTGTATCATTACCCACAACTCCTACTGGAGACTGTATTGTTTTCCACGGAGTTACGTACCTTGGTTGTGCCACAGTGAATGCCCCGAGAAGTGAAATCGAGATATACAGAAACATGGCTGTGTTGAATGAACAGTCACAGGGTGACATTCCAATCGTATTATCGGTTCCAGCGACAGCAGACGGCACTGTTAGGTTAGTGGCTTTATGCTTAAATCTTTCCCTGTTTTTCAGTTTTTTATCTAGCAGCCATTATTCTATTTCTAAATGACATTGATTTTGTTTAGTTGTGAGGTTTATTATTTGTGTAGAGTTGGGTTGGATAAGAATCTTCAGCGTTTCGTATTGAAGGTTCGGTTCAAAACTATAGTAACTGATTTTCAGTCAAGAGTTGTAACATAAGTCTAGATTTCTGACAAACAAATGTTAGATACAAATGTAGTACAATGTATGCTTGTTTTAGCTAAATTATTCATTATGATACTGGTATGGGAATCATAGCATTACAGTTTATGTGTGAAGTTTTGAAGTTTATGGATAGTTATTATCACTGCTTCTTTGCAGAGACGCTGGCTTATAATTTTTCATTCCATCCAACCCCTTCATGTTCAAAGTTTAATCCAATTTTCATGTGAATGCATTTTGTGAAGAAAAATATCAATGGTAATAGAATACTATACATAGCAGAAATTAGCAGACCGTCAACACCGCAGGCTGCTGAATTGTAAGGGCGACAAAATTGCATGCCGAAATGTAGGGCAACATTTGCAGGATGTAAGTAAAAGTATTGTCCAAACAAAGACATTAGTACAGTTGATAAATTGGTTTGTAAACTGTGGTGGCAATTAGTGCAGATGAAACCACAACCTGACTTTTTTAACGATGTATCTTCTGCTAAGGCATTTTGTTTTTCAGGAAATGCTTTCAAAAAATTAAAATTTCATGAGTTGGCCTCATAATGTTCTATCAAAATTTATGTTTTCCAACAGCTTAGTGCAACACTGCTGTAATTGCATATACACAAGAATTGCAGTTACACTGGTGTTGTGACTGAAGCTCTTGGTATTTTAGGGTTTCATGTGGCATCCTTGTATTTTGTCATATTTGTTTTACGTTATTCAGTGACTGGGAAAGAATATGAGAAGATGAGGCAATGACCAATCCTTATTACATCTCAGGAATTGGTGTCCATGACCTCGCATAATTTCGGTTCATTTCTGCCCTATGTCTGGTATTCAAACTCCAAATTTATATCTTTATCAAGAAACTAGAGTTAAAAGGTTGCTAGATGTAGCTGGCCTATGGGATTCTGTCAAACTTGTTTTTTTGCAGTTGACCAACCAAACAAAATTAGTCCTGCCTCAAATATACTTTAGCTAGTCAAAATATGCTAAGTAATAATTTTGAGAAAATAGCATGACCATGCCGTCATACTGAAAATTAATAATGCTTTATAACTTTTCTTAAAAGTTTTCTAGAATTGCTAAACACAAACTTGTCCAAAACAGGTATTTCCTGCTCATAGGTCAGGATAGAAAATATCTGAATTTGACACTTGTATTTGTGGTTTTGGGAAACATGCTCGAAAAGTGACAATGCGGTGTTTTAGCCTACATCTGTTTGAATACATTTGCCATCGAATTTCCAAATATTTACGATTAAGCATATTTTGACTAAGATATCTACCTTTAAAAGGTAATTGACCTACTCTGACACTTGAGGAGATGGACACTGCAAACCCACTTGTTTCAGGTTGGCTCCATCAGGAGAAACCCATTATGGCCTTGCTCCACTTGTTTCCCGGTCACTGAGGAATCATTTATGTGTGAATGTGTGATATAATCCTGATATTAATCTCATGGTGCAAAAGTGGATCATATACAAAACTGACCAATCACTTACATTGTTCGATCTTAGTGTCATGTGCATTAGCTCATTCTAACCATATAACCATTTATACGGTTACTGCATGTCCATAGATATATCATTGAGTACCAATTATTAGTTACAGTTGTCCATGCTGGATTATTTTCATGTAAAAAACTTAAAAAATGTAGTATGGACCTTCTCCAAGATTTATGGGTAAGGGAACCATCAACGGATTTTCGGGTGGCCTCATTTTAATGAGAAACTTTTGCACCATGGATATTAATATTAAGAGTATGTAGAATACATGTACATGTTCTATACAATTTTTTTTGTATGAATGAATGTTGATTTGTATCGTGTGCACGTAGATCATTCATCCGGCTGAGAAAGTGATCATTGGGCCCTTTGGGTTTTCCATCATTAGATTTCTAAAGAGATACAATGTAGTTAACATGTGAAGCACGCAACTTAAAATATTGTTTCATAGTGTCTGCAATTTTATCAATATTTCAAAATTTCCTACCTGTGGTTATACTGTTGACATTTTCAAAATTTAAAAAAGTTTCATAAAGCTTGCAGTGAGCTTAACACAATTGGTTTCTTTTATTTCTAAAAGATAAACTTCAGTCTGCCTGATTAGCTTGGTTGGTAGAGCGCTAGATTCAGGTTTGATTCCCCGGTTGGGCAGGTTACGTTCTTCCGTGATATTGGCTATGGGTGTGTCCTCCACATGTGGAGAAGTTGTCAGTTGCACATGGAAGAGCAAATTAGTACTGGTAGAGGGCCCTCATTCCTCCTACCAAGGACTGTGACCCCTTCCCTCAAAGTAGAGTGATGCACCTGTGGTTGAGATATATATTCACTCCGAAGAAGTGTCAAACAATATTTCATTTAACATTTAACAATAATTTAAGCAAAGATAATAATAAGACAATATTGTTTCAGAACTGTGAGACAGATTGAATCAAAGGACTATATTTTCTCTTTGATTTCTAAGTACATGTACTCACATCACTTTCCACAATATTCATCATGCTTGGAGACTTTTTCATTGTTTGAGATGTATATCTATAATTACAAGGACCCAGTGATCAATTTCTGTTACTGCATCTGTTACTGAATACAAATGTTTGTCTATATCCACAATGAAAACAAGTTGTGGCAAATATGTACCAGTATGTATAGCTCTGTTTGGCATGGATTGGAATTTTTATCAAACTAACTGTAGTGGTTATCCAGTTTTACCAGACAGAGCCAATCTTTACTCGACTGAAGAGATACTGCCATCCTTGATAGTAATTTTCTCAAGGTTTTACCAGACTGAATTATTTTTACCAGACATATCATGAAAGTTACTATTGGCAGTTTTACTGAGTTCTGAAAGAATGATGACCTCTCTATTCATCATTTCATATCATAAAAACGTGAAATCATAAATTACAAAAGCATGTTCACAATTTCAAGATTAACAATGTCAAACCACGTTGTGAAGGTATGATCTATGGAGTCATGAACTTACAGTTTGTTTGTTAATAGTGTTGCATGCTTGTTCAAAATATGATAATCGTGAACTGTTTTTGTAAATCATGATTTCACACTTTCTGAATATGAAATGATGGAGAAACCATGGTCTTCCATAGAATTCTGTGCCTCCTTGTCTGAAAATGACATCATTATTAACAATGGAGTTACAAAATGATTTCAATGTTTATATATTTGCGTTCTCATCAAATGGCAAAAAAAAGCAAGCTCTTACCGTAGGCAGGCCATTATAAGTGGCAGGACAAAGTTTGGTCCAAACATTTGAGTAAGAATATACTTTCTGCTTGCAGTCAGCCAGACGGAATGGTTAGGTGTGTATTAATTTGTTTGTTTTTACCTTAGTCACCTGATTTATTTACTCACTGTGTTGTTGTTGCGGATTTTGATTTCAGAGATAATACTCGGAGAATTATATAGAACTTTCTGTTTATTACTTTGGTTTTAATGCTTTATTTGTTATTTTGTGTGAAAAGAAATGGACTCGTTTAGTGCATGTTGTATATTTTGAAAAGCTTGCTAAGTGTCAGATGAATGCCGAACTAAATATAACGTAACAGCGTCATTGTTTTTAAGCATGTGTGGCATACTTAATGAATTTACTTACAAGCTAAAAAAGCATGGCGTGAAAATTCATTGAATTAAAAAGGATTATGTTGTGTTGTGTGCATAAAAGAAGGCTTTACGGACATTTTAAATTGATTGCTTAGTTGTTATCTTTCCTTTCTTTTAATGGGTGTAAAAGGAGATGAACGTTGTTGGGAAAATTAATATCCCTGTTTCCAATGCTACGAGACCCTTCTTTGTTTATTTCAAGAAAGCAAAAATGTCAGGGCGGTGTAAGAAATGTGGGTCTGGCAGAATGATAAGCAATCAATTTGATGTTGTCCAATTAACAAAAAAGAGCTTCAGGTGCCATGGAAACTTCTACAGATTTATCAGCTTTTTGCTTCTAAAAACTAAATAGTTTGACATTTTCTTGAAAGTTGGCTCAGCTGAACACAAATCAAACAAATCAATGGATGAAAGGGCAACTGCTCTATCTACATATGTATGAAGAATCAAATAAACTTGTGTCACAGTCTAATTCACTCTTCAGAATTTTATCTATGCAGTAAATAATAAATTTTGTTTGTTCTTTTTTCGATAACATTTTCATGGAAAAAAACATAACTGCCCTAGACAAACAACAAGTTCTTCTTTAGTGTTACTTCTGAACAACCATTATCATACACTCTTTGTCCGACTTGGAAATACTCTTCATTTGCGTCAGTCTGTTTGATAGAGACTACAAAACGCAGTGAGTTAGTTGAATAAATGGTTCCAGATTTTTGTAAGTCACTCAAAAGATATTTATGCAACTCCAAAAAATATTTCTCCACCGTATTATTCACCTGCTTCTCATTACAAAACTTCGCCTTATTTTTGCCAAAGCATATTTATATTTCACATTGGAATATAGGAATCAGTCCTTAATACACGTCTAGCCTCCTGATAGTTCTGAATCTTAAATGGATTAGGAGACCATATATGTCAGGTACTTTAATACCTGCATTTTGGAAAACATTCTTTTTGTCCATTTCTTATGATCGTATGCCAAAGCTTGCAAATTGAATTCTTTATGTAGCCCCTTGTCACTCGTATGTTTATATCTGACATTTCATCTTTATCCCAAGTTGTTGAATCATTTCCTAAACAATGTCTGTTTCCTTTTCCGCAAATCAATTGTTTTGGGAAAACTTCTCTAAGTTTTTATTGATATTTTTCTCATTCTTGCATCTGAGATAACAATAGCTTCCTACTTTGATGTATCATGTCAAGAAACCTGCTTACATTTGCAAGTTAATCATGAGGCCGAGCGAATGAAAGCAAGCACATTTTAGGGTCATGGTGAGTGAAATGGAAACGTTTTTTAAGACGTGTGTTTCGTGTGAAGAACAGTTTCCTTATCCAGCTTATCACTATATGTTATTCATCGCGGCCTCACTTGCACATAGATTTAGAAAGAAAATGGAGAATTTTACTGAAAATTGTCTTACTTTGTGTTATGTGGTTTGCTAAAAATATTTTTTTATTGTTTGAAATTTCCCAAAGTCTGTAGTTTCTGCTGAAGTCTTGCCATACGTGTCACATAATGCGGGACATCTGGTCAACTGGAATTCAGATAGATGAAAAACGATATATTTGCATTTCACCTAAGCCAAGGGTTCATGCAAGCTTGCTCTAATCACATGTACTGCGTCTGTCGCCTTGTGTTATAGACTTTCACTTCTAGACACGATGACTCAATAACTTGTCTTTGGATTTCAAACGAACTTGTAGAATAATCCTATAACAACAAAAGCTTGGTTCTTTCCTTGAACTAGTCAAGATTCCGTTATTCATGTTAGAGTTATGGCCCTTTAACTGAAAATAAATGTATATATAAATTTGAATGAAAAAAGGTCTCTGAAACATGTGGTCAGCATTTAGGATAGTTTGCCTGAAATGATCTATGTTGAGCTTGAAAGAAATGCTAAAATCAATTTAAATAAAAAAGGGTGAGGCTACGTGATCTTGTAAGTTATGTTTGTACTGTCAATGCTTACATTATTTCACAGAAAAAGGTTAGTAGGGTTTACTGTAAGGAAGTAAAGAAATATAGATTTATTGGATGATATGGTCGACAGACGGAACTAAAACTTGAAAGGCATTTGGTGTTCCAGCCTCGTTTTACAAAATATCTCATTTGAGTTTTTTTTCTAGAACTTGAATTTTCAAGCACTTATGTTTTAGATTGTAAAACGCTTAATCAATTATGCTGGAATGCAAAGAAGGTTGAAACATATAAACACCAATAACAATGGTGAGACTGTTTGCTGCATGATTTACATTTCACAGGAAGTGAAATGATTTTTTATATTGGGACATGTGAAATATCTCAGTTGAAGATGTTTCGAGAAAATGAGTCAGAATACATTATTGTGTAAGTGGAGATTGTCGGAATTCAAAACATTCAAGAATCGGCAATTTCAGACGTTATTGAGGTAGAAATGTTTAAGAATTGCCAAAATGAGTATTGCTATTACTTAATTGTCAAGTATATAAAAATTGTACTTTTGTGAACGAAAGAAATTACCCTGGTTGATATTTTCACAACATTCTTGAATTGCTAAATTCGCGAACATTCCATGTCATGAACATTACCACTAATATAGTATTATTAATTGTTGTATTGTGATAATTGTTAGCTTTGCTTGTTCTGTAGTGTGTGCTCACCATTCTTGTTTGTATTTCATATTCTCAAGATCTGCTTGAGGAGGTGCTGCCTGTTTTGTAACTGTGGCCTGCCCTTTGCTACTATTTCTCACTCTTGACAATTATATTTCAGATTGTTGGAGCCTGGCACCGATGCAGAGATTTCCAGTTACAAGATACACAGGATTTTATTCTGTGCCCGGGGACCAGTAGAAAGCAATGAGAAGCGTTGTTTTGCATTCACGTTCAGTCATGGTGACTCGGCTGATTCAGCAATATTCCAGTGTCACGTCTTCAGATGTGATCTTCCCGAGGCTGTGAGTGAAATGAATATTGCAGTTATTATTGTTTCCAGTCCGCCCAGTTAGCTTGAGGGGTTAGTGCACTATACTGTCGCCCAGAAGGTTTGGATTTGATTGCAAGACTGTGCAGGTCTTGTCCTTCCGTGATATTTGGCTACAGTTATTTGTCCATTACCTGGAATTCATGTCGGGAAGTTGTCAGCTGCTAATTGAAGGGCAAATTAATGCAATGTGTTAAAGGTTTAATTAGTTAGGTTAACTGACACCATAAATAGTTGAAATATTGTTGATAAATGGCATTGAGCCCCATTAAAACAAATCTAGTGCCAAACCATAGACATGCAGTCATGACGTGTCAGCTTAAGCATGATGGGATAAGTGGACATAACGGGTCCGACGCAAATCTATGTAACTGCTTCATTATCATAATCGAGTTACGCTAGGGTTGCACAATCCCTTGATATGTAGTCATAATCTGTTGTCATTAACTTGGGACCTCAGAGAAATATTGAGATAAGTTCTACATAATGGGTTCCTACTGTACTGTATACATGCTTTCCCACAAAATCTTGATGTCTGAAGTCAAAAGGTTGGGATTTTCCTGAGATCCTAATTACCTGAAAATGTATCTTATGTTTATATTAATAGATTTTTTCAAGCTGCTTCAACACTTTTAATTTCCTAAGATAAATACGAATTAGTGTTCACAAGTGTAATGAAAGACATTTATATCTTGAATGAAAACAATACAGAATTAATCCTGGCCCACACCAATTCTTAAACACACTGGATGATTTGTTACCAATAACTACTTATTGAAGTTAAATAAATGTTGAAATTATTTTTGTAAAAAATCTTATGTTGAGGAAGTAAATCATTTGATAATAATTTTAATTTTGATATTTTCAGGTTGCTAAGATACTGTATTGTTTTGCTAACACATTCCGCCGTGTACCAAAGAATCGTTCCTCCAACACAAAACCTCTTCCGGAATCCAACCAGGATTTTGTATTTACCGTGAACGTTGAAATCCGTGAAGAAGACAGCAAGGGAGGGTACACCTTGTGTCCTAGGGATAAAAATGTTTTCAAATTTAGATGTAATTTGGATAAGAAGGTTGCCATTACTGTACAACAGTCCGGTTCAAAAGAATTGAAAATTGAAAGGTATGAAAATACTGTGGTTTTGTTATGGTCAAATGTAATTGTAAAATTCTATGAAGCGGGAACAAAAAGGAATTGTAAATTACTTGTTTGCAGTTCCCAATACACAATATTTGTGATGCTTTGGAAGGTATGTCTGGCTGTTATGACCTGGCCATCTGAAGAATAGCGAAGGGGCATGAACTGTAACCCCTGTCTGTCTGTGCGAAAAAATTGGTTTCTGATCAATAACTCTAGAAAGGATGGATGGATTTAATTCAAACAGGCATGTAAAAGCATAGGATAATAAAATACAAGAGAAGTTTGATTTCGGTTACAAACACCTATTTTTTGAGAAGTTATTGCCCCTTTTTGCATTGTACGGAATAGCCCATAGCTGGGGGCATCCTTTTTCCGTATAAATTTTGAACCTTTCTTTTCTTACTTGTCAGATGTTTTGGGTTGCTGGTAAGCCCTGGAAGAAACGTTAAACATGGGGACATGACACTGATTGAAAAGGTGAGTATTTCTGCAACCAATCTGATATCTATCTCACAATGATTTATGTCCAGTCATCAACAAAGCCCTTGGTCAGGTTTTGCATTGCTTATTTGGTCTTAAACTAGTGGGATTTTCAGTTAATTGTTTTGTATGAATACATTTTTGATACAAATTTCTACTCTATTCCATTTTCTTCTATCATAGGTCATTACCCCTTCCTGAAATATGGAAACATATGAAATATGAATGTGAATGGATTTGATTCTAGTTTTAGAAAATAATGTTACCCCCAAGGGCCCTGACCCTATTCAAGGGCTGTGAATTACAATATTGTATATATTTGTTCAGACATCAATGGGTTATGCAGGAGAGGATGGTGTATATTCTATCACTGGACACTGGGATCCCACTGAGAGTAGCTTTGCTGTATTGAACGAGGAAACACCCAGAGGTATATACAGATGTTTACACTGAAAAGATCACAACAACGATTTTAACTCTGTAGTATGAAATGTACTCTTTAGTATGAAATGCTAAAAACTTAATTTTGAAATGGTTATCACCAATATCTTTTTGAAAGATAAAATGAAATGGATGCAAGTACTGCTTAGTAACTCAGGAAGCAGTCATCAAAAGTGATCAATCCAAGTTGTTGTTACTTGTTACCCTTGCACCTCCTCAAATGCCTGATGTTTTATGGACTCTTGTTTTCCTGTAGGTCTGTGTGTACAGGTATTGTCTAATGTATGTGCCGTTCCCTGTAGCAACTTATTCTCTCTTTCATAATTGATAAATAAGTTAACATTGCATTACCTTAATTGTTTGTGTTAGCATTACTACTAAAATACGCCCTATGAATTGTACACAAAATGATAGTTCTGATGTCACTGATATACCAAAGGTTATTTAATGCATTTTTATGCCTGTTTGATATCTGGAGATTTTCATGATGGCAAGAAGTTATCTCCCAAATTCAGTGTAGATTTTTCCATAAAATCAGTGAAATAACAGAATAGAAACGTTCCATATTTATCAATTATAGACAAACTAGAAGAATACCAAACTGTTTGTTATTGGTTATTGTGTGTAATTTACATTGTCACCTTTTCAGGTTATTTCTAGTTTAGGGCAAAACTCTTAATTTTCATGGACATTTGTCATGTTCATTAAACACTGTGAAAAAAACTTTTACTATGACATGGTTATTTTTCAGATACTCGTGTCTTCATGACAGTTGCCATAGATCTAGTCATTATTGGAATACAGGAACCTGTAAGATTTGCCATGGAAACCAAAGCAAAGATATTTTCTCAGACTGAACGATTCTGGTATTTCATGAGCAAACCCCACATGGAACTGTTTCATGTCAAGTTAAAACAGGTGAGGATTACAAATAAAATTACATAGAACAGTAGGTAAACAGGAGTGTAGGACATTTGCCCCCCAGACATTTGCCCCCCAGTGTAAAAATGGCAAGATGGACATTTGCCCCCCAGACTAAATGTAACCTAGGACATCTGCCCCCCCAAAGAAAGTTGAAGCTAGGACAATTGCCCCCCGTATCCCGGTAAGAGTGTAGGACAGAATCACATTGAACAAACGATAAACAGAATCACATTGTACAAAGATGAATAGATACAATAGATAATAGAATCTCATTCGCAGTAGATAAAATAGAATCATACTCTCAGAAGACGGAATAGAATCATATATATCAATAGATAGATTTAAATGACAATTAACAGTAGAATTAATAGTATCATCTTTATCATTGGATGAAATACTGAAATCACTAGACTATTCGTGTTCTGTGTTTGTCACTACAGCTGCAGATCTAAATTTTAAGGTTTTTTTTTTAGTTTTTATATTGACAATGTCTAGAATTGGTGTCAGTATTATTATTTGTTGCTTATGTGTCATAATAAAACTAAGGTTAGTTGAAACATTTTTTTTTCTAAATCGTCGTGTAATATACAAAAAAAGACAAGATAACAAAGTGCATGTGATAGACAATTAGTTTTTGTGATAGTCTAGTTTTCAAAGGTCTGGTTTTAATACTTTGAATGACGGAAGGACTTTGGGATTCTTGTGTTCTGGCTATGATCTATGAAGTTATGTAGGATTCTGGTTAGAATGGTATGCCAGTTTTTTTGTCGAAGAATAGGTGTATCGTGCAAGAGATTGTTGACTAGATATACTGACCAATGTATTTAACTGAAATACTGTCAAGAAATGGCACTTGAACCCCTCTCCACCCACTCTATCAGAACTGAGTTAAGGTAGTCTTGAACCAATCTGTCAAAATAAGACAAAGTTTTATCAGATGTGAAAACTTGCTTTCATGTTTTTATACACTTTATGTGTGTTGACTGCATTTCAACGCCCTGCAGCCATTGATTTTAGATTTTGATTAAGAAAATAAGGCTGTGGTAAATTAATTACCTGATATATCGACCTGTCCTGTCTGTTTTACATTGTGATCACTGTTATTTGTGACACTGAAGGATGTTTATAGTGTAATTGTTTGTTAGTTGTTCAGCCCGACTGTGTCTCTGCTGTATTTTTATACATCACTGACATTATTTTGTAATGTAAACAATGATAAAGGGCTTTATTTGTCTGACTTTTTATACATTCATATACAGGAAAACTTAGAAACTCAAACTGGTGTAGGATCTAGAAATTAGTTTTAGCCATCTATTGTTCGAGGCATCTATGGTATACTTGTTTTTACGAACTGACTATCGCCAGTACAAGTGTACTATGCATAATGAAAATGATCAAGGTAATAAATTTTGTGTCCAATTTATACCAATTATGACACTTCGACAGATTTTACTCAATGAAGTTTGCAGGCGATAAATTGTTGTTTTAGAATTATATTTACTCTGCAATTCAATAAATGATTAACAAATAAAAATTCCCGTTTGGTGTTCATTGAATATTTGATAGATCTACTAAGTGATTTGTTTTAACATGTATATAGTACAACAGTTAAGTAATTAACACAATGTGCATGTATATAGTGCAACACTCAAGTAATTAACACAATGAGCGAATAAAATGTGTTGCCAATCTCACCGTCAACAAACTTAAGAATCAAAGGTGTTAAGTACTGCATTGTTCTATCTATCTATGGTAAAAAATGAATAACATGGTTGCTAGGGACCGCAAATTATGTTTGAGTGGTCGACTTATTTCCGTCCGAGTGATCTACTGTTAGATAATATGAAATTAGAAGGGAGTTCACCAGGAAGAACCTGTTCGAGGTATCTACTGTGTTTGAGCCAAAACTGTTTGAGATTTCGAAGTTCTATTGTAGATGTTCAGACACACAATAAATTTGCTGGTCCCAATTATAAGAAAAAAGGGACGATCAATCGGTTATTTTATTACGGCCTAAGTTATTCGCTGTATTGTTTATAAACAATACTGGTTTATTAATTCAATTGTTTCCACTTTGTTGTAAATCATGTACATTATGTATTATGGAATAATTAATTTGTTCAGGTTTGTTTTTATTTTATATTTCATATCTTGATACTGCAGATGTATTATTTTTGTAGGATTAGAATGAATGTTGACCTCACCTAGGGTTCTACTCATGACCTTCAGATCTTTAATTCATACACTGAATTATTTTTGCTTATCATCATTACATGTACATTACTTAGTTTTTTTAACAGCTTGGTTGAGATTTTTCTCTATATATTCGAATATTTTATTTCTTGTACTATGAAAATTATGCAACTAACACTTTGGCCATTGAGAAAAGTGCTTGTACGTTTGAATATAGTTGACAGTACTTTGGAGTTGTTTTCATGAGTTAAAAAGTTCACAAATAAGCGCTAACAAATTTTCTGTAAGCAGAAATTTTGCAAATCACAATTGTTGTATTGAAGTATGCAAATATATACTTCTGCAAACGGGGACATTGACACTGGCTGATATATTCCAGTTTCTGACTCTCTGTCTCTCCACTAGTGGCAGGTGTATTGAATTCTATGTAAATTTTACTATGATTACAATTTTTATATTTTTTCAAAAGTTTTTTGGCACATTCGAAACGCTTGGCCTTCTGGTCTGGTGTCAACAAGTGGGGGATCCATCTAGCACAAAGCTTCTTTAATTTCAAACAGTCAGTCAGAATATGATGGACGGTCCCTTCTGAAATGCCTAGACTATTAGCTATCTGGGAAATAGTATAATTTTCGACATCTTTATCCACCATAGCTCTAACAGCAGCAATGTTTCCCTTTGTTGCTGAAATAAAAAGGCCTACCAGGACGGTTACTGTCTTGCAGGCTATATAGACCCCCTTTAAATGTTTTAACCCAGTGAAAAAACTGTTCTTAATGTCAATGTGGAACGACCATGTATGCAACACAATTCAGAAAAAATCTCTTTTGGAGATACCTCGGGCTTTAATTTTAGGCCTGATTTTTCTTTAGGTTTCATTATAGCATTGAAATATAGCCACTATATATGAGTGTGTATAATTCAACAATAAATGTCTTGGTCAATTTTAAGCTGATTAAATCAAAATTTCACAGGTGTATTAAATAAACATCCGCAATCAACTACATGAAATTCCCATGCTCCTATGCAACGTGGTTTCTACGGAAGGCCATTAGTGACATAATTTATTGAATGCCCCTCATATGTTATCAGAAGTTATTGAATGTTTACACTTTTGAATGGAAATTAATTTAACTGATAAAAACTAACTGTTACTATAGCAACAGAAATGTAAATGAATAATGTTTATCAAAGATTTAAGCTACTCTTAAAAGTGGTTTGATTGTTTGATGAACTTTATCCTTTAATATTGCTTTTTCTGTGGATTAAATATAAGTTGAGAATACCACTGTTGTGTAGACTGTGTCGCTGTTGTGTAGACTGTGTCGCTGTTGTGTAGACTGTGTTGCTGTTGTGTAGACTGTGTCGCTGTTGTGTAGACTGTGTCGCTGTTGTGTAGACTGTGTCGCTGTTGTGTAGACTGTGTCGCTGTTGTGTAGACTGTGTCGCTGTTGTGTAGACTGTGTCGAATGGGCAAAACACGTTTTCATTGGCTGACCACCTCAAAGTTGTTTACAACCATTCTCAAGTAAATAAATAAACAAACTATACATGTGTCAATTACATGTATAACAACTGTTTTATAAACTTCAATATTTTACGTAAATCAGGTCCTGGTTTTATAAAACTTCTCAAGTTGTTACTTTGTTTAAGTTATTTGTTTTCATAATTCATTTCTAGTGGAATAAAAATTATGCAACAAGCAGTTTAAATGTTGTACTTGTATGTTGAAGTCTTGTTTACATTCTAATTCTAAATTGGTTTTGTGTTATGTAACTCATATCTCAGCAAGATCTCAGATCTTGAAGGTTTGAATTTGAGAGAAATGACTAATGAGGTATTTTTATGTGTGCTGAAATTTATTTATTTTCAAATATAAGAGAAAATTTATCTTCTTGTGATGATATTGTCTCTAAACTTTCTGTTAAATATTGTTTGCTTTATCTCGCAAGTTTGGAGAATTTAGAAAATTAAGCGTTATCAGATATATTAAAGAAATCCACATTGTAGTATTCAAGGTTTCACATAATGGACACATTTGACTCATTTGTTATCTAGTCTTTAGTTGACCTATAAACTTCAAACATACTGTTGCATAGACATTGGATTTTATAGGGACTAAAAACATGCATCCAAGTTTAGGTAAACATTTTTAGAAAATTCAACAACTTCTTTTTATGTGAAAGTTTTAAATGGTTTTGCATCCTAATTTAGGAGAAATTGAGAAAAAATCCTTTTTCATTTTGGTTAAATTGGTCTTTAAATGTAAAAATTTGATCAAGTGCAGTTTTGGTTGAAAATGCATGATTCACCCTGACAGAAACTTGTAAAATATATAGATTTCATCATGCTGTAAGTGATGAGTGGAATTGTTATGAAATATAAAAAAGTTTTGACTGTTTTTTATTTTGCTGGCTGCAAATCTAAGGTTTGGTGCAAACTGATATAAGTCAGTTAATGTAAACAGACCGTTGATATAGTACATCTGACTGAATCCTCTTATTTATGATTTATTTTTAAGGTTTTTCACTATTGGCAATTTTGCTATTCCAATATTAGGTCAACCTTCAGATCTGTATTTGAAAATGTGGGCTGACGAATTAATATCTTCATTACAATGCCTAATTATCTTGTAAAGTGCTATCTACGAGATGTGTGTTTGGTTCTGTCTGTACTAATTCTATCTTCCAGGTGGAGAGTAGTCATGATGACATAACTCATGAGGTTGTTAGTGTAACTGACAATAGTTTGTATATTGGTTCTAATTATTCTAATTCTATCTTCCAGGTGGAGAGTAGCAATGGTGACATGATTCATGAGGTTGTAAGTGTAATTAGTCAAACAGAACTTGATCGTAAGAAAGGGGGAATGTCACTGCCCCTTGGTCAGACTAAGTATGTGTGCAGTGATATACAGACACCACAAGAAGGACCAGACGAGGAATCAGGTACTTCTGACTGATTTATTCTGTATTGCCATCCTTTGGGTGAAAGTGAAACGAATCTATCTGAATTCTGTATTTATATTTAGATGGACTAATTTTGTCTTCTTCCTTAAACCCCTACTCTGTATTTAAAGCACATTTTCTCGCTGTTTTGGATCATGATTTAAGCCCATAAAATTGGGAATTTTGAAATGAAAATTTTCACATTTGGGAGAAAAAACAGATATTTAATGCAAACATCCACTATAACAAATGACTTCAAACATACCAGACACTTTTTTGCTGTCAATTTTATTTTAGGCTTCGAAGAAAAAAGTATTTAGTTTGGCTGATTCTAATTAGAATTTTATCCAGTAGGGAAACGTGACGCTTTGCCCTTTGAATATGACTGAATAAGGGGTGTAAAAAGGCTAATAAACTAGAAAATCATTTCATCAATTCAGGAAATAAGTTGGATTGAAATACAAAACAAATATATAATGTGATTGATATACTGAACATCTCTTTTATTTTAGATGGAGACGAGCCATTACTAAGTGGATCTGGAATTGTGAGTAAGGAAATCACAGATGAAAATATTTTAGAAGCCTGGAAAGATGTACTGAAAAGATGGCATCAAAACTTGGCACAAAAACCAAAACAGGTAGACTGGGATGATGATAAATGTATTGAGATTGGTCTCACGTCTTGATTACAGGTTATAAGAGTTGAGAACAGTCTCCGTGTTCAAATCTGATTTTCATTGTCAAAGATTTATGTACACTACGACCTCACTTAGAGACCAATAATAAGACCACCTCAAAATCAAGAACACAATTTTCAATTCCATTTTCACTGTTTTGCTGGTTATTAACCCTCAATATCAAGACCTCCTCAACAAGAAGACCAGTTTGCGAGGGTACCAAAGGTGGTCGTATTATTGAGGTTTTACTGTATGTTTTACTAAGCAGTCATATTAATTTCCCTGCAAACAGAATTCTGTATGACAAATTTCATGTTTGTACAATTAACTTTTTAACATTTAAAGATGACTTGAGAACCAATCATAAGTTTTATAACATCTTACCCTTGTTCCCAAGTTAGTTATGATAAAAAAAAAATTATTATGAAAACTGTGTTTCAGCTTATGATGTATGACTGTACCAACATGTATATTACTAAAATTGACATACTCTCTAAAATAAACTTTCAACGGAAAAACAACAAGAGGAAATTTAAGATAAGTTCTGAGACTTTTCCCATAAGAGTACAATGAGTTATTCATATTGCAATTAAAACGTTTTTTTGATCTTGTTAATCTGATGGACAAAAGAACATTTATATTTTGAAAGTTCAGTTAAAAAAACTTTCACTAATTTTTCACTTGTACTTCAGACTCATCAGTTATCAAGGAAGGGCGTCCCAGAAGCTCTAAGAGGGGAAGTGTGGCAACTTCTGGCAGGTTGCCAAACTAATAATGAACTGCTAGAAGCATATAGAATTCTTATAACCAAGGTTTGCTTTTTAACATTTCAATAACATTTCTGAAGTATGACATTAAAGTGTGCAGGAGGTCTTTGGTTTGATCCTTGTCCGTGCCATACCGGAGTTATTTAAGATGGTTCATGTCGCTCACTTGCCTAATTGAAGCATTAAAAGGGTATAGCACATGTCTTTAATTTCTTTAAACATTGTTTTCTTGTTTTTTTGTAATGGGCTTTAAGTCACATAAACAGTCAGGGTAACATAGGGACTTTCCAGATATCAGGGTGGAGGAAGACCCCATGTGGACTCATTGGTAGAACCACTGACTTTCCTTTAGCCAGCTAGATGGCTATCTGTCGGGTAGGATTCGAACCTGCAGCAGTGAAGGGCAATTGAATTTTAGCCTCCCTTAAACATTGTTTAATTAAAAAAGAGTCCATTGTGAAGAATGCAGTGTTATAGTATTCATTGATATTTTGTGTTATAACATTCTCATGATTCTTACTATAGGATTCAGTATGTGAGAATGTAATACAGCGTGATATAAACCGAACATTTCCAGCGCACGATTTCTTCAAGGAAAATGGTGGTTTGGGACAGGAATCGCTGTTTAAGATAAGCAAGGTATTTTTAGCATGTAACAACTGTGTGCATTCTCTTTTTAACCGTTTGATGGGAGATTATGCTTATTATTAAGTTATTCATACTGTACAGCTAAATTCCATGTGATGACCTTTACTGGTACAAAATGCTAATTATTTCAAAGACCTGACCAAAATACCGTAAAATGGTGTTAAAACTCGTTGGTACACAATTACAGTATTGTAAAAGGTCTTTGATCAGATCTTCCTTTGTCATAAGAATATTACAGAAGGCAATTTTCAAAGGTTATGAAACTGACATTCAGAATGCTGCCTTGCTATTGGTCAAGTTTAAGACAGAACTAAGAACCAACCAATCAGACCACTTAGTTAAACACCGGTCTCCTAAGTAAGATTCAAAGACAGACTACAGTATCAGAGTTGTGGATAAAACTAACTGAAATAGGTACTTAGTACTGTTTCCAAAAACAGATCCCTCCGACTGTAACTTATCCAAATTTAGTGTACCATCCTTTGCTCTTGTGAAGTATTGAAACATTATTGCATGCATTGTTTTGTATGATATTTCAGGCATATTCTGTGTATGATGAAGAAATTGGATATTGCCAAGGTCAATCATTTCTAGCGGCTGCCCTTCTGTTACATGTAAGTATCTATATATACTGTGCAGTATGTTACCAATTTGAGTAAAGATCAGTCTCATAGCTACTCTTGAGGCCAACAGAGGCACTTGCCTCGTTCAAAATGTCTTTGGAAATTAGACTTTATTTTTTGGACAAAAATGCCTCGGAAACCCCTTTGCCTCACTTATCTGTACTTAATGGCTTAAAGAATGGATTATTAGTAAAAGGCTGAAAATAAGGTCCTGCTATCTTGCTATGCAGGTTTGAAGATTGTAATTAATTCCCATGTTTAAAAGTTATTTTTCTTCATTATCTGTTGTCAGGTTTAGTACTAATTTTGTTTAAAATGACATCTTATTTTGGTTCTCAATGTTTAGCTCTCTTGAGAATGAATTCCTCCAGGTGAACTTTTGGGATCATTGAATGTCCGTCTGACACCCATATTGCACAATTGGTTTGTTTACATTCAGTGTTTCATAAGTTATCTTAATCAAACTTAAAAACAATGTATATGATCATAAGACCTTTTATAGGCCAAATTGACCTTTAGATCAAGAGTAATGGCCCTTTATCGAAAATTTAGTATTTTTTAAGAAAGATTGAAAAAAATCATGAAACGTTTACAAAATTATATCACTTTATTTAGATGCCAGAGGAACAAGCGTTTAGTGTATTGGTGAAGATAATGTTTGATTATGGATTGCGAGATTTCTTCAGAAATGACTTCAGCGTATTACATCTACATTTTTACCAGCTGGAACGTGTGCTGCAGGTACACCATATACTTGTAACTCTATCATCTTGCCTGCTGACTAGTCCCAAACAATTATATCTGTTTCATATAACTTGCTGTAGTCAGACAATATTTACCCGGCTCTCATGAATATTCATACAAGTCAATAAATTTTTATCGCAAAATATGAACAGTGACTTCCAATATATGAATATTTATCACATGCCAGCTCAACGAGAACTGTAATCATGCTTGAAGAGAGAGAACACCATGAGTGGCTGTTTGATGTTGTTTAATCAGAAGATAAATTTGAGTCAATATAAGTAGGAAAGTTTTCTTCGACATGTCTGGGAATTTTGTTCATTAAACATTTAGGTTCATATGTTCATGTGTCGGTTTAACCTAAAATCATGTCCACTCCATATTCATTTATGCTATGAAAAGATTTTCAGGTACATTGTATTTCAGTTCAAGGTCTTATAGTAAGATGAAAATCAATATGGCAGTTTTCGGGGAGGCGTATGTGTTTGCTTAAAACAACCATCTACTGACATCATATTTTTGTATTCTAGGATCAGTTACCCGACGTATTTGACCATTTTATGGAGATGAATATAGAAGCCCACATGTATGCATCGCAATGGTTCCTCACCCTGTTTACTGCCAAGTTTCCTTTGTTTATGGTCTTCCATATACTGGATATCTTCCTGAGCGAGGGTCGCAATTTTATATTCAATGTGGCACTTGCCCTGTTAAAGGTTTGTATTTAAATATATAAGTCCTTTATTGATATTTCAGAAGTTTGTTAATCTATGGGGTAAATGTATCATTCTCCGCACTGGTCTCCCATGGCAGTCAAACTTGATGGACCGCTTTAAGTGATGAAAAAATGTTCATACATTTCCATGACAAAACCTGTATAGTTGACATTGGTGGAGACGTCAAGTATTTCCAAATAACAGTTTTGATGACACAAACTGGGCGCTTTCTTGGTTGAATGTTTTGATTTATAAAATCAAGTGAACATGAAAATGTGTATACGTGTTGTGTTATTCATTCTTTTCCATTTGGAATATACAAGATTTTTAAAGAACTATTGTGCATTTGAGTAACATTTGTCTGACTTATGATCCAATGGTTGAAGGATTGAGTACTGCCTGGGGCAAGGTAGAATCACAAACTTCACAATCCCTTGATTAGTTTTGAGTGCAGGTTTTTAACCTTCGAAGCAGTCATTGAGAACGTATGATATAAGTTGAAATAACTAGTGTGACAATCGATGTAAAATAAGGTTAAACTAAATACTTACTGTGCTTTATCTCAGGTGTCCCGGAAGGATCTTCTAGCATTAGATTTTGAAGGTGTGCTGAAATATTTCCGAGTGCAGCTTCCAAAACGTTTCCGTACTGAAGAAGCAACAAAGGAATTCATGCAGACCGCCGTTGGTTGTAAAGTGAATGCTCGTAAACTTAAGAAGTATGAAAAGGAATATCTGGCAATCAAGGAACAAGAGATGCAACATGAAGATCCAGTAGAGAGATTAGAGGTAAGGTGCAATGGAAAATAGTCTATCTCAGGGTTTGCTCAGGCCTTGAATGGATGTTAGTCCTTTGAAAACCTCCTAAAAATGGCTAAAACCCTAAAAAAGTATTTGATTTTTTTACAAATTGAAAGATGTTTCAGTTGCTTTGCTTTGTGGGAAGTTATGAAAAATGTGGAAAAAATAAAATAAGTTGATAGAAAATGATATCAGGTCAGTTATTGATGTGTGTATGTCTTGGTGAGATATTTGGTCATGATTTCCACTGAATGCCATTTCTACTGTAACACGGTTTATGCACATTTCTGTATCGGTTTTTAAAGAAAATCACAACCTGTTGCCATTTGCGATCACTTTTCAGTGAATTTGCATCAGAAAAAGTCCTTGAAAACTTGAAATATACAATCGAATGTTCCACATGAACCATGCTATTTGCATAACGATAAAGAAGCGGATGCACTTGTCTCCCTTGCACCCTTTGAGATGCAGTTTACTGAATATTGTGTACTTTTGTATAAACTATAGAACAAAATAAATGCTTCTATTAGGAAATTTACTAGCATATATAAGAAAAGTGTATTTGATTGTTTATGCTATTACAGAGAGATAACAAGCGTCTTATGGATACCAACATTCGCCTAGAACAAGAGAACGATGATATGGCACATGAACTTGTGGAGAGTAAATTTACACTTAGCAAGAAACTCGATTCTGTAAGTATCATCTTGATCTGATCTTTCCTCAAAGTTGCATACTTAGTCTTTCACGAAATGAAAACGAAGTCAGTTTGTCTTCATATAAATAAAGAACTAGATTCATTTAGTTCCTTTTAACTGTCACTTTGAAGATTCCAAATGCCATTTTGGATGAATTTTTCGTCACAAAGATTTTTCAAATTTATTCCATACCCGAATGGAAGATATAGGTTGGAGAAACAACAGTTGTGTATATAGAGACTGTTTAAAATGCTGGTTTAGAAGTTATTTCCATTGATAGTTTTAATATGTGAACACATTATTTCATATATAGTCAATTGATTTTTACCTTTTCAGTTATTTGGTAGTATATATGTTGCAACACAATGTAAATATTTTTGGATAAGTCTGGTATTTGTTGTCACCTTGAATTTGATGTCCACAAGAATTATGAATTTAAGTTAAAATGAATTTGCAAACTTGAGTGTCACGAATAAATAATAATCTACGGTAGCAATATTTGTTGTTATATACTGTCATTTCTTATTACTGAATGGATTTTGATCGGATGAGAATTTCTAAGACTGCTTCTGAATGCCGATTTTGATTTGTTCTATCACTTTCTTTCATTATAGAGTCAAGATCTGTGTGAAACCTTTACCAAAGAGTTGATGCAGACAAAGAAGAAACTAGTCGAGACTGAAGAGGAGAAACAGAGGCTTGAACTCGAGTCACAGCAGGTAACACTGACCTTATCTTGCTGTAATGATAAGTACAAGTTAGTAATGGTTGCCTGTTTTACATCTGACTCTGCACTAACCACCTAGAACTCAAACTTTACTCGGCTGAGTCTTGAGTGTTGAGGTATGAGTCGGAGAACTGGAGAGCATTCTTTGTGATCCACTTTCTTTGAGATGTCAGTGTGAGTATAAGATTTGAATATAAGTATTGAGTGCCATTATTTACACTCAAATCTTCACACACTCAGCTGAGTGAATTTTTGAGTGCAGAACGCAAAGTAATGGATTAATTCTGAGCCCTGATATAGTCTAATGATCATAAAACATAAATAGTATGGAAAAAATATCAAAACCGAAACTGATATGATTAAAGAGCGAATTGTTGTATATATACCACTTCGTCTAAGCTTGATTGTGATTAAAGCATCATGCATGTTTTGCATCACTGAGGAGTCTGTGACAATCTAGTACTGACGTTGTAATGTGAAGGTGTGGAAGTGACCTGTGTGGCTCAAACCCACAGTCTCCAGGTTGAGTAGCAGAGCTTCATCCACTACATGTCAGCACCTGTAGAGCATAGAGTTATATTCATTGTTGGAACTTTTGCAGGTGAAGGAAATGTGTAGAAGAGAATTGGAAAGGTTGGAAACAGATAACAGTCGTAACACTGCCATAATAGCCGACTATAAACAGATATGCTCTCAGCTGAGTGAGAGATTAGAAAAACAGCAAACTGCATCAAGAAAAGAGCTCGAAGCAATAAGGGTAATAGAAGTCTGTCTATCCAAGGCTTTGTGTCTGTGTCTTGAAATATATTTATTTGTCTTACCAGTTTGATTCCAAAATTTGGGTTGCTATCTGTCCTTCATATTATCATGTGACAAGGAAGTTGTTTGGCCATTTTGGGGGCATTTATAGGTACAATTCTGCTACTAAAAAGTTTGTTCCCTCCCTCTGTTTGTGTTTAAAATTTCCCTCGCTAAAAAGGAAGAAAATGGTGATAAGTTCAGGTTGTTTCAGAACCATGTACAACTTAAGCTTCTTGATAATATAATTTCATAACTGTTGTGTATGTGTACTTGCGATGCCTTGTCTTTTATGTATATATTGTCCCTATGTTTTGTCTCAGCCATCATCTTGGTACTGATCGGATAGTGGCCAAAGTTGTATTTATTTATATGCTGACTAGTAAATAAAGTAGTGATTGCTTATTGAGATGCCAAGAGTGGTGAATATTGTTGAAATTCAAATACAGAACATGTTGAATGCAATTTTCAGTCTGCAAACAAATAAAACATGATGTTAATGTGTCAATATTTTGGTATCATTCTGTTGAAATTTAATATGAAGTCATATGGCAGAAAAACTGTACATATGATTGGCTTCGTATTCTAGAGATTGCAATTATGATTTAGGAAATATTAACAGATTTTTTTTTCTAAATTTCAGAGTAACGTGAAGTCATGTGATAGTTGTTCAACCATGTTTGATTCAGATGGCAAAGTGCAAGTCCCGGAACCTAAAATCGACCCGCAAAGTTTAAATCCTCGTATTATGGACCTCGAGAGACAAGTGCGAGATCTGGAGCTGGAACTAGCCCAAACTAAACTTGCCCTGGTGGAAGCTGAGTGTAAGTCCCAGGATTTAACACACCAATTAAACTCTGCAGTCGGTGAAATCCAAGCTTCAAAGAATACCTGGTTTACAAAGACATTGAATTCGATAAAGGAAGTCGCGACCACACAGAAGAAAGACCCAAGTAAAGAATTGCAGAGAAAAGATTCCACTACTAAGGAATGAAACATGAGTAATGAAGCGAAAAGAGGAGAACAAAATTACTGAGTGTTGTTAAGTGAAAGATGCATGTCAATGTATATGTACACCTGGTTTTTAATGTCGTGTATGAAACAACCTGTTCCTGATATTCCAATTATCTCCCTTTTTGTATCTTTCATGCTATGAAATAGTATTGATTATATGTATTTATGATTTCAGTATTGTGTATATTTACATAAGGATAATATACATTTTCATGATATGAATACTGTGTATGTATTTCTCTGCAATTTTTGTCAGCAATATATAGCAAAAAAGTCTCTTTGAAAGGGCTCTTCTGTGACCGTTTTCATGCCAGTATGTATGGGTATTTTTAATGTTGCAAAATGTTCTGGAAATTACGTAATTTTAATTTGTTTTGGCCTTAATTAGTAATAATGACCAACATCAATAATGTTTTGAAGTTGGCTTGAGTAAGCTCCCTGCGTTCCGTCTTCAAACGTGTTTAAGGTCATTCTAGGCATACATTTAGTACCAATACAGCTCATTCAATCTTCAGCATTTATCCCTGGCTTCACGCATGTGGCAGATCTTAAATTCAATCTGGTGAAATTAATGTTTCAGTTAATTCGATTGTTTAAATATGGCAACTTCTATTCTTCAATTTGGTAAAAATTCTGTTGTTTGATATGGCAGATTCTAATGACATCTAGGTCTATTGTTCAATACGGTGAATTATGTTGTTCAATGTGGGGGAATTCTACTATTCAATAGATAGTACAATATATGCTTATGTATTTGTTGACACTATTGTAAGATAATCTTGCTTTGTGTATCATAGTTGCATTTTGAAGTTATTTTATTCTTCTTAGTATTTAAATAAACATTATTTTTCTGCAACTAACTGTATGTATACATTTGTTTTTCACTTATTCAGCAAATGTTCCTTTCCTCATTTGTTCTTCATCTATGGTGCACGTAAGGAAGTTGGCTTGTTGAATAAGTATTTACTCATTTGAAACCCGAGAAAGATTGTTATATTCACTGATTATCATAGATAACAAAATTATTGAGGCACTGTTCTAAAAACTCGTAGCTGCATTTTGTCGCAAAATTGTTTTTTTTTCAGGTGACAAAATACCAAATTTCGATTGGACTAGATCATTTAAATGCTATAAAGCCTGATGTGCTGATTCGGATTTCAGAGTGGCTATTTTTGCACTTGTCGTCTTCAGTTTACGGGTCCGTATATTGATTTTTAGCTGTTTTATCTTTAATGTGCATTTGATGTCGATGATGTGTAAACATACTACCAAACCATAGAAAGTGACATGAAAAATGAAAATATCAATGCTACCGTGTTATTACGAGAAACTAGAATTTCATAATCCCGAAACTAACTTCTAATTAATATTTTTTTCCTATTTTGAAAATATTTCACAGTTACATGTTTCTAGAATGGTGCCATTGATAGGAAAAGAAGTAGTTTCTGCTGTTCTTCATCAAATCTTTGCACCACTTTATAGTCAATACTGAAATGCGTATTTTTCTTCCATAATTTACCATTTTTTTATATTTTTGTTTTATTTATGCCATTTTTGATTAATGCTTTGATGTGATTGTTCGGTCAAAGTGATGTAGAGTTTTTCAAATAGTATTGTTGTCCTTATTTTTATAATTGGTCATATATTATTTTTTATGTAAAGCTATTTTAAGTTGTCTATTGTAGGCATTTGTTTAACATCATGTAGTTTGCATATCATTTATTTTGGTTTTATTACAAAGTTGATCAGTGTTAACTGTGTTGGATTTTCTCACCTGTAGCAATTTAATTCGCTTTTTCTGAGGAACGCAACGTTATTAGCATTGTCATTAGTTGTCGAAAATAATGTATCAAATTCATGTGTTTTACTGATATTTCTGTTACTCGACAAAAACTATCACCAGGAGATTTTGGGGAGCAAGAATTTCATTGCTTTATGTTCCACATTAACCTTCCATCAGTAAATACAACGTATAAAGAGGGTTCTAAGTAACGGAGGTAGATTGCTGTTGATTTTATCCATAATCAACACAAAGGGATCTATAACTTATGGTATCTTTATGCTATAGATATAGAAACACTAGTTAGGCTATTGTTGTATGGGGGCATGGGTTTAGTGCTGTCTTGTCCATGATCCAGGTTGGTTCAGTGAGATTAAACTTGCTTGTCAGAACAATCACATTGTTCATTTTATAGACATATTAAACAATCAACTAACTTTCTGGTCTGTGATAGTTGTGTTCAATTTTTGTTGTTGAAAACAGTCAACTTAAAATGCTGCAGCATAAAATGTTTGTTCAAGTTTCCAAAAATACATTTTTCCGCCCCATACCCCTTCCCCTGTGTAATGAATCCATTAACGTATCATATTCTTCCACGGCATCAGAAGGATGCTGACTAAAGTACTTACTCTAGTGCAGCAATGCATTTTTTATGTATCTTTGTTAATGGATAATTATGTTAACATATGTTCTTGTTTATATGTTATGGTATTTTAAATATTCTGTTTAATGATTTTCATACTACACGGAAATGTGCAATCATTGTATATATGGCTTGATTTCTTCAATTGTTACTGCAACGTATTGGAAGCAAAAGGCAATTATTTTGTCCATTTATCTCAGCTAGCTTTGTTCACTAATGTATAAATAGTTTAATTATCGTCATGGCAACCAGTTAGATTTTCAGCATAGGTATCAAGGCTTTGATGCAAGACTGTTGCAACTTGGGTCCAGCAAAGAGGCAGTTATGATAGTTTTGCAACAAACCATATGTCACATTGATATAATACTTGTATCATTAATTTCTAGTTTACACTGTAGATAAACATAACTATGTTCTGTTCACAGTATTTTGATAAAACTGTAGGACCGGGGAATGAAGTGATGAATTTATTTGGGAAACCAGTCTCTAAAAGCTTGATCTCAGATTGGTTAACTCAGCACTCTCTCCGAATTGACCAATGAACATGTCTACATTCTGTGACTCGGTGTTATATAATCTTGGACCAAGTTCATAATTAAATTGCCTTGGGATTAATGTTAAAGCATGTTATGGGAGGAACACCCTATCTTTCTATATCTGCAATTTGATGTGAGAGTAGAACATTGTGAAACCTTAACCTACTCAATTTTAGGGGGAAAATGAAAGTTTGTTTTGTGTATTGAATCAATGCAAAACAGATGTTTTTATGTTTGAAAGAATATTATGTTAAAAATTGTGTTAATTTTTTTATGAAAAATACAATAATTTGCTGTTTTTTCTTACAATTGGAAAATCATTGTACTTTGTATTCAGTTGTGATATTTTAATATCTAAATATGTTTAGAATTGTGTCCAAAATGTGAGATCTGATGTATACCTAGGGTGAAGCTATTTCTGGTTTCGATATGTCAAAATACTTAAGAGTGTAAATGTTAATATTCATGACAGATTACATGTGGAAAAGATGGACGCTGTCGTCAAATTTCTTGCCATGTAGCTAATGCAACCATATAGTACTGGATTCAAGTTTGGAAGACTTATCTCAAAACTGTTGTGACTCAGTTTTGGTATTGAAATAGTTACCATAGTTACACACAAAACTTGATTTGCCCGAAAATGGACTGGATAGATATATGTAGCATAGAAAGCAGTGCTTTCATAGTGTCATCCAGAATTCCTTAACTAGCAATCGGACTTTTATAAAATTAATGCTCGGTAAGCTTCTTATTCTTTCTCAGAAAGGAGGAGATTTTTTTGGATACTTTTTTGTCCTGAAAATTTACTCATGTATCACGAAAAAACACGTTTTTTATCATTTTTAAGAAATCATAATATGTGAGACAACAATAAGCAGTTGAAGGGTTTGTTTGGATGATAATGAAGCAACTAATTAGTCATGACCAATTAAAAAAATTGTTTAAAATAATGAATTTTGTATATTGATATTTTCAATTCAGGTGATGAAAATGGAAAGAAATATTAGTAAGCTGAATTGCTTTGTTTTTATGTGTCACAAGCTATTGAGGGCAGAAGTGAAACAAGGCTGTCTGCTTATATATTTGTGTGCAGAGAGACTAGTTTTACTTTCACCCTTCAGTATAATATTATGCTGTATTTACCGCACTGAACACTGCGTATTCATTGTTGTCATGACGATTTTTTACAATTCTCACCAATATTGAAATTATTTATTGTTATGAATTGTTGGAAATATTTGTCCATCGCTTTCAAAAATATAAATATGTTCAAAGGAGATATTTAACAGAGTTCTATTATCAGAGCATTCCTTCTGTCCAAAAGTCTGCAGAAACTTCAAGAGGTATTTCTATTTTTAATTTAAGCCTTATGACCAGTTTTCTTCAGACTAGTACTGGTATATAAAAAGTTTATGCCCAACTATTCTTCAAAGGCCAAGAAGCAAAAAGTGTTACCCCTGTTCTACCATTAATGTTCAAAATTGGTTTCCGATCAATAACTCATGAAAGGATAGATGTATTCAATTCATATGGGTATATAAATTTTTGTCATTCTCAAAACGTGCTAAACTTCAGTTTACTACAGTTACGTTTTTGGAATAATGTAGTAGGTTTTTGTTCAACAAATCAAACATGCTTTATTTTTCTTATAAAAAACATGTACACTACATCATTTGTGAGATTAGAATGTGGTACTAGTAGATTATGTTGAAGTGAACTATATATAGCTTTATTGCAATAATGCTTTTACTGTAAATAAATCAGACAGCAGTTACATCATTTTTGGTCTGAACCCTCGATATTATTGTCATCATGACTCTTGTATTCTGTCTCAAAACTTTGACTTTTATAACCATACACTTGAAATTTGGTATGCGCTTCACAGCTTTGTACGCGCGACAGAATCTCCCACCGATAAGTATGTTGTATAACGGTATAACTAATAAAAATGATATACTGATTATATGTTGGTTTCTTGCTTGTTTATATGTATGTACCTATTCCCCGTTCAAGCATATCAATTTCATTGAAGATATGTGACGCGCCTTGAGGTTTTTGGGTCCAAATGCGACATCTGGGTGAAAATGAGTTAATTTGCAGTTTCTTGTTCTACGACTTCTGTAGAATTACAAGAAATGGTCAATTTTTTTAAAAAGACGAGTTCTTATAGAAATTTATGGCTTTTAGTACCATCACCATAACAACAAAATGCAGAATATTTCAGTCTTTATTGTCATTTACTGACATATAATTTAGTAACATATATCCATAACACAATAATTTTGTATAATAATAATTTAACCTAAGGCACTAGAGGAGGTTAAAAGGTACATATGTTAAGGAACAGAGGCACAAGGAATGGCCTGGCAAACCATAAGGAATAGCTAGGAGAATCAATGTGGACAATGAAGGAGGGGGGGGGAATTAATGGATGGAAAATATCACAGGACAAGTCAAGACGGCTGGCAGCAATCGGCCAAGGCAGGAAATGACCTGAACACTATAAAGTGACAGAATTGCACAGGGGAAAGGAAAATATAAAATAATTCAAAACCAATGAATATCTTGTGTCGAAGCAATGGATATCTAGTATTTAACGCAGAATAATAAAATGAAAATTGAACCAATATGTTTGCTATGGTAACCACACTTTAAAAAAAAATATAAACATAAAAATATTGTATTACACAAAACAAATTAATACAAATACAGTAAATTGCCATGTAATCCCTTATGGTTAATTACAAAGTATACTCAAACGCAAAAGAAAGTGTGCACTTTTGATTTTTTGATTATTTTAATTCCACAAGGTGTAAAGTTGTCAAATTTGAAACATAGGAATATCAGTCAAATTATGGCTAGTTATTACGTAATAGCCCGAATTGCGATTTTACAGGATTTCGACGTGCAACATGTATACACAAGTACAAGTGGCCAAACTTGCTTTCTCTACATTCTTTCACACATGTATTAGTACGAATATCACTGAAGATTTAGAAAATTTATAACAGAGAATATGCCAAGACGTCAGCTTATTGACGCCTTAATTAATGATGCTGGTCAGAGGTGACCCAGTCGCTTCAGGTTCACCGGCACTTAACTGCCATAGAAACACTATAATCAAGTTACATGATAGGTTTATGCAAACAGGTACTGTTGCCGACCGTCCCCAATCCGGCAGGCCACGCGTGACTGGTGTCAGAATGGACCATCACATTTGAGTTCACGCACATGAAACGTCGGTACCAAACCGCCTCTGCTACAGAGTCATTAGACGGAATGGCGTTCATACCAGATATAATGCAACATAAACATAATTTTGCAACAAATTACAGTTAATCTACGCAAGAAAACATTCCTTTGCCTATTTGTGTATTTTTTATTTTGACCCCTACTGCATGTAGACGTGTCGTACGCGTTAACAAAATTCAAACCAATAAAATAAACACATTGGTTAGAAGGTTAATTGAATATGCTAAAAAACGATACCACACATGATAATATTCCATCATTGGATTATCAGAAAATAAAAAAATAAAAAGTGCACACTTTCTTTTGCGTTTGTGTATACATGTACTTCCTAGCGTTAAATTGTACAAGTTTTAAAAAATAATCATAAAATGCACATATTAGATAATCCAGTTTCATCAAATGTTTACTAGATTTTCTACAAGTTACAATAACTTGCAAGATAATCAAGTTTCATCAAATGATTACTAGATTTTCTACAAGTTACAATTTAAACTTGCAAATTAAGATACATGTGATAAAATGTACCCCAGTAAACATTTTAAAGACGTATCCTACAATAAGGCCGTTTTTTTCTACCGCAGAGATTTCCTTTAAACTTTTTATATTTGATCAGTGTAATGTATCTAACCAAAATATGAAATAAAAATGATAGGTCATCTTGCTCGATTTTATGATAATGAAGATTTAAAACGTGAATATTTCATATGAATATAGAGCAAAATTGATACAAGTTTACTATATTTTTTTCTAGCGCAGAGATTTTCTTACAACTTGATATACTATATGAAAGTCACTGTCTGAATGAAAGTATGAAATAAAAATAATAGGTCACCTTGCTTGATTTTAAGATAAAGATTGTTTTATTGTGTTTCAAATGTAATATATATATATGGAAAGTGAAAGTTGAACAAAATTACCCTTAAGACACTTGGTAACCCATTATCGTTTTACATTTTCATAAACTGTGTTAGTTTTAAATATTTATTGAAGATCATTTTATAATTTCAACTGTAGAATTTCAAATATCATTGACTTTTCTGTTTTTAATGATAAAGTATATAGAAAATGAAAGTAGAAGGAAAACTGCAAAACTATAATGAAATCCTTCAATTAAACAGAATGATATCATTATTTGTATTGTGCTTGGTGACTATAAAGTTCAGAAAAAATCTTTGCATCGTAAAAGAAAATAGTAAACTACTCCCTAATATGTCTTTAACCCAATGCAAACACTACACTAATCAAAAAGAACATGCGCATTAAAGTTGCGCAATGGCAACTCCCGAATACGTCTTTAAAGCAAGACTTCAATGGTCGGTGTACCTTAGAACCGTAACACAACAGTTAATATGGTTGCTATGACAAACATTACCTAAAATATTGTAAATAATCACAGTTTCACAATTTCTTTGAGAGAAAGTTTTTCAGTGCATTGCCTAATGTAGTATACATTTACCCATGTTCTATTAGAAAGTAATAGTAAAAAAAAAATAGACTAAAAATATTATTATGTGCAAAAATGTCGATCCACACTACATTTATTTGTTTAGATAACTATACGAAGCTGCACAAGATGTAGATAAAGAGATTTATGAATGATGCTGAAGCTGGAAACATCAATGTATGAAAACAGTTGCTTGGCCGTTATCATTCTAGTTTATACATGATATCAATCTTCATTCTGATTAGGTGCAGGGGTTCAGTTCAAATGGTTATCATTTTATTTTAAGGATTTTTGTAGAATTTCATTCATTCAGATGGTTTTTGCTATTTCTGTCATAGGACATGCAAAGTCACTATAGTGGCAAAATGGCACAATTTCCTGAAACAAGTACCACTGCCTATGCGCATAGCATCCATTCCAGATATTGTTAGTCTATCAGGGAGATCAGCTATATCAACATTCACATACGCAATTCCTAGTCTTGTTGACGTCAAACTGAAATTAATTAAACCAAGATTAAAGAATAATAATATGTTCTGTATGTGGATTACACAGACATATAACTACACATAACAAGAAATATCTTGAAAAAAGATGGTCGGCGCAATTTGAAGGTCAAGATTTGTTGTGCAACATAAAATAATGCCGATATGTTACGATGGCTGGTCACTCCAAATTGGATTTCGGTAAATTCACCAAAGGAAATGTACCCTTTATTGAAATGTTAACCAATCCGCATCAAGGCCACAAATGTTGTTTGGTTGAAGAGAAATTGCCTTGGTGGTACGTAAGATTTGATAGGTGTTTACACAACATCAATATGCATATAGCACAACCATGTTAGTACAGCTTCGCCAAATAAACGAACACCTAATGTATAACCAAATAATGACGAACTACAAACAGAAGTTAATTGCAAGTGTGTATTTGGCAATTGATTTCTTCATTATGAAGGCATCTGTAGTCGGTGTTCATTCTCGCAAACTTGTTAAAAAGAAAAAAAGAGAAAGGCAGCCAAATTCAAAGTAATAAACATGTCAAAAAGAAAAATTGATAATCTGTCCATAAATGGTATAATTATGACTCAATCGAATCTGAAATTATGGTATTTATTCAAACTTTGCAATGGTTTGAAGTATTCAATGAAGACCAATCAAAGAACACCACTGGCTTCTCTGAATCATCTGCTAGCTGTGGGATCTTGTGACCCTTACGAGATGATACTACAACAGTATTGGCGATATCTCCCATGCTCTCAACATTACAATGCTTCCATCCAACCTGTATGCATCATAAAAGTATCATAAACTACTTGAACAGAACCACTTCATTATGTAGCAAGTACTGATTACTGTTCAATCACATGACTAAATCCATACTATAGGTTTTAAGGTCATTGAGATAATTAAATGTTCACACAACAAAAATTCATCACCTTTACAAAATGACAGAAAAATATGTAATAATTATGTAATACCCAACATTGTTTTGGTTTCATTTAGGGCTATTAGATGCTTATAAATTAGGGTAAACTGTATAGAAAGTATTTAAAGAAATTCACATTTGCTCAATATTACCTTCCATAAATCGATGTGTAAGTCAGGACTGAATTTGGTGTGACAGACCTCCATTAAACTAAACACAAGTTCTTCATGCATACAGCACATAACATGCCACATTCCAAACACATCTCTATGTTTATTCAACACATTATTGTTTAGCAAACATTTAATTAATGGAAAGTAATTGCATGAAGTAAATGAAAATCTGAAGTATTAATTTTAAAATCAATCTATTGGGATTACCAGTTATTACAGAAATGCTATATGAAAATATACAGTTTAGCGCTGTCTAATGTAAATGCAGCATAAATATTGTGCAAGCTTCCATATTTATGAGGACTGAAGAAATAAAATTCACCCTGTAACTGTGTTGTTCCTGTTTTGCCCACTGCAGTTGTCCATATGTAACGTTACTGGCTTCTCACCATAGCCATGGTGTCCAAATTGGTGATGCAGCATAGATATCACACTATGTGCTCTTTTTCCTACACTTGCATACTGCTCATCCACCAGGTAGAAAATGTGAGACCCTATGAACTATATTTACATGTTTAATGTAAACTAAGAAAGTAAAACAAATTAAACAATCAGGTTTTCAACTGCCATCACAGTAAGAGATATAACCAAACTTTGAAACTGATCACCATTTCAAAATCATTTAATTAAAAATTGTGAAGGTGAATAATGTTCTATACATTTCTTAAAGTTATTTATTGCACTGCACCCTGTGACAATTGTCCAACGTAAGATGTTCAGATTACCTTTTGTTCAAAGTGCAACTGCTTTGTACATTTATTACTATACCATACTTACTTAATAATATATATATCTTCCCTCATTATGCAAGAACAAACAAGACACATCCCTTGAAGTACCTGTATTGTCCAAATAAACAATATAAGAGCAAAATTCATGGCAATACACAATTAAGGTCAGTTTTCCCTTTACCAGAACATCATTGCTGACCATTGAAAGGGCATGGTGCAAGTGTTTGCATGAAATGTGTCCTGTGCCAATTGCTCTTTTCAGGGGTTTCAGTTTCAAAGTACAGATCTTCTACAAGATCATTTTCATAATCATCGTTGTCAAAATTATCATCATCAATAACACAATCATCCCTATCATGAATACCTTCCTATCGGCATCAAACTCAACGTTGCCAGAGTACAACTGGTAACTGGTTCACAGACTCTAGGTTCATCAACAAAATCTGGAACCAAAACTAATGGCTTATTTCCTCATAAAAGATCGTACCGACAGTGCTTCCAAACGAAAACTGACTAGAGATTGTTTCAAACTAACCGGGGTTAAACCTATTTTAAAATGTTAGTTTAGATGACAAATGTAAAAACGCTTCCAGGCAACGTATGTCAGTCCGACATTTTGTTGTTTCTGGACGAGAAAATCATCGTCTACATTGCCAAGAAATTCCACAATAATTACTTGCAACAACACAATTTACATTCGCATTATTATGATAAATATGAACAACATTTACCCACATACACGGTGCTATTACAGACTTGGCAGTGTTGATAAAACGGACAAGATGGCAATGCACAGATCCCCAGATATGGTGCTATTAAGGAATCGGACATGGTGGTGCAGGGCAGTCATGGACTTGGGCATGGTCGGGCAGGATAATCAGTCAGGGACTCGGACATGGTTGCAGGGCAGTCAGGGACTCGGGCATGGTCGGGCAGGGTAATCAGTCAGGGACTCTCGGGCATGGTCGGGCAGAGTAATCAGTCAGGGACTCGGACATGGTTGCAGGACAGTCAGGGCTCTGGAATGGTCGTGCAGGGCAAGCAGAGTCTCGGACATGGTTGTGTAGGGCAGTCGGGGTAATGAGTCAGAGACTCGGACAATGTTGCAGTACAGTCAGGGACTTGGGCATGGTCGTGCAGGGCAATTAGGGGCTTGGACATAGTTCTGTAGGGCAATCAGGGACTCGGACATGGTCGTGCAGGGCAATTAGGGACTCAGACATAGTTGTGCAGGGCAATTAGGGACTTTGGCAAGGTTTTGCAGGGCAGTCAGGGACTCGGACATGGTTGTGCAGGGCAATTAGGGACTTGTTGTATTTGCATTTATTTATCGTCGCCACCGGTTTGCCATATGGGCGACGCCTCCAAAAGAATGTTAGTCATATTAGATTTTTGCAGGATAGTGCATGATACAGGAGATGCCCCAGTTCCAGAAGCATCCCTGGTTCTTTTACGTGCTGGATGTAAAGCATCATACACGGGACCTCGGTTTTAAAGTCTTGTCCGAAAGACTGTTAGTACGGTCAGTGATGGAGCTGGGAATCGAACCTGCGATCCCTGGATTACAAGTCCAACGTGTTACCACTGGACTACGGATCTGCTACTTAGGGACTTGGGCATAGTCGTGCAGAAATATTGTGGACTCGGACATGGTCTTGCAGGGCAGTCAGGGACTTGGGCATGGTCGGACAGGGTAATCAGTCAGGGACTCAGACATGGTTGCAGGGCAGTCAGGGACTCAGGCATGGTTGGCAGGGTAATCAGTCAGGGACTCGGACATGGTTGCAGGGCAGTCAGGGACCCAGGCATAGTCGGCCAGGGTAACCAGTAAGGGATTCAGACATGGTTAGTCAGGGACTCGGGCATGGTCGGGCAGGGTAATAAGTCAGGGACTCGGACATGGTTGCAGGGGAGTCAGGGACTTGGGAATGGTTGTGCAGGGCAAGCAGAGTCTCGGACATGGTTGTGTAGGGCAGTCAGGGTAATCAGTCAGTGACTCGGACATGGTTGCAGGGCATTCAGGGACTCGGGCATGGTCGGGCAGGGTAATCAGTCAGGGACTCGGACATGGTTGCAGGGCAGTCAGCGACTCGGACATGGTTGCAGGGCAGTCAGGGACTCGGGCATGGTCGGGCAGGGTAATCAGTCAGGGATTCGGACATGGTTGCAGGGCAGTCAGGGACTTGGGAATGGTTGTGCAGGGCAAGCAGAGTCTCGGACATGGTTGTGTAGAGCAGTCAGGGTAATCAGTCAGAGACTCGGACATGGTTGCAGGACAGTCAGGGACTCGGGCATGGTTTGTGTAGGGCAGTGAGGGACTCGGACATGATTGTGCAGGGCAGTCAGGGACTCGGACATGGTTGTGCAGGGCAGTCTGGGACTTAGGCATAGTCATGCTTGGATATTATAGACCAGAACATGGTCAGGGACTTGGGCATGGTTGAGCGGAAAGCGACCCAAATCACCACACTCCCCCTGTCCTATTCTGAGGTTCGACCTCCAGGGGTTAGAAATTGCACAGACACTACAGATGTGCTTCGGAAATTGTTGGTGGGCACCCATGCTGGTTCACAGATCCTATCGGTCTACCTGGGGATCCTACACGGATCTGACCCTGGTTTCAGGATGATCATTGTTCGACAGCAAGATCCCATGCAGCCTGGCTACCTGGGTTTCTTACCAGTACTAACCAACGATTCCTGGGGTTAAACCAGTACTGTACGCTATGGAAAGTGTCCGCTATGAAGTCAGACCTCTCGGCATGGGACTCATGGGGCAGTCAGGGACACGGACATGGTTGTGCAGGGCAGTCAGGGACTTGGACATGGTTGTGCAGGAAAGTCAGGGTAATCAGTCAGGGACTCGGACATGGTTGAGGGGTAGTGAGGGACTCTTGCATGGTTGTGCAGGGCAATCAGGGACTCAGACAGGTTTGTGCAGGACAATTAGGGACTCAGACATGGTTGTGCAGGGCAATAAGGGACTCGGACATGGTCAGGGCAATTAGGGACTCCTCTGACTTAGTTGTGCAGGGCAATTAGGGACTTGGGCATGGTTGTGCAGGACAGTCAGGGACTCAGACACGGTTGTGCAGGGCAGGCAGACATGGTTGTGCAGGGCAATTAGGGACTTGGGCATAGTTGTGCAGGGATATTATGGACTCGGACGTGCAGGGCAGTCACGGACTTGGGCATGGTCAGGCAGGGTAATCAGTCACGGACTCGGACATGGTTGCAGGGCAGTCAGGGACTCAGGCATGGTCGAGCAGGGTAATCAGTCAGGGACTCGGACATGGTTGCAGGGTAATCAGTCAGGGACTCGGGCATGGTCGGGCAGGATAATCAGTCAGGGACTTTGGCATGGTTTTGCAGGGCAGTCAGGGACTAGGACACAGTTGTGCAGGGCAGTCAGGGACTCGGACATGGTTGTGCAGGGCAATTAGGGACTTGTTGTATTTGCGTGGATTTATCGTCGCCACCGGTTTGCCATATGGGTGACGCCTCCAAAAGAATGTTAGTCATATTAGATTTTTGCAGGATAGTGCATGATACAGGAGATGCCCCAGTTCCAGAAGCATCCCTGGTTCTTTTACGTGCTCGATGTAAAGCATCATACACGGGACCTCGGTTTTAAAGTCTCGTCCGAAAGACTGTTGGTACGGTCAGTGATGGAGCGGGGAATGGAACCTGCGAACCCCGGATTACAGGTCCAACGCGTTACCACTGGACTACGGATCCGCTTCTTAGGGACTTGGGCATGGTCGGGCAGGGTAATCAGTCACGGACTCGGACATGGTTGCAGGGCAGTCAGGGACTCGGGCATGGTCGGGCAGGGTAATCAGTCAGGGACTCGGACATGGTTGCAGGGCAGTCAGCGACTCGGACATGGTTGCAGGGCAGTCAGGGACTCTGGCATGGTCGGGCAGGGTAATCAGTCAGGGACTCGGACATGGTTGCAGGGCAGTCAGGGACTTGGGAATGGTTGTGCAGGGCAAGCAGAGTCTTGGACATGGTTGTGTAGAGCAGTCAGGGTAATCAGTCAGAGACTCGGACATGGTTGCAGGACAGTCAGGGACTCGGGCATGGTTTGTGTAGGGCAGTCAGGGACTCGGACATGGTTGTGCAGGGCAGTCTGGGACTTAGGCATAGTCATGCTTGGATATTATAGACTAGGATATGGTCAGGGACTTGGGCATGGTTGAGCGGAAAGCGACCCAAATCACCACACTCCCCCTGTCCTATTCTGAGGTTCGACCTCCAGGGGTTAGAAATTGCACAGACACTACAGATGTGCTTCGGAAATTGTTGGTGGGCACCCATGCTGGTTCACAGATCCTATCGGTCTACCTGGGGATCCTACACGGATCTGACCCTGGTTTCAGGATGATCATTGTTCGACAGCAAGATCCCATGCAGCCTGGCTACCTGGGTTTCTTACCAGTACTAACCAACGATTCCTGGGGTTAAACCAGTACTGTACGCTATGGAAAGTGTCCGCTATGAAGTCAGACCTCTCGGCATGGGACTCATGGGGCAGTCAGGGACACGGACATGGTTGTGCAGGGCAGTCAGGGACTTGGACATGGTTGTGCAGGAAAGTCAGGGTAATCAGTCAGGGACATGGTTGAGGGGTAGTGAGGGACTCTTGCATGGTTGTGCAGGGCAATCAGGGACTCAGACAGGTTTGTGTAGGGCAGTCAGGGACTCGGACATGGTCGTGCAGGACAATTAGGGACTCAGACATGGTTGTGCAGGGCAATAAGGGACTCGGACATGGTCAGGGCAATTAGGGACTCCTCTGACTTAGTTGTGCAGGGCAATTAGGGACTTGGGCATGGTTGTGCAGGACAGACAGGGACTCAGACACGGTTGTGCAGGGCAGGCAGACATGGTTGTGCAGGGCAATTAGGGACTTGGGCATAGTTGTGCAGGGATATTATGGACACGGACGTGCAGGGCAGTCACGGACTTGGGCATGGTCAGGCAGGGTAATCAGTCATGGACTCGGACATGGTTGCAGGGCAGTCAGGGACTCGGGCATGGTCGAGCAGGGTAATCAGTCAGGGACTCGGACATGGTTGCAGGGTAATCAGTCAGGGACTCGGGCATGGTCGGGCAGGGTAATCAGTCAGGGACTTTGGCATGGTTTTGCAGGGCAGTCAGGGACTAGGACACAGTTGTGCAGGGCAGTCAGGGACTCGGACATGGTTGTGCAGGGCAATTAGGGACTTGTTGTATTTGCGTGGATTTATCGTCGCCACCGGTTTGCCATATGGGTGATGCCTCCAAAAGAATGTTAGTCATATTAGATTTTTGCAGGATAGTGCATGATACAGGAGATGCCCCAGTTCCAGAAGCATCCTTGGTTCTTTTACGTGCTCGATGTAAAGCATCATACACGGGACCTCGGTTTTAAAGTCTCGTCCGAAAGACTGTTAGTACGGTCAGTGATGGAGCGGGGAATGGAACCTGCGAACCCCGGATTACAAGTCCAACGCGTTACCACTGGACTACGGATCTGCTACTTAGGGACTTGGGCATGGTCGGGCAGGGTAATCAGTCACGGACTCGGACATGGTTGCAGGGCAGTCAGGGACTCGGGCATGGTCGGGCAGGGTAATCAGTCAGGGACTCTGACATGGTTGCAGGGCAGTCAGCGACTCTGACATGGTTGCAGGGCATTCAGGGACTCGGGCATGGTCGGGCAGGGTAATCAGTCAGGGACTCGGACATGGTTGCAGGGCAGTCAGGGACTTGGGAATGGTTGTGCAGGGCAAGCAGAGTCTCGGACATGGTTGTGTAGAGCAGTCAGGGTAATCAGTCAGAGACTCGGACATGGTTGCAGGACAGTCAGGGACTCGGGCATGGTTTGTGTAGGGCAGTCAGGGACTCGGACATGATTGTGCAGGGCAGTCAGGGACTCGGACATGGTTGTGCAGGGCAGTCTGGGACTTAGGCATAGTCATGCTTGGATATTATAGACTAGGACATGGTCAGGGACTTGGGCATGGTTGAACGGAAAGCGACCCAAATCACCACACTCCCCCTGTCCTATTCTGAGGTTCGACCTCCAGGGGTTAGAAATTGCACAGACACTACAGATGTGCTTCGGAAATTGTTGGTGGGCACCCATGCTGGTTCACAGATCCTATCGGTCTACCTGGGGATCCTACACGGATCTGACCCTGGTTTCAGGATGATCATTGTTCGACAGCAAGATCCCATGCAGCCTGGCTACCTGGGTTTCTTACCAGTACTAACCAACGATTCCTGGGGTTAAACCAGTACTGTACGCTATGGAAAGTGTCCGCTATGAAGTCAGACCTCTCGGCATGGGACTCATGGGTCAGTCAGGGACACGGACATGGTTGTGCAGGGCAGTCAGGGACTTGGACATGGTTGTGCAGGAAAGTCAGGGTAATCAGTCAGGGACTCGGACATGGTTGAGGGGTAGTGAGGGACTCTTGCATGGTTGTGCAGGGCAATCAGGGACTCAGACAGGTTTGTGTAGGGCAGTCAGGGACTCGGACATGGTCGTGCAGGACAATTAGGGACTCAGACATGGTTGTGCAGGGCAATAACGGACTCGGACATGGTCAGGGCAATTAGGGACTCCTCTGACTTAGTTGTGCAGGGCAATTAGGGACTTGGGCATGGTTGTGCAGGACAGTCAGGGACTCAGACACGGTTGTGCAGGGCAGTCAGACATGGTTGTGCAGGGCAATTAGGGACTTGGGCATAGTTGTGCAGGGATATTATGGACTCGGACGTGCAGGGCAGTCACCGACTTGGGCATGGTCGGGCAGGGTAATCAGTCAGGGATTCGGACATGGTTGCAGGGTAATCAGTCAGGGACTCGGGCATGGTCGGGCAGGGTAATCAGTCAGGGACTTTGGCATGGTTTTGCAGGGCAATCAGGGACTCAGACAGGTTTGTGTAGGGCAGTCAGGGACTCGGACATGGTCGTGCAGGACAATTAGGGACTCAGACATGGTTGTGCAGGGCAATAAGGGACTCGGACATGGTCAGGGCAATTAGGGACTCCTCTGACTTAGTTGTGCAGGGCAATTAGGGACTTGGGCATGGTTGTGCAGGACAGACAGGGACTCAGACACGGTTGTGCAGGGCAGGCAGACATGGTTGTGCAGGGCAATTAGGGACTTGGGCATAGTTGTGCAGGGATATTATGGACACGGATGTGCAGGGCAGTCACGGACTTGGGCATGGTCAGGCAGGGTAATCAGTCACGGACTCGGACATGGTTGCAGGGCAGTCAGGGACTCGGGCATGGTCGGGCAGGGTAATCAGTCAGGGACTCGGACATGGTTGCAGGGCAGTCAGCGACTCCGACATGGTTGCAGGGCAGTCAGGGACTCTGGCATGGTCGGGCAGGGTAATCAGTCAGGGACTCGGACATGGTTGCAGGGCAGTCAGGGACTTGGGAATGGTTGTGCAGGGCAAGCAGAGTCTTGGACATGGTTGTGTAGAGCAGTCAGGGTAATCAGTCAGAGACTCGGACATGGTTGCAGGACAGTCAGGGACTCGGGCATGGTTTGTGTAGGGCAGTCAGGGACTCGGACATGGTTGTGCAGGGCAGTCTGGGACTTAGGCATAGTCATGCTTGGATATTATAGACTAGGATATGGTCAGGGACTTGGGCATGGTTGAGCGGAAAGCGACCCAAATCACCACACTCCCCCTGTCCTATTCTGAGGTTCGACCTCCAGGGGTTAGAAATTGCACAGACACTACAGATGTGCTTCGGAAATTGTTGGTGGGCACCCATGCTGGTTCACAGATCCTATCGGTCTACCTGGGGATCCTACACGGATCTGACCCTGGTTTCAGGATGATCATTGTTCGACAGCAAGATGCCATGCAGCCTGGCTACCTGGGTTTCTTACCAGTACTAACCAACGATTCCTGGGGTTAAACCAGTACTGTACGCTATGGAAAGTGTCCGCTATGAAGTCAGACCTCTCGGCATGGGACTCATGGGGCAGTCAGGGACACGGACATGGTTGTGCAGGGCAGTCAGGGACTTGGACATGGTTGTGCAGGAAAGTCAGGGTAATCAGTCAGGGACTCGGACATGGTTGAGGGGTAGTGAGGGACTCTTGCATGGTTGTGCAGGGCAATCAGGGACTCAGACAGGTTTGTGTAGGGCAGTCAGGGACTCGGACATGGTCGTGCAGGACAATTAGGGACTCAGACATGGTTGTGCAGGGCAATAAGGGACTCGGACATGGTCAGGGCAATTAGGGACTCCTCTGACTTAGTTGTGCAGGGCAATTAGGGACTTGGGCATGGTTGTGCAGGACAGACAGGGACTCAGACACGGTTGTGCAGGGCAGGCAGACATGGTTGTGCAGGGCAATTAGGGACTTGGGCATAGTTGTGCAGGGATATTATGGACACGGATGTGCAGGGCAGTCACGGACTTGGGCATGGTCAGGCAGGGTAATCAGTCACGGACTCGGACATGGTTGCAGGGCAGTCAGGGACTCGGGCATGGTCGAGCAGGGTAATCAGTCAGGGACTCGGACATGGTTGCAGGGTAATCAGTCAGGGACTCGGGCATGGTCGGGCAGGGTAATCAGTCAGGGACTTTGGCATGGTTTTGCAGGGCAGTCAGGGACTAGGACACAGTTGTGCAGGGCAGTCAGGGACTCGGACATGGTTGTGCAGGGCAATTAGGGACTTGTTGTATTTGCGTGGATTTATCGTCGCCACCGGTTTGCCATATGGGTGATGCCTCCAAAAGAATGTTAGTCATATTAGATTTTTGCAGGATAGTGCATGATACAGGAGATGCCCCAGTTCCAGAAGCATCCTTGGTTCTTTTACGTGCTCGATGTAAAGCATCATACACGGGACCTCGGTTTTAAAGTCTCGTCCGAAAGACTGTTAGTACGGTCAGTGATGGAGAGGGGAATGGAACCTGCGAACCCCGGATTACAAGTCCAACGTGTTACCACTGGACTACGGATCTGCTACTTAGGGACTTGGGCATGGTCGGGCAGAGTAATCAGTCACGGACTCGGACATGGTTGCAGGGCAGTCAGGGACTCGGGCATGGTCGGGCAGGGTAATCAGTCAGGGACTCTGACATGGTTGCAGGGCAGTCAGCGACTCCGACATGGTTGCAGGGCTGTCAGGGACTCGGGCATGGTCGGGCAGGGTAATCAGTCAGGGACTCGGACATGGTTGCAGGGCAGTCAGGGACTTGGGAATGGTTGTGCAGGGCAAGCAGAGTCTCGGACATGGTTGTGTAGAGCAGTCAGGGTAATCAGTCAGAGACTCGGACATGGTTGCAGGACAGTCAGGGACTCGGGCATGGTTTGTGTAGGGCAGTCAGGGACTCGGACATGATTGTGCAGGGCAGTCAGGGACTCGGACATGGTTGTGCAGGGCAGTCTGGGACTTAGGCATAGTCATGCTTGGATATTATAGACTAGGATATGGTCAGGGACTTGGGCATGGTTGAGCGGAAAGCGACCCAAATCACCACACTCCCCCTGTCCTATTCTGAGGTTCGACCTCCAGGGGTTAGAAATTGCACAGACACTACAGATGTGCTTCGGAAATTGTTGGTGGGCACCCATGCTGGTTCACAGATCCTATCGGTCTACCTGGGGATCCTACACGGATCTGACCCTGGTTTCAGGATGATCATTGTTCGACAGCAAGATCCCATGCAGCCTGGCTACCTGGGTTTCTTACCAGTACTAACCAACGATTCCTGGGGTTAAACCAGTACTGTACGCTATGGAAAGTGTCCGCTATGAAGTCAGACCTCTCGGCATGGGACTCATGGGGCAGTCAGGGACACGGACATGGTTGTGCAGGGCAGTCAGGGACTTGGACATGGTTGTGCAGGAAAGTCAGGGTAATCAGTCAGGGACTCGGACATGGTTGAGGGGTAGTGAGGGACTCTTGCATGGTTGTGCAGGGCAATCAGGGACTCAGACAGGTTTGTGTAGGGCAGTCAGGGACTCGGACATGGTCGTGCAGGACAATTAGGGACTCAGACATGGTTGTGCAGGGCAATAAGGGACTCGGACATGGTCAGGGCAATTAGGGACTCCTCTGACTTAGTTGTGCAGGGCAATTAGGGACGCAGACACAGTTGTGCAGGGGAGTCAGACATGGTTGTGCAGGGCAATTAGGGACTTGGGCATAGTTGTGCAGGGATATTATGGACTCGGACGTGCAGGGCAGTCACGGACTTGGGCATGGTCGGGCAGGGTAATCAGTCACGGACTCGGACATGGTTGCAGGGCAGTTAGGGACTCGGGCATGGTCGGGCAGGGTAATCAGTCAGGGACTCGGACATGGTTGCAGGGTAATCAGTCAGGGACTCGGGCATGGTCGGGCAGGGTAATCAGTCAGGGACTTTGGCATGGTTTTGCAGGGCAGTCAGGGACTAGGACACAGTTGTGCAGGGCAGTCAGGGACTCGGACATGGTTGTGCAGGGCAATTAGGGACTTGTTGTATTTGCATTGATTTATCATCGCCACCGGTTTACCATATGGGTGACGCCTCCAAAAGAATGTTAGTCATATTAGATTTTTGCAGGATAGTGCATGATACAGGAGATGCCCCAGTTCCAGAAGCATCCCTGGTTCTTTTACGTGCTCGATGTAAAGCATCATACACGGGACCTCGGTTTTAAAGTCTCGTCCGAAAGACTGTTAGTACGGTCAGTGATGGAGCGGGGAATGGAACCTGCGAACCCCGGATTACAAGTCCAACGCGTTACCACTGGACTACGGATCCGCTACTTAGGGACTTGGGCATGGTCGGGCAGGGTAATCAGTCACGGACTCGGACATGGTTGCAGGGCAGTCAGGGACTCGGGCATGGTCGGGCAGGGTAATCAGTCAGGGACTCGGACATGGTTGCAGGGCAGTCAGCGACTCGGACATGGTTGCAGGGCAGTCAGGGACTCGGGCATGGTCGGGCAGGGTAATCAGTCAGGGACTCGGACATGGTTGTGCAGGGCAGTCAGACATGGTTGTGCAGGGCAATTAGGGACTTGGGCATAGTTGTGCAGGGATATTATGGACTCGGACGTGCAGGGCAGTCACGGACTTGGGCATGGTCAGGCAGGGTAATCAGTCACAGACTCGGACATGGTTGCAGGGCAGTCAGGGACTCGGGCATGATCGGGCAGGGTAATCAGTCTGGGACTCGGACATGGTTGCAGGGTAATCAGTCAGGGACTCAGGCATGGTCGGGCAGGGTAATCAGTCAGGGACTCGGACATGGTTACAGGGCAGTCAGGGACTCGGGCTGGTCGGGTAGGGTTATCAGTCAGGGACTCAGACATGGTTGCAGGACAGTCAGGGACTCTGGAATGGTCGTGCAGGGCAATCAGGGTCTTGGACATGGTTGTGTAGGGCAGTCAGGGACTCTGACATGGTCGTGCAGGGGAATTAGGGACTCAGACATAGTTGTGCAGGGCAATTAGGGACTTTGGCATGGTTTTGCAGGGCAGTCAGGGACTAGGACACAGTTGTGCAGGGCAGTCAGGGACTTGGACATGGTTGTGCAGGGCAATAAGGGACTTGTTGTATTTGCGTTGATTTATCGTCACCACCGGTTTGCCATATTGGTGACGCCTCCAAAAGTATGTTAGTCATATTAGATTTTTGCAGGATAGTGCATGATACAGGAGATGCCCCAGTTCCAGAAGCATCCCTGGTTCTTTTACGTGCTGGATGTAAAGCATCATACACGGGACCTCGGTTTTAAAGTCTTGTCCGAAAGACTGTTAGTACGGTCAGTGATGGAGCTGGGAATCGAACCTGCGATCCCTGGATTACAAGTCCAACGTGTTACCACTGGACTACGGATCCGCTACTTAGGGACTTGGGCATAGTCGTGCAGGGATATTGTGGACTCGGACATGGTCTTGCAGGGCAGTCAGGGACTAAGGCATGGTCGGGCAGGGTAATCAGTCAGGGACTCGGACATGGTTGCAGAGCAGTCAGGGACTTGGGCATGGTCGGGCAGGGTAATCAGTCAGGGACTCGGACATGGTTGAAGGGCAGTCAAGAACTTGGGCATGGTCGGGCAGGGTAAACAGTCAGGGACTCGGACATGGTTGCAGGGCAGTCAGGGACTTGGGCATGGTCGGGCAGGGTAATCAGTCAGGGACTAGGACATGGTTGCAGGGCAGTCAGGGACTCAGACATGGTCGGGCAGGGTAATCAGTCAGGGACTTGGACATGGTTAGTCAGGGACTCGGGCATGGTCGGGCAGGGTAATCAGTCAGGGACTCGGACATGGTTGCAGGGCAGTCAAGGACTTGGGTATGGTTGAGCGGAAAGCGACCCAAATCACCACACTCCCCGTCCTATTCTGAGGTTCGACCTCCAGGGGTTAGAAATTGCACAGACACTACAGATGTGTTTCGGAAATTGTTGGTGGGCACCCATGCTGTTTCACAGATCCTATCGGTCTACCTGGGGATCCTACACGGATCTGACCCTGGTTTCAGGATGATCATTGTTCGACAGCAAGATCCCATGCAGCCTGGCTACCTGGGTTTCTTACCAGTACTAACCAACGATTCCTGGGGTTAAACCAGTACTGTACGCTATGGAAAGTGTCCGCTATGAAGTCAGACCTCTCGGCATGGGACTCATGGGGCAGTCAGGGACACGGACATGGTTGTGCAGGGCAGTCAGGGACTTGGACATTGTTGTGCAGGAAAGTCAGGGTAATCAGTCAGGGACTCGGACATGGTTGAGGGGTAGTGAGGGACTCTTGCATGGTTGTGCAGGGCAATCAGGGACTCAGACAGGTTTGTGTAGGGCAGTCAGGGACTCGGACATGGTTGTGCAGGGCAATTAGGGACTTGGGCATAGTCGTGCAGGGATATTATGGACTCGGACATGGACGAACAGGGCAGTCACGGACATGGGCATGGTCGGGCAGGGTAATCAGTCACGGACTCGGACATGGTTGCAGGGCAGTCAGGGACTTGGACATGGTCCTGCAGAGCAATTAGGGACTCAGACATAGTCGTACAGGGCAATTAGGGACTTGGGCATAGTTATGCAGGATATTATTGACTCGGACATGTCGGGGAATTGGGCATGGTCAGTTATGTATAGGCTATGCTCGGTCCAAATATACAATTCAGTACAATGAAAGAGTACTCACCAACAATAGTTGCTGCTCTCAGGTCTGTATAAACTTGTAGTTGAACTCGGGTGCTTGGGTGATGTGTTCACTTTGTGTACTCTGTGACGACTGCACTCTAGCCCGGATCTGGAGAGCAGTCAAGTGTAGCTAATCCCATGGTTGTGTAGGGCAGTCAGGGACTTGGACATGGTCCTGCAGATCAATTAGGGACTCGGACATAGTCGTGCAGGGCAATTAGGGACTTGGGCATAGTTATGCAGGATATTATGGACTCGGGACATGTCGGGGACTTGGGCATGGTCAGTTATGTATAGGCTATGCTCGGTCCAAATATACAATTCAGTACAATGAAAGAGTACTCACCAACAATAGTCGCTGCTCTCAGGTCTGTATAAACTTGTAGTTGAACTCGGGTGCTTGGGTGATGTGTTCACTTCGTGTACTCTGTGACGACTGCACTCTAGCCCGGATCTGGAGAGCAGTCAAGCGTAGCTAATCCCAGACTGGTTCTGTAGCGGAAGTGGCGTATTGAGGGGAAAGAGCCGCCGTATATAACTGAAATATCGTTGAGAAACGGCGTTAAACCCGATGAAACCATCAACAAAAGTATTATACTGAAAAATTATTGAGCCAGAACTGTTGAGGACATTATTATATACACATCTCCTTTCTGTTGCTTTCCAGTTTTTCGGTGCTTTCCGGTCATTCTATGCACCTCAAAAATTCACATGCAAATTCAACAAAAGTATAATTCTAAAACATCATTGAGCAAGAACTGTTGAGAACATTATACGATACACATCTCCTCATGGTAAGAAATATTCACTCAAGGTTTGGCAGAATTCAAATTTGTTGTTTCAACCAACAAAGGGCCCCAACTCAGTGTCAAGTCACTGAACTGGAATCTCATGTCAGCATTCACATTTTCTTATGGTAATGAAGATTCTGTGAATATTTGTTGAATTTCAATTAGTGGTTGCCAAGGGATATTGCTTACAAGAATATATGCAAAATCAAACACGTACAGGGCTGTGAATCCATAAAATATTGAACTGCAACCAGGCAATAATATGCTTAGCTAGTTGGTTATTTGAAACAAAAACATACATCTCCCCCATAGCAGTTTATGAGTAGTTGTGATACTGATACAGTGACCTTTACACTGAAACAAGTATGTTGAAGCATGCGCCCCGCACACCCTATCCATATCATGAACATTCTGCAAAGTTATTTTAAAATCCTTCCAAGGGGTTCAAGAGATATGGAGTGGAAACCAAAAATTAATTTGACATTTGACCTAAGTCTGATCATGGCCCTCAACTGAGCCAGTACACATGTGTGTTCTGCATATTGTCTCAATATGGTGAACATTTGTGGCTAGTTATTTCAAAATCATTCAAGCGGTTCGAAAGTTACGGAGCAAACACGATTTATGACTGACAGACCGACGGATGGACAGACAATTAACCTGGGCAGAAAGTTGGGATACATAATTCCTTGTTGTCAAGAAGCTTCATGTGAAGTTTCATAAAATTACAAACAGTTTCACAAAAACAGAAAAGCAGACGGACGAACTGCGACACATACAGATTAAGTTGTCACTATTTGCTTCCACTCGATGAGCATTATAAACTGCTTAAATCACACTTAAATGAAAAAAATCTTACTTTAATTCCGATGATTCAAATAATAGCTCTAGGTCGTTCAGTTCTAAGCTGTCGTCTGCCCATCATGGCAACAAGACTCCTGGTCAGTTTTCTCTCGCCAACCTACGGAAATTGGAAAATAATATTAGTCAATAAGAATATAAAACGCACCAGTAATTGGGAGTAATTTTGTTGACTGTACGACTCTGTAGTCTATTGCTTTTTTCTATTAAAAATGTCTTTTAAATGCACTCTTTACACAAACGTTTGTGCATCAGTTGAATTTTGTTTTCGTATAAAAAAATAAAATTATTCATTGCGACATCTATACTTGTAATACAATTATTTATCACGGACATATAAATCATGGTAGATATGATTTCCCATGCAATATAATTCATGATAAAGATTATGCGTTTTTCTCTTATTTTATTTGTCTTCCGCCCGCATTAAATGCTTTTAAATAACATAAACTTTGCGACAAGTAACGCATTTTGTTAGAAAACACAAAATTAAAATCATTTCTTTTTAAATTCTCACCTCACAAAAGATGCGCCTTGCCCCGTTCGACTACAAGCACCAAGTGACTCAGGGAGAAACGATATCGTCTGCTGCAACAAGTTAGAATCGAGCTTCAGCGTTCCTTGGGGCGACCAAAAGGGAAAATACAATAAAATATTACACAATTAAATAAGTTTTTTTACTTTTCCGTATTTGTGTATGAATATGGCGTAAAATATTCATTATTAATTTCATTTTGACTTCTGATATTGTTTTTATTGTTTCAATAGCAGTTACAATAATTCAATTATGCAAGCCAACCCACTTCGATCCTCTTTGAGAAAGTGCTTGGCGCGTGCAGTAGAAATGATGAACACGGACGAATTAACCAGTGAGTGACAGGTCCTTGACATATGCCAATGTGAAATGTACAAGTTATTTTGTATCTTCTTGTCACGTGCTATGTATTATGTTATATTGATGTTTTGTCAATAACCTTTTATGGGTTTTAGTACAAATAAAAGTTCTTCTTCTTCTTCTTCTTCTAAAAATAACCCGAATGTTTAAATCCCGCGCAACTTAAGATATAAGAAGAAATGAGTTATGTATTATAATTAAAGAAAATTACAATGCCCTTGAGAATCTATACTGAAAAGATGTACAGTGCTTTTATATTATATTTGATTATATTGAGCCAATTAGAATGAAATAATACTGATGAGGCCCTATAGTAATATTTTGTTGTAAGTTTCCATAACAAGTTACAGTTGAACCGCTATAAAAGGTAGTTATGATTTAGAAATGTACATGGAGCAGTATCCACTTGCGGGTCCTGGGGGGCGGTCGGCGCGCCCAATCAAATTCCACAACCTTACATGTATATCTGAGTATAGCTTGATATGAAAAATACAGCTATAAGATTTTCCAACAAGCGATTCTGATTTATTGTAACATAATTTTATCTGTAATGATGATGTTTTACGCATTTTGGTATTTTGTCCAATTGCTTAAAAACAAATAATAAAACACAATCATGCCGTTTTATAAGGCTTAATCTTGAGCAAAACCAAACACTTACGCCCCCCTATTAGGCTAAATCCTGGAATAGCCCCTTGTACCGGGACAGTTCCCCCTTGATACCGGACAGATCCCCCTTGATACCGGACAGTTCTCCCTTGATACCGGACACTCCCCCTTGGTTCCGGGGCAGTCCCCCTTGATACCGGGACAGTCCCCCTTGGTACCGGGGCAGTCCCCCTTGATACCGGGTAGTCCCCCTTGATACCGGACAGTCCCCCTTGATACCGGACAGTCTCCCCTTGATACCGGGTAGTCCCCCCTTGATACCGGGAAGTCCCCCTTGATACCGGGTAGTCCACCTTGATACCGGACAGTCCCCCCTTGATACCGGACAGTCCCCCTTGATACCGGGTAGTCCCCCTTGATACCGGACAGTCCCCCCTTGATACCGGGTAGTCCCCCTTGATACAGGGGCAGTCCCCCCTTGATACCGGACAGTCCCCCCTTGATACCGGGCAGTCCCCCTTGATACCGGGGCAGTTTTCTAGCTTTGAGCAGTTATCCAGAAATGAGCAGGGAATAATTCCATATTGTTTTGGAATCGGGTCTCTGAACTTTCAGCGTACACATGGTAGGACTATTTTGCCAATATTACAGACGAATTGTACGCATTGGCGTAACTGCGAAAATGCCCGGATACGCGCCTGTATTGAGAATTGTACTAATAGTGTCTCATTGAATGTTCTACAACCAGCATTCAAAATTCACAACAATATCCCATTTACTGTGTAATCCCGACTATATACGCCCGTCAGAAAAATGACTTGATGTCTGCATGTATATTTTGCTTCCACGTAATTACGTGTGATATTGCATACGTTAAATACTATGGCTGAATTTGCAAAACGAAGGGTAGTAATTAAGAACATTGTGCTAAAAACAATCGCAAACAAATGATTACAAAATAGTATGAGCTGGGGCCGTATTCACAAACAGTCTACAAACGTTTTATTTTCTAGTCTTTTCATTAAATCCAAACAAATGAATTTCTGTCTGAATATCTGTTACCCACTTCACACTGTTCGTATGTTTGCATTGACTGTCTTTGTGCTGTTTTGTGTTATATAACCAAAGGCACGTACGTGTCGAGTATGTTAATAAAGAGATATATATACTGTTGTCTTTTATTAAAATCGTTGTTGTTGTAACAACGTTGCAGAAAAATGAACATGTAACATTTTAAAAACTAAGTCTGATTTTCAGCCTTATACATTTTATAGATAAGGCCCCAGACATTTTTACATATACATGTACATGTATAAAAAGTGTATAGTAGGGTCATGATCTGTTCAGGCACCATAACATTGACAAATTGGTTGGATCAGTCCATGTCAAATTGTAGGTTAGATCAATGATCACAATCTTGGAGCTTGTTCGGTTCTGTAAAGGAACATATAAATGCAAAAATATGTAATACCAGCGAGTTTATTACAAAGTATAATGGATACGTGTCAGAATCTCAACGCAGACTGTCCGGATTCGAATTATTATTTTTTTTAGCTCGAAAGCAGCATTTTCTTCACGAAATATTCGTCGGTGTATCATAGAAAACTGGACAAATAGATGTGTAAACTTAAAGCTATTTTGGCAGAAAAGTTGGAAAAGCGTATCTTTCTGTTTTGGCAAGGCTGAGAAATTATTTCCAAAGTTCATATAAGCATCACCAATTATGATAATACGGCAGGTGATAATGAAGACAATTGCGCTGGTGGTTTTAATAAGCCTACCACAGACACTGCTGAAGAGCCATGATAAACTTTATATAGATCCGTAACAGTATTTTGCAACTTAATGTATTCGATATTGCTATGCTTATGCCATTGTTTTGATTTTTCAGATATGTATGCCGATAAAAGAAAATAATACGACTGGTATTAAATTTTACCAAATGATTAGTGTACAGCAGGATAAATGACGCAAATGTTCACTTGAAGTGAATAAAAATAAATCACATATTTGAGGCTCGGACCTGTGACCTCTACAGTGCAGAGTCAATGCATATCTCATTCAGCTACAAAGGCACAGACATAGATACGAAATTGAATACTTGAATTGTTCATGTTTCGGTAAATTTATACAACACATCATTATACTTTACCATCAGATGTTAGCCCAACTATACATATATGCAAAGAGGTATTCAGTTATTACACCAAATTCTTCATGTATCGACGCAACTTTTTTCTAATGTCGCATTCGATCTTTTTTAGGTTTTGAGACAAAGGGTATTTCGACCTAAAATGCGGTTTCCGTGATGTTTCCATAACAACGCACGTGACTGTAATCATTCAATCATGTAACGGGACACCAAATAGAATCAATCAGACAATAAAGATGGAAAATAAAAAAACGCAATATCTGTTGACAGGAGGTTTATATAAATCTGTATATCATTTATTATAAGTCCGACATGTGTTACTACAGTACAGAGAATAGTAAGAATGATACCAGAATCCTCATTATTTAGTATTTTTAGCCAATATTTGAGTGCTCTTTCTTTACATATCACTGACAGGGGGTATCGACCAAGTTCTCCTAACACTGCAGCATTGGATGTTTGAGTACGGACTCCTAATATGCGTTTACAAAATTTGATATGGAGTTTATCAATTTCCTTGTAAGAGTAAGCTCCCCATATTTCACAACTGTAAAGAAGTATAGGTACAACTAGTGAATCAAATAACGACAATCACGTTTTAATATCTAGATTAACCCTACTGAATACATATAAAAGGTGATTATATGCTTTAAGAGCGTGTTCTTGTAATGCTTTAGCCGCATATATTAAGTTACCAGTGTAGTAAAATTTAATTCCAAGCTAACAGAAACTATCTACAACTTTAACTAATTCTTGGTTAATAAACCATCTAAAAACATTATTACTCTTTTTGCTTTCAAATATACATATTTTTGTTTTATTTATGTTAATATTTAATCCCCAACATACGTGAGTATTGGTATACATTATTTAGTTGATTTTGTAGACTATTAGGATCTGTGGTAAAAAGAACAATATCATCAGCAAATAATAACATGTATATAGACAATAAATTAATATCATCATCAGTAAGGTTGTTGCGGTCAATTATTGTGTCAATATCGTTTATAAACAAGATAAATAGTAAGGGAGATAACGGTTCTCCCTGTTTTAACCAAGAGACACATCAAAGAAATTAGAGAATGACATATTATATGAATCTTTAACACAAGCTTTCACATTGTGGTATATGGATTTAATCATGTTGGTCATCTTACAGCTCAATCCTAATTCAAGTAGTTTTATCCATAGAGCTTCGTGTATCACTGTGTCAAATGCTCTTTCGTAATCAATAAATGCACAATATAAGTTTCTTTTTTGAGATAATATATTTTGAATGATAGAATGTAGAATGAATATACAATCTGTTGTGCTACGTTTGTCTCTAAAACCAAATTGTGTCACATTAAATATTTTTTCGGATTCACACCAGCTGTTTATTCTATTTCTTAAAGTTAAGGAGAATATCTTAGATAACATATTTATCAGAGTGATACCTCTATAATTAGAAGGATCATCTGTTTTTCCTTTTTTATGTATAGGGACAATATATCCTTCACACCAAGCATCTGGATAGTACGGTGGCACTGAGGTGACATGTGTATGTTTTTATTTATCTCGTGCACACGACATACTAAGTCGTGCGCACGACATAGTATCTCGTGCGCAAGACATAGTATCTCGTGCGCACGACTTAGTATCTCGTGCGCACGACTTAGTATGTCGTGCGCACGAGATAAATAAAAACATACACATGTCACATCTGTGCCACCGTAGGATAGACTCCAGTTTCATATATATAGTATTGAAGAGTTGTACGAGTTAAGGAGCAATGACACTATTTGCATCTATGAAAAAATCTGCTACATTTTTGGTTAAATCACAACTTTTGTTTCTTTGAAGACTAGCACTTGTTTTGGTAATTTCGCTGAGGGTAAAAGGCGCATCTAATCATTTATATATGCAAACGGTTATCGCGATCTAAATTGGACTCATTTTTGTAATCTTTTCTCGCGCTAGAGAATCTGCTCGGAAAACACGGCGCCCCCTAACTATTTTTTAATTAGTATTTAAATCTTTTAACAATTTATACGGTCTTAAAGGTAATGTTGTATAGTTTATGAATAAGTAAACTATGTGAAAATTGACCAATTAAAACTTGCTTTATCGCGTTCTGAAGTTGACCCATTTATACAATTTTTCTCGCACTCAAGAATCCGCTCTGAAAACACGGCGCTTTCATTTACTTTTTCAATATTAATTAAAGTCATCATTTTAAAGAACACATTTTTATTATTATAGTATCATTTTAATGTAGAAGTTCGATGATTTTCAAATATGTAGATGTTTTTAAAAGACATTACAGGAATATGACCTGTATTTTTTTCTTCACATTTTTTGTCATTACGTTATTTACGTTGCACAAGGCATTATCATCCGAATTCAAGGTAATTAATCTTGTACATGTACTTCATTTTTTTCATTTCTTAACCGTAAAATATGGAATGTACCACAACGCATCACAACAAATACTTGCCATATAGATTATAATAAAGAAAGAAACCTATATTGTGTTGCATTTTAATTTCACAGTTTTTTACATTACATGTATTTACAAGATATTTACTATATGTTATGTTCATTATGTGATGTGGAAATAGAGAATCTCGGGTTACTGTCCGGTGAGAACAATGTTATCAGGCGAGGTGATATCGTTTGTGGTGGCGAGCTTTAGCGAGTCACCACGAACGATATCGCCGAGTCTGATAACATTGTTCGAGCCGGACAGTAACTTGAGATTCTATTTATCATGAAACTTAATTTTCCGAGCATGTTTTAGTGTGTCTTTACCTAAAATTTAGTGTTCAATCCGCTATTCAATTTGTGGGCGGAGCTTAAAAGTGTTATCATGCTACTAGCAGCCTATTGACCTGAGAACACTTTATGTTATCAGGTCATGTGTTATCAGTCTGTTACCATGGTAGTTGCATGATAAAAATAAATACATATATTAATGAATAACATCAATTACATAGTAACATTTGTCTTAAATTACATATTTCATACGTAAATATGAAGATTACAAGTGACTGTGTTTTATATGATATTATGATAATACATTAAGTATGAGATTTCTCTGGTTAAGTGCGTGTTGAGTGAATTAGGCCAAGTTATATAAAAGAAATTCTCACTTGATTGAAGGTAATTGTTTAATAGGATTAACGAACATCTTTCACACCTTTGGTAACTACTGCGTATGCGTACACGAGCATGGTGAGCAACAGATAAATACTGCCCGGCAATACAATATGGCTCATTCTGAATATTGTTGATTAACTTAGATTTATTACATCTTTCTAAATTGTAAAGTGCATTAATTTGATGTATTTGCTATATCAATTTAAGAGAAGTGCGTCTCTTTTTCATGTGAAAATCACTAGTTTTCACAATTTTGTCGCAGGTTGCTGTTTATTGCATCATTTCATACGGCTTATACCAATTATACATTGACATTATGTAACTTAAGTGGTCGTAAATTTGCAATTCTCTGGTGTTTGAGCTACGGTTAGTTCTAAAAATGCCCAAGATGCCAAATGCAATACAATACAATTGTACTGTTCATGTAGAATGGTATTTAGGTCTTTAGTTTTTGTCATGATTGATCAACTATATGTCTGTTGTGACATATGATTATTGTATTTAATAAAATACATGTCTATTAAATTGTGAAGATCAGGATATTGTCCTTATATTTTCTTTAACTTTCTGATGTGTAATCTTTACTAACGGCAGAAACTACACGACATAAATTATTAATGGATATCATGGACCGTATACTGCGTTCCAATACGTAGTTTGGCCGTTAGTGAAGAGCATATGTTAGACATTTGTCAGAGAGAGAAAAAAACACAAAACAGTGAAATATGTTTATTATACATTAAACATCCATACAAAGTTTATAGCCATGTCTGTAGTCGGTGAAATAATACAACGCACAGTATATGAAATATGATGGTACAGTTACGAAGTTGCAAAAATTAATACATATAGGAATAGTTTTCACACATTTGCGAGTACATATATTTTGCCAAGCTCATTTGAAGAAATAGGAGGCGCCGTGTTTTCCGAGCGCATTCTCGAGTGCGATAAAATACATAAATTGTTCAACTTCAGAACGCGATAAAGCAAGTTTTAATGGACCAATTTTGATATAGTTTACATATTCATAAACTAGACAACATAACCTTTAAGAACATGTATATTGTTAAAAGATTTAAATTCTAATTAAAAAATAAATAGGGGGCGCCGTGTTTTCCGAGCAGATTCTCTCGCTAGATAAATATTACAAAAATGAGTCCAATTTAAATCGCGATAATTCGAACATTTTGAATATATTTAATTATTAACAAAAAAGTTAATAGGGGGCACCGTGTTTTCAATCTTATTTTCAGTAAAATCTTGGTAGGCGCCGGGGAATAAACCTGTCCCGGAACCGGAAGCATTTATGATGTCGTGGGAAGGAAAATGCGCGCTATATTTGTTAAAAAGTTTCAAGTATTTGTAATCACGTGCATATTATATATTCTTAGGTGTGAAATAAAATGTTGACACGTGAAAGGATGTTAATTCTGAATTAGACTATTGACTCATCGCGAGAATACTCTAGAGCTATTCACTATTCGAGGATTGTGATGACCGAAGGCGATGATGAAGGAATATCCTAACCAAACACAGTAAGTTTTAAATAACCTGTTATCATTTTAGATGATTGATACATGAAAACATCCCGTCGTCTGCAGGCCCGGATCCACTATAAGCTAAATAAAATTAAGAATAAATAGGCCTATTATCCTTTACCTTAACAGTAACGATGATCTTATCATCAACTGAGCAGGAACCCACATCTCCGACCCAACCACTCACAAATTGGTTGTTGGCATCTAGACCTTTATAACAATCCAGTTGCTCACCAATGTTGGCACTAAATGCCTTGAAAACCAAATAATTGACCAGATTTATGTTATTGATGCTTGGTGATCACCTGATTACAGTACAATCTCGTACAGATCTTGACCCTTTATCAGTCATGGCGAATACCCATCGGACAGTCGGACCTAGCTGACCGATAAAAAACGGTCAGGTCCGATGCAGAAGGCCTGCACGTCGGTCTGTATGTCTGATACAGTATGGTACGGATCAAACAGGTTTTACCACATCCGTTGCTGTTTACACAATGTGGTCTTCTTAGCGCACGGATTGTCTGCACATTCGCTTGTCTTTCTGACATAAATTTAAACTTTGATTGTGTCGTCAAGAAGGCATATCAGGAGAGAATGTTTAAAATTTGAAACGAGCAGTCCTAGTATAGCCACACGAAATCCTGTCAGAAAATGACGGTTCTTTTCTTGGAAAACTGGTCGAGTTGTTAAAATGGACATTTCTGGAAGATTTTTCTTTTCCAAGTTCAATGCAGTATGATTCAACTCAATATCTTAATATTTCGAGAATTGTCAATGGAATTATTTTGACAACCCCCAATTCCGCAATTTTTCTTGTTATTCCCCTTGAATTTACAATATGTAGAATATAAATGATACTGAACTAAAAATAGATATAGGTATTTATATTGATATTGTTACAGACCTCTTTGCTGCCTACGTTACATTTTATGTATGAATGCATGACTGTATGCAAAATGTGACAGGTTACTGTATTTTTACCTTACAAACATATCTGCAAAGAATGTAATTTTTAACAATATGTTTTCGGTCTGACAACTGCATTCGGTCTGACAAGTTTTCGAAGGTCTGATTGTCAGACCAAATGGCTGACAAGTCTTGGACGTCATTCGCCATGACTGCTTTATCAACCATAATTTCTGCTATTATTGGTCTCTTTCAATTTTATCAAGTCCATGAATGTATTTCTGTTGTTTATCTGTGTCGGATGGAGAAGATAAAGATCTGTTATTTGCATTTTTCTGAAGTGAAAGCACAGGCTTCGTTCTGACTGTCGCCATTTTCTACCAATCAATACACTCATCCGATAATCGCTTGTCTACCAACGTGGCGGCTAACAGAAAGTAGGTCATGTAGCAGGAATGCTCTATATGAACTGTTTTTTGGCAAGCATTTGTGATAAAATGTTTTTAAAATCATTTTCTATCAAAACAGCATGCAATAAAAAAATTTGTATCAATTAAAAAAATCACGAGTTTCATGTTCGTCCACTTTTCTCCGCCATACGCATTATAGGTTTATACAGGGTTGGCAAAAACTTGGGTTTTACTCATAAAAGTATTACTCATAAAACCCAGTCTGGTGGGTACCCCTGCGAAAATTACCATTGCTGACCATGGAAACCCAGGTTAACCATAGTTTTAACAAATACAACAATTGGCACTAAATTGCTGACCATGGTTGGCACCACAGTCTACCATGGTTGATCACGCTCTACCATGGTTGACACCATGGTCTACCACAGTCTACACAACCACGGTTGGAAATGGTTTACCATGGTTGTCATATAACCATGACGATGGTCAACCGGTAGTCCACTGAAAATACCACTGGTAATTATATTCCACGGAAACAATATTCCATTAATTAAAACCACAATTTAATTGTAATTTAATGTAACATTATAAATGTTCCCAATATGATTGGACTGTCCACCAGTTTATAAAGTTACGTAATTTTCCTTCTATATTTATGGTAACTTAAAACACGATTAAAACTATTTTTAAATTGTATAATGTATGTTAAATTTAATTTTAAAGCAACAAACAAGCAAACAAACTTTATTGCAAATCGGCAAACAGATTTGCCTTTGGCAGCGAAAGGCATGAACATAATATATACAACACAAATAATCACAAAATTATCAATCGTGACAATGACACAATTCACGTATGGAGGTATTTACATATATGTACATATAATGTATGTATATAAACAGGTTTCAACGATATGGGGGAGAGCAATATATATTCAAATACAAGTATATATTTAAGATGAAGACATAATAGGCATTATATCAATCAGTATTGACTTGTATACGATTCTAATGTTAAAAAAATGTTTCAGAAAATAACATATCTGATATAAAAAATTTTTGTTTTCAATTTTCATTAAATTATTAAACATAGATAAGTGAAGGCCATCTTATATAAGGCGTGTATTTTTGTCTTAAATCATAATATTTTTCACATGTCATGAGGAAGTGGTATTCATAAGTACTTTTAAAACTCAAGTATTGTTGCATTTTTGACATTTGTCCTAGTTTAGTTCTCCATTCCTGCTGGAACTGGTCTCTGATTCTGTTTTTAAACATAGTCTGGTAATTATAATTTGATACAAAATTTTGTTTTAGATAGGAGAATCCAATTGTATCGATGTATGAATTTATTTTCAAACACCAAGAGTTTTTGGACAATTTGACATTTTCTTGTTGTTTAAGCCAAATGTTATATAATAAAGTTCCGGGATTGTTTCTTATTTTACACCATAAATTTAAACTTCTTTCCTTACTAACTACTGATATTGGATATTTACCTAGTTCTCCTAAAACTGCCATATTTGGGGTAGATAATTTTACGCCTAAAATCTTTTTATAGTATTGCATTTGTATTCTATCCAGAATTTCGGTATTATACATGCGGAGAACTTCAGAGCAATATAAAAGAATAGGTTCAACCATACGTTAAAATAGATATAATTTCGTACTAATGTCAAATCTAACTTTTAAGTCTAGAATAAATAGAGTATAGACCGTTTGTTGCTCTTAATGCTTGATCAGCTAGTGTGCTATAATTGCCTCTTTCATAGAACCATTATAGTTGAACTTAATACCAAGATAAACAAAAGAATCAACAATTCCAATAGGTTCATTGTTTATGAGCCAGTCACTGGATACATAGCTTTCTTTCTTTTGCTAAAAATACAAATCTTAGTTTTATTTATGTTTATCTTAAGGCCCCATTTTAATGAATATGCATGTAGATTATCTAGCTGGGATTGTAGGCTTTTCTCATCAGTAGTAAAAATTGCCATATCTGCAAATAACAGCATGTGTATACAAAGTTGGTTTATATCATACTCAGTAAGTGAGGTAAAATCAATATTTCTTGTAACATCATTCACAAATAATACAAAAAGAATAGGCGACAAAGGTTCCCCTTGTTTTACGCCAAGAGATATATCAAAGAAATCTGACAGAGATTTATGTACCTTAACACAAGCTGAGACTTTGTTATATATAGATTTTAACATAGTTACCATTTTAGAACTAACACCGTATTCCATTAACTTATACCATAAGGAATCTCTAACTATCATGTCATATGCCTTTTCATAGTCTATAAATGCACAATATAATGATTTATTGCTTGAAATTACCTGATTAACAATACTGTGTAGGATAAAAACGCAATCAGCTGTACTTTTTTTGTTTCTGAACCCAAATTGTTCATCGCATAAAATATTACTGTCCTCACACCATGAATTAAGTCTATTGCGAAGAGCTAGAGAAAATACCTTGGCCATTGTATTGATTAATGAAATACCTCTGTAATTTGAAGGATTAGATTTATCTCCCTTCTTATAATACTTTCCGTCCATGATTCTGGGTACACACCAGAATCGTAAAGTTTATTAAAAATTCGTACAAGATAGGGGGCTATAAATTGTTTTGAGTCAATAAAAAAGTCAGTGGTTATCCTATCACAACCAGGAGCCTTGTTTCTCGTTAAGCTTGAGATGGTCTTACATATTTCATTTTCATCAAACGGTTTATCCAAACATTCAATATTAATATTGTTTTCATATATTGCATATCATAAGGATTTCCTTCGCCAGAATTACTATTCGTCCGATTGTTTAGTAGTTCGTTAAAATATGTGGAAAATTGGTCAGTATCAATATCTAATATGGAGTTTCTGTTTTTATTTCTGAAATGACTAACCCTTTGCCAGAATTGTTTTGGTGCTTTGCGGCTCATATCGGCCAATTTGGATTTTTCAGATAAATAGTTCCGCGATTTAGTTTTTTTCTTTACAATATTGTAATGTTTTCCACTTTCAAGAAACTGTAATTTATTTTCGTTGGTAGATTTTTTCTTAAAATCTCTTCTGTCATTATGCAAACGTTTTTTGGCCAATCTACATTCGTTGTTAAACCATTCGTTTTTATTTGATTTATTTTTGTTTTTAGGATATATAGTTCTACCGAATGTATTATATGCACATTTGTACATGAGTTCTGACAACTTCTTTATATTGAAATCTATAGTGTCGCATTCATTTTCTATATTCGAGGTAATGTTTTCAAAATGTTGGCGTTCATTTTCTATGCCATTTAGAAAGTCATTCATTCTGTTTTGATCCCATATGACGTGTTCAAATGGCATTTTGCTATTCATATTTTGTTTAGATACGTCACTACGGGATCCGATTTTAGAAGTAGCTGGGCAATGGTCAGAGTATTCCATTAAAGTATGTATCATAAAATCAGTGATATACTCAAAATTTGAATAATTTGTGATCAGATAATCGACCATGCTACAACACATTCTATTTCTATTTTTACAATAATACGTACAGCTACCTTCATCTAATCTTCCGTTGACAATAGACAGTTCATGTTTCTTACATAGAGAAATTAATTTTCTGCCAAAAGGATTTACCGTCGTATCCTTAGATTTTCTACATGGGATTAAATTGCCAGTTCTATCAGGCAAGGTAAGATTTCTGTTCAGGTCAATATTGTCAACATAATCACATAAATTTCCTATTCTACAATTTAGGTCACCAATCAGGTAAACATCACCCATCAAACTAAAATGTGTAATGTCATCACACAAAATTTCCAACACGTCACAATCATACAAGCAAGAATTAACATTTGTATACACAGTTGAGCCTTCAGGTGGAATGTAGCACACACAAAAATATATACTTTTTTCAACACTTGATTGCACACAATTTAGTTTAAACCAAAGAAAACTGTTTCGAATTACTTTAATCGCCTGTATTGAGCTGTTCAGATTTTCACTAAAATACACAATTATTCCACCACTAAATCTTTTGGCCTTTTTGTTCGCTTTTGGTCTTGAACACTCAATGTAGTTATAGCATGGGATCTGAATATTCGACACACTTGAATGCCACGTTTCACAAAATATTAATATGTCATAACACGATATTAATTTAATAAATTCTGCGTCATCCAACTTGGACATTATACCTTGTACATTCCACTGGATGACCGAGATATCATTTTGCTGATCGTTGGAGTCCTATCTCATACTACTATTAAAGCAGTTGCAAGTTATAATATTCTAGGCAATCCTTTACTGTATATTTTTTTAATGGCGCTTTTATTGGAAAAAAAAAAAAGTAGGCAATTTTTTATAAGGGGAGGTAATTTAATAAAATACTTCAAAATATTTTTAAAAAATGTTAGTTTAAGTCTTGGAAGTGACATAATTAGGTAACAATGTCAATTTTCTTATGTTTTACGACTACAATGGACTTCATTTGCCATAAATAGATCATACTTTTGAAAGAAATAAGCAAAATTGCAAATTCCAATTTTATCATGCGTATGTAAAATTTAGGTAGCATTCTGTTCAAAATAAAATTTTGCAGAAACCAGATGGTAAATGTCTCTGAAAATTGAGTGAAAGTAGAAAATGCTTTGTTGAACTTATAACCTGTACACATAATTTTGTCTTGTATGCATTAACTTTATTAGAATAATTATTACTTAAGGATATAAAACAGTTTTTATTAGTGAATGATTAACACTGACCATTGCTTCAACCAAGGTCAACCATGGGCACAGTGGTCATGACCATAGCCAACCATGTCCATAATGTTTGTAACCATGGTCAGATGACAATCAACCATGGTCAGTCTATATTTCATGACTGACCATGGTTAAACATGGTTTACCATGATTGTTAAACCATGGTTAACCATAGCCAAACCAGGCTCAAGCATTGTCAACCAACCATGGTTGACAATGCTTGAGCCTGGTTTGTTCATGGTTAACCATGGTCAGCAATGGTAATTTTCGCAGGGGCAAAACTGTGTAATACTGGGTGAATTAATGGCTTATATACAATGATATTTGCACCATTTGTAATGCAATTTGTATCGGTAACTATATAACTTATAACTATACACTCATTCCATAGTTATACTTGACAAATATTAAACTTGAATAATTATCACCTATACAAAATAGCACAATGGTTAACACCAGTTGGTCAGATACTGGATAATGCAGAATTTTGTAGCTGCAGGCTGTTTTGATACAGGCTTTCACTTATATTGCTTTTAATCCATGTGTTTACACATAATGATCTGTGTGATCTGGCAAAAAAACTTAGAAATAGACTTGGCATTGAGAAAGTCAACCAAACTCATGTTTTGTTTTAGAATGCTGAAGGGTATATTAAAGGACGAAATTGAATGGTAAACTATTGACTGAAAATACCACATCTGAATAATTGTATATAGAGGATACTTATGAAAAGTGTTTGTGTAAATTGTGTGTACAAAGTTTAAACATGGAAAAGCCATGGAATTAAAATTATGACAATTTTATAGTATGAAGAATTCTGACTTTTCTTATTATCATTGAGAGTTATATGCATATGCTTTGTAAGTATAAAAGCTTCATTTTACATGTATTGTTACATTTATGTAAAGTTATCTAATCCTTTACCAAACAATTATTTCAAGTAAAATTTAGTTAAACAGACTATTTTGCATTTATTACCCAGTATTGCCCACTTCAGAGGGTATTTACCGGGACGGTTTTTCCTGAGTTTTCCGGTCCTCAGGGTAATTGCTTGCCTGAACCCTGGTTTTAGACCACTAAATTATTTCTCTTGCAGGATAGTTAGTTGAGCACAAAACAGTTCAATTTAGTTATCTGAGGCCAATATTTTTAGATTATAATGGAAATAATGCGCAAGATTAGTGATGATGTTATCCTGTAAATATGGCGGTGACCCCATGTTCATTTGTTTACTGTTGTTACAAACTTTTCAATTATAACATTAATTTTATGCTGTTAGGAATTGGGATTGGACTGAGTTTGTGCTGGTATTTGATTTTAAGTTACCTATTCTATCTTCATTATTCATTATTCACTAAGTACCCGGGGGATAAAAATATGCGGTGTACTGGTGTAAACATCTAACCAATATGATTGTCATTTTAGTGCAAATAAACTGGATTTAAGTGTAGTATTTTCTCTCCTGTATACTTCAGTCAGATAATGTTATAGATCTATCATCCAATGGGATGAATGCACCAACTGTGGACATTGAACACACTTAAAATATACAATTCATAAAGAGGAAAAGCTCATTTCTAATTGTTCATTAATATCACATTGAAATTGGTGTATTTGTTCTGTGATATATATGTTATGTGTTTTTAAACGAAAATATAGCTTGTCTGTTGCAGCCCTGATGTTACAGTCACGTTTGTCTAAGCGTAGGGACATGCTGTTTAGACTTGAGCTTTTTTCATACTTAATATTAATAAGTACATTGCATAAACAATTGTTGGAATGTTTTTCCCTGATATATTTAGGTTTATTTTGTAAATATCGGTCATGTCGGGTTAAAAACTAAGTCAATAGGACGTCAATAGGACTCCACCTAAAAAACTAAGTCAATAGGACTGGTGGAGTCATAGAAAAGTCCTTTTTGCACTCATATTTTTTTTCACACTCGAGTGACATATAGAGAATCTCGGGTTACTGTCCGGTGAGAACAATGTTATCAGGCGAGGTGATATCGTTTGTGGTGGCGAGCTTTAGCGAGTCACCACGAACGATATCGCCGAGTCTGATAACATTGTTCGAGCCGGACAGTAACTTGAGATTCTATTTATCATGAAACTTAATTTTCCGAGCATGTTTTAGTGTGTCTTTACCTAAAATTTAGTGTTCAATCCGCTAATGTGATTATTACGGAGACCCGGCAAATCACATATCATAACTCTACATCCACCAACAAATAGTTCGCTGTAAATGGGCAAAATATAAAACAAAATGCAGGTCTGATTTCAACACTTTAATGTTATACAATATTGAAAACATTTATTTCTGACAATTACCACAGTTTTATAAAATATTCCAACTAATAATACATAACATGAAAAATATGCGTATTAATTGATGCGCACCAAGCAACCGCCCCGACAGCTGCATAAACAAAATCAAAATGGTGAAGAAGCTGAAGCACATGGAAATCACGGACAAACAAAAATCAACATGTTGGCGTAAACCGTTTATAAAAAGACTCAGGTGGGCCATACATTATTCACTGGTTGGACGTTGGAGGATTTCCATACACATTCATGGTTTGAATGTTAAGAGTAGCCCCGAAAAACAAAGATTGATAACCGGCATTTTGGCCTTGGACCGGAAGGTTGAAAGCTGGCATTGACGTTTGTGAGTGAGACGTTGTTTCAGTGCGTGAATATGACTCTGGATTGTGTGATTCGTGAACAGTTTTTGAAATTGTGGACTGATTATTGTTGCTTAGAATTGATGAGCATTGTTTTTGTGCGTTTAGGCTTATGTTGCTGTAATTGATGATGCTCTGTACGTTCTTGTGACCGCTAATTTGCATGATGTCAGTGGGTGCAGTGCCACTGTCTCTTAATTTCTGGACTGTATATTTTCGTGCTGAATGGTTTGTTAATTTGCGATTAATGCCAGCTTTCTGTGTCATAGTTTTCATTAGGCAACTAAGCTTTTTTACACCGATTCTCTGACGGAGGAACCATTGACAGTCATGATCTACTAGTGGGACGGTTCTTGGTGCTAAGTAAAAGGAGTCATCAGGCTTACTAAAACCATGAGGGCGTTTGGATGCATAAAGCCGATACACAGAAATGATATCTCGTGAATCACCAGATGACCAGAGTCTCGGTGCAACTTGACGGCTGTCTAAATGCTCTCCTGTTCTTGTCTTGGTCTGGCGTTCAACTAACTCCAAGAACTCTGTGCCATCTCCATCGTATTTGATACTGACATCACCCCATCTGTAAGTCAAATTTGAGTATTTAGAAATTATCAAAAAATTTGTTTGAGAAAAATCTATATTTTGCATGTTTTTCATACTTTCAGCTTTACATCTGGAAAAAATCCACCCTTAAGGTTCTTGTTAAATGGTAGCACCATTTAATCAATATAAAAAAGATTGCTATTCTATTTCAATATCAATTTTGCATAAAAAATGACACGTTTTCCGAATATAAAAACAAATCATCAATTTTCAGTTGGATTTGAGACGAGATACATGGCCAAAAAAACAAGATCTTGGATAACTGTCCAGTCAAATTGGAAAAAAGAACCGAGATATTGAGATGGACACATGAAGGAGAAAAGTGAGTATACTGTATATAAATTTTCATTAAAACCGTGATAATAAACATTACTGTAAACAAACGTATTTGGCAAGTTATTCGCAGGTATAAATATTCGCGTATTCAAGTGCAGAACATGTAAAGAAAGTAATTAAAAAACAATTTTGCGGATTGAGCAAAATTTGGCAAAAAGTGAATTGCATGAAATAATTTATTGGTTTACAGTATTTGATTGTATTAAATTAATTGGTATACATACTTCATATTGTGATGCTCGTCCACACCTCGCAGTCCAAAGTGGATGGTAAACTTCAACCAGAGAGTGTTGATGATGGCGTGTGGGGTACCTGAACCGAGAAGACCTTTCTCATACAGAATCTCTATTTCGCTGTCTGTTATTGGCTGTGCAGCATTTTCTTTGTTGCCTTTCCCATCACCTTTTAGTTTCTTCATTTTTGACTTTAAAACAAATTAATTATTATGTTTATTGAAAGTCAAATTTGTCAGTACACTGATTAAGTTTGTTTATATTTATAAAGCAAACATCAAAAAAAATTGTGGTACTGGTAACATCGTGAAACGGATGGGTAGAAACAAACATTATTTTGTTTTTTAGGTTATTAAGCAATTAATTGACGGAAAGCAAGTAGTCAATAATCTACAATTTAAAAAAATAAAGATGGCTATACAATAAACCAAAAATAGGTCAAGTAGGATTACCAGAACCACACATTATTTTATTATGGCCTTATTTATAATACTGTAAAATCATTAATTTTCGTGGGGGATTTAGTTTTGTTGATTTCGTGGTCCAGCTTAACCACGAAATTAAATCCCAGACAAAATATTGAACCATTTTATGTGTATAAAAGGAAATGCAAAATCCACAAATTCATATCCCCACGAAATAACATTTTTCATCAAAACCACGAAATTTAGTCCCAACGAAATTAAATGACTTTACTGTACAGTAATTGGTAACTGACTTATTTTCTACAGAATTTAAAACAGCTTGCTTTACAAAAGATATATAATTATGCTATACTTATTCTCTTTCAGAGTATGAAAAAGAAAAATGTTTTAAAAAAGAACTCACAGCCATTGTTTCACGCAAAAGAGGAAACCCCTGTCTTCCAGACCCCTTAGAAATGGTGAACGGATAGTGATCTTTCTGTAAAACTCTCTCAAATGTGGACGTGAAAGATCTTAATGATGTTGTATCATATTCTAAGCCATCTTCCTTCCTGACAGACAAAACAAACAACGCCAACAGCTCATCCAGTTCTCTATGCGGAATGTTGATAATTTCTCGAGTTTCTTTTCTTATTACCATGAAATTGTTTAGCCGTCTCATATGGCTATTTGTTTTCCTTAACGTATTCTTATTTTTTTGGATGTGATTAAAGTCATCCAAAGCCTCCTTTGTAACAACACTTAAATCGAATCCCACACTGGCCACAGTCACTGTGTTGTTTGTTTCAACCTCATCATCATTACCAGTAAGTGGAGTTGCATTGGTACAAGATCCACTGGTGGCATTGCCCTCAATATCAAGTAGAATCTTCTCAATTCCTTCAATTTCGATCTCATCAGTCAATTCATCCCATTCAATTGAAAAGGAGGCCATTGTTGAGTTGTAGCAGACGGTTATTTGTTGTTGTTGTTGTTGTTGCTGCTGTTGTTTTTTTCTTTGACTTAAGCTTTTTTAAGCTTTTTTTTTTTATTTGATGTAAGCATTGTAATTTAAAATTGTTTCGAAAACGTTTTCTTTTTGTCATTTATTGCCTTTTGCTGTTATTAATTCTGTTTATATATTATGTTTATAGTTCTTAAATAAAAATGTATGACATAACTCTTGTTTTTAATGATACAACAAGTTGAATGATCCATTCATGAATCATGAAAGTAGTCCGTCAATTTGTGGGCGGAGCTTAAAAGTGTTATCATGCTACTAGCAGCCTATTGACCTGAGAACACTTTATGTTATCAGGTCATGTGTTATCAGTCTGTTACCATGGTAGTTGCATGATAAAACTGTAGAACGTGTGTATTTTGCGAAAGTCAGTGCTCTTGTTTCTGATTTATTTGATTGTTTTGTTTGTAGCCACCTAATCTTTCCATTACTTTGATTTTTTTATTATTTATCATTCTGTTCTATTTTAGGCTGAAGCTGGAATGCTCTGATGTACTTACCCATCAACGAAAAGGTAAATTTTTTATATATTTTTCATATATTTCCTTGTTATATGCTTTTTATTATAATTAATCGGACAATTATTCAGTTATCTGCTCTTTAATTAACGTTTTAGACAAAGTCCTTCATCAAAATCATGGAAATATACAGCCCTTTTTAATGGCTATTTGGGGCCGAAGAGTATATATTTTCCCCCAGTTTTTGTCAAAATCATCCCATTGTTAAAATCATTTTTGCTGTAGTCATATTTTCATCGTCTGAATGTACCGTAACTCTCCCGATTTAGTTGTGAGTCTCCCGAATTATATCACAAAACCTGCCTATCTCGATTAGAATTTAAAAACTTCGATTTGAAGACATTTCCGAATTATGTGATTTGAAAGTTGAGAGTATAACGTTACCTTTTAACAGTCGGCGATGTGCACCTAGTCATAAAACACATTGTTAACACTTCTGTATAATGTCAAACTGGCCCCCAATTAACAATCTCGATAATTGCCCCTGTCTGCCAGGCATGTCATGCAGACAACTTTTAATCCAATTAATAACCTCATTATAAGGAATTGTTGAGAAAACATCTATTAATTGCTATTTAATTACAGTAGTCGACTTGCGTCTTCCACAGAATTTCAGAAATAGGGTAAAACCAGCGTCGTACGGACTGAACCGTTTGTTTTCTCATGATGCAAACAAAATAAACTGAAACACAGTTCAAGGTTAATAATATGTGAATTTAATTAAGTAGATGTTTGTTAATACCTGCTTGAAACAAATAACAGTTTCATTGAAAGTTACTTTGTCATGAATTGTTATATATGACTCAAAGTTGAGTAGTATTCGGATAGACTAAATTCGGACATTCGTCAAATTACATACCCACAAAAGAAAATTAGATGTTTTTTTATTTATAACTGCAGGCACATAAGCAGGGTTTTGAATGCTCATTGGCAAAAAGTCACGCAAAGTTTTAAGTGATATACATGTAAAATGTTTCATTTGTACAGCAATGCTTTCTTTAACATTTGTAACAATTTCAATATCTGTTGCCTAACTCTGTACTTTAGCCAAACATTTAAATTTTCCTATTATTATATTGTTTCTTTCTTTTTTGGTTATTCAGTATATGATGTTACTTTGGAAAAAAAAATATTTGTGCAAATGTTATATTTTGCTATGCTGTATGAAAAAAAAAGGTGATAATTGGCATGACCAACATGTTTTGAATAGGAAAACTGACTTTATTTCTACAACTTGGGAATTGTTGATCAATGTTTAATACCTTAGAAATGGTCAGTAATTTGTTTGTGTTGCAAAAAGGTTGTGGTGTCCATGACAAAATGAAACAATGATGGCCCTATGTAACAGACTAAAAGCATGTACTGCACATGTAATTATGAAATAAAAGATAAAAATTAAAAGCTTCTATATTTGCTTGAAGTTGATGCATAAATACAATTCATATCTTATTCTTAATGGGCATCACAAAACAGTGATACTCATCCCATGAATTATAGAAATCAGTGAAATGGTTGCAACACGACTCCAAATCTCCTTAATAATTCTGAAAAACCTTCTTGGCAGTCGAAAAAATTTGGAAAGCAATGTGTTTTAAAAAAAACAATCTATACAACAGCAAATTCATACTGTTTGCTTTATTTGTCTTTCATCCAAACTTTAACTTTGGTAATATGAAGTCCTTTAATTCCCCAATTCAGCAATTTATGATGCAAAGTTCCCCTTTCAAAAGGCCCCGCTATACTTCCAAAATCTGAAAAAAGGCTGATATACTAAGCATTACTACATGTTTGCGTGGTTAACATAATATATAATAAATATACAGGAAATGGCATTACCTCATTAAGACATCTTTACCCCAAAAAAACCTAACCAAATGAGATAACGTCATCGAAACATCTTCAAGCAATAAAAGCACCAAATGTAATGTCTCAATTATACAATAATAGATGTCTTAATGGGATATACTATTTCTTGCTCAGTAATTGGCCAGTCACTATCTTCTATTATATGTTCTAGATTATTGTGTTGTTAATATTCTTCATCTAAATCAACATTTTCGTTTATTGTTTTGAAATATTGATACAAATCTCTTTGTGATGTACCAGTTTCATTTGATTTAGGTTTAATCATTTATAATGTCCCAATACCTTTTGAGGTTATTGCATTTTAGGTGCTGTAAATTATTAATTCTCATGTCATTGTATTTTTTATGAGCCTTTCGCTCTAAACATTAATTTTGTATTGTTAACTAAGTCTTTTCAAGTTTTCTTGGAGTGTGAAGTTTTTGTCTTGTTATATATATGCACTTCTTGCTTTGTGATATTTATTTTGCACTTGGAAGCAAGAATAGTCAAACAAAGGTGTGAAACTAGCATTAATGTTGGTTTGTGTTTATGCTTTTTAATTTTGGAACAATCACCAGAAATTTAAGTGTCACAATTTCATTTACTATCATATTAATCCCTGTGTACAATTCTTTTCTGCAACAATATTGTTTACTTTATGGTCTATATTTGATATCATGTTTTTGTCTAAATAGTTTGATTCATTTACCAATAGTTGTGTTACACATCACACATTTCCCGGTAGTGTTTTGTACCTCCCTCCTTAGCCGGAATTAGGTTTGGGAAGTGCCTCTCAGTGAGTCATTTCTCAAGGTCCCTAGAATAGATGGTCTTCCTTTTTTGAACTCTTACCATCAGTCTCATGGCTAATGATTAGCTCAGCCACGCAAGTTCTCAACAAACTTATATTAGCTCAGTGGCCTGGCACCAACATGATTGTTTTTCTACAGTACACGCACATTTGTCACTACAAGGTTCACTATATGAGACTATAAGTCACATCTCTTTTGTCAGTCAATTTAAGAGCAAAGAGATTTCCTCTCTGCCTGAATACAACGTTGTCATATTTTTTGTTTTCACTCTCTGCATAACAGGCATTTCATGTCTGTTCTGGCGCACATATCCAACTGCAGCAGTGTCTTCAGCTGTACGGCGATCAAATAAAATTAGTGATGAGTAATAGTTGTCCATGTGAAGACAATATCCCTTTATCAGTAATTCACAGTTTCTAAGCAGACCCCTCACAACTCCACAGGAATGTCCAAGCACATCCTCACCATCTTTTGTCATTGAATCTGGTTCATAATCACTTCCAGTGTAAACATCAAAATCACATACATAGCCAGACATCCTCTCTCTCACAATACCGAGCCGGTCATGTTCTCGCTCACACAATGTACATCTTCATCCCAAATTTGTCTGGTTTGCTGGGAATGTACTGCGTCCTCTCCATGGTACCATACCCTCATCAATCACGATATCAAGATCAGAAACCTTGCCATCTCTATATCAAATATGGGTTTCACCTAAAACAAGGCAAAAACTATTTTTAGCTCTTCTGGCCAACAGCTTATATTGAGGTCCCTAGAATAGATGATCTTCCTTTTTTGAACTCTTACCATCTCATGGCTAATGATTAGCTACCAAGCAAGTTCTCAACAAACTTATATTAGCTCAGTGGCCTGGCACCAACATGATTGTTTTTGTACAGTACACGCACATTTGTCACTACAAGGTTCACTATATGAGACTAAGTCACATCTCTTTTGTCAGTCAATTTAAGAGCAAAGAGATTTCCTCTCTGCCTGAGTACAACGTTGTCATATTTTATGTTTTCACTCTCTGCATAACAGGCATTTCATGTCTGTTCTGGCACACATATCCAACTGCAGCAGTGTCTTCAGCTGTATGGCGATCAAATAAAATTAGTGATGAGTAGTAGTTGTCCATGTGAAGACAATATCCCTTTATCAGTAATTCACAGTTTCTAAGCAGACCCCTCACAACTCCACAGGAATGTCCAAGCACATCCTCACCATCTTTTGCCATTGAATCTGGTTCATAATCACTTCCAGTGTAAACATCAAAATCACATACATAGCCAGACATGCTCTCTCTCACAATACCTAGCAAGACATGTTCTCGCTCACAATGTTCATCTTCATCCCAAATTTGTCTGGTTTGCTGGGAATGTACTGCGTCCTCTGCATGGTACCATACCCTCATCAATCACGATATCCAGATCAGAAACCTTGCCATCTCTATATTAAATATGGGTTTCACCTAAAACAAGACGAAAACACAGCTTATGCATACATTAACAAAGTTGTTATAACCTGTAATTAGTGTTCAATCATATTAATTATACATGTAATTTGTCTGTTACGGTTTAACATTAAGAATAAACATTTAATTAATTAACAAGACTGATTACATGTACTTCGTATTTAAACTAAACTGCTGCAACAATTGTTACCCACAAAGAACAAATTCAAGTGGTGATGTTGCATTTTTCCTCACTACAACATACAATACTTCCACCTAACCGCCACATACATCACTTCCACCAGACTGCCACATACAACACTTCCACCAGACCGCCACATACAACACTTCCACCAGACCGCCACATACAACACTTGCACTAGACTGTATTTTTCCTAGCTTCATCCACAATAGCATACAGTTGTCTGCACCTCTCTTGAACCTCTCTTGGATATTGATCCTTGACCCAGTAATCCGAATAAATTGATACTTCGTAATTATGCTCTTTGTTTAACCTTTTCCTTATCTTTAAAGTATGTGAATTTTGCTTTAATTGGTCTCGGTTGGGTTCTATCATGAAATTGACCAAGTCTGTGTATACACTTAGATGTCATCTGAGATATCAAAGTTTTCTGTCATGAATTATTTTATCAAATTTTCAAGATCTTCTTCTGTCAAAGCATAATTTTCTGCTTCTGGTATTCCGCCAAAAAGATTTTCCCTCACGCTACGCCATAAGTTTATGGGGCATGTCATTAAAAAATATGAGCCTCCATGTACTCAAGTGAGGCATCCACAGTGCATTCGTTGTTTAAAAATACCTATTAACGGGTTTTTCCAACACTTTTAAACAATGTTGATTGATAAACATCCCCAAAAATTAGACTGTTAATTGTAAGGCGTGATATGATGGGATAAGCGACTACAGCTGACCAATGAGCGCTTAGCTTTGTAATGGATTTCGACAGGAGTGTGTTTACACGAATTGTGTGGAGTACTAACATAGATGACAAGTCATAAATTGATCAAAGGACATCCTGTGAAAGGTGCGATGTTGCAATGAATACTGCAATTACAGTGAATTTGTTGAGATTTTTCACCGTAGACGGTGTCTAGATTTTATTTAATACTCCTACTTTCGTTTTCAATATCGACTTGCGTTTATTTTCGTTTACGTCGGTCGCGTCATACAGTGTTTATTCATACTTGATATTGATGTTATTTCAAAAACATCGCTTATAGTTTTCATTTGCATTAAATTTTTGTTGGTTAATATATTTCAGTATTGTATAATTTGACGATTTTTAATTAAACATTAGCATGTAAGGCTAGTTTCCCAATGTTATTAAAGGTAAACAGGTCATAATATGTAAGATGACAAATGGAGTAAAGATTTACATTTTACTTTGAAAGTCTTCTAGCATTTGGTTGATACATGGCTAAAAACGAAGGCTTATTGTATGCACACTATAATTTCTTCAGTGTGTGACTAGAAACATGCTTTCTTCTCATTGTGGAGATATGTAAAACATTAACTGACTGGAAGCTATGCACTTTTTGTTAATTTGTATGTTTCACAACTCTCAAACATAAGTAATTCAAAGATCCAGTGTCATGAAGAAAAAACAAAATTAGTGATGCGGACGCACAGCCTCCACTTCTCCCTAATTTCTCCCTACTTGCTCCCTATCTCAGGTGAAGGGAGAAGTGACTTCTCCCAAAAATTTGAGCCAAGCTTGCTCCTGTATAAATACGTCAATAGACTTCAATTCTGCTATACAACTTTGTGTTCTATTAAAATTTCCACAATAAAATAAAATATTTTTCCTACCTACCTACCCATCTATAAAATCTAGGGTCGGTAAAGGGCAAACAAAGACTTTCTTAATTTTGGCCTTGTTATTGTCTATGTTTGGCTTTTGTAATTGCTATCACATTCAAGTGGTGATGTTCTCTTTTTCTCCACTGCCACATACAACACTTCCTCCGTCATATATATAAATAAGATATTTAAGGCTTTGAAATGAGTGCAGTTGCTCTTTTGATGGCATCTTGCCTTTTTGAAGTGATTCCAATCAAAATATGGCTATTATTTTCACTGGGAATGCAAAGACCAGGAGGGCCAGTGTTATTGTAAATTTCATCGGACCTCTTCAGATTTTACCAGTCAGGTCCGAGGTTGGACTGTCTGTCGCATTGACTGCTGTTGATAACCTTGCTGTGTTAACCCTTGCACATTCTCAGTACCTGCTTTGTGGCGTTCCTTGTAGCAACTTAATCTCTTTTAATATTAAGAATAATCATTAACAAGTCTGTGATTACATGTACTAAGTATTCAATGAGGTTAAGGTGTCAGTTAAGTCTTCTGTTTGTTGTTTTGGGTTGCGGATGTCGATAATGGTGTTTTGTTTGGTGTTGCAGATGTTGAAAATGGTGTTTTGTTTGTTGTTTTTGTGTTGCGGATGTTGCAAATGTTGTTTCATTGGTTGTTTTGTGTTTAGGATATTGATTTAAGGGTGTTTAGTGTGTTGTTTTGGGTTGCTGATGTTGAGAATGTTGTCTTGTTTGTTGTTTTTGGGTTGCTGATGTTGATAATGGTGTTAACAAAACACCATTATCAACATCCACAACCCAAACAACAAACAGAAGACCACTAACTGACACCTTAACCTCACTGAATACTTAGTACATGTAATCACAGACTTGTTAATGCTTATTCTTAATAAGAGAAGAGATTAAGTTGCTACAAGGAACGCCACAAAGCAGGTACTGAGAATGTGCAAGGGTTAACACAGCAAGGTTATCAACAGCAGTCAGTGCGACAGACAGTCCAACCTCGGACCTGACTGGTAAAATTTGAAGAGGTCCGATGAAATTTACAATGACACTGGCCCTCCTGGTCTTTGCATTCCCAGTGGAAATAATAGCCATATTTTGATTGGAATCACTTCAAAAAGGCAAGATGCCATCAAAAGAGCAACTGCACTTATTTCAAACCCTTAAATATCTTATTTGTAACTTTAAAATGTTATAAAATCACCCAATTTATTAGGGAATTAAGGTTCCGGAATTCCGAGTTTAGGTTATATGTATATCTTGCATTGTTCACACTTAATAGTAAATGACCAAGTCAAATAGGTTTACACACTTTTATTACATACATATGTATAATCCAATTACAACATACCACAGTGTTAATACTATTGATAAAAGTCCACCCTTATTACTAAATTCCAAACTTCGATCTCAAACTTTAATCTTACTGTTTTTCTATAACTTCTTGATGTTAACATGACTGGTTTCTCAGAGCTCCCAAGACTGACTGATCTCTCCCACCCCGAGCGCGATTATCATTCATATCTTACTTACTGTATTTCGGACAATACTGACCAATCCCGAAAGCCATAACCTTATTCGCCAACCACGTCACTCACTAATTAACTGACGTGATGCGTAACTTTATCCTGTTTCTAACGGATAACCAAATGTGTCAGAGATCCTGACTCGGGGCAAAGATCATGTATTTGGGTTGAATTAACCTCAGGCGTACAAAGTAAATTCCTATCTACACCTGTATATATTCCCAGCCAATGTACTTACAAACTTTGTGAAAGGTTAATAACCTGGCTACATTGTTCTTATTAATTTCCGGGCCAGTAATATTCTGTCCTGGCCAGTAATACTTCCAAGTTTACCAGTCCTCTGTGTCTTTCTAATAGACTGCAACAGTCTACTCGCTACCATGTATTTGAGTAGATAGAACATCATTATTGTCTGTACTGTAACAATTGTTACCCTCAAAGAACATCATTATTGTCTGTGCTGTAACAATCGTTACCCTCAAAGAACATCATTATTGTCTGTGCTATCACAATTGTAACCCACCTAGAATGTCGGTTTTCTGCACTTCATGAGTCTCATCACACGAGTTTGTATGTGTTTCACAACTTCCATCATCATATTCCCGTGGTTGAGAATATTTGTCGCTGTGAACAACACAACCTTCAATATCTGAATCATTCTTGTTATTGTCTATGTTTGGCTTTTGTTATTGCTATCACATTCAAGTGGTGATGTTGTCTTTTCTTCTTTGCCACAACAACCACTCCAAACTATCAACCTAATACAACACTTTCACCTAACTGCTACTTTCAACAATTCCACCAGACCGCCACATGCATCACTACCGCCTAGATGCCACATACAATTCTTCAAACAGACCGCCTTACTGAACTTTCATTGCTATTATATCACTTTTGCAGGCATATATAGGCAAAGATTTAAGTCAATATACACATGTACATGTATTTACAAACACACACACGCCTTATTTTCATTGTCTAACATCTAGGGCGCTCTCGTTAATTTGTGACCTTTTTGTGAGTTTTATTATGCCTTGACAGCCAAGCAAAGCCAAATAAGTTTCTCAATAACCAATTTGATTTGGTTATATTAACCTCGGTATTTAAAGCAAGTACACTTTGTTCAAGCTAACTGCCACCTACAACATTTCCACTCGACTGCAACATACATCAGACTTCTGCATACCTTGGTGTATCATCTTGTGAATAATTTCCTAAATTGTTGTCAAGTAAGAACGTCACTATTGTCTATGCGGTAACATTCTTTACCATAAAATTGCTATTGACTTGTGTAGCTTTTCTGCACTTCATGATCTCATCACATGAGTTTGTATGCGTTTCACACTTTTTATCATAATCTGGTGGTTGAGAATTTTCTTCAACAGAAACAACAATACCTTTAATATCTGAATATCTGTTGTTATTGTCTATGTTTGGCTTTTGTAATTGCTATCACATTCAATTGGTGATGTTGCATTTTTCTTCACTGCCACATACAACACTTTCAACTTGGCTGCCACATACAACACTTCACCTTGGCTGCCACATACAACATTTCCAACAGACCGCCCTACTGAATTATCATTTCTATTATATCACTTTTGCATGCATATAATATAGTCAAATATTTCTGTCAATATACACATGTACATGTATTTACAAACACACAAATGCCTTATTTCATTGTCTAACATTAAGGTCACACACGTTAATTTGTGACCTTTTTTTAAAATTTATTATGGCTTCACAGCCAAATGAAGCCTAACAAGTTTCTCAATAACCTATTTGATTTGGTTATATTAACCTCGGTGTTAAAAGCAAGTACACTGTGAACAACATGACCTTAAATATCTGAATCATTCTTGTTATTGTCTATGTTTGGCTTTTGTAATTGCTATCACATTCAAGTGGTGATGTTTTCTTTTCTTCTTTGCCACAACAACCACTCCCAACTATCCGCCTCATACAACACTTCCACCTTACTGCTACTTTCAACACTTCCACTAGACCGCCACATTCATCACTTCCGCCTAGATGCAACATACAACTCTTCCAACAGACCGCCTTACTGAACTTTTCATTGCTATTATATCACTTTTGCAGGCATATATAGGCAAAGATTTAAATCAATTTGCACATGTACATGTATTTACAAACACACACACGCCTTATTTTCATTGTCTAACATTTAGGGCGCTCTCGTTAATTTGTGACCTTTTTGTGAGTTTTATTATGCCTTGACAGCCAAGCAAAGCCAAATAAGTTTCTCAATAACCTATTTGATTTGGTTAAATTAACCACGGTGTTTAAAGCAAGTACACTTGGTTCCAGCTAACTGCCACCTACAACATTTCCACTAGACTGCAACATACATCAGACTTCTGCATACCTTGGTGTATCATCTTGTGAATAATTTCCTAAATTGTTGCCCAGTAAGAACGTCACTATTGTCTATGCGGTAACATTCTTTACCATAAAATTGCTATTGACTTGTGTAGCTTTTCTGCACTTCATAATCTCATCACATGAGTTTGTATGTGTTTCACAACCTTTATCATAATCTGGTGGTTGAGAATTATCTTCAACAGAAACAACAATACCTTTAATATCTGAATATCTGTTGTTATTGTCTCTGTTTGGCTTTTGTAATTGCTATCACATTCAAGTGGTGATGTTGCACTTTTTTTCACAGCCACATACAACACTTGCACTTCACCACCACATGCAACATTCGGCCTAACCACCACATACAACACTTACACCTAGGCCGCCACATACAACACTTTCACCTTGGCTGCCACATACAACACTTACACCTAGGCCGCCACATACAACACTTCCACCTTGGCTGCCACATACAACATTTCCAACAGACCGCCTTACTGAATTATCATTTCTGTTATATCACTTTTACATGCATATAATATAGTCAAATATTTCTGTCAGTATACACATGTACAAACACACAAACGCCTTATTTTCATTGTCTAACACTAAGGTTGCTCACGTTAATTTGTGACCTTTTTTTTTGAATTTATTATGGCTTCACAGCCAAATGAAGCCTAACACGTTTCTCAATAACCTATTTGATTTGGTCATATTAAACTCGGTGTTTAAAGCAAGTACACTTGGTTCCAGCTAACTGCCACCTACAACATTTCCATGAGACTGCATGCACAATACATCAGACTTCTGCTTACCTTGGTGTATCATCTTGTAAATAATTTCCTAAATTGTTGCCCAGTAAGAATGTCACTATTGTCTGTGCAGTAACATTCTTCACCCTCAAATTGCTATTGACCTGTGTTGCTTTTCTGCACTTCATGGTTCTCATCACATGAGATGGTATGACTGTTTCACAACTTTTATAAATCATAATCTGGTGGTTGAGAATTTTCTTCAACAGAAACAACAATACTTTTAATATCTGAATCGCTATTGTTATTGTCTATGTTTGGCTTTTGTAATTGCTATCACATTCAAGTGGTGATGTTGCATTTTTCTTCACTGCCACATACAACACTTTCACTTCACCACCACGTACAACACTTCTGCTAAGATCATCACATACAACACTTCCATCTAACGGCTAGAGTTGTAGCGAGTATCCGAATATCCTAACACTGATGGTTAAAGGCCAGCAATCCGAGTTTCAAATTCGTCCACTAATAATAATAAAGATCATCAATTGATGAATCATATTATCTAAACATGTAAAATTCTTTTAGACAAAATAATTCACATTCACCATTTCACTTTCATCGATAGATAATTCCAGAAACAAAAAAACACATTGGTATGTATTGAAAACAAAACCAAAAGTGGGTCACATGAGAAATGAAGAGCTAGAGAAAGCATAGTTTCGAAGCAAAGGAATCTCGAAATAGTTAATAATTTTACGATCCAATAAATACTAAAATTAATTTGAACATTAATAAAATAACATAGTTATTCGTTTGGCACACAAATTATTTCCTGTGTGTCGGTGGCATTGTTTTGTGTTTGTAGCATTCCCAGGTGTAGGGACTGTATCTCTCTATATATCTCTATACATGTAATCAGTCATTAACAAGCTTGCTTTTACATACTTAACACACATCTACAAGTTAATGGTGACTTGTATCAATTGAAAAACTAACTAAACACATCTACAAGTTAATGGGGACTTGTATCAATTGAAAAACTAACTAAACACATCTATAAGTTAATGGTGACTTGTATCAATTGAAAAACTAACTAAACACATCTACAAGTTAATGGTGACTTGTATCAATTGAAAAACTAACTAAACACATCTACAAGTTAATGGTGACTTGTATCAGTTTCAAAACTAATTAAACCCATATACAAGTTAATGATGACTTGTATAAGTTTCAAAAATATACACATTAAAGTTCTAACTTTAATGAACATTAACATGTCTGTGATTACATGTACTTAATATTCAATGAGGTCAAACAATTGCATTTGGCGAGGTGGTGCCTGCTGACCCAATTGCAATTGTTTGTATTTCTTTAAAATTAGGAATGAACATTTACAAGTATGTGATTACATACTAAACACACATCTACAAGTTAATGGTGACTTGTATCAGTTTCAAAACTAATTAAACCCATCTACAAGTTAATGGTGACTTGTATCGATTGAAAAACTAACTAAACATATCTATAAGTTAATGGTGACTTGTATCAATTGAAAAACTAACTAAACACATCTACAAGTTAATGGTGACTTGTATCAATTGAAAAACTAACTAAACACATCTACAAGTTAATGGGGACTTGTATAAGTTTCAAATAATAAATAAACACATTAAGTTCTAACTTTAATGAACATTAACATGTTTGTGATTACATACTAAACACACATCTACAAGTTAATGGCGACTTGTATCAGTTTCAAAACTAACTAAACCCATATACAAGTTAATGATGACTTGTATAAGTTTCAAAAATATACACATTAAGTTCTAACTTTAATGAACACTAACATGTCTGTGATTACATGTACTTAATATTTAATAAGGTCAAACATTTGCATTTGGCGAGGTGGTGCCTGCTGACCCAATTGCAGTTGTTTGTATTTCTTTAAAATTAGGAATGAACATTTACAAGTATGTGATTACATACTAAACACACATCTACAAGTTAATGGTGACTTGTATCAGTTTCAAAACTAACTAAACCCATATACAAGTTAATGATGACTTGTATAAGTTTCAAAAATATACACATTAAGTTCTAACTTTAATGAACATTAACATGTCTGTGATTACATACTAAACACACATTTACAAGTTAATGGTGACTTGTATCAGTTTCAAAACTAACTAAACCCATATACAAGTTAATGATGACTTGTATAAGTTTCAAAAATATACACATTAAGTTCTAACTTTAATGAACATTAACATGTCTGTGATTACATACTAAACACACATTTACAAGTTAATGGTGACTTGTATCAGTTTCAAAACTAATTAAACTCATATACAAGTTAATGATGACTTGTATAAGTTTAAAAAATATACACATTAAGTTCTAACTTTAAAGAACATTAACAAGCATTAAAATAAGGAATGGACAATAACATGTCTGTGAAAGTTAAGAATGTGTTGGAACAAGTCTGTGCAATTTAATGATATTAAGAGAGAGTAAGTTGCTACAAGGAACGCCACATACACCTATGCTATCTATTCAATACACACTGGCATAAGCTTTATTTACACATGTTTACTGTCCTACTTTTTGGACATTAGCGAGTCGTTGCAAGCGACTTGCTCAATGGCTGTGGACACATGTCTATCCGCCTGTCTTAAAAAACAGAAAATAACGGTCTTTCCAGAGTTATAAAGCTGGGGTGAACATGAAGGTATCGGAATGAGTGCCTTATGCTAATGGAGAGTACACTTCCACCATACCGACACATACATCACTTCCACCTCATCGCCACATACATCACTTCCAACAGACAGCCTCACTGAATTTTTCATTTCTATTATATCAACATACATGGTAGTCACTTTCACCTTACTGTCACATACGACACCTGTGTACCAGTTAGTTTATCAGGTCTTTATCACACAAGTGTTTGCATATTGTGCATACTTAGTAATGAAAGCGTTTACATGATCAAGATCACACGCTTTACCAAATTGTCAAAACAAGGAAGAAAGCCTCAATTTTGAAAAGAAAACAATTGTGTCATAATGTAAATCAAATACAATTTTAGTTACTTTTCATCCCCATCACCAATTTCTTCAAAAAGCATTGTTTAACCAATATTATTTGATGTTGTCATCAAAGTCATAGACCTTGTATTCTCAAAGAAAGTAAATAAACACGATGGACCTGTAGTTGCTGAGAAAACTTATGCATCATGGAAAGACATGTTACATAAACAGTTACTAGTATTAATCATGATTAATTGTAAAAACTATTTTACATGTTTCACTCAATTATTGTAAACTTACTGAGTGAAAATCACTCAATTTATTTTTCTATCAAACAATTTCACTCAATTTTTTTAATTTAAGTTTTCACCCAATTCAGTAAATTCTTCTCTGGATCACTGGTATATAATTTGTTTATAAAAAATGTTCTGTTCAATGTAATGTTGAGAAAAACTACATTGTCATAGTTTTCATTTGTAGTAAACATTTTTAGCTACTAAAACTAGGCATTATCAGCATCAGATTTACTTCCCGATAGTGATTTTTAAAAGACCTCATAATTTAAGTATGCATGTAGTTATTATATATACATAATGTCAATATACATAAAACGAAATGGAGAAAATCTTCTGATGTAACCATTTTATACCTTGACCTTGTTAATCTTGTCACAATCATAACCCACCTAGAACGTCGGTTTTCTGCACTTCATGACTCATCACACAAGTTTGTATGTGTTTCACAACTTTCATCATCATATTCCCGTAATTGAGATTTTCTGTCGCTGTGAACAACATGACCTTCAATATCTGAATCATTCTTGTTATTGTCTATGTTTGGCTTTTGTAATTGCTATCACATTCAATTGGTGATGTTGCATTTTTCTTCACTGCCACATACAACACTTTCACCTTGGCTGCCACATACAACACTTCCACCTTGGCTACCACATACAACATTTCCAACAGACCGCCCTACTGAATTATCATTTCTATAACATCACTTTTGCATGCATATTATATAGTCAAATATTTCTGTCCATATACACATGTACATATATTTACAAACACACAAATGCCTTATTTTCATTGTCTAACATTATGGTCCCACACGTTAATTTGTGACCTTTTTTAAAAATTTATTATGGCTTCACAGCCAAATGAAGCCTAACAAGTTTCTCAATAACCTATTTGATTTGGTTATATTAACCTCGGTGTTTAAAGCAAGTACACTGTGAACAACATGACCTTAAATATCTGAATCATTCTTGTTATTGTCTATGTTTGGCTTTTGTAATTGCTATCACATTCAAGTGGTGATGTTGTCTTTTCTTCTTTGCCACAACAACCACTCCCAACTATCCGCCTCATACAACACTTCCACCTTACTGCTACTTTCAACACTTCCACCAGACTGCCACATTCATCACTTCCGCCTAGATGCCACATACAAATCTTCCAACAGACCGCCTTACTGAACTTTTCATTGCTATTATATCACTTTTGCAGGCATATATAGGCAAATATTTAAGTCGATATGCACAAAAAAGTACATGTATTTACAAAGACACACATGCCTTATTTTCATTGTCTAACATAGGGCGCTCTCGTTAATTTGTGACCTTTTTGTGAATTTTATTATGCCTTGACAGCCAAGCAAAGCCAAACAAGTTTCTCAATAACCTATTTGATTTGGTTATATTAACCTCGGTATTTAAAGCAAGTACACTTGGTTCCAGCTAACTGCCACCTACAACATTTCTACTAGACTGAAACATACATCAGACTTCTGCATACCTTGGTGTATCATCTTGTAAATAATTTCTTAAATTGTTGCCCAGAAAGAACGTCACTATTGTCTGTGCCGTAACAATCTTTACCCTAAAATTACTATTGACTTGTGTAGCTTTTCTGCACTTCATGATTCTCATCACATGAGTTTGTATGTGTTTCACAACCTTTATCATAATCTGGTGGTTGAGAATTATCTTCAACAGAAACAACAATACCTTTAATATTTGAATATCTGTTGTTATTGTCTCTGTTTGGCTTTTCTAATTGCTATCACATTCAAGTGGTGATGTTGCATTTTTCTTCACTGCCACATACAACACTTTTACTTCACCACCACATATAACACTTACACCTAGGCCGCCACATACAACACTTCCACCTTGGCTGCCGCATACAACATTTCCAACAGACCGCCTTACTGAATTATCATTTCTATTATATCACTTTTGCATGCTTATAATATAGTCAAATATTTCTGTCAGTATACACATGTACAAACACACAAACGCCTTATTTTCATTGTTTAACACTAAGGTCGCTCACGTTTATTTGTGACCTTTTTTTTGAATTTATTATGGCTTCACAGCCAAATGAAGCCTAACAAGTTTCTCAATAACCTATTTGATTTGGTTATATTAACCTCGGTGTTTAAAGCAAGTACACTTTGTTCCAGCTAACTGCCACCTACAACATTTCCACTAGACTGCAACATACATCAGACTTCTGCATACCTTGGTGTATCATCTTGTGAATCATTTTCTAAATTGTTGCCCAGAAAGAACATCACTATTGTATATGCTGTAACATTCTTTACCATAAAATTGCTTTTGACTTGTGTAGCTTTTCTGCACTTCATAATCTTATCACATGAGTTTGTATGTGTTTCACAACCTTTATCATAATCTGGTGGTTGAGAATTTTCTTCAACAGAAACAACAATACCTTTAATATCTGAATATCTGTTGTTATTGTCTATGTTTGGCTTTTGTAATTGCTATCACATTCAAGTGGTGATGTTGCATTTTTCTTCACTGCCACATACAACACTTTCACTTCACCACCAGGTACAACACTTCTGCTTAGATCATCACATACAACACTTCCATCTAACAGCTAGGGCTGTAACGAGTATCCGAATATCCTAACACTGATGGTTAAAGGCCAGCAATCCGAGTTTCAAATTCGTCCACTAATAATAATAAAGATCATCAATTGATGAATCATATTATCTAAACATGTAAAATTCTTTTAGACAAAATAATTCACATTCACCATTTCACTTTCATCGATAGATAATTCCAGAAACAAAAAAACGCATTGGTATGTATTGAAAACAAAACCAAAAGAGGGTCACATGAGAAATGAAGAGCTAGAGAAAGCATAGTTTCGAAGCAAAGGAATCTCGAAATAGTTAATAATTTTACGATCCAATAAATACTAAAATTAATTTGAACATTAATAAAATAACATAGTTATTCGTTTGGCACACAAATTATTTCCTGTGTGTCGGTGGCATTGTTTTGTGTTTGTAGCATTCCCAGGTGTAGGGACTGTATCTCTCTATATATCTCTATACATGTAATCAGTCATTAACAAGCTTGCTTTTACATACTTAACACACATCTACAAGTTAATGGTGACTTGTATCAATTGAAAAACTAACTAAACACATCTACAAGTTAATGGGGACTTGTATCAATTGAAAAACTAACTAAACACATCTATAAGTTAATGGTGACTTGTATCAATTGAAAAACTAACTAAACACATCTACAAGTTAATGGTGACTTGTATCAATTGAAAAACTAAATAAACACATCTACAAGTTAATGGGGACTTGTATAAGTTTCAAAAAATAAATAAACACATTAAGTTCTAACTTTAATGAACACTAACATGTCTGTGATTACATGTACTTAGTATTCAATGAGGTCAAACATTTGCATTTGGCGAGGTGGTGCCTGCTGACCCAATTGCAAATGTTTGTATTTCTTTAAAATTAGGAATGAACATTTACAAGTATGTGATTACATACTAAACACACATCTACAAGTTAATGGTGACTTGTATCAGTTTCAAAACTAATTAAACCCATATACAAGTTAATGATGACTTGTATAAGTTTCAAAAATATACACATTAAAGTTCTAACTTTAATGAACATTAAAGCTCTAACTTTAATGAACATTAACATGTCTGTGATTACATGTACTTAATATTCAATGAGGTCAAACAATTGCATTTGGCGAGGTGGTGCCTGCTGACCCAAATGCAATTGTTTGTATTTCTTTAAAATTAGGAATATACATTTACAAGTATGTGATTACATACTAAACACACATCTACAAGTTAATGGTGACTTGTATCAGTTTCAAAACTAATTAAACTCATATACAAGTTAATGATGACTTGTATAAGTTTCAAAAATATACACATTAAAGTTCTAACTTTAATGAACATTAACATGTCTGTGATTACATGTACTTAATATTCAATGAGGTCAAACAATTGCATTTGGCGAGGTGGTGCCTGCTGACCCAAATGCAATTGTTTGTATTTCTTTAAAATTAGGAATATACATTTACAAGTATGTGATTACATACTAAACACACATCTACAAGTTAATGGTGACTTGTATCAGTTTCAAAACTAATTAAACCCATATACAAGTTAATGATGACTTGTATAAGTTTAAAAAATATACACATTAAGTTCTAACTTAAAGAACATTAACAAGCATTAAAATAAGGAATGGACAATAACATGTCTGTGAAAGTTAAGAATGTGTTGGAACAAGTCTGTGCAATTTAATGATATTAAGAGAGAGTAAGTTGCTACAAGGAACGCCACATACACCTATGCTATCTATTCAATACACACTGTCATAAGCTTTATTTACACATGTTTACTGTCCTACTTTTTGGACATTAGCGAGTTGTTGCAAGTGACTTGCTCAATGGCTGTGGACACATGTCTATCCGCCTGTCTTAAAAAACAGAAAATAACGGTCTTTCCAGAGTTATAAAGCTGGGGGTGAACATGAAGGTATCGGAATGAGTGCCTTATGCTAATGGAGAGGACACTTCCACCATACCAACACATACATCACTTCCACCTTATCGCCACATACATCACTTCCAATAGACAGCCTCACTGAATTTTTCATTTCTATTAATTTTGAAAAGAAAACATGTGTCATAATGTAAATCAAATACAATTTTAGTTACTTTTCATCCCCATCACCAATTTCTTCAAAAAGCATTGTTAAACCAATATTATTTGATGTTGTCAACAAAGTCATAGACCTTGTATTCTCAAAGAAAGTAAATAAACACGATGGACATATAGTTGCTGAGAAAACTTATGGGTCATGGAAAGACATGTTACATAAACAGTTACTAGTATTAATCTTGATGAATTGTAAAAGCTATTTACGTGTTTCACTCAATTATTGTAAACTTACTGAGTGAAAATCACCCAATTTATTCATCTATCATACAATTTCACTCAATTGTTTAAATTCAGTAAATTCTCTCTGGATCACTGGTATATAATTTGTTTATAAAAAATGTTCTGTTCAATGTAATGTTGAGAAAAACTACATTGTCATAGTTTTCATTTGTAGTAAACATTTTTAGCTACTAAAACTAGGCATAGCATCAGATTTACTTCCTGATCAGCGATTTTTAATAGACCTTATAATCTAAGTATGCATGTAATTGTTATATAGTCATAATGCCAATCAGAGCCAAACATGATTGCAATAACCTATTTGATTTGATAATATTTACCTCGGTGTTTAAAACGAATACACTTGGTTCCTGTATCATACCAAAATAAACTTGTATCCAAGTTTGATCGGTTCTTGCACAGTAAGGGTTAATCTTGCTGAGTAGTTTCGTGTCTATAATGGCTCTAAACCATGGTCCAATAAATTGGTCAGTTCTCTCCTTTCCTTATCTCAATTTGTGCCATTTGTATCCCTGTTTCCTCTGTTGCTTCCTGAATATTTATGTTTCACTAAATGGTGATTGTTGTAGATAGTCTGCATATGACTTTATTGGTTTGGTCTTCAATATTCATCGTTGTCTTGTTTTCTACCCCCAGCTGGAGGGGGGCTAGAATTCCCCAGCTGTCGCACTACAGAGGGGTACGACCCCCCCACTGTGCCTGCATTCCATGTAATAGGCCTTTCACAGTACAACATTTTCTTGTCAACTGTGTTGACCTTCAACCAGTCCGCTCCCAATTTTTCAATACCACTGACAATAAAAGTCTCTTTGAGGCAATACAAGTTGGAAAAATTATAAGTTATATCAAAGAGATTGGCTTGTACAACAAGCTATGATCCTTTTTAATTCACACCTACATACTTTACAAATAGAAATTTTACAGTACATTCTTCTTTACCTTTGAAAAACTCAATTTCTACTCCTGAATGAGGATTGCCTCACCCACCTTAATTACCACATAAAATATATTCTTACCATTCTTATCCCAATTCTACCCACTCTCATTCTGAACTAAAGAATATAATTTTATGCATGCAGAACATGAGCGGAATTTGTGACTCCTCTTAGCAAGTCGGTTTAATCTTAAAACTTGAAAATCTTTAAAACGGCACGGTAAAACTTCGTTATATTTTGTATTTAGTTGTCTCATGTGATCCAGAAACTCATGGAAACAGTTCAGTTAAGATTCTTAATGATGAGTATTAGAGTGGTACATGTATTACCTTAAGCCTTGTAAGAATTAGTTAATAGGTTATTAACATTAATGCCTGAATTACTTAAAGTTTGGGGCTCTATCCAGGTGCCTGCCTGAGGTCTTTCTCTGTCCTAGCAGTTGGAGTAGTTACTGTATGACTCTGGTTGCTAATATATGACAATTTTTGTAAGGTTGGTAAATTTATATGTATAGTAAATGGTGTCAATAGCGTGGTGAGTAAATGTCGATGCCGGAATGAGCAAGTGTTGACGACCGCATGCTGAGTAAATGTTAACTACCTGTTACAGTTGACTTTCACATGGTGGGGTATGTGTTGACTATCGTGTCCGGGACTGCGTATTGACTATCTCATGCTATTGATCCATTGGCTTTCACTTTTGAAATGGGATTTAATAGTCACATTAATAGCCAGAGTCATGTTGTGACTAATCCAGCAGTCGGGGGGGAGGAAGGCCTCTGGTGGACATCTGGGTAAAACATCACACTTTCGTAAGCCTGTGGAATGGCTTCCTTACCTACAAATTCTATATCCGGTGTTGGATTCCCACCTGCAGTGGTGAGGGGAAGGTGAAAGTAAATATAAGCTAAAAGAGAATTATGAAGTAGATTGTGTAACTGAATTTTCTGCTGATGATGCTACAGTAAAACCTCAATAATATAGATATTTTAGTTATTTGAAATAAATTAAAGTCACACATTATTTGGTTGTTTCCTATTTCCTACAAATTGTCCTATATCTGGATAAACGAATAAAAATTTCCAAAATTGCATCATAATACAATACTCGGGTTGATTAAGTCAATAATTTTAGCTATGATTTTGAACTTAAATAATAACTTTTTCAAAAGTTAGGCCCCAGTGATACTAAAAGTAGAGTAAGTTGTTTAAGTTGATTTTTTTATTATGAGTGTGTTCTTTAACATTTAATGGAAATTTGCACAGTCCTGTAAGTAAGTTGTCTCATAAATGTCCAGTAAAAGAATGTCCTTGTTGAATCTCTTGTTAATTTATATTTTACTTCATAATTATTTCTATACATGTACTGGTGTAATTGGTAAATTTTTCCCCACACAAAGATAAAATCAGAACAAAAGATGTGGAAAAACAATGGTTTAGTTATGAATAGAATTTTTGTTTTTCTACTTGACCAACAACTGTTTGTATACTATTTCAGTGCCTAATCAATTATAACCAAAGTGGGTCTTTCAAACAGGTTTGGCTTATATATCAAATTTATCAGTTCATGAAATTGGATACATTGTAGGTATTACAACCATTGCCAGTGTTTAACTTGTTCAAATATGTAGCCCCTTACATGCCCCTTCCATTTAAGCTTGCCTTACATGAGATGAAAGTTTTGTACTATGCTTTATGTTAACCATTAATAGTTATTTAATACTACAGAATATACTTGGGTAGAATCTACATGTCATAGGTCTACCATACATACTTACTAAAATCTTAAATCACTTATAATAAAGAAGGAACTAAGTAATTGTGCAAGCTTATCAAGATTCTGTATCTTTCAAAACAATTTTGTCACTTGGACGTTTTTTCACATTCAACAAAAGATTACAATATTAGTCAAATAGTCCAAGTGCATTTTGCCATACAGTAAAACTTCGAAACCTGGAACTGCCATCGGACCGAGCAATTAGTTCGAGCCATCTACCTGTTCGAGCCATCTACCGTATACGTGTATATGTACAAACTGACTGTCACCGGTGCAAGTGTACTAAGCATGCTGAACGCATGACATTTGTGTGTTGTTAGTGTTTTCATACTGAATGCACGTCGATCAATAGTCACAGCATTATTCATAATACATGTAATTAAAAAAGAAATGAAAGAAAACTAAAACATAGTTAAGTAAATGATTCGTTTATTCTTACACACATGAATAATATACAGACAAGATAGTAAACAATTACGAAGTTCTATTTTTAGACAAACAGTACTAACACAGTTGTCGTTCGTGGCAGACATACAAAATAAGCCTATGCATGTAAACATGAATAAACTAGAACAAACAAACTCTCACATTCGAAAGTTTAATGTTTCGTAAGATATTTAATAGATCCATTGAGTGATTTGTTTGTCACATAAGTACATGTACACTGTATTGTTTATAGTGCAACCATCAAGTAATTATCACTACATGCGAATAACACGTGTCACCAATCTTACCGGTCAACAAATAATAGAATATTGCTCGGTCCATGAAAGGTGTGAATTATTGTATTGTTCGACCTATCTGGGGTGAACAATGAATGAAATGGTATATAGGGACAGCAAAACCTGTTCGAGTGTTCGACCCATCTCCGTTAGAGTGATCTACTGTTCTTAAATATGAAATAAGAAGGGGTTTTGCCGGGACCTAAGAACCTGTTCGAGGTATCTACTGTGTTCGACCCAAAACTGTTCGAGGTTTCGAAGTTTTACTGTATATATAACATTATTATTCCTGTTTTTTTTTTATAAAAAATATTCAACATCAAATGTAAACTTTGAGCAATTTTGATGATACAATCTGTAAATCAACATCACAAGTTTTCCTGAAATTTGACTGAAATGCACTTAGACCATTTTTCGCCAGGTTTTACTTATTAATAATAAATAATACAATTAATAATAAATAATACAATAAAAATTGTTGTATCACAAGTCTTTATTTACTCAACAAAGGCCAATATTGTACAAAAATTGAAGAAATTTGTTTTGGACATTTATAGCATTGATTAAGTTTTTACATTATGCTTATCAGGCAGAAAACACATGTATATGAAATATGGTAACTTAAAATAATCAATATTCACATAAACAATTTTTCTTAAATTAGTACTTTTTTCATATATTTGCAGAGGTTTCAAACTTCAATAGAAGACATTGAACACTTACAAGCACAGAGTAGCTGTCCACACTATCTTATCTGGCTCACAATACTGATCATGTGGTGCAAACTGATCAGGGTCCTCAGTTGTTCGGGCCTGCCTTAGCTTATCATGTAAGTATATCACAACTTCATTGTTTCTAAATCTAATGTTGTTATACTCAGTTCTCAGTCTTGTATTGAAAAAGGTGTGACACCAGTCAAAAAGCAGTAACAAACCAGATCTGGTTAAAACAACTTAATAAATTTAATTTAAGTCTTGTATATTATTTTGCAACATGAACTTGATGTGTAGCAATTTTCTTAGTGAGTCTTTTGTCTGCTGCACTCATCTGAGAAGATCCTGGTGCAAGGGTGGAATAAATCTCTTTATCAGAAATCCTGTCCTCATACTAAATTACAACGGTTTTGAGTATCACTTTCTTATCAGGAAACCAGGCAGGTGTTAAATTCAGAGTCCAAAGTTGATCACAATTCCACGAAAATTGCTTGGAAGACACTCCAACCTTACACTACGTTTATAATTGTCGGTCACCATTTTGAATAGTGCTTGTCTAGCGTAGTAACAACAAACACCTGTTGCTAAGGTGGGCGTGGCTACAGTGCACATGTGGAAGGGTCAATTACGAGAGTCTGGTGGTGACATTTAGCTTTAAGAAATCGGTGAATTCAACTTTTCACAATTTCAAGTTTATGACTTTATGATTTCAACTTCGCAGATTCACAATTTCACCTTAATAAAGTTGCAATTGTGAATTCTTGAAATACATGTTCGAAGTTCAAATTGGGAATTCATGAAGTTGAAATCATGAATTCATGAATTTGAATTCGCAAATTCTTGTAGCTGAAATGTCACCACCAGGCTTTCTTAGTCAATGCCTACGAGTCTCTTCAGAGGTGTGGTCCATTTGTAATATGAGAAGCACTGTTGTACCTGTAAATATACAAATATTTATTTTGTCAAATTGCTGAACCCAGATTTACATAACATAATACATGTTTCTCATTGCAGGTGCCATTAATTGAAGCAATTCAAGAACCTAAGCCGTGCCGATGTGAATTTCCTCTAAACAATGATCTTGAAATACAAGAAAACATTGTATCTGAAATCAACATTTATGGTCAGACCTTGCTATCTCCAACAATGCTGGGATACAGATTGAAACAAGCAGTATGGTCCAAACAGAGAGATCTGGAAGGCTAAGAACCTCTTGCTTTGAGTGATTTATGCTGACAAAGGCAGCTATCACAGCTAAGTTTGTTTCAAGTGTAGTGACTCCAAAAAACTTCACCTCTGCTGCCACCTCATATGTATGGCAAAAACTACAAAAAGGTATACCTAACATTTACCAGAAACCAAGTGGGAACCATGTTCATGACTGACCTAGTAGTTAATCCCCTTTTCCATTTCTGGGAGCAACTCGGACAGATGGAAAAGTTTGTGAAAATGGGAAAACAGGAATTTTAGAAATGAAAATGTCCATTTTCCATTTATGACTGGATTTGAAATGTTGTTATCAATTTTGAAAGAGAGGAACATTATTTCTCGAGTAGGAAAATGCTGAGATAAAACTCAACACCAACTACCAGTACTTGTATCAAGTGCAGGCCCAGCTTCTGGTCACTGGAGACCAATTTTGTGACTTTAATGTGTGACATTCACAAAGATAGACTTGGAAGTGCTGCAGATATTTCCTGACAAACGGATTTTCAAGCATCTTTTAGAAATGCATTCTGACATTCATATAAACTTCATGGGATCTGAGAAGCAACTAATCTATTGTTGCTATACTTACATCTGTATGCAGAATTCTGTTCTAAAGTATTGTTTTTCCTATGGGCTCTTTGTTTTCATCACAACTGTAAAATTTAAGCAAATATTACCAGGCTAAATTTTGTCAATTTTAGTGTCAAATTGTTTTCATGATTTATATCAATTCCTCAGAATTTGAAAGTTATTTTGTTTCTATAATTTATAAAACTTCTTTGTGTTACTTGGGTACTTAACGATACTATAGCAACGCATTACTCTGACTTATAGACTTCTTTGTTTCGATTGATACTATTAAGTAACGGTAAACGTTTAAGTTGTAAACAGATGGCAGGCTTGTTGGATGATAATCTTTATCTATATAAGTATATTAATGATTTGAATCGACAGTTTAATTACCAAATTGATAGACAAATACGCGTCCTTGGTTTCGGCGCAACATTAATGTAATGTATTCAGGAGTTGCCATTGCGCAACTTTAATGCGCATGTTCTTTTCGCTTATTGTAGTTTTTGCGTTGGGTCAAAGACGTATAAGGGAGTAGTTGGCTATTTTCTTTTATGATGCAAAGATTGTTACTGAACTTTATAGTCACCAAACACAATACAAATAATGATATCATGAGGATTAATTGAAGGATTTCATTATTGTTTGCAGTTTTCCTTCTACTTTCTTTTTCTATATACTTTATCACTAAAAAAGAAGTCATTAATGTTTAAAATTCTGCATTTGAAATTATAAAATGATCTTCAATAAATATTTAAAACTAACACATTTTATGAAAATGTAAAACGATAATGGATTACCAAGTGTATTAAGGGTAAATTTTTTCCACTTTCACTTTCCATATATATTTATTACATTTGAAACACAATAAAACAATCTTTATCTTAAAATCAAGCAAGGTGACTTATTATTTTTATTTCATATTTTCATTCAGACAGTGACTCTCATAATAGTATACCAAGTAATAAGAAAATCTCTGCGCTAGAAAAAATATAGTAAACTTGTATCGATTTTGCTCTATATTCATATGAAATATTCACGTTTTAATCTTCATTATCATAAAATCGAGCAAGGTGACCTATCATTTTTATTTCATATTTTGGTTAGATACATTACACTGATCAAATAAACAAAGTTTAAGGGAAATCTCTGCTTTAGAAAAAAAAGGCCTTATTGTAGGATACGTCTTTAACTTGGTGATTATTATTGAATATACTTTTCTGTTAACGTTATTATTACTCTGCAGACTTTGTGTCACTGTTGTTAAATTTGATTATCAAACGGAACTGTGCTATTGTGGTTATATCATCACATCCCTGGTTATGGATCACTGTTGCCTCCACTACATTATGTGCGGGTGCCGAATTGGGCCGCGTAACACAAACATGTTATTTTTACTTTTTATGCAGATCAATTAGACTAATCATTGCACTTGATGAACTACCAGTGTCCAATATATTTGTTAGATAGTGTAGTGCCATGAACGAAATAAATTCATGTGTTGAAAGTGAACATTAACATGTACCATACATGAATAAAATTGCATAAAAGTTTCATTCAAAACTTGATTTCTTTTTAGATGGTTCATAAATTGACCATGGTTTTGGAGGTGTCTAGCCCTGGCAACGTTCTCATTTACAGTAGCTGGCTCGGTTTTTCCTTTGTTGGTTAGCCATCAGTGAAATGCTGAAAGAATATGTTCAGAGATTAAACTCTCTTATACACCACTCGGACAGTATCTATGAATATGGTTGAGGCATACATGGTTACTACATCAATACAGAAATACATAGATTCGTATCGAATCTTGAAAAGTACTGCTACAGATTACAATAGTATATTGATGATCGTGCATATATACTCAACGCAATTAAAAATGCAACTACATCACTTTAGCCTTCATTTTGTTCCAAGTGTAAACGCTTATATATTGTTACAAATGTGTAAATCACTCATAAAAAAGGAGAGTATATTTTGTTTTGGTGTACACTTGAATTTAATTATACAACATGAATAACATTGTTGTAAGTCATCACTAGAATACTAACAGCGACTTTGTACATAGGTTTATAAGCACTACAATATACTATTTATATTAGACATAAACAATGCAAAAATGCCGCATGAATTGTAATGAAACAGTACAGGCACAGAGACAGTGGAAATGACAAATGAACAAGATCTACCCGCTGTCTGAGTAACTTATTTGCTTTCTCCGTTGGCACAAACATATTGTTCAGTCCAAATCATATGCTATAATACTGCTTAGTACTACAGGTTGACCGATACAAAATATATTAAATTTTATTTTTATAGAGCAAGCAATGAATAGCAAAACGGCATACTGAGTCGATGGTTAATATGTCTATTCCTTTGCCTTGTCATTTGAATTTAAATTGTCCACCCGATTAGCTCTGTTGACGAAGCGCTAGACTGTCACCCGGTAGATCCGGGTTTGATTTCCGGGTTTGACAGGTTATTCTTCCGTTACTTTGGTTGGGTCATGTCCTCAAACTGTGGAATAGTTGTCAGCTACTTGTGGAAGAGCAAGTAAGTCCTGGTTGGTAACTGATTCCAGGAAACTAGTTAAGTCATCTGGCCGCCGTATATGACTAAACATTGTTAAAAAACGGGTAAACCCGATAAAAACAATGGTTTAGCCGATAAAGCTTAGAGTTGCACATTTCGACCACCACACCATGCATGACACGACGATATCTGAGAAAAATGATCAGGAACCTATGCTTACGAACGGCCCATTATTGGTACTGAGCTGTCGCAACCCATCACCTCATATCTTGCAACTTTGTTGCAAACTGAAATGTGAACACCCTATATACCTATACTATGTCGTCATGGTTACCAAACTCCCCGCAGCGCTTACTTCCCCTTGTAACTGTAAGGGGGAGTAACTGCTGTGAGGAGTTTACACGGTTACGTCTGCTATCACATGGCGACGGAAATCGGAGCGACTCACTAAACGAGAAAACGCGCAACAAAACACAAACCTCCGCGCATAAATGTAACTGGTTTCGAGCTTACATGTAGCTCACAGTTTCTATTGTAAAGCCTCTAACGAAGGATTTCTTAACTGAGTATGCGTACAAGCTTTTTGTTCAATATACTTTTGTACGATACGTATATATTAAAGCAGACTTAGGTTTCAAAACGAGCTAAATTGCTGTCCCTAGCCGTAATTTTCATTTATGTGTAATACAGTTATACATGTGTATTACTTATAACACTTGTATCGACTGTAACACTGCAGTTAAGACACTGGCTTACTGATCTTTGGTATTTAATATTTTTCTCGCAAGATATGTTTTAATTTTTTTTTCAAGTGGTTAAATAACCAAGGTAATGTTATTAGTACACGTTATTTTCACAACAGAATCTTCCTTTATGAATAACACAATGACTGTCTAGTGTCTACAGTGCTATAAAACTGTCAGTGCAATCCGCTTGAGATATATTGTGTTGTTAACACTGAACGCGGGAACCATTTAACAACAGCTACAACAATCATACCAGATTTATTCAGGTCAGTAGATTAACAATACGAGCACATGCAGGCAGCTGAAGGTGACCAAAAGCGAATGTCTGAATTTCTAACTAATGCAATTTGACGTGTTTAATAAACACTATACGGCAAATTAGACATAAGTCAGTTAAACATAATACAACGTAATCTAGAGAAGTACATTTATATTAACAAAAAGGCCAAATTTGGGATCTAAACTATATTGTAGGAAATCTAATTAATCTCACCAGAAAAATAATTATCTCGCAAAATAGATGCTATTTACAGTATAAATGCTAAAACCAGGTATACAACGCAAACAAAACATTCAGATTATGTTGAATTGTGTTCTCTGTTCAGAAGTCTTAGTTAACAGTGTACGAAAACGGCATCTCGTACCGAGGTTTCCGGTATATTCATCGTTCGAACTGTTACTGACATTCCCGAGATGTTGAGATTCTCAAAGTAATAAGCAACATCACTTACTGAACGTTGCTTTCCTGATTTTGCTATTTTATTGTCATCTTAGTGTAACATAGTGTTGCCTTTGTTTCCTTGATTAAAATACTCTACCATCTCAGTGTGCGAACATGCGACATTTAAAAAACAAGCTATTTCATTATGTTTAAAACAAATAAGCTACGCACATGAAATGCACATTAAACTTGCTAGTCTACACATAGTATTTGAATTGAGTTAAGAAATATAGAAACACCTTTTAGCAGTTTCAGCTCTATTATGTGAACTGCATATTTTAAGTGGCTAGATGTTTGTGGTGAAGTTCTGAATGTAGTCTTCTTTACTATGTGTATTTGACTTTAAAAGATGTACAGACAAATATTGTGGGTGTGCTAAATCGGGAAATATAGAGTTCACATAATTATATTCACCTGGCAATTTTTAATTATTTCGTAGTACTATCATGGCAAGTTGAAGGTAGTGGTGACAAACTGTTTTAACATTTCATTTTGAGAAGGAGATAAAAGAGAGAATACGTAGCTACAGGAAACGCCACATACATAAGACAGTGCCTCCCCACGCAGACCTCCGGGAAAACAACAATCCACAAAACACAAGGCACTTAATTAAGCAGGTTAAAGGAGATCGGAGATCGTTTAGAAGATCGGTTTACATTAACGCTCAGTTTTCTATATGGAATAGCTGATTTGGAACGGGTTTTTCGGTCTTGTTACTGTACGAGAAGATCGTGCATTGCCACATATTGCTGTGTGTTCACATGGTTCCGCATCGGCGTCTATTGATACGGTATTTACATGTGTATACTCATTATGGTTTTGAAAAGCGGAGTGTGCCTTAGTTACATTGTATGAGTGCCAATGAGACTTTGTTGTTGCTGGTGCATGTTAACGAAAGGTGAAACTATTGTTCTCCTTGTTGGTAACTCAGTGGCCTTCTTTCAATGAATTACATGTTGGGATATATTTGGATTACATGTACAATTTGTGCCGAATGACTAGGACTATTTGGAGTTAATAATCGTATCCAAAAGTTACATAGTGCTGGAATATTCGTCGCATGAAATTCCATTCCGGACTCATATACTATGGTTCAATGTATAGCAAGCGAATCACAGGCTGAAGGATGTACAGAAAACATATCTGGTAAGTCATTGCTTTGAGTATGTGTATAGATATTTATGCCCAAACCCGCTATTTTGACATTTGTTGATATTCATTCAATGTCCCTGAACGCATCGCAGCAAACTGCACTATATAAAACGATTTATACAGTATAGATGCTACATAAATATAGGTAGGACCGAGATCTGAAGGCACAATAACATTTGCTAAAGGCCAACGGTTGGATCAATCCATATCAAATTGTTATTAAGTAAAATAATCATGATCACCGAGGCGCTTTGTCGACTTTTAAAAATAGGACTATAAAATCGAAGATATCAATAAGTATGTTGCTTACGTGGCATGTAGTAACTAGGGACAATCTGGGGTCAAAGACCTCAACTCTTTGCGCAGACATAGCATATTGTCCAAGAAATTGGTGTGTGTATATCACCCAAAGCTAATTATAAAATATAAATGAAATGTATTGGCAAATTCGTAACAATTAAGACATGGTTATGAGAGGCTACTATTATTCACTTTCATTTTTAAAGTAGAAGAAATATATACGTATAGACACAAAACAAAAGTTAAAATAAGCCAAAATGTAACTGAAAACAAAACAAAATGGTTAGTCCCAAGAGAATGATCAGTGTAATCTAGTACAATACATGCAAAGAATGATCAAAGCAATCCAATACAGCACATACGTTTGACAAGTTTTATTTTCCAAAACGAGAAGGTCGTTAACCCATGCAACTATAACATACATAGTAAACATTTAAACAGGTAGACAGTATACCGTCCATCCACTTTTACTCGAGTTTTATCATTTCTGTATATACATGTATTCAACTTTCTATAAAAATCTCTTCTCATATCAGAACCCTTTATTAAAATTATTATTTTGAATTTGTTTTCTTCTGGTTTGAACAGTTTCATTTTGAAACCTGCTGATGCTACATTATCTATACTATTTGACAGTTCATTAATACAGAAATCAGTATCAGCGATAGTATTCGCTTTTGTCTACATTTTATCTAAAAACATGAAAAATTTTTAAAGTCGAGTCAAGATTCAGCTCTTCAATAAATACATGTTTTCGATCACTGTTTCATACATATTTATAATTAACTGATGTTGTCTCCTGTTTATCATAACCAGTACATTTATTGTCATGTGGTTTATCAAATACAAGTGAAAAATCAATAATCAGACATGATATTAGGATCATGTAAACAGAATGATCAATGAAATTCAAAAGAGTATATATAATATAATTCAGTACAGCATATCACATATATAGAATTACCAATCCAATCCAGTACAGCAAATATACAGAATGACCACTGCAATTCAGTACAGCACATATACAGAATGACCAATGCAATTCAGTACAGCACCAATATCAAATGACCAATGCAGTCCGGTACACCACATATACAGAATGACTAATGCAATCCAATATAATTGATCTTTCCTCATTCGCACTGTAGCCACGCCGTTCCTTAGTAACTGGTGCTCGTTGGTAAAAAGTATGATTTTTTAAGTACCACATGCCATATCTCTCTGGTTTTATTCATAGCGTGAACATAAACAATAATAGGTATAGTCTGGAATAAAAGTGACAGAACATTCACTAACTCGGACAATGACGCTTATTTATGTGTTTGTTACATCACAGTGTATAACCCGATGTGACTTCCGCGGAGTGATGTGACTTCGACAGAGGGAAGCGTTCCAGACAGATGAGTAGTGCTGTTCATTTTCTGACCAATAATTCGTAATTTCAATGTTTCTGTAGGATCGTCTTAACGACGGTGAATGTCTAAATTTACTATAAAAACAATACAAAGCAAAATCGGTGCGGAATAAAGCTAGTATCGTCCGTTTAAATTTGATGTATAGAAAAAAATACCTTCGACAGGTCCAATCATTTATATGCATTGAAGCTTGTCAATCAGGCTGTGTACATGCCTCCAGAGGATTCAGCATTACACAGAAGTGGCAATTCAAAATTATACCAATTTGACTTTTTTGAACGCTTATATTCAGACATCCGAAAATTTAGTGATTAGGGAGATATTTTCATACCTGGTGAAATGAACGCTCGCACAGATGACTTATTTGATTTCATGCAAAATATAAAAAGAATCGTAGAAAGAAACAAGAAAATCACCATGGTTTGATGATAACTGTAAAAAAGCGAAAAAAAATTTTTATAATACTAACACGATGCGACATACGATATGACACACGACATACGATGCGACACACGATGCGGCACAAGACATACGATGCGACATACGATGCGACATACGATACTACGCACGATACACGACAAACGATACGACACACGAAACACGACATACGATACGACATACGATGCACGACATACGATGCGACACACGACACGACACACGATACACGACATACGATACGACACACGATACACGATACGACACACGGTACACGACATTCGATACGACACACGTCAATACACGACATACGATGCGACACACGACACAAAACACGACATACGATGCGACACACGACACATGGTGTGACACACGACATACGATACGACACACGACATGCAATGCTGCATACGATACGACACACGACATACGATACGACACACGACAAACGATGCGGCACACGACATACGATGCGACACACGACACATGGTGTGACACACGGTGCGACACACGACATACGATACGACACACGACAAACGATGCGACATACGATACGATACACGACATACGATGCAACACACGACATGCGATGCGGCACACGACATATGATGCGACACACGGCATACGATGCACTTCACGTAGTTGGCCGAGGATTTCCGAATGTCCAGCGTTCATGCCGCCATCTTGTTTTCATGATATTCGAATGGTATTTCCGAAAGTAGTGCCTAACGAACATTCGAGGCACTTGACATAGTTGGCCAAGGTTTTCCGAATGAAGATGCCGCGGGCCTTGGCTCAACATTATGCCTCCAGCACAATTTAGAGAAAACATTTGTGACAAATTTGTAGAATACTCAGTCTTGAACAGAGACCAACAAGCACCGGAGTCTGTTTTTGATATGTTTTTTTACTTCTAGCGGTGATGTTTGGGAAATATTGCGGCCAGAAACAAACAGGTGTGTTGTTACTAAGATTATTATAATATACTATGAGAAGAGTGTGATTAAAAGTAATTGAAATGCATGGCACGTTCGTAATTTATACGTTTGAACAGGTCTACTTCATAACATTCCAATACAACATATAGATAGAGTATGTTATAGGTTACTCTATATATCTAGATTCATCTCCTAAACCATAATTACATTACACTCATTGCGTACTTTTAAATAACTATATATAGTGGCATATACAAATTTAACAAAGCTATCTAAGATGCACGAGAGAAATGCGACGAAATAAATGTTACATTAGCATTCATTTTATGTATTAGCTACTAATAGTAGAATGTCAATCCATGCTGCTTTATTTCACAGGTATGCACAACAGCTTTATGCTTCAAAGTGGAGAATGATGTCAACGACAGAGTTGAAGGCACTTGTAAGCTCACTTCTTGGAATGGGGTTAGTGAAGAAAGGTTCATACAGGCAATATTGGGAGACGGACAATTGGTTGTGTTCGACGACAACAATTTCAGCAGGGTCATGTCTCTGATTTCTACAGATATTGAGATATCTACACTGTGCAGACAACAGATTATCTGTAGAAAGAGGACAACCCGGACATGACCCTCTGTATAAATACGCCGAGTAATGGACCACTTCAATTTTTCCTTCTCAGAAGTGTTCAGGTAACTGAATATGCACAACATACTGTTTATATTACTCGGTGTATACAAAACAAATTGTAAAAATCACAATTATTTATTGTTATAGATCTAATGTAACGCTTAAAATTTCATATTTTCTTGCCTTCATTTTCTCTAAATAAGCAATTGCATTTCAGACTGGATAAAGGCGTGGTTGTCGATGAGAGAGTGGTTGGTTTCAAAGGACGAAGCCACATAAAACAGTATCTGTCAAACAAAAGACACCATAGACGGGTAGCCACGATGTGGGTATTAGAAGACAGTGCAACAGGATATACACACCAATTCATTGTATACATGGTCAGTGCATATTGATGTTATTATTGCAAAGTAAAAATCTGATATATAGTAACTTATGGTTCTGCTGATTAATTATGCCTTACTTTCACCAAAAAGTAATTGACTATTGTATATTTAACAGGGTAAGGGTGAGTGTGTTAACAGTCGTCATGGTCAGCGGTATGATGTTGTTATGAAGTTGATGAGGCCTCATTTTTTTCGCAACCACCATGTGACTGTAGACAACTGGTTTACCAGGTACTGTTATTTATCCGCTGTTTCTATGATACAATAATTGTACACATTTTCAATTATTTCCGTTTAGTTCCGCTTTAGTTCGGGAACTATACTTGAGAGGCACATACTGTACAGGTACAGTACTAGTTCGGAGGAAAGGAATGCCACTTTCATTTAAAAGTGTGCGTGACAACAGGGTCCAGTCACAGCGATTTTATTCTCTGATCGTAGACAAGTTGACAAGTGACTTTCCTTACTACAGCTGGTAGTGCAAGGTATGATGATTAGCAGTCGGTTCATATAAATTCCACATTTATGTATAGACAATTTGGATTCATGCTTGAAATTTTTTTTCTCAAGTTACACATTTCAATACTTATTAACTACATAGCTTTAAGTTAGTCATGGAATGTGAATTTTTTTTAAAGTCAGTATTAAACAAGAATTGACATTAATAATCTGGAATTACTACATATATAAAATGTGACTGTATATTTTATAACAATAATTGACATTAATAATCTGGCATTACTACATATATAAAATGTGACTGTATATTTTATAACAATAATTGACATTAATAATCTGACATTACTATGTATATACATTGTGACTTTATATGTTCCAGGTGACTGTGAAATAGTGTCCTTAAACTACAATACAGTAACATCTGAACTAGGTATATAATTTTTACATTTTATCTCTATTCAAAATAAATGCAAGTATGCATTTGTAACTTTTGAAAGGAACTAAATTGTTATAATATAATGATTTCACATAATTGAACAATATATGTTTATAATATAATGATTTCACATAATTGAACAATATATGTTTATAATATAATGATTTCACATAATTGAACAAGATATGTTTAAAGATAATACACATGTAGTAACATTCGGTATAAATGTGTGAAATAAAAACATGTTATACTTTATCTAGATAACAACAGACAAGATAAAGTAGTCTTTACTCATCCAGGTCCTATCGATTTGAGTGACCAGACTGATGGATTTGAAGAAGGTAACAATTAAAAGATTTCTTAATGTTATTGAAAATAATTTACAATTATATCAACCGATAAATATGTCTATATCTCTCCTTACAACTTACAATATGTGTATGTTCACTTTGTTGAAGTATAAAATAAAAATCACGTTTTCAACATTGCCTTTTACACTGTTAGCTGATATAAATATGCTGTTGTTTTTTTTACATAAGGAATTAGTTTGAAGAAAGAAGAAAATCGAATGAAAATAGACAGGTTCAATATTTCTTTTCTACTGTTAAATGATAGCATGGTAACAATAACTTTTAAGTAACATTCTTTTAGGGTAAAATCACCCTAATACTCATTATAAAGAATCTTAACTAAACTGTTTCCATGAGTTTCTGGGTCACATGAGAGAACTAAATACAAAGTGTTCCAAATGATTTGAAATTTATATTCTCATTAGTGTGGCCTTACTTTAATAATAAAATCCGAGTTAAATGCAAGTCTGCAATAATAATAAACATATATGCATACTAAACAAACAATTCTAACATTCCAACCATTGACATATAATCAACATGTTGACTGATCATTATGTTACAGGAAACCTAAAACACTGAAGGAGATGCAGATGCTATATTATGAGAAAGCTATACAGTTACAGGAGGTTCAGTTGGAATGCTTCACAAAACTCAGCCAAGCTGCCGATGTATTTTTGAATAAATTTCAATAACATTAATTGATAGTATGATACATACTGTTAAGCTGTTTTTTATATATATTGTTAGAATTGTTTGTTACTATTAATCTTGTGATATAAGACTTGTGATATTCACTTTACAATTGTTACTTTATTTCTTCGGAACAATCAATGTGTTAGTCTTGTTCATGGTTTGGCCAAGATATACTGGAAACTTGTGTTGCATGAAACAACATTTTCGAACATCATAACAGCACAATGTAATAATTGTTTTTCAATTGCATCGTCAATCAACACTTAAAAACTAAGATGTCAGCTTTATCTTGGCATAGCCTTCAAGTGAAATACGTGTTAGTGATATAGTCATGTACACCCTTTCCATCCATTTGACCTTGATAGGCCTCAATCATAGGTTGGTCTGGATCAAGTGCTTCGTCCTCATTGGGCTCACTCCAGAGAATACCCAAATTGTGCAAAACTGCACATGCAATGATGATCTTACTTGCTTTTGAAGACTTCATCCTTATCTACAACATAATTGAAAAAACAGATTATATTTACCAATTATCCTGTAATTTAAATAGTTATTGCACTGTATAACCATAACTACAATCATGTTGATCATGTTCAATATCAATATATCGCCAGATATGGGAAAGTATTTCAACCTCCTGAATGCAAATACTTATATTCATAATAGTAGAAACTTTGCTTTGTTTCAATTAACACATTTGAGAGATATATATGTATAATGTAAAGTGGAAACTATCAAATATCCAAGTTCACCATCCTCTGAGTGCAAAACATGGAATTTTCTTTTCCACATACCAAAAACCCTTTCAATGAGGTTTCTTGTCGAAATGTGACACCTGTTAAATTTTTCTTCTCTTTCATTTCCTATAAATATATTTTGGATAGTCACAATCACATGTTATACATAATTTCAATTGTAAAAAACTTACATGATATTGTTCTTGAATAATCAAAGGTAAAACATTACCAAATATAGTAATATGCATTTAAAAAATAGGTCGACATGAACATATTAATTAACGCGACAATTCATGTTACTTACTTGGATTATTAAATGGAGTGAGTAGAAATGGTCTGCAAGGATATCCACTGTCACCAAGGAGAATACAATTTTCGGGATCTGAATGAAATGTATTTAAGAATTATATATATACAGTGTATATCATAACTGTTACTAACACCTGATTAAATGAAATATGAATGATATTTAATTATTATTAAGTATTCATGAAATTAAAATTTGAATGTGTTGGATAATTAACATATATATGAAACATTATGCCAATAGCATACACCTCTAATGGTTGTATATTGCAAACAAAAAATTTAGTTGGAAAAAAAATAAACCTTGGTGATTTTCCTCCAGATGTTGACATAGATTTGATGTTCTGAAGACATGGCTATCATGACTACTCCCTGGCCAACAAGCATTGATACTGGTGATTACACCTGAAGAAAATCATATTAACATAGATTTACATGACCAATTTTTACAGCTGATAGTCTTTGATCAAATTACCAAGCACTGTATTTGAAAAAAACAAATCAAAGGGCAATAAATCTGGGAAAATTAATCAAGTGGAACAAAACAATGAGTAGATATAGAAATCCAACCAGCGTTATTTGAAATAAATTCTGTGTTGAAACACTTACAGCAGAATAAAAATGTATCATATCGATACCAAATAATTGTATATTAATTATTCTCAGTAATACCATACAATCAGTTTATGTTAGTGAGTTGTTAGCATTTAAAGTATTTCAACCAGTTTACCTCTATGTTCACGTGGCTTGCACATTAATGGAGTGGTAATGTTTTCTGTTAACATATGCCGGTTCATCTGGCTGCCCTGGTGCAATGATTCTCACATGTGTACCATCAATGCACCCCACAACTGAAGGAAACTCTCTCATACTGAAAAATCCTTTTTTCACCTTGTTTTTGGCAAGTTCTGTAGTTGGAAAGGTAATACACTGATTCCTTAACACAACAAGTGCATCTGTGACACTTGTAATGACCCTACTAACAGTAGCAATGTCCACACCAAATGCGTCGCCAATCACTTGTAGGAATGCACCAGATGCATAAAATCTCAGTGTAATTAGTATTTGAGTTCTTGCAGATAAAGGATTATTCCGGTTTGTACTTCTTTGCAGTTTATGTCCTATAAGTACAATTAACCGGTTGATGTTTTGGATTGAAAATCTGTAACGTCGCCTAGTTTCGTCGTCCGTTAATTCATTCAATTGATTAAGAACACGTCTTCTGTGGTTCAATAATGGATGTTCAGCCATATATCAAGTATACTGTTTGCTGAAAGTTAATCAGAAAGAAAGAATGTCATCATGATTTTGAAAGAAAATGTAAGTATAATGAAAGAGATATCCAAGAGCAACTTTTTGAGACCATTAACTGATATATACAATTAAGTGAATACAGTAATTAGGGTGTTTTATGATTTTTACATGTGACATACACTGTTTGTTATTGACAGGACTCTTCTCGTTGACTCACACAATAATCATGATGGACATGGGTGCTTAGTAATTTAATAAAGATGCACTGAATGACAATGTAATATTTTATTACAAGATGTGTTTTATTAGTTTGTGATGTAATTATGACAGTAGTATGATGCACAACACTGTATAACCAAGATGAACATTCATGCCAACTCTAGTCTGATTGTGTAGACATAGTTGAACTAACCAAGTTTAGTGTCTATGAACAAATCCGAATGATGTCAAATTCGGAATGCATGTAGTTCCAACATAAGTGGTAGTTTAGTATAAACTGGGATAAGTAAGGTCAATCATCAAAATGCGGCAGTTACCAATTGTATGGGAAACTGTTGATTTCATCATATACTGGATAACTTGGTTCAAGTAATAGCACGGTGTCTCACAGATAAATATGTAGTGTATAAATTATATATTTCCTATTTCAAGACCGCAACCACTTGTATACATTACATTTCGCAAACTCTTCAAAACATTTTTAAGCATAGATTACATACATGTGAACTTTTTCAGACAGCAAAGAGGGAGATTGGTCCCTGAAAAGAGGGAGATTGAGACTCAAAGAGGGAGATCTTTTCGCGGCTGAATTCTAGTCAATACATAAATAGCTATTTCAAAATAAAAGTTGTTTCTGGTATTATTCATTCAGTTGAAGGATGATAACAGACAACAGTTAACAAATATATACAATTTATTCAACTATTGAGCATACAAATTTAAAACAACAGATTTTTAACATATTATATATGTACATTTCGAGGCGCGTAGCATGCTATACTCATTTACTCATGAATGTAATGTGTAAACAGTAAAAAGGGAGTCTTAAAAATGTGAAAATATGCAATAAAATTGTGAGCTTTAGGAGGGTAAAGGCCCAAATCCACCCTCATGATTAACTCTTAATCAGTTCACACTGTGGCCCTGATCACCTACATAAAAATACTTGAAAATAACAGAAATCAATAAATAAGTTAATATCATGTAAATGTCTAACACCACAAATGCATATAGTTGAAAAAGACAAGACATATTTACAAAGTCACAACAGCACATAATTTCACAGTTCAAAAGCTCGTTTTAAAACAGATAAACAATGCAAGACATATTTACACAGTCACAAAGCACATATTTACAGTCACAAAGCACATATTAAAACAGAATAAAAAAACAGCACATAATTTCACAGTTCAAAAGCACATTTTAAAACAGATAAACAATGCAAGACATTTACACAGTCACAAAACACATATTAAAATAAATAAACAACACAACACATGTTTACACAGTCACAAAGCACATATTAAAACAGAGTAACAAAACAACACATATTAACACATTCACAAAGAACACATTCACAAAGTCATATTCACAATTCAATCCTTTTTCTCTTGATAGGACATGCATGCCCTCTTGGCATCCTTGGCCATTTCCTCAGACACTGACATCGAATAGCATTCATCATCAATGTTCAATTTCACATTCAACAAAGAGTTCAGTGTATTGTTTGTTAAGTTGTGTCTGTAGTCAGTTCTACATTTCCTCAACATTGAAAAACATCTCTCTACATCAGCATTGCTGTGTGGCAGAGACAGAGCTGTAAGGGCGACAGTTGACAAATCACCAAATCTCAGTTTGTTAGAAGTGGTTTTAACTTTTTCCATACTGAGCCAAAATGAATCAAGTCTTATTTTCTCCTCATCTATGTTATTACTGTATTGGGGCAATTCAATATCTGGACTAAGTTGATAATCAGTAATTTCCTCCCTTAAATTTTCTTCATTGAAAGCTACCTGAAATCTCCTGCCCAGGGTGACAACTGAAATCAGAAACAATATAACCATAATGATTATGTATGAACAATGAACAGATACTTAGCTATCAGATAAAAAAAAAATAATAATTATAATTACAAAAAGCACTGCAACAATTTCAAAAGTGTATCTGCATTTAAATGTGAGATGAAAACAGTACCATGAATATGATTGAAGTATTTTTGGACATTTGAAATTATATTTACTGTACTCAGGATCTGCTTCTACACGAAAAGCTGGATTTACAAATCCCAGCTGCTGTAACGTCTTGTCATTGAACGGAAATTTCTTTATCATTTTTTCCGTCACTTATGTATAAAAATTTCTGACACCACTGAAAAAAATGAAAGAATCATATAAATCAACAACTACCTGACAAAACCCTTGCTACAGCAAAACAACATACAATTAAAATATTAGATACCAAATATTTTTATTACTTTTTTTTGTAATTTTTTTGCTAAGTTTATAATTAACAATCATTGCATACTTGGATTAATCTCGGGAAAACTGAAACATTAACAAAAAGCATTTCTCACCAAAAGAAACGTTTGAGTTCTCAGTTGGAATATCTGGATTCTCGTAGATATATTTCCGAGTTCCCATTCCAACAGCAAGAAGATCATTTGAATGCTGGTTCTCTGGTTTGTTGTATTCCACTGTAGTAATATCACTGGAGGAAAGTATGATTTTCGTCTGGACAAATTTCCCAAGAAATTTCCTGAGTAGTTGGACCATCTCTGACCGAACACATCCAATCATTGATTCGTCAGCCTGAAGAAAAATGTTGGTTTATTTTAATAATGTAGAAAAACAATAATCTTATACATAGTATTTATGATCATAAGTAAGCTAATGTTTTCCTCCAGTAACTGCATCATATTATTACTAATCAACAATAATGTAAGAAAAATCTGTTGATGTTCTTACCTGAAAAGTGGTGTTGAACTGATTCAGGGGTCCCATTATGAATGCTAAGAAATGGTACATCAGTTGGAACAAGGGGTCAGACAGTCTGGTAGCACAGCGTTGTATTCTAGATCCTGATTTATCAGCATCAGTATGGCTGTTGAAGTACGAGACTAAAGCTGGCCACTGTTGTAAAAGTCTATGGACACATTTCTCCAGAGACAGCCATCTAGTAGAACAGTGTTTTAGGATTTTTGCTTGCTCTACTTCAGTGAAGGATAGGAACTCCGCATATTCTTCTTTACGTTTGGAACTGAAATACAACATCTTCTGCAGGTATAGGTAGTTTCTTCATGCCATATTGTACGCATGTGTTGGCAATATGACATAGACAGCCCATATCATACGTTGGGTTGACGATCACGAATTCTTGATAGCACCGAGTTGTGACGTCCCACCATAACACTGGCATTGTCTGAGCCATACCCAATACACTCAATCCATTTGATGTCAAGGTCTCTGAAAGAAAAAACAAATTTATTGGTTTATAATTAATATCATTATGAATAACTAACAATTTCTCCACATATCAACTATTTATATCTTTAAGTAAGAGGTACTGCTTAAAATGTAACATCGTTTCATATTGCTAATTGAGTGTGATGTAAATTGCAATTTTAAAACACTTACAATAAAAATGACTATACAATGAAAGACAAATGTAATTCATAATTATATTTACAACTTTTATAGAAGTCACTCTTATTATACATATAAAGGTATTTGTCTGGACTACATTTTACGATCATTAAAAAGGTCAGCTAAACAGAAATGCAGTTATTTTATATAGTTTATAGTTATATAAAATAATTTATGTCATTGTTATATTTTGGCGGTATTTTTCGCCCAGATATGTGGAAATGTTATAAAACTTTGTGTTATGGAAATATTATTAGGCAAAATAAAAATTGCCCATTTTCAAGTCAAATGTTGTTTGCTTGTATATATGTAAATATTGTTAGGCAAAATAAAAATTGCCCATTTTCAATTCAAATGTTGTTTGCTTGTGTATCGTTTCCACATACAAGTCACGTGTGACCAGTTATTTGGGGTTATGACATATGCACATAAATAATGTGATGTCAATAATAGCCAGGATGCAGTAAAATGTATACCATGTAACTTAAGCATCATAACACAGCTACTGTTCTTGTATGAATGATCATATTAAAATGGAGTACCACACAGACCTGTGCATATGTTTGTTGATTTTTATGCTACTTCAAGAATGATTGACACATGTCACCTGTCTTATGTCGTGTGGAAAAATATAAATCAACAAAGACCTGTTAGTTGCATTTGTTTTGTTTAAAAACATGACGAAAACACTCATCAATACATGAACGAACCTGCAATTACATGTAAACTTATAAAAACGATTGTTGTCCGAAAGTGAGCATAGTCGAAATATTGAACATTTATGCAGATGTATTACCATTTCAACGAAGATAATCCGGGATCCACATTGAATGTAAGAATGTTATGAATTATAAAATTATTACGATTAGCAGAATACGATAGTGTTGAAGTCACGATTCAACACAATTATTAAGCAGTCATTAAACTGTCTTCACATCGATTGTTTGTGAATCAAGTCCATTACGAGAACGGTGATGGACTTTTCTATAATATGTTTCTTCTTTCTTCATTCAATGTACTAATTATCATTAATATGACATATCTAATTATAGGATAACAATAAGGTTACTAACGTCACGATTTTCAAAAGGTTGGTTAATGTACACATAGAATTGCAACGTCGTAGTTCTCCTTCGACAACCATTTACCGGTAATAGACGAGGCCCATGACGTAGGTGAAATACATTAAAGGGAGAGCAATCCCATAAAAGGGGGCGGAGATAAAGCAAAAGCGACAAAACATCGAATAAAGAGCGCAAATATTTACCAGCAATGCGTCGGAAGTAGCATGCATTGAATAACATAAATATATACATAACTTGTCATATTACGATAAACAAAAACTTATAATGAACACTGATTATCATTTTTAAGGGTTAATAGATATTTAAATATTACTTACTTGACAACAAATGTGATATTACAGCCTTTTCTCAACTTGACAAACTAGTATGCGCGTTCACAATCGTAAATATTGGTTACCGTGCTGGTTAACTGTTAACCCAGCTACTAGAGGTGGGTTAGTTTAACCAGGTTTTCAGCCCGGTTAAAGTAACCAGATTTTTTTATACAATTCATAACCGTGGTTAAACCACAGTTTAGCCAGCTGCATGGTTAGTTTAACCACTTGGTTAAGCGTTTATACAATTGGGTGCAGATGGTAAACGTTGTTCGTTATATAAATATTCTATATTAACCTGGCATCATATTTAGTCGCATTGTGTACTTCGGTACCTTCGTAACTTGCAATTAGTTAACATACTACCATTTATGACAGATTTGTGACTCGGGAAACTCTAAAGGTAAGAGACTCAGAGCGCCTGGTATGGTTCATCTGTACAACAGTACGATGGGAGGAGTCGACATTGGAGATCAGATGATTGCAAAGTATGAGCCAGCATTCCAAAGTGTCAAACTATGGAAAACAACTGCTATTCAACCTCTTGACCACAGCAGCAGGTAACTTGAACTTTACTGATATAACTTTTCCTAGCTTATAAACTGCACTTAAACATGTTTATACAAACTAAACAACTAAGTCGAAAAAACTTTCCGCTATTCTTTGTAGGGATAGTCTTATCAAATATATTTCTCACAATTAACCTTATTTTCAGTAAATGCATAGGCTACATTGTGTATACGAACACACATCTAATGGAGAAAAAAGTAAACCACTATCAGTTCCACAGTGCCTTAGTGTTGGGTCTTATAGGAGACTACAGACAACCAGGAGGCAGCAGACCTGATATGAGATGTCAATGCATAATTATGTTACATATCCAGTACTATTTATAGAGTCTAATGTTTATTTTATCATTGTACCACGCGATTCGGCCAATCTTCAGATTGATTTAACACGGACATTTAAACCACGGACATGGTTTATATGTCCGTGATTTTAAGCTAGTTTTACCAAATCCTACGTATTAAAATGCCACATTAAACACTTTTATTCACTATTGTTGATCAAATATCAAAGAAGATAAGTATAATTTCAGGTGTTTTGCGACCCACAGGACACTATGTGAATACGTTCCAAACGGGAAACGGATGAAGTGCGCTCATTGTGCAAACCGGGGAACGAGCACAAACTCTGGCACAAGAATAAGAACTTGGTGTCCTGACTGTGCAGTTGGTCTGTGTATCAGTTGTTTCAAAGACTATCATATGTCGCTATAATGTCGACTGATTAAAGAAAGTTTGATTTCAAAATGAAATAAATATTATAATTATTATGTTTTTAAATATTATTGTTGTGATATATTATCAACAAGCTTGCTCTGGAACCTGGTGTTCAGATAAATACAGACTACTAAGATAAGAACTTAAAACCAGAATTAGCTCAGTTTTGCATGCATTTACAGTCCAACATATAGCTATATAGAATGAAATTAAACCCGAAGCGTAGAGTCTCATCAAAACAAGTCTTCACATGGTTGAACGTTCTTTATAAACAAACGTTAACGTCGTTTTTGTAATAAATAATTAACCACAAACGTCACTTCCGCATGACGTAAACAACGTCATAAAATATTGGCACGAGCGAAAGAGAGTTATAATAATCTTCTCTTAATTGATAAAGTTAAATTAGATATTATAACTAAATTATCGCTTTTTGTTGCAATGGTAGTTCTATCATCTAGTGTATCGGTTAGACATTTGGGGAATTATACTTCATGTATATAAAGATGTAGATAAACTTCATATTAGATTTTGTTAACAAATACTTAGGGTTAAATGTCTTCCAACTTCGGTTGACTAGAACTACGTAATGCTCGTATTGTCGAGTTGTAAGTCCGTTATCTTGTCCGCCCATCTGTCTGTCCGTCACAAATCGTGTCCGCTCCGCATTTCCTATACCCTTAAAGGATGAAACATTGACCAAAGTTGTTCACACCAAGATTCCTGCACTGACGTTACTATGTAATACATGTATTATAATAAGGGTTATATAAATTGCACAAATGTTTTGATGAGATATTGTAAAATGTTGGTGAGTGCCAGTTATGTCAGGATTCTGGTCCCAGGTGATTTACTGTACTTTTTATGGAGAACACAAATATGTCTTTTTTGTGTACACAATTATGTAGAAGTCTTTACTTGTTTTTGTGATTTATTGCTTTGTAGTACTGTACATATTTTGTTGTCTCAGAAGAAATTGTGTGATGTTGTATGCCAAGTTAAAGTCAAATACGAAGACATATTGACATGCTACACTTAATAGAGATGATAACATCTCTGTAGTTAAAGAAACCATTATTTGGAAAAATTACATGAGAGGCAATGTATGAATTAAGTGTGTAAACAGGAAATGTTATAGTACAACTCTATGGAACATATACAAGAGGGTGCATTGTTATTAGACATGAAAAGATTCTAAAATGTTGCTGTTAGCAACATTGTTTTATTACATCAATCTAGAACCAAATTATAATAACCATCCTTTCCGATATGTACTCTACATACAATTGATGTCCGTATCTCTGTGTTTTATGAAAAACAGCAGAATGAAACAGAAGGCAATGTACGGGGATCATTATAAATGCGTGTCTTTTATATCCTGAACGTAAGATTTTAATTAAATTTGGCTGCAATATTTTCCTAAGTATATCAAAACACGCCAAATATTCTTTTTTAGAAATCCGTTCAATACTTCTATATTTATGGTCGCTATAATAACCCTCAGTTGGATAGTTACGACGCATGCCACCGATATTGTCCGCATAAACCATATATGAATGCACTATTCTGAATGAAACAGATGTAACCATCTGTTAGTCAGTATTTAACTGTCTTCTATTCTATAGAGATAATCATTTGTTAAAATGAGTAATTCGTAGACTCGTCTAACAAAACCGGCATTATTCAATAATTCATATTTTCATAAAATTTCCTTTGCAACAATGAGCACAAATAATTAACTACATACATACACCGCCTCCCGTGGTCGAGTGGTTAAGACATCCGCGAAGGTTCGAATCCGGATATGGCCGGTTGGTGAGCCGCCAGCTAGTTGATTAATGGTTACCTGCATGGACATTAACGAATAGGAATCAGGAAGTAAATGTGCTCAGAAAGAAGGTGTCTCATAAGACAGAACTGGCTGGCCCTTTAAATAGGGGTGACACTATAATAAATAAACACTTTACTTTAGTTACATTGGTTAATTGAGTTTGTATATACAGGGATGTCGTATGATTTATCATTGATATACTGATATAAATAGTTTGGTCTGAAACTAAACAAATGTGAATTTTATAACAGTTAAAGTGTCGAACCCAGGTTTATCACTTATTTATGTAAGGTTCAAAACTGCGCTGTCTTGTTTATAGTATGCCGAAACCGTATTCACAAAAACCGAAGGCACGCATTCCCAATTTATAAATTGCCGAATGTGCGAAAGTGCGTGTAATTACACTGACCTAACTAATTAATAACTAGTCGTATTAATAATTCGAGGTTGTAGACGACATTTTTAATATATATATACCATTTTCGTCTTATTAATTTCATGGAAGTATTTCAGATATAAAAACAGGTAAATCCGCAGATCCCTGTGGTATACAACCAAATATGGTTAAATCTACATATATTATACATATGATGTATTACTTGAATTATATAATAGAATATACTGTATATTAGACACGTCAGAATTCCCTGTATCTTGGGGACAAAGTATTTTGTGCCCATTTTATAAGACAGGCTCCCTAGACAATCCAAACAATTATAGAGGTATCTCTCTCATAGATACAGTCAGTAAAATACTGGTATGATGACACGTAGAATTGCTCGTTGGGCGGAAAATAATATAAATTTACCAAGTAAAGTCTGGCTTTAGAAGCGGGTTCTCCACAACTGATAGCATTTTTACTTTACAAGCTATGGCGCAAAACTATATAAGTAAAAGGCGCGGTAGATTTTATTGTCTGTTAGTTGATTTTTCAAAGGCCTTTGATACTATAGATCATGTAAATCTCTTCAACAGTCTTATACGGTAAGGTATGATCGGCAAATTGTTGTTATCTCTACTTGTCAACATGTACAGCACTCGTACATCATGTGTTAGGGTCGGTAATATTTATACCAAATACTTTAAATGTAACATTGGTTGACGTCAATATTGTAAATTGAGTACTATCCTATTCAATCTTTACATTAATGACTTAATTGATGAACTTAAACAACACTGCTCAAATGGAATATATATTTCAGAGGAGGTAGAAGATATATTTGCTATATTATATGTAGCCTTGCGTTCAGTTACGGCTAAGGGAAGTCGTTCACAGTTCGCGTCGCTAAAAAGTGTATTGACCGCCTCGTTTGTATTCTGGTTCTCTGCATCAACGACAGTAAAGACAGGGAACCAGCCCTGCGTTCATTTTGCAATTTGGTTCCCCGTGTGCAGTCAATGTGATACGGTGGACCAGGGATACAAAACAAAATGTGAGCGACTGTTAGCCGTAACTGAACGCAGTATTCGGCTCTCAAATTCGCGTGCTACCTCGGAGTAGCTCGAGCGAGTGGGCACGCACTTTTTGGCAAACAGTGCGTTCAGTAGCAAATGCGTGCACAGTTTCGTAACTCGAGCGAGTGTTAGCCTTAACCGAACGCGCGGCAGATTTAGCATCGCACATGTACATTTAGCATATGTACACTACTGGATTACATTTGTCATTGTATATATGTACACTACAGGATTATCTGTGTCATTGTGTATATGTACACTACTGGATTACATTGGTCATTGTGTATATGTACACTACTGGATTACATTGGTCATTGTGTATATGTACACTACTGGATTACATTGGTCATTGTGTATATGTACACTACTGGATTACATTGGGTATTGTGTATATGTACACTACTGGATTACATTTGTCATTGTGTATATGTACACTATTGGAAATACATTTGTCATTGTGTATATGTACACTACTGGATTACATTTGTCATTGTATATATGTACACTACTGGATTACATTTGTCATTGTATATATGTACACTACTGGATTACATTAGTCATTGTGTATATGTACACTACTGGATTACATTGGGTATTGTGTATATGTACACTACTGGATTACATTGGGTATTGTATATATGTTAAATACTGTATTACATTGTGTATAGTATATATGTATACTACTGGATTACATTAGTCATTGTGTATATATACACTACTGGATTACATTAGGTATTGTGTATATGTACACTACTGGATTACATTGGGTATTGTGTATATGTACACTACTGAATTACATTGAGTATTGTGTATATGTACACTACTGGATTACATTAGTCATTGTGTATATGTACACTACTGGATTACATTGGGTATTGTGTATATGTACACTACTGGATTACATTGGGTATTGTGTATATGTACACTACTGGATTACATTGGATATTGTGTATATGTACACTACTGGATTACATTGGGTATTGTGTATATGTACACTACTGGATTACATTGGGTATTGTGTATATGTACACTACTGGATTACATTGGGTATTGTGTATATGTACACTACTGGATTACATTGGGTATTGTGTATATGTACACTACTGGATTACATTAGTCATTGTGTATATATACACTACTGGATTACATTGGGTATTGTGTATATGTACACTACTGGATTACATTGGGTATTGTGTATATGTACACTACTGGATTACATTGGGTATTGTATATATGTACACTACTGGATTACATTGGGTATTGTGTATATGTACACTACTGGATTACATTGGGTATTGTGTATATGTACACTACTGAATTACATTGGGTATTGTGTATATGTACACTACTGGATTACATTGGGTATTGTGTATATGTACACTACTGAATTACATTGGGTATTGTGTATATGTACACTACTGGATTACATTGGTCATTCTGTATATGTACACTACTAGATTACATTTGTCATTGTGTATATGTACACTTCTGGATTACATTGGGTATTGTGTATGGACACTAATGGATTACATTGGGTATTGTGTATATGTACACTACTGGATTACATTGGTCATTGTGTATATGTACACTAATGGATTACATTGGGTATTGTGTATATGTACACTACTGGATTACATTGGTCATTGTGTATGTACACTAATGGATTACATTGGGTATTGTGTATATGTACACTACTGGATTACATTGGTCATTGTGTATGTACACTAATGGATTACATTGGGTATTGTGTATGTACACTAATGGATTACATTGGGTATTGTGTATATGTACACTACTGGATTACATTGGGTATTGTGTATATGTACACTACTGAATTACATTGGGTATTGTGTATATGTACACTACTGGATTACATTGGGTATTGTGTATATGTACACTACTGAATTACATTGGGTATTGTGTATATGTACACTACTGGATTACATTGGTCATTCTGTATATGTACACTACTAGATTACATTTGTCATTGTGTATATGTACACTTCTGGATTACATTGGGTATTGTGTATGGACACTAATGGATTACATTGGGTATTGTGTATATGTACACTACTGGATTACATTGGTCATTGTGTATATGTACACTAATGGATTACATTGGGTATTGTGTATATGTACACTACTGGATTACATTGGTCATTGTGTATGTACACTAATGGATTACATTGGGTATTGTGTATATGTACACTACTGGATTACATTGGTCATTGTGTATGTACACTAATGGATTACATTGGGTATTGTGTATATGTACACTACTGGATTACTTCGTATATAAGGTCTATAGTTGTATACATCCTAAAACCGTAATTACTAAGTTGCATTTGTTCACTGAACACCAACCAGACTGGTGTACGGACGAAATTAAACAATGATAAATACATGTTATGCAAATTACGAAATCGGTAAATACAGGTTAATTCATTGATTAAAAGGGGTTGTGGAAATGTATTAAAAATTACTAAGTACAACACATACAATAACATGTGGAGAATTCCTTTTTTAATTTGGAAGATACACTTGATGCCACTCCATGCTATCACATCTTTGATCTACCGTATATAACGATTATAGAAGTGAAAATCATTCTGTCACATCTTTGATCTACCGTATATAACGATTATAGAAGTGAAAATCATTCTGTCACATCTTTGATCTACCGTATATAACGATTATAGAAGTGAAAATCATTCTGTCACATCTTTGATCTACCGTATATAACGATTATAGAAGTGAACATCATTCTGTCACATCTTTGATCTACCGTATATAACGATTATATAAGTGAAAATCATTCTGTCACAAATCGACAGGTCTTGATGACATCGGCTCAAACATTTTGAAAACAATGTATTAGTGTTATATTTCCTTACCTCACATCAATCATAAAGTGAAATATATATATTTATAATATAATATACTAGCATTTCCCTTATAAACTACAGAGGCACGGGTTTTGCCCATTTTTAAATGAGAAAAAGTAGGGATCCGGCCCAAAATCGCAGATTATATCCACTATTTCAAAATATATGAGGGACATAAACAAAAGACAATCTGGCAATCATCAATTATGCAATTCTTGGATCAAAGATATTGATAGTGGTAAAATAATTGGAACAATTTTCCTAGATTTCATTCGCGAACTTCCATAAGAGCTTCAATAAGGACGACTGAATTAAATGAAATACTGAAAATATACAGTGAATAATAATGTAACATTCTTACATTTAGAATAATAAAAAAGAGACTTTAGATAATGCTAAGTTTGTGTGCAACTTAATCATAAAGTAGGGTGACTGTAATGAACGGATTATCCAGTGGCTAATAATCTGGGTATTTGTGTATATAACTTTGATATTTCCATCCCGACAGTAGCAGATGACATGTTACTGATATCATATTTGAAAACAGGACTTCCAAAATGTTTAACATGGTTATGCTTACAAATGGAGGAATCTCTACAATTCTAGATAATTTGCTATCATTGTGTTTAACGAATCGTTGTCTGACTACAACACTCATACTTGAAATTGACAAATTGTGATATTGAAAATATTGAAAATAACCAATAGATCCATCTCGGAATTAGACTCGACAAATGTAATATATGCTGCTCTGATAATATGAGGGAATCTTGTAGAAAACTACGCGGTACGCTCCTAAGCATCATGAACTTTTCTTTTCAAATGCGAGTCTCAGTCCTGCAACATTGAGAACAATCTACGAACATGTTGTACTACCGAAGTTTTTATATGGATGTTCTCTATGGAACAACAAAGCAACGGCAAGCTCGAGCGTTCACATCGTTTTAGAGTAAATCTTATTCACATCCACCGCCATATAGCGACACAGACGTCTAGCTGTCCTTACTTGGTTTAGGGGGGTTAATTCCTTTCGGGGTGCGGATAACTCCGAACAATTTAAAAGTAACAACTAGGAGCAGTGTTTTATGTTGTGCGGACTGTACCCGTAAAGTAGTATAGGTGCAGCAGAAGTAGTCACGTGATTAAACATGGCTGACATCATTTTAATCGCTTTTCCTGCAAATATCTATCAAAGCAAGTTTTTGTAAACAGACTGTTGCATTACCTGAACGACGAACGGCAAGTGATAGGCGTCATATCAGAAATAGCACCGCACTGAATGAAAACTGACCGTAGCAACCAGAAATAGCACCGCACTGAAAGTAAACTGACCTTAGCAACCAGAAATAGCACCGCACTGAAAGAAAACTGACTGTAGCAACCAGAAATAGCACCGCACTGAAAGAAAACTGACCTTAGTAACCAGAAATGGCACCGCAATGAATGAAAACTGACCGTAGCAACCAGAAAAAGCATCGCACTGAATGAAAACAGACCGTAGCAACCAGAAATAGCACCGCACTGAATGAAAACGCACCTTAGCAACCAGAAATGGCACCGCAATGAATGAAACTGACTCTATACTACGAATTATCTTGTCTAACACGTGTGGTGTCTTGTTAAAACAGAGTCATGTTCAAAAACTGCACCATTTTGTCTAACACCGTATTATCATCTTAATTTGCAATGATATCTTGTCAAATCATTGTGTGATATTGTTCAAACACAGTGTGGTTATGTCAAACAGTAGTGTTGTCTCCTTATGTTTGATATTAACTCGTCAAAGTGGTGCACTATCATATCAACTTAGTAAGCTACACTGCCTTCCAAAAGTTCCTGTACACTTTGACAATTTCTCGTTGCAATCAATGTATTTTCATATTTGTTTTACATGCAATAAATCGAAAATGCTTTTTAACACAGCAATACTTTTCTGTAGAAGTATTTATTAATTTGTACTGAAACAAATTATCTTATTTTCTGTGTCAGATCAATCAGTTACACACATGTTGGTTTCGAATGCAAGCCGACTGTATGCTGCTGCCGAGATGTGCAACTTGTTAATTCTAAACTATCCATCACTCTCAGTGGACATAATCGAACGGGCTTCACTGAATTTGAATTAGTTACACATTTACAGTTGGAGACAAAGAGAAACACTATCGTGAGAATTGGCGACCACCATAGGCTTTATAAATGTTATTTTACACGGAAGATAATTATGTAATTAAATACAGATCTGTCTGTAACAGTTATCTCCCTTGTACTGGCTTTAATAGTGACTTAAAAAGTAAAACGCATAAATGTTTGGTAATAAGAATCGTCATTACGTTTTCTAGATTTGTACCGAACTACAATAATTAAGAATACATTGTATACCATCTGGAGCGTACTTGGACGTTTTTGAAGTGTACGCCAAGTGTTAGCATCGTATGTGCGAAACGAGCAGCAAGGCTGCGAATGGGGGGGTGTGAATGTGTGCCCCCTCCTGTCGGTGGGGGTCTGGGTGGTCTCCCGCAAGAAAATTTTGAAAATTAAGAGGCAAATGGTGCGTTTTCATGCTTTATTTCAGTGTAAATATGGCATTTTCTTTGTCATTAGCATACTACTTAAATTACAGTGTCAAACAACTAATGTATTCGGACGAATTTGCCCATTACCCCATTCTCCTCAGCCTTCAGTTTTTATTGCATTTTTTGGAACTTTTATTTTTTCACTTGTACGCATTGGCATACGTGCGTATGCTTGGATACGCGCCTGTATATCATCAATGTTGTGTTCAGCAGTTGTAATCAATATTTAAATAACTTATGGTATACATATTTTAGTATGGTTTACAAGTAACTGTGTCTGTATACAAATATATATATATATATGACATATCACTATGTTATTGTACATATCTTGTCAGAAGAAACACTAAGCATTGTCTTAAACTGGGGGGGGGGGGGGGGGGGGGGGGAGGGTAGAGGGAATCGGCCACTTAACCCGGAGATAGTGAGTTTTATCATACCTCACTAATAATCGTTTTTCAAAACAATAGACCGTTTTTTTTTATTGAATTTATAAAATTACTTTGAGTTACACAAACGTGATTTTGGTGGAATACTGCAGAAATAAAACATTAATATAAGTTTATATTTTGTATAAAGGCTGTGCAGCATTAATATAGAAAATGGAGTGATTGAACTCATGTATTTGTGTTTTTAGGAAACAGGTAAGCAAAGTGACAATACAGTGTTTTAAGAGTCCATCTGTATGAAGGCAATTGCCACCGATGTTGTCATATTTATGACTAAGGATGTTTTGTCAAATGCATCTAGGTCACATGATTAAGAGAAACGCCTATTTCGTACATGTACTTGTTGTGATTGGACTATGCTATGAATTGAACTATTACTTAATATCAGCTGAAGGTATTCACATGTGATGATCACGCTGTCTCTAATGCGAACAATAGTTAGATCTATATCAGTTTCCAAAGTTCAAAAATATTCTATTTACATAAATGTGTTCGTAGATGATCATAAGTTCACGTCATATGGATTATATAAGTTGGTCTTGGTACGGAGTTAATACGTCCTCGTTGCTTTCGATGTGCTAGCATATATTGAATTTGAATGTTTAATGCGCGAGATCGTTGTGTAATCAGACTGTAAACATCACATGACTACATTATCCTTATGTTGTGAGTAGTAGTCAATCCACGTGATAGACATGGCAACATTCTGGACACGGAGTACTGTGTAAAAATATTGACCGACATTGTGTTATATGGACGGAATATTTGATAATACATGTACATGTAGTAGTGATAAATAATGTGGATTACTAAAGTTGCATCGAAATGGTATTGTGTTTACACGACTACGAATGTGCTTACTAGCCAAATTAACATTTACTTTGATTTGGTCTTCAAACGTTGTTCTTTGTAATGAAATGTTTCTCGGTGATCTGAATGTACGATATTTAACCTTGTAAGCAAGCGGCCCCCTACTATAGTGCTTAGGGAGACCTTTGACAGAATCGCCCGATTGGTCGAAAAGGTGTGATTTGAAAAATCGCCAGTCGCCATTTTTCAACATGGCTGTGAATGGATGTTGTACAGACGTCTTGATGGTAAGTTTTACTCAAACATTTGTCCTGTTCATCCATGTTTGTGTATCACAGTTGGTATTGTTGTTATAGCTGTACCTCTGCAGGTGCTGTATCTTGTATGAAGTCTTATAAAATGTCATTGTGCGTATTTCAGATACTTGAGATGGTGTGGGTATTCAAATTTTAAGATCTACAATAAAACCTCAATAATAAGACCACAACTGAGACCCTTGAAAACTGGTCTTAATATTGAGGTCGAATTAAGAGTAAAACAGTGAAAAATGGAAATTAAAATTGTGGTCTTAATTTTAAGGAGGTCTTTGAGGTTGTACTGTTTTTGCTGAGAAATGAATTTTTCTCAGGGTTTCTCTTAAGCTGTCTGGATTATTACTTATTTTAAACCAGATTGACGATTTGCTGCTTCAATATTATGCACCAGTCAATTGTATCCACGGCCCCCCCAGGTCCGGGGAATAGCGGGGACTTTGACTTTCGGTCCAGCCAATCCCAGGTAAAATCCCACAAACTGCTGGTAAAATCCCCGCCAAATGCCCCCCGCACCCCGGGGACATCCTAGGTAAGGCCCATTCCCCGCTATTTTCGGCGCGAAAACAAAACCACCGCATTCACTCGGCACTGCGGGGCCACCTGGAAGGTAAAAGAACGGCCCATTTCCCCCGCTATCCCCGGTATACCCCCGGACCTGGGGGGGCCGTGGTTACAATTGACTGGTGCATTATATGAACAAAATTATGAATTATAGTATACTTCACAAATGTCGACTGGCTTCTACTTTAACAGTAGCATGGGTTGAAAACTATGTTTAGAAATATATGATTTTATGGTAGTTTACCACAATGATGATAATTGTGTAAATTGCAGTTGTGATTTATTTTGGCTATTTTGGGAAGTTGACCAATTGCCTTCAAGTTAAGAACTTAGAAATTGGGAAAAGTCTAGAAATTACACCAAAATTTCAGGAGTAAAAGTGAAGGATGTAGTGATTAATAAAAAAATTGCTATCTATTATATGAACTGCCTGTGAAGAAAAGCCTCCAACCAAAACTTTTTCTTCATATTTAATGGGATTTTTTTGACACCCATGGGGCATTAGACCTAAAGTAAATAAATGGGAAAAAGTGCGGCCAATGTGGGGCTCTAACCCATGACCCCCTAAACACAGTACGGCGCTCTACCGACTGAGCTAACCGGGCGGCCGTCTAACCCCACACTACTACAGACCAATGTCTTTAGTAACCGTAATTTTGGGAACAGTCATACAGAGTTTGTTACTTTTGATACCTCCCGACGTATCACTGCACATGATTTGCATTCGACCAATCAATATGTCGAATTGATTGTGACAACTCTTACTGCCGTACTATACTTTCCTTTGTCTTTGATAAATTTGCAAATTGTTCGGAAGGTACATAGATCTTTGTTTCTGTATCAATCGTGAGAATTTCATTTAAAAGTGAAATATCTGGTTCAAGAAATATTGTTGTATTATTTGTGTTTGTGGTTAAGCTTTCTTTGGTAAGAGCAGCATTTGGGTATGTAAAAAGAGAAATTGATGAATTGAGGGAGGACTGTTTTTTATCGGAAACAAGTGCTCCATTCGGATCAGACCTGGGGTAATTGTAATCAGTAATTGTAATCAGCTGTAATTATTACACATTTTTCAAGTAATCTGGTGTAATGATTAATTTTCTAAATTTGATTACAATTACTGTAATGTAATCATTACTCATAACAATTTAACATGTACTTATGATTACTTTCTGATTATATTATGATTACATGTACCTTTTTAAAGGTGTAAGAAATAAGCTGTGGATAAAACCCGAAAGTCATCTATGGTATAGAGAAATATTAAAAGTCATACTTATACTCATCTGATCTGATCAACGTCAGGGCTCGCACTGGCATTACGTGTTCTGTGATATATTACATCCATTTTTTAATTAATGCGCGATAGTGCTCCTCTCCCCTTTCAGTATCTTATAATTGTTTTTATGGCAGTTCTTAGTTCTACTGATTTATCATTAGCAAGGTTTCTTCAGTTTTATTCCATGTTGCTATATGTGATATATAAGTACATGTACAGTGTATTATATGATATTAATGTGTGGTATATTATATAGTTATTAAATGTATGTAGATGTTTTATGTGTATAGGTAATCTCTTATAACTCAATTCATGAGTGGCAGTGTACTTTTATTTGGTATGCATTCGATTTTTATTGTATATGTATGTGATATGTACACTGATGAGATTGAAATGAAGATATACATTGTATATATAATTATATACTTATTACCTAAATTTATATTTAATAGATAAAAGATAGTTTGACATTCAGTTTAATTTACAGTTTGAAGTCAATAATGATAATTTAATCAATTGAAAGGTGTTGTTTGTATGTAAACAGGACAGTGGGCCAGATCTGAGGCCTCAGTCAAACAGTCATTATGACCAGGTGCTATACAGTTAGAAGATCTTTTATCTGTATGCAAATACATCGCACATAATTCATTATTCAGGTCTCGATCCAATGTGCATCGAAGGGTCTTTTACAATATATTTGATAAATGCAGATAGCTGAAGGGGTGGAAATGGTAGTTCAGTATAAATCAATGCTTATAATTTGGTGAATAAGGTGGTGAAGTTGCCATGTGTTTTGACAAATATATCAATATACACATTTATGGATTAACTCTATACACTGCTGTAAATTTGTACATATAGAATGACTTTTAATGATATTTTACATTCCAGTAAATGAACACAAAATTCTGTTAAATAGCTTTTAATATCAAAAGTAGTTTTGGAAAGGAGAGACAGTAACCTAGCTAAAGGCTATCAAGTTTTTTTCAAAATGAGATCAATAAAAATAAAGAAAACTAGATTTTCCGTACTCAAACCTTGTTTCTGTTGTTTTTTTGGAATAAAAGCTTAATTTTAAGTTTTTTTTAAAAATCTCAATAGCATGAGGTAGAATTGATTATTATCTTTGTATACATGTGTTTCTTTTGCAAAATTAATGCTTATGCAATTGGCCTGATTTAACGGACAACCCCGGTGAAACAGGTTCATGAACTTCATGAAGTTATTCATGAACTTCATGAACTGCATGAACTAGTTCATGAATTGACAAAATAATTCATGAATATCAAATAAATATTCATTAACTCCAAATTCATGAACTCGAAGTTCATGAATATATTATTAGTTCATGAACTGTTATGGCAACAAAAGTCAACTATTCATGAAATGTTTATTAGGTTCATGAACGCTGGGACCAATATTACAAAAGATACATTTTTATATTAAGTATTAGTTTTTTTCTGGAAAATTTAGCATAGTGTTGTTGTAAAACATAATAATATCCACTGTGCAACAAAATCATGGTAATTTTTGGTTTCTTTATAACTTAATTATTTATTTTCAATTATTGTCACTGAATTACCTCCCTTTATGAAAAATTACAGATTGTTATAATTATTGCAATTATTAGTTTTTAGAATATGATTTAATTATTCAAAAATATTTATAAATGATAAAATATTTTGATATTAAATTTTGTTACAACTTTTATATTTTGCCTACTGAGCAATACATATACAATGGAAACGACTCAGTTCATTAACGGAGGTGGCCCTGTGGCTAAGTGGTTAACGCTGCTGACTACGAATCCAAAGGTCGTGGGTTCGATCCCTCGTCTCACCGGATAAAAAAGAAATACTTTTCAGTGTTTCCCACCTAACATAGTACTGGCATGTAACCAGGAAAGTACTGGGTAGATCCCAGGAAAGTACTGGTTAGGTGCCAGGAAAATGGTAACTGTACGATAGGTCTCATTGGCACTGTGCAGTAACCATCTTTGGCTTCAAAAATTGTCTGTTTGATCTATACTGTTATACTGGCAGGTAAATTTCCCCCTTCGGTTTCAAAAAGTCTATTTATGGTGTGCGGGGGACATACCGGGTCGACCAAAATACCTTAAAGTGCATTATAAAATGTGCGCGGCGACGGGCGACCTCATAAACAGTAATACCAAACCAAAACCCAGTTCATAAACGGGTGGAATACCATAAGTATACTGATCACCTGTCATTATGTTTAAACATGATCCATCATGTTCACAAAAGACATGTTAACCATGATCTTGTGTGATTGTGTTAGATCATGGTGCCATTTAACGCACATATGTTTCAACATGTTCATTACAACCTTTCATGAATTTGTTCATGAAGTTCATGAAACCTAACTTTTGCTTTTCATGAATTAATTTATTCATGAACTTATTCATGAACTTCATGAATCTGTTTCGCAGGGGAATGATGTACAATTTGACAGAACCACAAGTTCAAATAACTTAATTATTTTTCAACAATTTTCAAAGTTATAGCAGTATTAGTTGAAGGATGGTATAACAACAAAATAGTGTACATTCCACCAAGCTATAATAATTATGTAGTTTCAAAAATATTGCTCAAAAGCAAATATGGCTATTTTCTAGGGTATATATTGCCTAAATGATCACACATTTACCTATAGTATGGAATGACAGATGTATACCTGAAATAAATCTAGCCTTCATGACAAGTACAGCAAGTGAACAGTTACTGAATATGATTTCTTTGTGAATGTGAACAATTTGTCATTTCTGGTTTGATGTTAATTATGGCAGCACCTGTATTAATACACTTCATTTTGCCTGAAAATGCCATTGGACCTGTTAAAGCTTTCTACGAGGATATTGTTTGCTCACCTCTTCCCGATACATATGGTATTCTGTGATAGCAAGATTGTCCAACTGGCAAGCAAATGATTTATAACAAGGTTCATTTTAAAACAAGAAATGTTAACACTGTGCGAGTACTCACCTGCCCAACTAAAACCTGTCTTATCAATGGTCCAGTTTAAGCTAGTCATACATGCACGTTGGAAATTAACATTACTTGAACATTACTTGTAAGTGAACCAGTCCCTCTTTCCATCCCCGACTGAGACTGTGCACTGCTTCTAAAATCTCTTGTTGACAAGTCTTTATAGAACACATCGTCTGCCTCAGTCTTTCTGCACTTTCAGCGCTTTGATTTTGGTTTTGCTCTAAACCAAGTTTAAGGGGTTATATTAGAGTCTCTCTGCTGGTTGTTTGGATGGTCGGTAGGTTGGTGATCATGAATCGCCTTGTATCTAATTCTAACCATTGTTATGCCATAGTGGTGTACAGATACTTTTCATGCATTTAACGAGACCATGTAGTGACATGCTTGTACATGTGCATATAGATCTATAACTTCTCTGTTATACAGAATTGGCCACTAGTGAATCTAGGGTTAATAACATTCATTCATAAGCATCTGTGCAATGTAAATAATAGTCCCATCATATTTTGCTGCAGACAACATTTTGATGCCTGAACATGCACAAAATAATGCATTTTAAGGGGTTAGACTGGAGTCACTCTGCTGGTTGGTTGGATGGTCGGTTGGTTGGTTGGTGATTATGAATTGATCACCCTGTAGTGTATTTAACCATTATGATGCCATAGTGGTGTACAGATAATGTTCATGCAGTTACTAAGACTGTTCAACCACATAGTCATATACTAGTACATGTCCATATATCCATAACTTCTCTGTTATACAGAATTGGTTGAGTTAAATAGCGAAATCACTTGATTTGATATTGTTGGGACCAGATACTATTGTTTCAGATATATTGGATAGGCCTCTTAATTAGTTTTTGACATTGCTGGTTATCAATTAGCATGTTAAAATAACGCACCATACTGCAAAAGAAGTCTCTATGCACAAGTTGTGTCCTGATATAAAAAAGTTACACTGATCTGCAACTTTCTATTGTTCTCATTTGTTTAGCCTGTGTATCATTATTGTTAAGAGGTCTTTTAGTTCTAGAGTGAATTATGCATTATCGGTGTCTAAACATTGTCAGAGAAAATATTAACCAATGCTGTTATAGAATACCATGTGCATAGTTGTAAAACTTGACACTTGGAAAGTCAAAGATAACCATAGACAAGTAGTCGGCTGTGAATTATGCTTATAGAGGTCAAGAGGATCAGGTTAATTTTAACAGGCTATATAACTTGCTTGTACATAATCCAAATCAACAGAAAATGTATCCAGTAGCTTTTTAGAAACCATGTGAAATAGTACTGGGGGGTGGAACTTTTGAGTTTGACTGGTATAAAGTTCTTATATTATCTAGCAATTATAAGCTACATATTTCTTATGTTCTGGGTCCTTGTTTTTCCTATCTTTATTGTGACTAAACTTCATTTTGGCGTAATTTATTATTGGAAGCTTAAAATTTGAACAAATATTGTGAAGAATTTCCTGTCCATATTTCCATTTATTGGCTTGCAAGATAAAATGAATATTGAAGCTGTTACTTTATGAAACTGCTGTACTGTAAATAAGTGTAGGCATGTGTACTCTCCAAAATCCAGGTATTTAACCATAGTGATGAAGGTTTTTGATAGAAAACATTTAATCTCTGATTGACAATATCAGAATAATGACATCCTTTAATTGTTTCTAAAGGTATTTATTTTGCATGATGCAGTTTTCATAGATATGCAACATTATAGCATTTTAAATTCTATGAAATTCTGAACCATGGGCTGTCAATAAAAGCCAGTAAAATTACCCAGTATCTTTTCTTGTATGAATGATCATAATTAAGGGAGTACCCTGAGACTCTTGTCTGATTTTAATGATTTTCCTGCTCGTTCAAGAATGAGTGACTGTGACCCTGTGATAGTTTAATTTAGAATGTCTGTTGGTGGTCAAATTTTAACTCTACTATTGGATTGATTATAACCTAATAAAACAAAATTGGCTGGTCAGGTGTCCAAAAGGTGAATGTTAACTTCAGCATCTTTAGACTGATGAAAAATATAACTATTTAACAAGTTGAATGTCGTACACATAAATATAACTATTTAAGTTAACAAGTCGAATGTCATACACTGGAAGTTTCCTACTACATGCATTCCACCATGTATCTCGGACAAGTAAATACAATGTACTACATGAACCTACTGAAATTCTGAATACATGGAATATTTGTATCCCAAATAAGTGAAATTTGTGTAAAATGTGTCTATTTTAATCCTTGTTGTAAAAGCACTGCATTGCTTGATAGGTCTGTTTTGAGAACTCATGTGTATTGAAGAAACTATTATATTGTAAGTAAGGCCAACCCTAGGAATATATTTGTTTCCCTGTCCTGAGTGACCAATATTAGTGAAGGTTTGGTAGTGGGGTGAATGTATTTTTATGAATTCATTTTTTGTGTTGATACAATTTTAAGAAAAATAAATTTATGATACAGTGCAAGATTTAAAGTCAGTCCGAGTCATCAGGATACTATATCAACACTTTGATTTAGTGTCTTTATAAACTGAAGTGAAATATTTTTTTAGAATCAGAAACTCAATTTTTAGCAAATATTTTATATTGCTTTAAATAATTTTTGTTGGGACAATTTTTGTTGGTAGGTACTGAGAGGGGAAATACATGTTTTAGGCCAAATTAACAGATTAAGTGCACTTTTGATAACTTACAAGCACAGATCCAGCAATTTTCTTCTGAGGTGCCCAGGTCCTCCTGATACAGATAGGGGAGTATATATAAGTCACGAGATTGAGATGAAATTGTTAACATGCCAATTCTGGATAAAAACAAAGAGGCCCCTGAATTTGGGACTTTTGGAAAAATTCAAATTGTATTTTTTTTAAACAGATAATTGTCTCGTTCCATATGATCATTTACATTAATTTATGACAAATCAGTGAGGCAAGAGTTTTGGATCCCCTCTGGAGTCTGGATCTAGGGAAGGCAATTTAGAATCTTAAATAGGAAAATGTGCATTAGCCTGTCTTATAATGTATTAGGCCTATATTACTTGCGTTGCTTTTTGCTATGAAACTAATATAAATAATTTTTAAGCATAATGCGCTAATTTCGGTGAAAATGTCTAAATAGCGAGAAAGAGACTTGATGACGTCTTCCTCATTTTGGACATTGTCATGTTCATATGACGTTGCGATCAAATTGAAAATAGCGATATATATGCCTTAGAAATTGCATTAGAAATAGCCTGACAATGGTAGTATTCCAAATATGGTGGTAATGTGATACAGCTACAGGTCAGACATTGATTTGCAAGTCAGCATTTGATGTTTGTATTGTCTTGATTTTGTTGCAGTATGTCTGTTAAAAAAGTCATATAATAAACCTCCTCTGTGTACAGGATTTTAAAGATAATTTTTTTTCCAAAATTTCAGGGGTGTCCTGAGCCCCGGTCTCCCATCTGGATCCGCACATGACATATAAAATGGACCATTCCTGTTATATATGTATAATATATTGAGCAGGTATTTCCCTGACGCAGACATTTTGAGTCCCCAACTCCCTTTTCCTTCTATGGACTCCCATTTCCCTAATACTGTGCACCCCTTGAACCCCTAAAATAAGCTTTTGTAAAGTTTGAACTGGTAACTGGATCCCTACAAATTTACCAAGGACCCCCAATTTGTCAAACACGAGGGTTAATATGGTTTGAAGTGTAAATGGTGGCAGAGAATCCTGATAAGGGTGCGGCTCTTTTGGATTTGAATTAGGATGAAAGAAAATTAATTAAAACACTAGAAAAAAGATTTTCTGCAAAAATGGCTTTTGTCTACCATGGCGGAAAAAATGCAATAAATGAAATAATATAAAATAAAATATAGCAAGAAGTGTTATGACTTACAAACATTTTCAAGAAAGATGTAGGTAGTATAAATTAATGAAGTCTGCTTTTTATGTAATGAAAGCAGTTCAAAATCGGTTAGATAATTATCCAATATCAAATGATATTACACCAGTTATACATGCAAGAAACAAGTCAAACAAGTGTAGCAGACATGATCTATTTATTGTACCATATTTTCCTTCAGTATTTAGGCCAATATTTTTATGGCCTTGTCTCGTAGTGTATCCTTTCACCATATACACACATTAAATCATGCTTTCCATTCACTTTGATGGTCATTTTATTTAAGTAATCAGAATTGTAACTCAATTTAGGTGCATGAAATTTCATGTTCTCTGTATATCAGTATTTCCATGAAGTTTCACAGTATTTGGTATATTTCATTAAACATGACTGAAATTGAGTATTGGCGGGAAGTTTTACTATATATAAGACATAGGGTCTAGCCAATTTTTGCATTCGTCTCCAGACACTCAAGGTAGGGTTTACCTATTTGTTATTTGACTTGCTTCTTTAATCTCATTTTCTTGATTTAAGCTTTAATAATTGAATATTTTATCTAAATAAGTGCTTGGTTACATGTTGAGAACCATTTGGCAATGTAAAGGCAATGTAAAATTACTTCTATTTATTTGACTTGGATTTTATTACTAATGTTTTGTAAACTCATTGGTGGTCATCTGTTAATGGTGTCGTATGAATTAATTGTGTATAACGGGTCTCAAATAGTTATTTGATTATTGCTAATATCTACAAAAATTGTCAGAGTTTAGACAATTGGATGAGCATACAAGATCAAAACTACAACATAATCTTGGTTGATACAGCTTCTGTTACACAGGAGTGCTTGTCATTGTGGAACTCTGTAAATATCTCTATTGTGATCATCACCATGGTGATTGTGTAGGTTACCCTGAAAGATTTGTTGTAGATGCATTGTATTTCTTGAAAAATCTTAATTCTGAGCTTGTCGGACCTGCTGTTGTGTTTTTGCCCAGTGGAAGTTGTAAATAATTTATTTGGCATCACAATTATTTATTTCTGCTGAATTTGTATTGGTGAAATTTACTGGATATAGGCATGTTTTGATAATTCAGTGGTATTTACAATTATATGTTGTGATTTTTGCAATGACTTCACTAGCATTCATTGCATTGAACTTGATTGTTTTGGTTGTTTTGATAGTTGAAACCTGTGTATTGAATTTAATTATCCTCAACACCTGGGAATCTCATGGGCGAGTATTCACTATTTTATAAATGACTACAGTAAAATGTCAATAGGACCCTTGAAAACTGGTCTTCTTTGTGTGGTGGTCTTAATATTGAGGATGAATAGAGAGCCAAACAGTGAAAATGGATTTGAAATTGTATTCTTAATTTTCAGGTGGTCCTTATCAGAGGTTTTTACTGTATTATGTAATATAATTTTGAGCTTAAACTTGGATCTATAGTGAATGTGTGTGTGTGTGTGTCTATATCTAAATTATAACAGGATCAATTGTTTATTCACACCTATCTTAAGACAGGTAGCCCAATCAGATTAAGGTTTTTAAAACTGTTACAGGTGTGTATTGTGTGATATGATACTGGCTTATTCATTGGTCAACAGATTTGATTTTGTCCTATCAGATTAACTTCTATTTTGGTGGGAAATTCAGTAGTTGGTAGTGACAATCAGGACTTGAACACTAGTGAGATTTTGTGAGTGTTTTTTTGATATTCTTAATAATTTAATCATGGACAGTGTGTTGGTGAACAGATTGTGAATTTACAGTTAGTGCATTTTTATTTTTCTCTGAATTGGCTGCTTTAGAAGTTATTTTATCATTGATTGTCTGATTATGGAGGTCATAGGCAATGTCATATTGAGTTGTTGTATCATAGATTGTATGATGGTGGTTGGCATAAGCAATGTATTGTAGAGTTGTTATAACATAGAATGTCTGATGGTAATTTAGTATACTGATGCAGAAATGACACTGTTGTGTTGTATGTAATCACCATTGTGTTTCTAGTATGCATTTAAAAATAGTACTAAGTTATGATTCATATCATATACACCTAACATATTTAAGTTATTGAATGAAATGGCAAGTTGCCCAACCTGATTTGCAAGTAAAGCCAGTGATCATGTTAACAATTTTCAGCAATTGCTGTTACATAAACTGTCCATCTGACATGGTTACTCCTTTCGATTTTTCTATAACAAAATACCATTAAAATTTCTAAAGGTTAACAATAATATACTAGAGGGTTCTATGTGAACCTGGAGATAAGTAGTCACTAATATTTACTTGCTAAAATCAATAATAAAAAGGAAATGTGGAGCCATTTGATACTGTTCGAAGGGTGTATTCACTTTATTTTACTGATCACAATTGATACAATATTAATTACACTAGCCAATATTTGTGTTTTATGCAGAAATTGTGATATTACCTCAGTTATCCCATTTTACAGCCTAAACATTTGATGATACTCAACATTTTTTTAATGCAGTCATAACTCTATTATTATTTTGTGTTGTTTACCAATTTGATCAACTTGCACAAAAAATGTTTATTCATTAGATGTCTGGGTATCCTGCTTTATAGTTGTCTTCCTCTGTTTTTGTCCCCATAACATGTGTATAACTGCAGCTTCTTGTTAGGGTTCTTTTGCAATATAACTTAGTAATAATTACTTCCATGAACGATATTAAGATTATTTTAGTTTCTGTTTATTTGGGCTGCAGCAGTTTCGTTACCCTTGAAATCCACCCGACGGAGGAAGTTGTGTTTGATTCAGGGTACCATTGGTATTTGATTTGGGTTGTGCTTAGTCGGGATTGTTACATGCCCCTACTAGTGAGCTGGTCAGTGCCTGGTCATATGACCAGGACACTGTTCAACAGAGCAGTTTACCAACACAGTGTAGGAGCATGTAACAGGCAGTTTTTTTCTCTAATTATGATAATTTTTTCTGATAGTCATACATTTTTTGAATAGTTTTAACTTATTATATCTGCAGCGGTATGTTAACAGCCCTGAACCATTATCTTATGTACGTGGCGTTTCCTGTAACAACTTAATCATCCCTCTTTCTGGTCTTATGAATTCCAATTGTGAAGTTATTGTTAGATGTACACATAAAATTATGATAGTTAGTCTGAAAATTTGTCATTACCAGTATTCTTGGTCCCTTAGAGTGGAGGCATCAGATGGATTAAACAGAAATAACGGCTTCGTTCAGATCTTTCATTTTGTGGAAGCTAGGTCCCCTCAACATTTATGGCCGCAAAATCTACACCTGTACTGAGCAAAGTTGACAACGCAACTTCTGGAAATTACCTTAATTTATCATGTCTGAATAATATGCTGCTTAAATAAGGACTTGCCTCACAATAGCATATCCATGTTTTGTTTATTAGACAGTGAAGTAATACATTTATTTACCTGTGGGGCAAGAAATATGTCATCTAAATCATCAAATAACGAACGTGTTGTGTTATTAAGTTTGCTCAGTATGGTTCTGCACGTGGGAAATTGCAGATGAGGTTTAAGTGTGTTCCTTGCCAATGTTTCTGTTACTCTGTATTGTGTGTTCGTTCTACAGTCAACATAACTGGATTGATGGATTGGAAGTGTGTGCTGTCACCAAAGTGATCGTCTTCAGTCAACTGAATCATCGACTTCGTATCCTTGCAAATGGTGGTTCTGATGTTAAGTCTTCATGTGTATGCTTGCAGTCTCCAAAGCAATTGAATTTGGAGTGAATATTTGTTAGTAATTCAGAACTCGTCCGATTTAAAGTGCATTTGCTAGGGTTCTTTTGTATTCTAATTATCTGAACTTCCAAATGTCTTTTCTCATGGGTGCTTATAGGTATTATGTTAATGTGTTCATTTTGTCTTTTCTCAGTCTCGTTTCACATGATGGAGAAGATGATGGCGAAAATGTTTCACATGATGGAGAAGATGATGGCGAAAATGTCGGGATGAAACTGAGATAAGTTGTCCTTATTCTATCATCAAGACTAGTATCCAACCCTTGCCATTCCTTGCTCCAAACCCTTGCCATTCCTTGCTCCCAACCCTTGCCATTCCTTGCCCCCTACTTATTTGTATTTCTCTAACAGTTTAATTGTAAATGTAAGCTAGTTTCTTCAGTCTTGAAAAGTATTTTTATGCTGTAATCATATCCTGAGTTGTAATAAGTTTTGACTATTATTGCCTCTGGTAACGGTCTGATCCACCCGACGGAGGAAGTTGGGTTTGATTCAGGGTACCATTGGTATTTGATTTGGGTTGTGCTTAGTCGGGATTTTTACATGCCCTACTAGAGTGAGCTGGTCAGAGCCTGGTCATATGACCAGGACACTGTTCAACAGAGCAGTTTACCAACACAGTGTAGAAGCATGTAACGGGCAGTTTTTTCTCTCTCTAATTATGATCAGTTTTTAGTCATACATTTTGAATAGTTAACTTATTATATCTGCAGCGGTATGTTAGCAGCCCTTGCTCCCAACTCTTGCCATTCCTTGCTCCCCACTTATTTAGATTTCATTACTACGCAATGTGCATATGATTGGCTCCCCACTTATTTAAATTTCCCTACTATGCATTGTGCATAATGGTTGTAGATGGTTATCTGTTGCTGTTTTTGAAACTTCTTGGCATATGTAAGCCTCTAGGCACACCTAACTAGTTATTATTCCTGATATATACAATCAGTTGTATATATCGGTGCTTTTAACTGGTTGGGTAGGGGTATGCAGTATGCAATGGAAGTTGAATCACACAGTAATTGCTCCCCTATTCCCATACATCTTTCCTGGGGTATGTGTGGGGAGCCATTGCCATATGTACGTGGCGTTTCCTGTAACAGCTTAATCATCCCTCTTTCTGGTCTTATGAATTCCAATTGTGAAGTTATTGTTAGATGTACACATAAAATTATGATAGTTAGTCTGAAAATTTGTCATTACCAGTATTCTTGGTCCCTTAGAGTGGAGGCATCAGATGGATTAAACAGAAATAACGGCTTCGTTCAGATCTTTCATTTTGTGGAAGCTAGGTCCCCTCAACATTTATGGCCGCAAAATCTACACCTGTACTGAGCAAAGTTGACAACGCAACTTCTGGAAATTACCTTAATTTATCATGTCTGAATAATATGCTGCTTAAATAAGGACTTGCCTCACAATAGCATATCCATGTTTTGTTTATTAGACAGTGAAATAATACATTTATTTACCTGTGGGGCAAGAAATATGTCATCTAAATCATCAAATAACGAACGTGTTGTGTTATTAAGTTTGCTCAGTATGGTTCTGCACGTGGGATATTGCAGATGAGGTTTAAGTGTGTTCCTTGCCAATGTTTCTGTTACTCTGTATTGTGTGTTCGTTCTACAGTCAACATAACTGGATTGATGGATTGGAAGTGTGTGCTGTCACCAAAGTGATCGTCTTCAGTCAACTGAATCATCGACTTCGTATCCTTGCAAATGGTGGTTCTGATGTTAAGTCTTCATGTGTATGCTTGCAGTCTCCAAAGCAATTGAATTTGGAGTGAATATTTGTTAGTAATTCAGAACTCGTCCGATTTAAAGTGCATTTGCTAGGGTTCTTTTGTATTCTAATTATCTGAACTTCCAAATGTCTTTTCTCATGGGTGCTTATAGGTATTATGTTAATGTGTTCATTTTGTCTTTTCTCAGTCTCGTTTCACATGATGGAGAAGATGATGGCGAAAATGTTTCACATGATGGAGAAGATGATGGCGAAAATGTCGGGATGAAACTGAGATAAGTTGTCCTTATTCTATCATCAAGACTAGTATCCAACCCTTGCCATTCCTTGCTCCAAACCCTTGCCATTCCTTGCTCCCAACCCTTGCCATTCCTTGCCCCCTACTTATTTGTATTTCTCTAACAGTTTAATTGTAAATGTAAGCTAGTTTCTTCAGTCTTGAAAAGTATTTTTATGCTGTAATCATATCCTGAGTTGTAATAAGTTTTGACTATTATTGCCTCTGGTAACGGTCTGATCCACCCGACGGAGGAAGTTGGGTTTGATTCAGGGTACCATTGGTATTTGATTTGGGTTGTGCTTAGTCGGGATTGTTACATGCCCTACTAGAGTGAGCTGGTCAGAGCCTGGTCATATGACCAGGACACTGTTCAACAGAGCAGTTTACCAACACAGTGTAGAAGCATGTAACGGGCAGTTTTTTCTCTCTCTAATTATGATCAGTTTTTAGTCATACATTTTGAATAGTTAACTTATTATATCTGCAGCGGTATGTTAGCAGCCCTTGCTCCCAACTCTTGCCATTCCTTGCTCCCCACTTATTTAGATTTCATTACTACGCAATGTGCATATGATTGGCTCCCCACTTATTTAAATTTCCCTACTATGCAATGTGCATAATGGTTGTAGATGGTTATCTGTTGGTGTTTTTGAAACTTCTTGGCATATGTAAGCCTCTAGGCACACCTAACTAGTTATTATTCCTGATATATACAATCAGTTGTATATATCGGTGCTTTTAACTGGTTGGGTAGGGGTATGCAGAATGCAATGGAAGTTGAATCACACAGTAATTGCTCCCCTATTCCCATACATCTTTCCTGGGGTATGTGTGGGGAGCCATTGCCGTATGTACGTGGCGTTTCCTGTAACAGCTTAATCATCCCTCTTTCTGGTCTTATGAATTCCAATTGTGAAGTTATTGTTAGATGTACACATAAAATTATGATAGTTAGTCTGAAAATTTGTCATTACCAGTATTCTTGGTCCCTTAGAGTGGAGGCATCAGATGGATTAAACAGAAATAACGGCTTCGTTCAGATCTTTCATTTTGTGGAAGCTAGGTCCCCTCAACATTTATGGCCGCAAAATCTACACCTGTACTGAGCAAAGTTGACAACGCAACTTCTGGAAATTACCTTAATTTATCATGTCTGAATAATATGCTGCTTAAATAAGGACTTGCCTCACAATAGCATATCCATGTTTTGTTTATTAGACAGTGAAGTAATACATTTATTTACCTGTGGGGCAAGAAATATGTCATCTAAATCATCAAATAACGAACGTGTTGTGTTATTAAGTTTGCTCAGTATGGTTCTGCACGTGGGAAATTGCAGATGAGGTTTAAGTGTGTTCCTTGCCAATGTTTCTGTTACTCTGTATTGTGTGTTCGTTCTACAGTCAACATAACTGGATTGATGGATTGGAAGTGTGTGCTGTCACCAAAGTGATCGTCTTCAGTCAACTGAATCATCGACTTCGTATCCTTGCAAATGGTGGTTCTGATGTTAAGTCTTCATGTGTATGCTTGCAGTCTCCAAAGCAATTGAATTTGGAGTGAATATTTGTTAGTAATTCAGAACTCGTCCGATTTAAAGTGCATTTGCTAGGGTTCTTTTGTATTCTAATTATCTGAACTTCCAAATGTCTTTTCTCATGGGTGCTTATAGGTATTATGTTAATGTGTTCATTTTGTCTTTTCTCAGTCTCGTTTCACATGATGGAGAAGATGATGGCGAAAATGTTTCACATGATGGAGAAGATGATGGCGAAAATGTCGGGATGAAACTGAGATAAGTTGTCCTTATTCTATCATCAAGACTAGTATCCAACCCTTGCCATTCCTTGCTCCAAACCCTTGCCATTCCTTGCTCCCAACCCTTGCCATTCCTTGCCCCCTACTTATTTGTATTTCTCTAACAGTTTAATTGTAAATGTAAGCTAGTTTCTTCAGTCTTGAAAAGTATTTTTATGCTGTAATCATATCCTGAGTTGTAATAAGTTTTGACTATTATTGCCTCTGGTAACGGTCTGATCCACCCGACGGAGGAAGTTGGGTTTGATTCAGGGTACCATTGGTATTTGATTTGGGTTGTGCTTAGTCGGGATTGTTACATGCCCTACTAGAGTGAGCTGGTCAGAGCCTGGTCATATGACCAGGACACTGTTCAACAGAGCAGTTTACCAACACAGTGTAGAAGCATGTAACGGGCAGTTTTTTCTCTCTCTAATTATGATCAGTTTTTAGTCATACATTTTGAATAGTTAACTTATTATATCTGCAGCGGTATGTTAGCAGCCCTTGCTCCCAACTCTTGCCATTCCTTGCTCCCCACTTATTTAGATTTCATTACTACGCAATGTGCATATGATTGGCTCCCCACTTATTTAAATTTCCCTACTATGCAATGTGCATAATGGTTGTAGATGGTTATCTGTTGGTGTTTTTGAAACTTCTTGGCATATGTAAGCCTCTAGGCACACCTAACTAGTTATTATTCCTGATATATACAATCAGTTGTATATATCGGTGCTTTTAACTGGTTGGGTAGGGGTATGCAGTATGCAATGGAAGTTGAATCACACAGTAATTGCTCCCCTATTCCCATACATCTTTCCTGGGGTATGTGTGGGGAGCCATTGCCGTATGTACGTGGCGTTTCCTGTAACAGCTTAATCATCCCTCTTTCTGGTCTTATGAATTCCAATTGTGAAGTTATTGTTAGATGTACACATAAAATTATGATAGTTAGTCTGAAAATTTGTCATTACCAGTATTCTTGGTCCCTTAGAGTGGAGGCATCAGATGGATTAAACAGAAATAACGGCTTCGTTCAGATCTTTCATTTTGTGGAAGCTAGGTCCCCTCAACATATATGGCCGCAAAATCTACACCTGTACTGAGCAAAGTTGACAACGCAACTTCTGGAAATTACCTTAATTTATCATGTCTGAATAATATGCTGCTTAAATAAGGACTTGCCTCACAATAGCATATCCATGTTTTGTTTATTAGACAGTGAAGTAATACATTTATTTACCTGTGGGGCAAGAAATATGTCATCTAAATCATCAAATAACGAACGTGTTGTGTTATTAAGTTTGCTCAGTATGGTTCTGCACGTGGGAAATTGCAGATGAGGTTTAAGTGTGTTCCTTGCCAATGTTTCTGTTACTCTGTATTGTGTGTTCGTTCTACAGTCAACATAACTGGATTGATGGATTGGAAGTGTGTGCTGTCACCAAAGTGATCGTCTTCAGTCAACTGAATCATCGACTTCGTATCCTTGCAAATGGTGGTTCTGATGTTAAGTCTTCATGTGTATGCTTGCAGTCTCCAAAGCAATTGAATTTGGAGTGAATATTTGTTAGTAATTCAGAACTCGTCCGATTTAAAGTGCATTTGCTAGGGTTCTTTTGTATTCTAATTATCTGAACTTCCAAATGTCTTTTCTCATGGGTGCTTATAGGTATTATGTTAATGTGTTCATTTTGTCTTTTCTCAGTCTCGTTTCACATGATGGAGAAGATGATGGCGAAAATGTTTCACATGATGGAGAAGATGATGGCGAAAATGTCGGGATGAAACTGAGATAAGTTGTCCTTATTCTATCATCAAGACTAGTATCCAACCCTTGCCATTCCTTGCTCCAAACCCTTGCCATTCCTTGCTCCCAACCCTTGCCATTCCTTGCCCCCTACTTATTTGTATTTCTCTAACAGTTTAATTGTAAATGTAAGCTAGTTTCTTCAGTCTTGAAAAGTATTTTTATGCTGTAATCATATCCTGAGTTGTAATAAGTTTTGACTATTATTGCCTCTGGTAACGGTCTGATCCACCCGACGGAGGAAGTTGGGTTTGATTCAGGGTACCATTGGTATTTGATTTGGGTTGTGCTTAGTCGGGATTGTTACATGCCCTACTAGAGTGAGCTGGTCAGAGCCTGGTCATATGACCAGGACACTGTTCAACAGAGCAGTTTACCAACACAGTGTAGAAGCATGTAACGGGCAGTTTTTTCTCTCTCTAATTATGATCAGTTTTTAGTCATACATTTTGAATAGTTAACTTATTATATCTGCAGCGGTATGTTAGCAGCCCTTGCTCCCAACTCTTGCCATTCCTTGCTCCCCACTTATTTAGATTTCATTACTACGCAATGTGCATATGATTGGCTCCCCACTTATTTAAATTTCCCTACTATGCAATGTGCATAATGGTTGTAGATGGTTATCTGTTGGTGTTTTTGAAACTTCTTGGCATATGTAAGCCTCTAGGCACACCTAACTAGTTATTATTCCTGATATATACAATCAGTTGTATATATCGGTGCTTTTAACTGGTTGGGTAGGGGTATGCAGTATGCAATGGAAGTTGAATCACACAGTAATTGCTCCCCTATTCCCATACATCTTTCCTGGGGTATGCGTGGGGAGCCATTGCCGTATGTACGTGGCGTTTCCTGTAACAGCTTAATCATCCCTCTTTCTGGTCTTATGAGTTCCAATTGTGAAGTTATTGTTAGATGTACACATAAAATTATGATAGTTAGTCTGAAAATTTGTCATTACCAGTATTCTTGGTCCCTTAGAGTGGAGGCATCAGATGGATTAAACAGAAATAACGGCTTCGTTCAGATCTTTCATTTTGTGGAAGCTAGGTCCCCTCAACATTTATGGCCGCAAAATCTACACCTGTACTGAGCAAAGTTGACAACGCAACTTCTGGAAATTACCTTAATTTATCATGTCTGAATAATATGCTGCTTAAATAAGGACTTGCCTCACAATAGCATATCCATGTTTTGTTTATTAGACAGTGAAGTAATACATTTATTTACCTGTGGGGCAAGAAATATGTCATCTAAATCATCAAATAACGAACGTGTTGTGTTATTAAGTTTGCTCAGTATGGTTCTGCACGTGGGAAATTGCAGATGAGGTTTAAGTGTGTTCCTTGCCAATGTTTCTGTTACTCTGTATTGTGTGTTCGTTCTACAGTCAACATAACTGGATTGATGGATTGGAAGTGTGTGCTGTCACCAAAGTGATCGTCTTCAGTCAACTGAATCATCGACTTCGTATCCTTGCAAATGGTCGTTCTGATGTTAAGTCTTCATGTGTATGCTTGCAGTCTCCAAAGCAATTGAATTTGGAGTGAATATTTGTTAGTAATTCAGAACTCGTCCGATTTAAAGTGCATTTGCTAGGGTTCTTTTGTATTCTAATTATCTGAACTTCCAAATGTCTTTTCTCATGGGTGCTTATAGGTATTATGTTAATGTGTTCATTTTGTCTTTTCTCAGTCTCGTTTCACATGATGGAGAAGATGATGGCGAAAATGTTTCACATGATGGAGAAGATGATGGCGAAAATGTCGGGATGAAACTGAGATAAGTTGTCCTTATTCTATCATCAAGACTAGTATCCAACCCTTGCCATTCCTTGCTCCAAACCCTTGCCATTCCTTGCTCCCAACCCTTGCCATTCCTTGCCCCCTACTTATTTGTATTTCTCTAACAGTTTAATTGTAAATGTAAGCTAGTTTCTTCAGTCTTGAAAAGTATTTTTATGCTGTAATCATATCCTGAGTTGTAATAAGTTTTGACTATTATTGCCTCTGGTAACGGTCTGATCCACCCGACGGAGGAAGTTGGGTTTGATTCAGGGTACCATTGGTATTTGATTTGGGTTGTGCTTAGTCGGGATTGTTACATGCCCTACTAGAGTGAGCTGGTCAGAGCCTGGTCATATGACCAGGACACTGTTCAACAGAGCAGTTTACCAACACAGTGTAGAAGCATGTAACGGGCAGTTTTTTCTCTCTCTAATTATGATCAGTTTTTAGTCATACATTTTGAATAGTTAACTTATTATATCTGCAGCGGTATGTTAGCAGCCCTTGCTCCCAACTCTTGCCATTCCTGTAACAGCTTAATCATCCCTCTTTCTGGTCTTATGAATTCCAATTGTGAAGTTATTGTTAGATGTACACATAAAATTATGATAGTTAGTCTGAAAATTTGTCATTACCAGTATTCTTGGTCCCTTAGAGTGGAGGCATCAGATGGATTAAACAGAAATAACGGCTTCGTTCAGATCTTTCATTTTGTGGAAGCTAGGTCCCCTCAACATTTATGGCCGCAAAATCTACACCTGTACTGAGCAAAGTTGACAACGCAACTTCTGGAAATTACCTTAATTTATCATGTCTGAATAATATGCTGCTTAAATAAGGACTTGCCTCACAATAGCATATCCATGTTTTGTTTATTAGACAGTGAAGTAATACATTTATTTACCTGTGGGGCAAGAAATATGTCATCTAAATCATCAAATAACGAACGTGTTGTGTTATTAAGTTTGCTCAGTATGGTTCTGCACGTGGGAAATTGCAGATGAGGTTTAAGTGTGTTCCTTGCCAATGTTTCTGTTACTCTGTATTGTGTGTTCGTTCTACAGTCAACATAACTGGATTGATGGATTGGAAGTGTGTGCTGTCACCAAAGTGATCGTCTTCAGTCAACTGAATCATCGACTTCGTATCCTTGCAAATGGTGGTTCTGATGTTAAGTCTTCATGTGTATGCTTGCAGTCTCCAAAGCAATTGAATTTGGAGTGAATATTTGTTAGTAATTCAGAACTCGTCCGATTTAAAGTGCATTTGCTAGGGTTCTTTTGTATTCTAATTATCTGAACTTCCAAATGTCTTTTCTCATGGGTGCTTATAGGTATTATGTTAATGTGTTCATTTTGTCTTTTCTCAGTCTCGTTTCACATGATGGAGAAGATGATGGCGAAAATGTTTCACATGATGGAGAAGATGATGGCGAAAATGTCGGGATGAAACTGAGATAAGTTGTCCTTATTCTATCATCAAGACTAGTATCCAACCCTTGCCATTCCTTGCTCCAAACCCTTGCCATTCCTTGCTCCCAACCCTTGCCATTCCTTGCCCCCTACTTATTTGTATTTCTCTAACAGTTTAATTGTAAATGTAAGCTAGTTTCTTCAGTCTTGAAAAGTATTTTTATGCTGTAATCATATCCTGAGTTGTAATAAGTTTTGACTATTATTGCCTCTGGTAACGGTCTGATCCACCCGACGGAGGAAGTTGGGTTTGATTCAGGGTACCATTGGTATTTGATTTGGGCTGTGCTTAGTCGGGATTGTTACATGCCCTACTAGAGTGAGCTGGTCAGAGCCTGGTCATATGACCAGGACACTGTTCAACAGAGCAGTTTACCAACACAGTGTAGAAGCATGTAACGGGCAGTTTTTTCTCTCTCTAATTATGATCAGTTTTTAGTCATACATTTTGAATAGTTAATTTATTATATCTGCAGTGGTATGTTAGCAGCCCTTGCTCCCAACTCTTGCCATTCCTTGCTCCCCACTTATTTAGATTTCATTACTACGCAATGTGCATATGATTGGCTCCCCACTTATTTAAATTTCCCTACTATGCAATGTGCATAATGGTTGTAGATGGTTATCTGTTGGTGTTTTTGAAACTTCTTGGCATATGTAAGCCTCTAGGCACACCTAACTAGTTATTATTCCTGATATATACAATCAGTTGTATATATCGGTGCTTTTAACTGGTTGGGTAGGGGTATGCAGTATGCAATGGAAGTTGAATCACACAGTAATTGCTCCCCTATTCCCATACATCTTTCCTGGGGTATGTGTGGGGAGCCATTGCCGTATGTACGTGGCGTTTCCTGTAACAGCTTAATCATCCCTCTTTCTGGTCTTATGAATTCCAATTGTGAAGTTATTGTTAGATGTACACATAAAATTATGATAGTTAGTCTGAAAATTTGTCATTACCAGTATTCTTGGTCCCTTAGAGTGGAGGCATCAGATGGATTAAACAGAAATAACGGCTTCCTTCAGATCTTTCATTTTGTGGAAGCTAGGTCCCCTCAACATTTATGGCCGCAACATCTACACCTGTACTGAGCAAAGTTGACAACGCAACTTCTGGAAATTACCTTAATTTATCATGTCTGAATAATATGCTGCTTAAATAAGGACTTGCCTCACAATAGCATATCCATGTTTTGTTTATTAGACAGTGAAATAATACATTTATTTACCTGTGGGGCAAGAAATATGTCATCTAAATCATCAAATAACGAACGTGTTGTGTTATTAAGTTTGCTCAGTATGGTTCTGCACGTGGGATATTGCAGATGAGGTTTAAGTGTGTTCCTTGCCAATGTTTCTGTTACTCTGTATTGTGTGTTCGTTCTACAGTCAACATAACTGGATTGATGGATTGGAAGTGTGTGCTGTCACCAAAGGGATCGTCTTCAGTCAACTGAATCATCGACTTCGTATCCTTGCAAATGGTGGTTCTGATGTTAAGTCTTCATGTGTATGCTTGCAGTCTCCAAAGCAATTGAATTTGGAGTGAATATTTGTTAGTAATTCAGAACTCGTCCGATTTAAAGTGCATTTGCTAGGGTTCCTTGTATTCTAATTATCTGAACTTCCAAATGTCTTTTCTCATGGGTGCTTATAGGTATTATGTTAATGTGTTCATTTTGTCTTTTCTCAGTCTCGTTTCACATGATGGAGAAGATGATGGCGAAAATGTTTCACATGATGGAGAAGATGATGGCGAAAATGTCGGGATGAAACTGAGATAAGTTGTCCTTATTCTATCATCAAGACTAGTATCCAACCCTTGCCATTCCTTGCTCCAAACCCTTGCCATTCCTTGCCCCCAACCCTTGCCATTCCTTGCCCCCTACTTATTTGTATTTCTCTAACAGTTTAATTGTAAATGTTAGCTAGTTTCTTCAGTCTTGAAAAGTATTTTTATGCTGTAATCATATCCTGAGTTGTAATAAGTTTTGACTATTATTGCCTCTGGTAACGGTCTGATCCACCCGACGGAGGAAGTTGGGTTTGATTCAGGGTACCATTGGTATTTGATTTGGGTTGTGCTTAGTCGGGATTGTTACATGCCCTACTAGAGTGAGCTGGTCAGAGCCTGGTCATATGACCAGGACACTGTTCAACAGAGCAGTTTACCAACACAGTGTAGAAGCATGTAACGGGCAGTTTTTTCTCTCTCTAATTATGATCAGTTTTTAGTCATACATTTTGAATAGTTAACTTATTATATCTGCAGCGGTATGTTAGCAGCCCTTGCTCCCAACTCTTGCCATTCCTGTAACAGCTTAATCATCCCTCTTTCTGGTCTTATGAATTCCAATTGTGAAGTTATTGTTAGATGTACACATAAAATTATGATAGTTAGTCTGAAAATTTGTCATTACCAGTATTCTTGGTTCCTTAGAGTGGAGGCATCAGATGGATTAAACAGAAATAACGGCTTCGTTCAGATCTTTCATTTTGTGGAAGCTAGGTCCCCTCAACATTTATGGCCGCAAAATCTACACCTGTACTGAGCAAAGTTGACAACGCAACTTCTGGAAATTACCTTAATTTATCATGTCTGAATAATATGCTGCTTAAATAAGGACTTGCCTCACAATAGCATATCCATGTTTTGTTTATTAGACAGTGAAGTAATACATTTATTTACCTGTGGGGCAAGAAATATGTCATCTAAATCATCAAATAACGAACGTGTTGTGTTATTAAGTTTGCTCAGTATGGTTCTGCACGTGGGAAATTGCAGATGAGGTTTAAGTGTGTTCCTTGCCAATGTTTCTGTTACTCTGTATTGTGTGTTCGTTCTACAGTCAACATAACTGGATTGATGGATTGGAAGTGTGTGCTGTCACCAAAGTGATCGTCTTCAGTCAACTGAATCATCGACTTCGTATCCTTGCAAATGGTGGTTCTGATGTTAAGTCTTCATGTGTATGCTTGCAGTCTCCAAAGCAATTGAATTTGGAGTGAATATTTGTTAGTAATTCAGAACTCGTCCGATTTAAAGTGCATTTGCTAGGGTTCTTTTGTATTCTAATTATCTGAACTTCCAAATGTCTTTTCTCATGGGTGCTTATAGGTATTATGTTAATGTGTTCATTTTGTCTTTTCTCAGTCTCGTTTCACATGATGGAGAAGATGATGGCGAAAATGTTTCACATGATGGAGAAGATGATGGCGAAAATGTCGGGATGAAACTGAGATAAGTTGTCCTTATTCTATCATCAAGACTAGTATCCAACCCTTGCCATTCCTTGCTCCAAACCCTTGCCATTCCTTGCTCCCAACCCTTGCCATTCCTTGCCCCCTACTTATTTGTATTTCTCTAACAGTTTAATTGTAAATGTAAGCTAGTTTCTTCAGTCTTGAAAAGTATTTTTATGCTGTAATCATATCCTGAGTTGTAATAAGTTTTGACTATTATTGCCTCTGGTAACGGTCTGATCCACCCGACGGAGGAAGTTGGGTTTGATTCAGGGTACCATTGGTATTTGATTTGGGTTGTGCTTAGTCGGGATTGTTACATGCCCTACTAGAGTGAGCTGGTCAGAGCCTGGTCATATGACCAGGACACTGTTCAACAGAGCAGTTTACCAACACAGTGTAGAAGCATGTAACGGGCAGTTTTTTCTCTCTCTAATTATGATCAGTTTTTAGTCATACATTTTGAATAGTTAACTTATTATATCTGCAGCGGTATGTTAGCAGCCCTTGCTCCCAACTCTTGCCATTCCTTGCTCCCCACTTATTTAGATTTCATTACTACGCAATGTGCATATGATTGGCTCCCCACTTATTTAAATTTCCCTACTATGCAATGTGCATAATGGTTGTAGATGGTTATCTGTTGGTGTTTTTGAAACTTCTTGGCATATGTAAGCCTCTAGGCACACCTAACTAGTTATTATTCCTGATATATACAATCAGTTGTATATATCGGTGCTTTTAACTGGTTGGGTAGGGGTATGCAGTATGCAATGGAAGTTGAATCACACAGTAATTGCTCCCCTATTCCCATACATCTTTCCTGGGGTATGTGTGGGGAGCCATTGCCGTATGTACGTGGCGTTTCCTGTAACAGCTTAATCATCCCTCTTTCTGGTCTTATGAATTCCAATTGTGAAGTTATTGTTAGATGTACACATAAAATTATGATAGTTAGTCTGAAAATTTGTCATTACCAGTATTCTTGGTCCCTTAGAGTGGAGGCATCAGATGGATTAAACAGAAATAACGGCTTCGTTCAGATCTTTCATTTTGTGGAAGCTAGGTCCCCTCAACATTTATGGCCGCAAAATCTACACCTGTACTGAGCAAAGTTGACAACGCAACTTCTGGAAATTACCTTAATTTATCATGTCTGAATAATATGCTGCTTAAATAAGGACTTGCCTCACAATAGCATATCCATGTTTTGTTTATTAGACAGTGAAGTAATACATTTATTTACCTGTGGGGCAAGAAATATGTCATCTAAATCATCAAATAACTAACGTGTTGTGTTATTAAGTTTGCTCAGTATGGTTCTGCACGTGGGAAATTGCAGATGAGGTTTAAGTGTGTTCCTTGCCAATGTTTCTGTTACTCTGTATTGTGTGTTCGTTCTACAGTCAACATAACTGGATTGATGGATTGGAAGTGTGTGCTGTCACCAAAGTGATCGTCTTCAGTCAACTGAATCATCGACTTCGTATCCTTGCAAATGGTGGTTCTGATGTTAAGTCTTCATGTGTATGCTTGCAGTCTCCAAAGCAATTGAATTTGGAGTGAATATTTGTTAGTAATTCAGAACTCGTCCGATTTAAAGTGCATTTGCTAGGGTTCTTTTGTATTCTAATTATCTGAACTTCCAAATGTCTTTTCTCATGGGTGCTTATAGGTATTATGTTAATGTGTTCATTTTGTCTTTTCTCAGTCTCGTTTCACATGATGGAGAAGATGATGGCGAAAATGTTTCACATGATGGAGAAGATGATGGCGAAAATGTCGGGATGAAACTGAGATAAGTTGTCCTTATTCTATCATCAAGACTAGTATCCAACCCTTGCCATTCCTTGCTCCAAACCCTTGCCATTCCTTGCTCCCAACCCTTGCCATTCCTTGCCCCCTACTTATTTGTATTTCTCTAACAGTTTAATTGTAAATGTAAGCTAGTTTCTTCAGTCTTGAAAAGTATTTTTATGCTGTAATCATATCCTGAGTTGTAATAAGTTTTGACTATTATTGCCTCTGGTAACGGTCTGATCCACCCGACGGAGGAAGTTGGGTTTGATTCAGGGTACCATTGGTATTTGATTTGGGTTGTGCTTAGTCGGGATTGTTACATGCCCTACTAGAGTGAGCTGGTCAGAGCCTGGTCATATGACCAGGACACTGTTCAACAGAGCAGTTTACCAACACAGTGTAGAAGCATGTAACGGGCAGTTTTTTCTCTCTCTAATTATGATCAGTTTTTAGTCATACATTTTGAATAGTTAACTTATTATATCTGCAGCGGTATGTTAGCAGCCCTTGCTCCCAACTCTTGCCATTCCTTGCTCCCCACTTATTTAGATTTCATTACTACGCAATGTGCATATGATTGGCTCCCCACTTATTTAAATTTCCCTACTATGCAATGTGCATAATGGTTGTAGATGGTTATCTGTTGCTGTTTTTGAAACTTCTTGGCATATGTAAGCCTCTAGGCACACCTAACTAGTTATTATTCCTGATATATACAATCAGTTGTATATATCGGTGCTTTTAACTGGTTGGGTAGGGGTATGCAGTATGCAATGGAAGTTGAATCACACAGTAATTGCTCCCCTATTCCCATACATCTTTCCTGGGGTATGTGTGGGGAGCCATTGCCGTATGTACGTGGCGTTTCCTGTAACAGCTTAATCATCCCTCTTTCTGGTCTTATGAATTCCAATTGTGAAGTTATTGTTAGATGTACACATAAAATTATGATAGTTAGTCTGAAAATTTGTCATTACCAGTATTCTTGGTCCCTTAGAGTGGAGGCATCAGATGGATTAAACAGAAATAACGGCTTCGTTCAGATCTTTCATTTTGTGGAAGCTAGGTCCCCTCAACATTTATGGCCGCAAAATCTACACCTGTACTGAGCAAAGTTGACAACGCAACTTCTGGAAATTACCTTAATTTATCATGTCTGAATAATATGCTGCTTAAATAAGGACTTGCCTCACAATAGCATATCCATGTTTTGTTTATTAGACAGTGAAGTAATACATTTATTTACCTGTGGGGCAAGAAATATGTCATCTAAATCATCAAATAACGAACGTGTTGTGTTATTAAGTTTGCTCAGTATGGTTCTGCACGTGGGAAATTGCAGATGAGGTTTAAGTGTGTTCCTTGCCAATGTTTCTGTTACTCTGTATTGTGTGTTCGTTCTACAGTCAACATAACTGGATTGATGGATTGGAAGTGTGTGCTGTCACCAAAGTGATCGTCTTCAGTCAACTGAATCATCGACTTCGTATCCTTGCAAATGGTGGTTCTGATGTTAAGTCTTCATGTGTATGCTTGCAGTCTCCAAAGCAATTGAATTTGGAGTGAATATTTGTTAGTAATTCAGAACTCGTCCGATTTAAAGTGCATTTGCTAGGGTTCTTTTGTATTCTAATTATCTGAACTTCCAAATGTCTTTTCTCATGGGTGCTTATAGGTATTATGTTAATGTGTTCATTTTGTCTTTTCTCAGTCTCGTTTCACATGATGGAGAAGATGATGGCGAAAATGTTTCACATGATGGAGAAGATGATGGCGAAAATGTCGGGATGAAACTGAGATAAGTTGTCCTTATTCTATCATCAAGACTAGTATCCAACCCTTGCCATTCCTTGCTCCAAACCCTTGCCATTCCTTGCTCCCAACCCTTGCCATTCCTTGCCCCCTACTTATTTGTATTTCTCTAACAGTTTAATTGTAAATGTAAGCTAGTTTCTTCAGTCTTGAAAAGTATTTTTATGCTGTAATCATATCCTGAGTTGTAATAAGTTTTGACTATTATTGCCTCTGGTAACGGTCTGATCCACCCGACGGAGGAAGTTGGGTTTGATTCAGGGTACCATTGGTATTTGATTTGGGTTGTGCTTAGTCGGGATTGTTACATGCCCTACTAGAGTGAGCTGGTCAGAGCCTGGTCATATGACCAGGACACTGTTCAACAGAGCAGTTTACCAACACAGTGTAGAAGCATGTAACGGGCAGTTTTTTCTCTCTCTAATTATGATCAGTTTTTAGTCATACATTTTGAATAGTTAACTTATTATATCTGCAGCGGTATGTTAGCAGCCCTTGCTCCCAACTCTTGCCATTCCTTGCTCCCCACTTATTTAGATTTCATTACTACGCAATGTGCATATGATTGGCTCCCCACTTATTTAAATTTCCCTACTATGCAATGTGCATAATGGTTGTAGATGGTTATCTGTTGGTGTTTTTGAAACTTCTTGGCATATGTAAGCCTCTAGGCACACCTAACTAGTTATTATTCCTGATATATACAATCAGTTGTATATATCGGTGCTTTTAACTGGTTGGGTAGGGGTATGCAGTATGCAATGGAAGTTGAATCACACAGTAATTGCTCCCCTATTCCCATACATCTTTCCTGGGGTATGTGTGGGGAGCCATTGCCGTATGTACGTGGCGTTTCCTGTAACAGCTTAATCATCCCTCTTTCTGGTCTTATGAATTCCAATTGTGAAGTTATTGTTAGATGTACACATAAAATTATGATAGTTAGTCTGAAAATTTGTCATTACCAGTATTCTTGGTCCCTTAGAGTGGAGGCATCAGATGGATTAAACAGAAATAACGGCTTCGTTCAGATCTTTCATTTTGTGGAAGCTAGGTCCCCTCAACATATATGGCCGCAAAATCTACACCTGTACTGAGCAAAGTTGACAACGCAACTTCTGGAAATTACCTTAATTTATCATGTCTGAATAATATGCTGCTTAAATAAGGACTTGCCTCACAATAGCATATCCATGTTTTGTTTATTAGACAGTGAAATAATACATTTATTTACCTGTGGGGCAAGAAATATGTCATCTAAATCATCAAATAACGAACGTGTTGTGTTATTAAGTTTGCTCAGTATGGTTCTGCACGTGGGATATTGCAGATGAGGTTTAAGTGTGTTCCTTGCCAATGTTTCTGTTACTCTGTATTGTGTGTTCGTTCTACAGTCAACATAACTGGATTGATGGATTGGAAGTGTGTGCTGTCACCAAAGTGATCGTCTTCAGTCAACTGAATCATCGACTTCGTATCCTTGCAAATGGTGGTTCTGATGTTAAGTCTTCATGTGTATGCTTGCAGTCTCCAAAGCAATTGAATTTGGAGTGAATATTTGTTAGTAATTCAGAACTCGTCCGATTTAAAGTGCATTTGCTAGGGTTCTTTTGTATTCTAATTATCTGAACTTCCAAATGTCTTTTCTCATGGGTGCTTATAGGTATTATGTTAATGTGTTCATTTTGTCTTTTCTCAGTCTCGTTTCACATGATGGAGAAGATGATGGCGAAAATGTTTCACATGATGGAGAAGATGATGGCGAAAATGTCGGGATGAAACTGAGATAAGTTGTCCTTATTCTATCATCAAGACTAGTATCCAACCCTTGCCATTCCTTGCTCCAAACCCTTGCCATTCCTTGCTCCCAACCCTTGCCATTCCTTGCCCCCTACTTATTTGTATTTCTCTAACAGTTTAATTGTAAAAGTAAGCTAGTTTCTTCAGTCTTGAAAAGTATTTTTATGCTGTAATCATATCCTGAGTTGTAATAAGTTTTGACTATTATTGCCTCTGGTAACGGTCTGATCCACCCGACGGAGGAAGTTGGGTTTGATTCAGGGTACCATTGGTATTTGATTTGGGTTGTGCTTAGTCGGGATTGTTACATGCCCTACTAGAGTGAGCTGGTCAGAGCCTGGTCATATGACCAGGACACTGTTCAACAGAGCAGTTTACCAACACAGTGTAGAAGCATGTAACGGGCAGTTTTTTCTCTCTCTAATTATGATCAGTTTTTAGTCATACATTTTGAATAGTTAACTTATTATATCTGCAGCGGTATGTTAGCAGCCCTTGCTCCCAACTCTTGCCATTCCTTGCTCCCCACTTATTTAGATTTCATTACTACGCAATGTGCATATGATTGGCTCCCCACTTATTTAAATTTCCCTACTATGCAATGTGCATAATGGTTGTAGATGGTTATCTGTTGCTGTTTTTGAAACTTCTTGGCATATGTAAGCCTCTAGGCACACCTAACTAGTTATTATTCCTGATATATACAATCAGTTGTATATATCGGTGCTTTTAACTGGTTGGGTAGGGGTATGCAGTATGCAATGGAAGTTGAATCACACAGTAATTGCTCCCCTATTCCCATACATCTTTCCTGGGGTATGTGTGGGGAGCCATTGCCGTATGTACGTGGCGTTTCCTGTAACAGCTTAATCATCCCTCTTTCTGGTCTTATGAATTCCAATTGTGAAGTTATTGTTAGATGTACACATAAAATTATGATAGTTAGTCTGAAAATTTGTCATTACCAGTATTCTTGGTCCCTTAGAGTGGAGGCATCAGATGGATTAAACAGAAATAACGGCTTCGTTCAGATCTTTCATTTTGTGGAAGCTAGGTCCCCTCAACATTTATGGCCGCAAAATCTACACCTGTACTGAGCAAAGTTGACAACGCAACTTCTGGAAATTACCTTAATTTATCATGTCTGAATAATATGCTGCTTAAATAAGGACTTGCCTCACAATAGCATATCCATGTTTTGTTTATTAGACAGTGAAGTAATACATTTATTTACCTGTGGGGCAAGAAATATGTCATCTAAATCATCAAATAACGAACGTGTTGTGTTATTAAGTTTGCTCAGTATGGTTCTGCACGTGGGAAATTGCAGATGAGGTTTAAGTGTGTTCCTTGCCAATGTTTCTGTTACTCTGTATTGTGTGTTCGTTCTACAGTCAACATAACTGGATTGATGGATTGGAAGTGTGTGCTGTCACCAAAGTGATCGTCTTCAGTCAACTGAATCATCGACTTCGTATCCTTGCAAATGGTGGTTCTGATGTTAAGTCTTCATGTGTATGCTTGCAGTCTCCAAAGCAATTGAATTTGGAGTGAATATTTGTTAGTAATTCAGAACTCGTCCGATTTAAAGTGCATTTGCTAGGGTTCTTTTGTATTCTAATTATCTGAACTTCCAAATGTCTTTTCTCATGGGTGCTTATAGGTATTATGTTAATGTGTTCATTTTGTCTTTTTCTCAGTCTCGTTTCACATGATGGAGAAGATGATGGCGAAAATGTTTCACATGATGGAGAAGATGATGGCGAAAATGTCGGGATGAAACTGAGATAAGTTGTCCTTATTCTATCATCAAGACTAGTATCCAACCCTTGCCATTCCTTGCTCCAAACCCTTGCCATTCCTTGCTCCCAACCCTTGCCATTCCTTGCCCCCTACTTATTTGTATTTCTCTAACAGTTTAATTGTAAATGTAAGCTAGTTTCTTCAGTCTTGAAAAGTATTTTTATGCTGTAATCATATCCTGAGTTGTAATAAGTTTTGACTATTATTGCCTCTGGTAACGGTCTGATCCACCCGACGGAGGAAGTTGGGTTTGATTCAGGGTACCATTGGTATTTGATTTGGGTTGTGCTTAGTCGGGATTGTTACATGCCCTACTAGAGTGAGCTGGTCAGAGCCTGGTCATATGACCAGGACACTGTTCAACAGAGCAGTTTACCAACACAGTGTAGAAGCATGTAACGGGCAGTTTTTTCTCTCTCTAATTATGATCAGTTTTTAGTCATACATTTTGAATAGTTAACTTATTATATCTGCAGCGGTATGTTAGCAGCCCTTGCTCCCAACTCTTGCCATTCCTGTAACAGCTTAATCATCCCTCTTTCTGGTCTTATGAATTCCAATTGTGAAGTTATTGTTAGATGTACACATAAAATTATGATAGTTAGTCTGAAAATTTGTCATTACCAGTATTCTTGGTCCCTTAGAGTGGAGGCATCAGATGGATTAAACAGAAATAACGGCTTCGTTCAGATCTTTCATTTTGTGGAAGCTAGGTCCCCTCAACATTTATGGCCGCAAAATCTACACCTGTACTGAGCAAAGTTGACAACGCAACTTCTGGAAATTACCTTAATTTATCATGTCTGAATAATATGCTGCTTAAATAAGGACTTGCCTCACAATAGCATATCCATGTTTTGTTTATTAGACAGTGAAATAATACATTTATTTACCTGTGGGGCAAGAAATATGTCATCTAAATCATCAAATAACGAACGTGTTGTGTTATTAAGTTTGCTCAGTATGGTTCTGCACGTGGGATATTGCAGATGAGGTTTAAGTGTGTTCCTTGCCAATGTTTCTGTTACTCTGTATTGTGTGTTCGTTCTACAGTCAACATAACTGGATTGATGGATTGGAAGTGTTTGCTGTCACCAAAGTGATCGTCTTCAGTCAACTGAATCATCGACTTCGTATCCTTGCAAATGGTGGTTCTGATGTTAAGTCTTCATGTGTATGCTTGCAGTCTCCAAAGCAATTGAATTTGGAGTGAATATTTGTTAGTAATTCAGAACTCGTCCGATTTAAAGTGCATTTGCTAGGGTTCTTTTGTATTCTAATTATCTGAACTTCCAAATGTCTTTTCTCATGGGTGCTTATAGGTATTATGTTAATGTGTTCATTTTGTCTTTTCTCAGTCTCGTTTCACATGATGGAGAAGATGATGGCGAAAATGTTTCACATGATGGAGAAGATGATGGCGAAAATGTCGGGATGAAACTGAGATAAGTTGTCCTTATTCTATCATCAAGACTAGTATCCAACCCTTGCCATTCCTTGCTCCAAACCCTTGCCATTCCTTGCTCCCAACCCTTGCCATTCCTTGCCCCCTACTTATTTGTATTTCTCTAACAGTTTAATTGTAAATGTAAGCTAGTTTCTTCAGTCTTGAAAAGTATTTTTATGCTGTAATCATATCCTGAGTTGTAATAAGTTTTGACTATTATTGCCTCTGGTAACGGTCTGATCCACCCGACGGAGGAAGTTGGGTTTGATTCAGGGTACCATTGGTATTTGATTTGGGTTGTGCTTAGTCGGGATTGTTACATGCCCTACTAGAGTGAGCTGGTCAGAGCCTGGTCATATGACCAGGACACTGTTCAACAGAGCAGTTTACCAACACAGTGTAGAAGCATGTAACGGGCAGTTTTTTCTCTCTCTAATTATGATCAGTTTTTAGTCATACATTTTGAATAGTTAACTTATTATATCTGCAGCGGTATGTTAGCAGCCCTTGCTCCCAACTCTTGCCATTCCTTGCTCCCCACTTATTTAGATTTCATTACTACGCAATGTGCATATGATTGGCTCCCCACTTATTTAAATTTCCCTACTATGCAATGTGCATAATGGTTGTAGATGGTTATCTGTTGCTGTTTTTGAAACTTCTTGGCATATGTAAGCCTCTAGGCACACCTAACTAGTTATTATTCCTGATATATACAATCAGTTGTATATATCGGTGCTTTTAACTGGTTGGGTAGGGGTATGCAGTATGCAATGGAAGTTGAATCACACAGTAATTGCTCCCCTATTCCCATACATCTTTCCTGGGGTATGTGTGGGGAGCCATTGCCGTATGTACGTGGCGTTTCCTGTAACAGCTTAATCATCCCTCTTTCTGGTCTTATGAATTCCAATTGTGAAGTTATTGTTAGATGTACACATAAAATTATGATAGTTAGTCTGAAAATTTGTCATTACCAGTATTCTTGGTCCCTTAGAGTGGAGGCATCAGATGGATTAAACAGAAATAACGGCTTCGTTCAGATCTTTCATTTTGTGGAAGCTAGGTCCCCTCAACATTTATGGCCGCAAAATCTACACCTGTACTGAGCAAAGTTGACAACGCAACTTCTGGAAATTACCTTAATTTATCATGTCTGAATAATATGCTGCTTAAATAAGGACTTGCCTCACAATAGCATATCCATGTTTTGTTTATTAGACAGTGAAGTAATACATTTATTTACCTGTGGGGCAAGAAATATGTCATCTAAATCATCAAATAACGAACGTGTTGTGTTATTAAGTTTGCTCAGTATGGTTCTGCACGTGGGAAATTGCAGATGAGGTTTAAGTGTGTTCCTTGCCAATGTTTCTGTTACTCTGTATTGTGTGTTCGTTCTACAGTCAACATAACTGGATTGATGGATTGGAAGTGTGTGCTGTCACCAAAGTGATCGTCTTCAGTCAACTGAATCATCGACTTCGTATCCTTGCAAATGGTGGTTCTGATGTTAAGTCTTCATGTGTATGCTTGCAGTCTCCAAAGCAATTGAATTTGGAGTGAATATTTGTTAGTAATTCAGAACTCGTCCGATTTAAAGTGCATTTGCTAGGGTTCTTTTGTATTCTAATTATCTGAACTTCCAAATGTCTTTTCTCATGGGTGCTTATAGGTATTATGTTAATGTGTTCATTTTGTCTTTTCTCAGTCTCGTTTCACATGATGGAGAAGATGATGGCGAAAATGTTTCACATGATGGAGAAGATGATGGCGAAAATGTCGGGATGAAACTGAGATAAGTTGTCCTTATTCTATCATCAAGACTAGTATCCAACCCTTGCCATTCCTTGCTCCAAACCCTTGCCATTCCTTGCTCCCAACCCTTGCCATTCCTTGCCCCCTACTTATTTGTATTTCTCTAACAGTTTAATTGTAAATGTAAGCTAGTTTCTTCAGTCTTGAAAAGTATTTTTATGCTGTAATCATATCCTGAGTTGTAATAAGTTTTGACTATTATTGCCTCTGGTAACGGTCTGATCCACCCGACGGAGGAAGTTGGGTTTGATTCAGGGTACCATTGGTATTTGATTTGGGTTGTGCTTAGTCGGGATTGTTACATGCCCTACTAGAGTGAGCTGGTCAGAGCCTGGTCATATGACCAGGACACTGTTCAACAGAGCAGTTTACCAACACAGTGTAGAAGCATGTAACGGGCAGTTTTTTCTCTCTCTAATTATGATCAGTTTTTAGTCATACATTTTGAATAGTTAACTTATTATATCTGCAGCGGTATGTTAGCAGCCCTTGCTCCCAACTCTTGCCATTCCTTGCTCCCCACTTATTTAGATTTCATTACTACGCAATGTGCATATGATTGGCTCCCCACTTATTTAAATTTCCCTACTATGCAATGTGCATAATGGTTGTAGATGGTTATCTGTTGGTGTTTTTGAAACTTCTTGGCATATGTAAGCCTCTAGGCACACCTAACTAGTTATTATTCCTGATATATACAATCAGTTGTATATATCGGTGCTTTTAACTGGTTGGGTAGGGGTATGCAGTATGCAATGGAAGTTGAATCACACAGTAATTGCTCCCCTATTCCCATACATCTTTCCTGGGGTATGTGTGGGGAGCCATTGCCGTATGTACGTGGCGTTTCCTGTAACAGCTTAATCATCCCTCTTTCTGGTCTTATGAATTCCAATTGTGAAGTTATTGTTAGATGTACACATAAAATTATGATAGTTAGTCTGAAAATTTGTCATTACCAGTATTCTTGGTCCCTTAGAGTGGAGGCATCAGATGGATTAAACAGAAATAACGGCTTCGTTCAGATCTTTCATTTTGTGGAAGCTAGGTCCCCTCAACATATATGGCCGCAAAATCTACACCTGTACTGAGCAAAGTTGACAACGCAACTTCTGGAAATTACCTTAATTTATCATGTCTGAATAATATGCTGCTTAAATAAGGACTTGCCTCACAATAGCATATCCATGTTTTGTTTATTAGACAGTGAAATAATACATTTATTTACCTGTGGGGCAAGAAATATGTCATCTAAATCATCAAATAACGAACGTGTTGTGTTATTAAGTTTGCTCAGTATGGTTCTGCACGTGGGATATTGCAGATGAGGTTTAAGTGTGTTCCTTGCCAATGTTTCTGTTACTCTGTATTGTGTGTTCGTTCTACAGTCAACATAACTGGATTGATGGATTGGAAGTGTGTGCTGTCACCAAAGTGATCGTCTTCAGTCAACTGAATCATCGACTTCGTATCCTTGCAAATGGTGGTTCTGATGTTAAGTCTTCATGTGTATGCTTGCAGTCTCCAAAGCAATTGAATTTGGAGTGAATATTTGTTAGTAATTCAGAACTCGTCCGATTTAAAGTGCATTTGCTAGGGTTCTTTTGTATTCTAATTATCTGAACTTCCAAATGTCTTTTCTCATGGGTGCTTATAGGTATTATGTTAATGTGTTCATTTTGTCTTTTCTCAGTCTCGTTTCACATGATGGAGAAGATGATGGCGAAAATGTTTCACATGATGGAGAAGATGATGGCGAAAATGTCGGGATGAAACTGAGATAAGTTGTCCTTATTCTATCATCAAGACTAGTATCCAACCCTTGCCATTCCTTGCTCCAAACCCTTGCCATTCCTTGCTCCCAACCCTTGCCATTCCTTGCCCCCTACTTATTTGTATTTCTCTAACAGTTTAATTGTAAAAGTAAGCTAGTTTCTTCAGTCTTGAAAAGTATTTTTATGCTGTAATCATATCCTGAGTTGTAATAAGTTTTGACTATTATTGCCTCTGGTAACGGTCTGATCCACCCGACGGAGGAAGTTGGGTTTGATTCAGGGTACCATTGGTATTTGATTTGGGTTGTGCTTAGTCGGGATTGTTACATGCCCTACTAGAGTGAGCTGGTCAGAGCCTGGTCATATGACCAGGACACTGTTCAACAGAGCAGTTTACCAACACAGTGTAGAAGCATGTAACGGGCAGTTTTTTCTCTCTCTAATTATGATCAGTTTTTAGTCATACATTTTGAATAGTTAACTTATTATATCTGCAGCGGTATGTTAGCAGCCCTTGCTCCCAACTCTTGCCATTCCTTGCTCCCCACTTATTTAGATTTCATTACTACGCAATGTGCATATGATTGGCTCCCCACTTATTTAAATTTCCCTACTATGCAATGTGCATAATGGTTGTAGATGGTTATCTGTTGCTGTTTTTGAAACTTCTTGGCATATGTAAGCCTCTAGGCACACCTAACTAGTTATTATTCCTGATATATACAATCAGTTGTATATATCGGTGCTTTTAACTGGTTGGGTAGGGGTATGCAGTATGCAATGGAAGTTGAATCACACAGTAATTGCTCCCCTATTCCCATACATCTTTCCTGGGGTATGTGTGGGGAGCCATTGCCGTATGTACGTGGCGTTTCCTGTAACAGCTTAATCATCCCTCTTTCTGGTCTTATGAATTCCAATTGTGAAGTTATTGTTAGATGTACACATAAAATTATGATAGTTAGTCTGAAAATTTGTCATTACCAGTATTCTTGGTCCCTTAGAGTGGAGGCATCAGATGGATTAAACAGAAATAACGGCTTCGTTCAGATCTTTCATTTTGTGGAAGCTAGGTCCCCTCAACATTTATGGCCGCAAAATCTACACCTGTACTGAGCAAAGTTGACAACGCAACTTCTGGAAATTACCTTAATTTATCATGTCTGAATAATATGCTGCTTAAATAAGGACTTGCCTCACAATAGCATATCCATGTTTTGTTTATTAGACAGTGAAGTAATACATTTATTTACCTGTGGGGCAAGAAATATGTCATCTAAATCATCAAATAACGAACGTGTTGTGTTATTAAGTTTGCTCAGTATGGTTCTGCACGTGGGAAATTGCAGATGAGGTTTAAGTGTGTTCCTTGCCAATGTTTCTGTTACTCTGTATTGTGTGTTCGTTCTACAGTCAACATAACTGGATTGATGGATTGGAAGTGTGTGCTGTCACCAAAGTGATCGTCTTCAGTCAACTGAATCATCGACTTCGTATCCTTGCAAATGGTGGTTCTGATGTTAAGTCTTCATGTGTATGCTTGCAGTCTCCAAAGCAATTGAATTTGGAGTGAATATTTGTTAGTAATTCAGAACTCGTCCGATTTAAAGTGCATTTGCTAGGGTTCTTTTGTATTCTAATTATCTGAACTTCCAAATGTCTTTTCTCATGGGTGCTTATAGGTATTATGTTAATGTGTTCATTTTGTCTTTTTCTCAGTCTCGTTTCACATGATGGAGAAGATGATGGCGAAAATGTTTCACATGATGGAGAAGATGATGGCGAAAATGTCGGGATGAAACTGAGATAAGTTGTCCTTATTCTATCATCAAGACTAGTATCCAACCCTTGCCATTCCTTGCTCCAAACCCTTGCCATTCCTTGCTCCCAACCCTTGCCATTCCTTGCCCCCTACTTATTTGTATTTCTCTAACAGTTTAATTGTAAATGTAAGCTAGTTTCTTCAGTCTTGAAAAGTATTTTTATGCTGTAATCATATCCTGAGTTGTAATAAGTTTTGACTATTATTGCCTCTGGTAACGGTCTGATCCACCCGACGGAGGAAGTTGGGTTTGATTCAGGGTACCATTGGTATTTGATTTGGGTTGTGCTTAGTCGGGATTGTTACATGCCCTACTAGAGTGAGCTGGTCAGAGCCTGGTCATATGACCAGGACACTGTTCAACAGAGCAGTTTACCAACACAGTGTAGAAGCATGTAACGGGCAGTTTTTTCTCTCTCTAATTATGATCAGTTTTTAGTCATACATTTTGAATAGTTAACTTATTATATCTGCAGCGGTATGTTAGCAGCCCTTGCTCCCAACTCTTGCCATTCCTGTAACAGCTTAATCATCCCTCTTTCTGGTCTTATGAATTCCAATTGTGAAGTTATTGTTAGATGTACACATAAAATTATGATAGTTAGTCTGAAAATTTGTCATTACCAGTATTCTTGGTCCCTTAGAGTGGAGGCATCAGATGGATTAAACAGAAATAACGGCTTCGTTCAGATCTTTCATTTTGTGGAAGCTAGGTCCCCTCAACATTTATGGCCGCAAAATCTACACCTGTACTGAGCAAAGTTGACAACGCAACTTCTGGAAATTACCTTAATTTATCATGTCTGAATAATATGCTGCTTAAATAAGGACTTGCCTCACAATAGCATATCCATGTTTTGTTTATTAGACAGTGAAATAATACATTTATTTACCTGTGGGGCAAGAAATATGTCATCTAAATCATCAAATAACGAACGTGTTGTGTTATTAAGTTTGCTCAGTATGGTTCTGCACGTGGGATATTGCAGATGAGGTTTAAGTGTGTTCCTTGCCAATGTTTCTGTTACTCTGTATTGTGTGTTCGTTCTACAGTCAACATAACTGGATTGATGGATTGGAAGTGTGTGCTGTCACCAAAGTGATCGTCTTCAGTCAACTGAATCATCGACTTCGTATCCTTGCAAATGGTGGTTCTGATGTTAAGTCTTCATGTGTATGCTTGCAGTCTCCAAAGCAATTGAATTTGGAGTGAATATTTGTTAGTAATTCAGAACTCGTCCGATTTAAAGTGCATTTGCTAGGGTTCTTTTGTATTCTAATTATCTGAACTTCCAAATGTCTTTTCTCATGGGTGCTTATAGGTATTATGTTAATGTGTTCATTTTGTCTTTTCTCAGTCTCGTTTCACATGATGGAGAAGATGATGGCGAAAATGTTTCACATGATGGAGAAGATGATGGCGAAAATGTCGGGATGAAACTGAGATAAGTTGTCCTTATTCTATCATCAAGACTAGTATCCAACCCTTGCCATTCCTTGCTCCAAACCCTTGCCATTCCTTGCTCCCAACCCTTGCCATTCCTTGCCCCCTACTTATTTGTATTTCTCTAACAGTTTAATTGTAAATGTAAGCTAGTTTCTTCAGTCTTGAAAAGTATTTTTATGCTGTAATCATATCCTGAGTTGTAATAAGTTTTGACTATTATTGCCTCTGGTAACGGTCTGATCCACCCGACGGAGGAAGTTGGGTTTGATTCAGGGTACCATTGGTATTTGATTTGGGTTGTGCTTAGTCGGGATTTTTACATGCCCTACTAGAGTGAGCTGGTCAGAGCCTGGTCATATGACCAGGACACTGTTCAACAGAGCAGTTTACCAACACAGTGTAGAAGCATGTAACGGGCAGTTTTTTCTCTCTCTAATTATGATCAGTTTTTAGTCATACATTTTGAATAGTTAACTTATTATATCTGCAGCGGTATGTTAGCAGCCCTTGCTCCCAACTCTTGCCATTCCTTGCTCCCAACTCTTGCCATTCCTTGCTCCCCACTTATTTAGATTTCATTACTACGCAATGTGCATATGATTGGCTCCCCACTTATTTAAATTTCCCTACTATGCAATGTGCATAATGGTTGTAGATGGTTATCTGTTGGTGTTTTTGAAACTTCTTGGCATATGTAAGCCTCTAGGCACACCTAACTAGTTATTATTCCTGATATATACAATCAGTTGTATATATCGGTGCTTTTAACTGGTTGGGTAGGGGTATGCAGTATGCAATGGAAGTTGAATCACACAGTAATTGCTCCCCTATTCCCATACATCTTTCCTGGGGTATGTGTGGGGAGCCATTGCCGTATGTACGTGGCGTTTCCTGTAACAGCTTAATCATCCCTCTTTCTGGTCTTATGAATTCCAATTGTGAAGTTATTGTTAGATGTACACATAAAAGTATGATAGTTAGTCTGAAAATTTGTCATTACCAGTATTCTTGGTCCCTTAGAGTGGAGGCATCAGATGGATTAAACAGAAATAACGGCTTCGTTCAGATCTTTCATTTTGTGGAAGCTAGGTCCCCTCAACATTTATGGCCGCAAAATCTACACCTGTACTGAGCAAAGTTGACAACGCAACTTCTGGAAATTACCTTAATTTATCATGTCTGAATAATATGCTGCTTAAATAAGGACTTGCCTCACAATAGCATATCCATGTTTTGTTTATTAGACAGTGAAGTAATACATTTATTTACCTGTGGGGCAAGAAATATGTCATCTAAATCATCAAATAACGAACGTGTTGTGTTATTAAGTTTGCTCAGTATGGTTCTGCACGTGGGATATTGCAGATGAGGTTTAAGTGTGTTCCTTGCCAATGTTTCTGTTACTCTGTATTGTGTGTTCGTTCTACAGTCAACATAACTGGATTGATGGATTGGAAGTGTGTGCTGTCACCAAAGTGATCGTCTTCAGTCAACTGAATCATCGACTTCGTATCCTTGCAAATGGTGGTTCTGATTTTAAGTCTTCATGTGTATGCTTGCAGTCTCCAAAGCAATTGAATTTGGAGTGAATATTTGTTAGTAATTCAGAACTCGTCCGATTTAAAGTGCATTTGCTAGGGTTCTTTTGTATTCTAATTATCTGAACTTCCAAATGCCTTTTCTCATGGGTGCTTATAGGTATTATGTTAATGTGTTCATTTTGTCTTTTCTCAGTCTCGTTTCACATGATGGAGAAGATGATGGCGAAAATGTTTCACATGATGGAGAAGATGATGGCGAAAATGTCGTGATAAGTTGTCCTTATTCTAAACGATTTTCTTGAAATAAACCAAATATTGACAGAGCTTAATAATTTTAGTTTGATTTTATTGGGGCTGCAGCAGTTTCGTTACCTTTGAAATCCTGTACTTTCATCTTAAATGGACAGGTTCCAACTTTGAATATCATCAAGACTAGTATCCAACCCTTGCCATTCCTTGCTCCAAACTCTTGCCATGAACCATTATCTTATGTACGTGGCGTACCTGTAACAGCTTAATCATCCCTCTTTCTTGTCTTATGAATTCCAATTGTGAAGTTATTGTTAGATGTACACATAGAATTATGATAGTTAGTCTGAAAATTTGTCATTACCAGTATTCTTGGTCCCTTAGAGTGGAGGCATCAGATGGATTAAACAGAAATAACGGCTTCGTTCAGATCTTTCATTTTGTGGAAGCTAGGTCCCCTCAACATTTATGGCCGCAACATCTACACCTGTACTGAGCAAAGTTGACAACGCAACTTCTGGAAATTACCTTAATTTATCATGTCTGAATAATATGCTGCTTAAAAAAGGACTTGCCTCACAATAGCATATCCATGTTTTGTTTATTAGACAGTGAAGTAATACATTTATTTACCTGTGGGGCAAGAAATATGTCATCTAAATCATCAAATAACGAACGTGTTGTGTTATTAAGTTTGCTCAGTATGGTTCTGCACGTGGGAAATTGCAGATGAGGTTTAAGTGTGTTCCTTGCCAATGTTTCTGTTACTCTGTATTGTGTGTTCGTTCTACAGTCAACATAACTGGATTGATGGATTGGAAGTGTGTGCTGTCACCAAAGTGATCGTCTTCAGTCAACTGAATCATCGACTTCGTATCCTTGCAAATGGTGGTTCTGATGTTAAGTCTTCATGTGTATGCTTGCAGTCTCCATAGCAATTGAATTTGTTGTGAATATTTGTTAGTAATTCAGAACTGGTCGGATTTAAAGTGCATTTGCTAGGGTTCTTTTGTATTCTAATTATCTGAACTTCCAAATGTCTTTTCTCATGGCTGCTTATAGGTATTATGTTAATGTGTTCATTTTGTCTTTTCCCAGTCTCGTTTCACATGATGGAGAAGATGATTGTCGGGATAAAACTGAGATAGGTTGTCCTTATTCTAAAAGTTTTTCTTTAAATGAACCTAATAATGACAGAGCTTAATAACTTTATTTGATAGTCTTAATTGTAAAAGTGTAAGCTAGTTTTCGACCTAATTCTGCTTTTAAAGAATAAGTTTTAAATTTATAATTTCATTAATAAAAAAAATCAAATATAACTTTGTAATAATTACTTTCATTAACGATAATAGAATTATTTAAGTTTCTGTTTATTGTTGACACTTGTCAGCCAAACTAAAAGTCTCAATCTCCCCCTTTTCAGGGAGTAATCTCCAGATTGGCCTTATGTGTCTGGGTTCGAACTTTATGTATGTTGCGTTCCCTGTAGCTTCTTATCATCTCTTTTCCTAAAACCTATAGACAAGGCCATATATATATATATATATATATAAATAGTTATTTTTAGATATAAGCTTAATCATTATAGTTATCCTGAAGTTTTGTCATTACCAGTAGTTTTGGTTCCCGAGTTTGGATGCATCAGTGGGATTAAACAGAAAACGGTTTCGTTCGCATCTTTCATCTTTTGTGTAGCCAGGTCCCCGCAACATTTATGGCCGCAACATCTACACCTAGATCTGCAGGTGGGATATTGCAGATGGAGTGAAATGAGTTCATCGCCAAATTCTCTGTGACTCTGCATTGTGTATTGCTACAGTCCGCATCACTGGATTGGTGAATTGGAAGTGTTTGCTGTCAGCTAAGTGATCATCTACAAACAACTGCCATATCAACTTTGTATCTTTGCATATAAAAGTTCTATTGTTCCTCTTTGTGGTTTTAGTTTCAAAATTAATTTAAAAGTACTATTTTTCTATTCATTTTAAATTTATTATAAACCGTATTCCCAAAGTACCAAAGTAACCAGTCGGGATTCAAACTTCCTAGTAGCCCTTTCTCATTGGCACTTGTGCTGTATATTAATAATTATTTCATTTTCTTTATTGTCTGTCTTGTTCCTGTGATAGTGAAGTGTGTGCTGACATCATTGTCGAAGATGTCAAGAAGAGGAGTTTAAAGAATTAATGGATTGGCTCATCTGTTGAACAGGATATTGAGGTGTAGGAAGATAACTGCCCAAGACTGAAACATGAACAACAGCAACAAGCTATAGAAGAAGATGGTGTGAGGAACATGCATGGAACATGGATGGGATGCAACATGAAATGCATTTAACCGGGTGAACATTTACCAGTTTCTAAAACAAAGCAATAATTCTTTCTTTCATTGTTTTTTGTACATCTAATTATTAATGCACAACCTTTCTATTCAACAAAACAAGCAGATATATTATCCGAAAATTGTGTTCTAAATTTTTAGGGGGGTCTTATTATTGAGGTGTTCTTTATGTGAGATTTTACTGTATACTGTATTAAATGATTTCAAATGATTATGTTTGGAATGCTGCGGTTGCCCCTTTTTTTCCCCATCGGTTATCTATAAAGTACACCCACACGTTTATCTTTCAGTTATAATGTATGCAACGTTGAATATTGCTGATATGAAAATTTGGTATCGTTTCACAAAAAGCATATTTTAACAAGTGTTTTCATTTACAGTGAGATAACGTTTGTTGATTCCCCAGTTACAACTCTTAGGCAGGTACACGATAAGTCGCACATATTAATGCACATGTTGTATGTTCGATATAAAAGCAAATACTTTAGTAGTTTACTATAATATCTAGAGAATGAATTCTATGCTGATATTCTATATTAAATGATTTTGAATGAATAGGTTTAGCATGCTGTGGTTGTCCCATCTTTTGCAATCTCTTGTCTATAAAGTACCTATACAAGTTTGCATTTCAGCCATATTGTATGCAACATCAAATATTGCTGACCTGAAAATTTGGCCTCATGCCGCAAAATAAATAATTTAATAAGTGTTTATATTTACAGGAAGATAACCTTTGTTGATTCATGCAGATACATGATACATTGTGACATCAGCTTTTACATTAAGGTATGATATTTATCATATCACAAACTTTCAATGTTGTTGTTTTAAGTTCATGACATTGAGATGTTTCATTCTTAAGCAAAACTGAAGTCTCAATATTGTAGCTGATGAAACACTTGTCCAAGGACTTGCTTGATGATATTATAAATTGTATATGGGCTTAGTCTTACCTTTGTCATACTCAACTTTTTGATTACACATTTATGCACATGAACAGGTAAGTTGTTTCTGATTTATGTCATAACTATAACTACCAAGGATTGTGACCATTTCAGAACTCAAAACAATATAGGCATTGTGGTGATGATGGTGGATTGAGCTTGTGTGTTGGAAAACCAGATTTCTCCAAGCAGCTTTGAAGTGAACCTCTAGAGGCTCGGTGAACATTTCGGAGTTGTGCATATATATGTTTCTATATATTCAGGATAATGTGAAGTAGTCTCATTCAGCAATGTGTCAGAAACTTGTAAAGTGAACATTAGATGAGCCAGCAAGTTTTGAGATTTTACTTGGAACTATTTCGAGTATTCTAAAAATGAAACCCTAAAGAAACTTTTCAAAACATTCTTGTGACATTAACGTGGTGATATCTAATGGAACACCAAATGATCTCAACATGATAAGAACGACTGACTGATTGGAATGTGAAGAAAATTGTTGAAACTTTCCCTACATTGTAGAGATTTGTGCTAGTTTTTGTTTAACATGGTGTTTGTACTGTTACAGTGCATATTAACTTCTGACAACTTGCACATATGTATTGGTTTAACTTGACTCCTTAAGTCATTAAGATTTGACATTAGGCTAAACTTAACATGTTGTTTACTGTCTCCCTACCAACCTGACACAAATGTTGCAATACAGAATGAGAAATCTCGGATTTTCTAAAAATGTTTATAACCGAATACCTGCGAGAATGAAATCCAAAAGTTTTCAAGACATACTTTCCAGAAATGACTACCAGTCAAATCACAAATATTCATATTTAAATAACCTTGCAAACTTCGGAAAGTGATGGTATAGGTTGTACAGGCATAAGTTTTTGTGTTAATGGCTGTGTGTGTCACATTGTAATATTCATTGTTGGTGTAATGGTAAAATTGACTTGTACAAATATTAAATTTGCTAGTTGGTATTGCTACAAATATGCACTGTTATCTCGGTTTTGTTGCTGACGCCATGTTTTTGTCATTCAACAAAATTACACCCGTTTCTTTTCCAATAATGATAGTGTTCATCTGCCTATTGCCGTGAAAATGTATGTAAAATGGACATTATTAACAGAATAATTTAAAATGATGTTTTTGCACATTGTTCTGTGATTGAAACAAATTTGTCAAACAAGTTATTAAATATATGTGAAGAAATTAAAAGTGCATTGTGCACTTTTTTGCATGTCATATTAATCCTTTTGTTTCATTACTTATTGCTTAGAAGTCGGCACATTACGCATTATTATAGCTGCAAAACTTATGTCTTAACGGGGTTTACGTACAAATAGTATGGGAGTGGTTTTAATTGATATTGGTCACAGATGGCCAAAGATATCACATGGTATTGGCTGATAAAAGCAAGATTTTGGCGGGCAAATCGGTTTTATGCTTGACTTCAAGGTTGAATATACTGTTAAACTTTCAATGTGAAACTTCTTTATTCAGAACAATGAAAACTTTACTCAAGTAGTTAAAACATGCCTGGATCAAGGCCGCATGTCCTGAATCGGAGGAATGTTTCGAGTCAGGTTACTCTCAAGCTGCATGATGCCGACACATTTCCTCACAGGGTTTTTATTTGGGCGGCTATCATTCCGCAGATAAATACGATGGAGATCAATTTAGGCCGAGATGGGTTCCCAACAAAGCCTGTATGTCACATTGGGGCATGTAGTATGTGTTGGACTAGAATTACATTACGTACAATTCGTATGTAGAGGCACCGCATGTGATAGAACGTGATATATAATACATTATGCTTCATGTAATGTTTAGCTCCATATTCAACTAAGATGATATTGTTTACATAATGATGTGTGCTTATCAACCATAACCCCTCCAATAAACGAAGCCTTTCCAGCAGCAAATCAGTGTTTGTTATATGAGTGAGTTAAGACTTATAATTCTTGTAAAAAATTGTTTCATATGTACTAAAACTTTGGTATGATATTAATATCAAATACGACTGCTTAAAAGTAATATTTGGTTTGAAACAGTTTTTGTTCATAAATAAAAACAAATTGTAAAATAAAAGTATTGCAATACTTTAAAAGGGTGTAGGGATGGCTGTGAGTGGAGATGGGGAGGCCATTTTAAAAATCTTATTATGATATGCACTGCACGTGTATTGTAAATGTTTATGCCTTAATCTATTTAATTGATAAATTATGTAATTATCGGTAATCGTTTGTGTAAATTTGTCCATATGAATGTTTATAATTAAATATTTATAATAAAACATTGAAGTATCCTATTTATGTATCATTATATCTATGAATAAAATACCCATGTGTTGTAATAATTCTTGTTGTCATTGTCTTGGTAGTACATGTATATATCACACACTGTGGAGTTCATAGGTGGTCATCAATTACCAGAACTTGGTACCGCTATGATTCTGGCAGTATGGCATACGATTTATGATGAATGCTATGGAAATTGCAAATATCAAATTTGCATGGAAAACTTGACACTGTAATCTGGGACCAATATATACATATACCAGTTGTAATTGATGACCACTAAAGACTATGATCCTGTATTTACATGATATTCTAATCGATAACCGACAACAACTACAAAAACATCTTCCAGAGATTTCTTTATTTTGCAAGCTGACACAAATTGGCATGAAATGACATTAAACTGCAAAAACAAATAAATGTCGTGAAATACAATTCACTGGACAAGATGTGGGTAATAACACACATGAACAATAGCACTTTTCACTTTATTCACTGGCCTTGTATATAAATGTAGCCATTATTTATTATTTTAATAGATCTAGTATAATTTTTCAGGCAAATAAAATAACTCTTAAACCATTAGTTTGAGTTGGTCATATCAGTTCTGAGAATTCAGTTTTCTTTAAGTATGTATATCTGTTAATTGTTGCCAAAAGTGTTCATTGAAACAAGGACGAATCTGGAACACACTATAACATACAGTCCCTGGATGACTATTTCAAGCAATAAGTTGATCGTCGATTCGATAAAATTGATTGGAAATAATAGAATGTGATCATGCTAATTCATGCAAAACTCTTATGATCAGATACATTTTACTATATTTAGCCGAATGTGGAGCATGACTGAAATTACTTACTACAGTGAATTATAAAGGCAACTACAGAGGACAATAATATCCCTTAGCCCTGGGGTGGTATTCACGAAACATCTTAAGGTTAAGATTTTCCTTAAATGTAATATTTTCCTTAATATCCACAAGATTTTCCTTAAATATGAAGAAAATACTTAAGTCGTATTCACTAAACATCTTATCGTAAGATTTTCCTTAATTATGGCAATTTTTCCTTAAAAGATAAGGTAGCTTCCACCTTCCTTAAAGTAGAAAAGGAAAATCTTAAAAATGTCGGAGGTGTGAAGATTTGAGTACAATAGACCTATATACATCTTATAAATGTAACAATGCGTTAACTGTACAATTCCCTAGTAGATGTAGGTATATTTTCATCTACGAAGATATTTAATGTAGATGTTAGCCTATGAAAAGGGAAATAACTGCTATGTAAACATTGAGATTGAAATGGACGCACAGAGACGCTCAGTATTTATTATTGTGTTCGTTGATAGTATGTCGTTTTCGATGCTCGGAAGAATTGGAACTGAACTACATTTAAACTTCAGTAACTCAAACAGGCGACAACTCGAGAACCCCGGATTTGTCGAGGAAATGACAGAGTCCCGAACTTTATTTCTTCTATGTTCATATAAAATATACCGCCGATAACTCAAGCAGAAATAACTCGAAAACTCCAACACCCTTGTCGGTCCCCAGTACGCAAACAATACACAATAGCTTAAATTACTGGTAACTCGAGGACACATTTTCACACATTGTTCAAATGGGAGCTCCAAATAAACAAACAATAACTGCACAACAACACTAATACTTAAAGTATACTTCTCTTATTAAGAATTTGACTTTACTTTTATTTTAACGAGGAAATGTACTGAATAGAAATAAGATACTATGGCACAAATATGAAACAACTGGTACAAGTGTGAAAAACTATAAAAATAAGGCATTTCATAACAAACACTAAAAGGACATGATGGAAACTGTGGGTCACTCGAAACACAGGGTAACTCGAGCTTTTCGGATGGACCTTCGAGTTATCGAAGTTTCGCTGTATTTCAATCATAAATCATCATGGATAAACACAGGATTATACAATGAAGTTGTATCACCGTTTGAAAGGATATTTTATGTTCGACTGTGTTGTGTCATGTGTTTTTCGCGAATTGTGTTGTGTTGAAACTGACAGATAAGAGAAAAAGGAAAATATTTTATTAGTTCTTGGATATTTTTCTTGAAGATACAACATTAGCTGCGAATGCCATCTTTACAGGCATGTTATAACTGTTGAAAACCATTGCCATAATTTGTTTAAATGTACCAGTATAGATGAAATCTTTTTGGCTGGCTATATAGCTTCTTGCTTTTGAAATAAATGAATCATGAATTGTGTTATGTAAATAAATAGACTTAATTGCAGAACAAAAAAAATGTTTGTTATATTTATATTTGGAGTTCAACATTGTTTTATGTGGTTATTTTGTTTGGCAGTTAATAGACATTACCAGTACTAAACGTATTCGAAACAATGTTTATTTGTTGAAAAGGATTAAATTGCCATCAAAGTTACGACATTGTAACGGCAAACGTTGATAAAACGCACTTGTCGACTTCCGTTACTATATTTAGACCGTGGAAATTCCAAATTTGCATGACAACCGCTTTAAGATTTTCCTTAGATGAAATTGATATTTTCCTTAAAGTTAAGACTTTCCTTTGCTAAGGAAATCCTTAAGTGAAACTGAGGAAAATCTTAAGGTTCAGAATTTCCTTATCTTTAACTAAGGAAAAGAAAATAAGGATAAGGATAATCTTAAGGTAAAACTTAAGATGTTTCGTGAATACCACCCCAGATCTCCGCACACAACAAATTTATGCGGATAATATGCGGACATAATGCGAACTTTGTGCGGAAACAGCATTTTTCCGCAGATTTTCCGCAAAAGCAAACTTTCTAACTGCGGAGAATGTTGGCAAATGCGGAGAACATTCGGAAAAATGGCACTTATACATTTTTCGACTGCGGAAATTCTAACTCTAACATTTCGCAGCGCGGAATTCTCATACTTAGTAAAATGCAAATGCGGAAATTTGGACTTTTTGTACCGCCAGTTTACATTGTATCGTATCAAATGGTGACACATCTTTATTCCAATATAAAAGCTGAATTCTGCATAAGCAATACATATTTATTAACATACTTGTCACAACAGATTTCAAATTAAATTCTTTACAACCAATTCTGTTTTCTTAAAACTGAATTACTGAAGCAATGCAACTTAGAAATAAAAAAAATGATCAGATCAAATAAACAGCAAATTGTACCATGTACTGATAACAAACCAAAAAAGTATTTTACAAAACTTTTCTAGTACATGCACAATTTAAAGGGATTACACCATAATTCTTATATTGTAATCATTTTTGTAATATATAAACATCAATGAAAGAAAATGTCTGTAAAAAGTCATGCGATTTTCATTATGATATTACATAAATTATTATTTGGTACAGCGTATAACTTGTTCAAACATCAACAATCACGGACATTGCTATACTTTTGTCTTAACCTGCCCTGCGTTCAGTTACGGCTATTCGACCTATCGTTTCGTAACGTTTTGCAATTTGGTTCCCGTGTGCAACCAATGTGCTATGGTGGGCTAGGGATAAAATAGAAAACGTTCGCCACTGATAGCCGTAACTGAACGCAGGGTTGTTTTATATACATTATGTTGTGTGAAATATCACGCAGAATACGAACAGCAAAGCGAAAAGCACGGATTCCTTGCCTGTCTTGTTTTAATGTGTGTACTTTGTGTATCAAGATTTAGTACACTTTGGTGTAAGTATTGCTCAGTGACGCACTGTCTTGAAAATGATTAAAATAAGTCAAAAGAATGTAGTGACGTGCGTTAAAATTATACTGCAACCGTTCGCGCAGAATTTACGCGCTATGAATTAACATTTATTTTATACGGAATAGAACAAATACACTTGTGTGTTTAGTTGGATAATGAATGGGATATACTTTTTCATGTGTTGGCCTCGTGTTGTTGTAACATTCTACAATGTAAATGTTCTACTTCAGATTCGTCTTTGGGGATAATATACTCTTCTAAGAACTCCAGCTGGGAGGCTGTGGACGCAGTTTACGTTGCGAGTATTCCGGAATTAGTATAACATACATACCTTTTTATAAATAGTGACACATTTATATAGTATTTTCTGAGCTTGCCGGTACAACCCTAACCCGCGGCACTGACATGCGCGTCGTCAAAGGCTACCTGGGACATCAAAGCTTGACCACAATGACCGTTTTAGAGAAAACACTGCAATCTCTGGCCGTCATAATTTTAGATTTTGACAGTTTGATTGAAGGAAGAAATGAGTTTTAGAAACAAAAATAATGTAAACACCAAAATGAAATAGAAAGTAACGCTATAGGATTCAAAGAATGGCTGTATCGTGATGACGGGATGCAGGACTTTGAGAAACTTCCCACAAAAGCGCTGGATATGTGCTTAGCCAAATTTAAAAATAACAAAATGACGCAAAAGGAGTTTGAACTGGGAACTTCGAAAGCCATGCAGTGAGTCCCGATTTGGATTACCAAAGTTGTAAGAACTTGTTTGCAAACGACAATAAATGAAAATTAAGACAGATAGAGATGTTTAATTTTCAAAACTTCATCTGGACGGTATGCGGAAATGAACACCAGAGAATATCGTAAGTATATATTATAGACGTTAATGTACGGCGGATTGGGACAATCGGCTATAGTCCTCGAGCCGTTTTGCTCCCTGCAGGACGATTATCACCGCCCGGTCCCGCTCAGTCGTGTATTATCCTCTGTGCATTACGCCATCCAATTAAGAGAGATCATGTCGGTTAACATTCGTCTACATTAAAATGATTGCATTAAAACTTGATTACGTAATTCAACGTCTACGTACGAGTACATATGAGGTGGGATTTTGAACTATTTTAATCGAGAGTTGAATTGTTCTGAAGCCCAGTCAGTCCGTACCAATCTAGAGGTCGTAGGTTCAAATACCAGGTGAGGCGCATGTTTCCGGCGGCCAGTTCACCTAACCAGTTTTTCTGGAATTAATTATCAAACTGTACTAATTTGCTCTTTCGCCAGCAACTAATAACTTCTCAAGAACATAACCTGCCTAGCTCGGGTATCGAACCCGGATCTGCGGGCTGACAGTCTAGAGCTTTACCAACTGAGCTAGCATGGCGGGCTCCAGCACAATGAACGCATAGAAATTGAGCGATACCAAAGGAGATCACTTGATCAGCTCTCGTCAGGCATACGTCAATAGCCTTTCGCTAAAGTGATAACTTCCATTGATTTGAAATCATGGCAAGTTAAATGAATAACAGTTGCTAAACATACACATTTGAAAGCTTGTCTCAAACTGCAGAACAATCCGTAAAATGTTAATTACATGCTGTTATTGCTCTGTCGCCGTTCTTGCTGTTGTTGTAGCTTCCCGTTTTTCTGTTTTGATGCTAACCATTTTATTAAACCAAATGCTGTTGTTCTTGTGAATTTATTCAAGGGCATTTGAACTTAGGAATTTACTCCTACCTCCCGGTAACCTGAATATGACTTTAAGCTACCGGGGATAACTTGAGGTGTGGGTTACTTGTGAAGTCCATTTGCTGCCACAGACATATATAATATATAAGTTGCCATAAAACTAAAGATTTTAAACGAATATACTCCGCCCGATTAAGTTGATATTGTTTTCATCGGGTTTGACGCAGTTTTTCAACAATTATTCTGTCATATACGGCAGCCAGTCGACTTTACCAGTTTTCCGGAGTTAATTATCAAACGGTATTAACGTATTATTGTTCCAGCAACTTACAACTTACTATAGAAGAACAGAACCTGTCCAATCCGGGAAATGAACCCAGATCTGCTGAATGACAGTCTAGCATTCTACAGTAAAACCTCAATAATAAGACCACTATTGGGACCCATGAAAACTGGTATTTTTATTGAGTTGATCTTAAAATCGAGGTTGAATAAAGAGTAAAACAGTGAAAATGGACTTAACAATGGTGGTTGCAATATTGAGGTGGTCTTATTGTTGAGGTCGTCTTTTGTGAGGTTTTTTATTGTACCAACCAAGCTAACCGGGCGGGCTGTTTATGATATGAAATGTGTTATATTTCAGATAAAGGTTTAAATCTACCATAAAGGAACCTTAAAGCAGCATGTGCAAAATGGCAACACCCACGGAAGATAGCTAGTTTTGGAAAATTGTGCTCTAAAGTGATATAATGTATAAAAAGTGTGCTTGTGAAAATGTGTTCTTATGTGTCCATTTTGTGATTTTAATTCGTATTCTTGGAATAAAACATCAAATCGGTAAGTCTGATATAATAATCATTCTGCAATTAACCGTTTCTGTACGCTCTAAATTACACTCCACGTCCTGCATGATCCGGTCACTGTGAACATTATAGAAAGCGTCTTGACTTTACAACTGTCATGTTTATTCATTCGAGAATTCATAAACAAAAACCCAAATATTGCCTCCGTTTCTTTCTGAGATACAAGTGTTCCTTCCTTATATAGCGAATTATATATGAATGTTAAACATTGTAACAACTTACTTGTATTTTGCATTATTATGAAATATATTAAAACCTTAAACTTAGTAACTATGGTAACCGTCTTTTAATTAACACACAATTAGAAAAACAACTATTTTTGTACGTTGTAAAGTCAGGTCTGCTTCTGTCAAGTTGTGATAAATGTAGTTTTAAATCGCAGCTACAGTCGGACCTTGTTCATTCGAATTAACCGGGTCCGAATTTTATTTCGAATAATACATGTCTTCGAAAATCTCATTTCAATTTGACGTTTCTAAGAAAAAACATTTGGACCTGATATTTATTTCTGATGATACCAAGTATTTGGATTGAAGGTTGTCGAATAAACGAGGTCAGACTGTATTATGCATTATTATATGGTTAACTTTGCTTACTGTAATACCCTTAAAGGTGCATCAACATCCTTTGTGATAATTACAGTGGCAATGCAAACGTTGCATTGATCTAGGGGGAGAAGTAGGTAAGTATATGTATGTATAAATAAAACACTTTTGTAATTTTGGATGAGGTGGTAAAATGATGCCTGCATTTAATTAAAGTTAAATATTACGGTTTAGAATTTGCAAACATTGTCTCGTTGCAATTCTATGAAAATCGCACATCAATGTCGCGTAAATTATAACCTTATAGTGTCATCCCTATTTATAGGGCATGCCATTTCTGACTTTAGAGACACATTTATTTCCCGATTCCTAATGGTGGTAATGCAAATAGTGCATTGATCTGAGGCGGACACTGAGGCGGAAAATAGGTCGGTATTGGTATGTATATGTTTGTATATGTATGTATACGTAGGTATTTATATTTAAAATGTTTGTATGTTTGACCTATTGGCAAAATGATGCCAGCATTTTAAAATTAAATATAACGGTCCAGAATTTACGAACATGGTGTCGTTGTAATTTTATGGAATTTGCACAGTCGCGAAAATACCTTTAAATAAATGTCTCATATATAGGTAAAACAGAAAATCACTTTTTAAGAAGACACTTAAATTGTAAAAATGAATACGCAATGAACATGATATATCATCACGATATCTTCTTGACATGTTTTAGATTGTCACTGGTGTATTAAAGATGATGTCCGTCTTGTTGATGTGTAACTAGGGAACTTGTCGTGAAGGAGGGTGTTGTGTCTTACCAGAAGGCATGGCTTACAGATGGCATTGAATAATCTACTACCCGTTCAAAGTAATTTAGACTTAATGATTCATTGTAACTAATCCGTTTGTTTTGCATGTTCTAACTTTCACGTCCCATGCTTGTGTTTTATTTTCGGTCACCTTGTTGTGATTATGATTATATTATAAATATTTGTGTATATGTACCAATTATAGTTAGGCTCATAGAAACCAATAGTGTCCACTAATTCTTTGCAAACGTTTATTTAATAATAACAGGATTTGAGGTTAAACGAATTGAAAACTATAACTTTAATTTCTGTATGGTTGAGTGATCTAAATAAGGAAATAATTGGTATGTGTATAGAGAATAGTAAACGCAAGATGTTGCTTTCCATTGTTGCGTGTTGCTATGCATTATATTAACTGAATGTTGCGCGCATGCGCACAATGTGGAAACAGCAGTGTGAATATCTAAACTAGGTTTAATATTTGTCATTGGCAACAAATACAAAATCATAAATAAAAATTGATATCAATAATCGATGTATAAATACGAACTCAATAACACATAAAATATAGGTTTTTAAAGATACCAATACTTATGTGATGAAATGCGTAATATATTGATAAGAATAATACCAAATCAATAGCGGAAAACAAATATAATAACATGTCACATGCGTACAATACCATACTACCTATAAAGCCTATAAAATAGCCAAAATAATGTTTGACTATTTTTATTTTGTTAACATGTAAACCTTCTTAAACCACGTGACGACCAAAAGTATTTGTTTTAGCGCTTTACCGCCCTACGGACGCACAATTGCTGCCATCGTATATAAATACATGATTGGTGTATGTGACATAATTGTTTCAGAGTCGTTATACAACCCAGAAAGCTTAAACCCACGACCGTAATTTTCATGTTACACTCGTTCAAAAGGTAAACTACTTGACAAACCGACACATTTGCACATTGATACCTGCTACTGAGATATCCGTGATATTTGTCATAATTCATCAAGACATAACGAATGTGAAATGTTTTAGAATTTTCATTTGTAGATAAGTTGTGCACTAAGATTTTAGTGACTTCTTCGGTGTAATCAATATTGAGTATTTATTCAAATTTGACATGTGACATCATTATATACCGACAGTAAGCAATATTTGCCGTGCATTGCAATATGAAAACGAAGTGACCATATGGAGTAAATAAAACAAAACTTATATTTGTATTTTCACATGAGTGACGATGCTTGTTATTCGTAATATATCTGGTTAGGAATACCATTCTGGCTAAAATAACGAAGTTCATTTGCATGTTTGCTTGATCACGTCGACGGAAACGTTGCCGTATTTATTGTACGAATGTGACATAGTGTTAAGTCGTCAAATGAAGTTTTACCAGTTTATGGAAGTTTTTTGGAGTCAGAATGAATTTGTGCTGTTTTTCCAGTACTATTTATTAATTGTCAGGGTTAATGATTGCATGAGCTTTTATTTGGTAAATATTATGTGTTGCTAAAGAGTTCCAACTGATTATGAATTTAGTCGAAAGCGGGACGAGACATGCGTTTCTATTTTGATTTGACTGCACATGGGCATAATATTTTGCACGATAGCTTTTCTCGTATTAAGTTTGAATAGAAGAAGACATAGTCTGGTAATGTCAACTGGTCGTTGTTTCGTGAAGCTAATTTCATGTAATGTGGTGCTTATACAAATATAGAAATACTAGATCCGTATTGTATGCATAGTTTCATCCAAAACGTATGAATTACAATTAAGGAAATAAAGTTACATAACTCAACAGTTCTGCATAGTTTTCGAGAGATAAAAAGCTTGAATCCCGATCCGAGAGTCGAGAGTACAAATTCCTCCTTGGTTTAGTTGAACCGGCACGAGCTTAACAACCCCTGTGTAGGGTGGGAGTACTATCTGGTAACCCAGTCATGAAACTTGGAAAATAAGTTAACGGTTTACTTGTTTATTCATTACGAGGGCTGTCCATAAAGTAAGCGTACGCGACTTAATATTTTAGAACCGCTAAGCGCGGGTTCTATTTTCGCGCAAACGCGCATCCGTATCCGTTTTTATATTCGCATCCATACTGCGGTAGGAGAGTTTCCATTTCTATGTATTTTTGTATTTATACATGCGCAAATTTGCGTTTTGGCATCTTGTCTATGCTCTATATATATGTCCGCAAATGATGCGCATCCCTGAATAAATCGCGCAATGATTATGCGGAACGGATAAATGGAATCGACCCCTACTATTTTCACTTTTGGCAAATATCTGAACAAGCGAATGCGAAAATAGAAACCGGACCTTAGTGTACATTGTGATATGAGCAAATTTGACACGTACGTTCGAGTTTGCGTTCAGTATCAAGCGGTTTATATATTGGGACATAACCTTTTATATGAGCGCCGCTGTACGAGAAAACGTCACATGTGACGTCACCACGTACTGACAGTAACCAATATGTGCCCCCTAATATTGCAATCTGAAAACGAAGTGACCGTTTGGAGTAAATATTGTTTCCTGCTTGCAAATAGTGACATCACATGTTGCGTTTCCTTGAAATGACATCACTTACAGAAAGGGTTGTAAATCCCACAGCATCGCTCATATATTGTTGCTGAGATTCCAGTGTTTGTATTATTCTTTCACTCTGCATGTTGAAACGAAAACAAAATTGCAAACTTCAACACAACGGAAATATGTACACAACGGAAATATGTACAATTCACGTTTCTACACGCGCCGACTACTGAAATACGAAATGCGATGTAGATCTTTGATATGATTTTGTATATGACAATACATGGTATATGTTATCTATCACATTTGTTATTGATTATCATGAAGTAGTTTCGTTTCAAGGGATATTGCTGTGAGGATTTCTAGCGATTTATCAGTTCATTAGTACATGGATTATCTCCCTGTGACCAGTATGTAGGTATACAATAAGGAATTCGCGGCTATTTTGTTTGGCGACTTAGTGGTTGCATGGTGGTTGATGGATGCTGGTGGATGTGAACAATGTCCACAATAAACGTTATATGGTAAAACCCATGTATAAGTTAATAATTGTACATGCTACACTAATTGATATCAATACTTGATAGTCTAAGGTCGATTTATGAGTCATGCATAATCAAATAGGCCTTAATTCTTACCTCATTTCTAGCCGAATCATCAGTATACGAATATATCTCATTATTTTGGTGTTCATGCAAACAATGGTTATTAAAATAAAGTGTAGTAAAGTACAGGGACAATCTCATTACAACGAGGATGTTTAATGATCTGACCCTCGTACTGGCTACATCAGTATTTTATATAAGTATGATTTAATTTTACAAATAAATTAGTTTTCTGAACTCACTCCGTCGTTTGTTTCAAAGACATCTGTATTAAATGCCGTAAGTACCGTAGGTCACTGTGATATGGGGAAAGAGCAAACAGCATAAATGGACTTGCTAACTGTGTTCTTAATATTTTGATGTGGTCTTATTATTTAAGTGGTCTTGGTCGAATCCCGGTAGCGCCATTGGCCGAATTTTCGTGTTTCTCAAAACATGACTTTATCGAAATGAGGTTTTACTGTAGTACATATATCACTGAAAACCAATGGTATACTTAATTCAGCAAATCGTTGTTCGATAAGATTACTGATCTTATCATAGTTGCCAATATTTATACTAATGACAACCTTATCAGTGCATAAAATGCTATTCACGAATATTAAGATCTATATTCCATTTGTTAGTAGGAAAATATTCAGGTAATGGTGGTATAAGTGGTATAGAGCTGTGCAAATCTACTAGTGGTATTATATCGACACAACTATCTATGTAGTTTGGTACATTTATATAAGTTTTTTTGAGTGGAAATGTCCCTTGTTCTTCGGGGTGAAAGTATTATATGTCAAGTTTAAAAGTCCAGACATCAACCAATCAATTACGAAGGTATATCTATAACAACTACAAAGTATAAGATTTTCTCAACCATTATCAATATACGTTTGAGTGTATACTTGGGCCGATGAAGAGTCTCAAGCTGGGTTTAGGCATGGTTATTCAACTCATTGACTATGTATTTTGTTCACATGCAAGAGTTTAAATATTTATCCCGGAGTGATGTATGGGGTCAACTGCCTGTAAGTGGATCGCAAAGCGTTTGATATAATCAATCATAAAATATGAGACGTTTTTGTGTTAGTCTGTGGATATAGTCAGTTCTGTGAATTGATGAAATCGAACATTAGGAGACCGTATGAACAAATCCTGAGTTTTGTGGTTACAAATGATAGAAATAGATTTATAAATGTAACTGTCACTTCGACTCGTATGCATCTTGTTTGTCTTTGAGCACATTGCTATGTCAAGTTGTCTTTTTGCTTATTTTTGTCTTGAATTTCGTTTCGCTCAGGCATAAAATAGTGTTTAGCTCAGACATTGTAATATAATCCTTCCGGGGGAGGCACTGTCTTGTGTATGTGGCGTTCCCTGATGTTACGTATTCTCTCTATTTTACCTCTGAGGTTCAAACAAAGTTTATATATTAACGCATTGAAACACTTTATATTATGCGTGGATCTATCCTGAATAGAGGCTTTATACGTGTATATGTGTTTATTAATCATGATAATGATATATTGCCTTCCTCTGTGTGTTTCCGTGTGTTTTATTTATTTGGTTTGTTAAGTTAAATATTTTGCTACTGCACTATATTGTCTGGTATATATACTCGGTACATTTAAAAAAGCACATTTTGTGATGTGCCTTTTATTTTTTTTTAGTGTGTTTTAAACTCATTTTAATATGAAAATAACCGTTTATTGAAAGAACATTTAGCCTTCATCATTACGTAAAATTAAACACTATCATGTAAAGTTCTTATCTCGCATCTCTGGGTTAGTGCATGGGATTTAAGCAATCTTACATTTTGCGTTGTTAAGTGTATATTAAGTATATGTTCTACTCTCCGTGTATGTGGATGTAATAAAGTTGTAATAACTTTAAGATCGAATGAGCAATGGTTAATCCATGGCAATGCTTATTACTTGTGTGTATCAATACACGGACCTCTATCAATCGTCAATATATTCAATGAAATCAAATATACCCACAAATTGCATTCAAACTGGGAAATTGAGCATATTCTATAAGTATATTAGGTCAATATAATCAACAGGTGAACTCTACTTTCCCCACTAATTGCATTCAAAATAGTAAACATAACCTCTTATATACGTATTTAAGGTCAATATATTCATAAATGAACTCAATTTTACCCAAACTATTGCATTCAAAATAGGAAATTGAGCATATTCTACATCTTTCTTGGGTCAATATAATTAACAGGTGAACTCTATTAGTACCACTAATTGCATTCAATATAGTGAATATAACATATTATATATGTATTTAAGGCCACTATATTCATAAATGAACTAAATTTTACCCATAAATTGCATTCTAAATGGGATAGTTTGCATATTCGTTATGTATATTAAGTCAATATAATCAACAGGTGAACTCTATTTTCCTCACTAATTGCATTCAAAATATTAAATATAACACATTATATATGAATATTATGTCAATATAGTCATAACTGAACTCAAATATACCATAAATTGCATTCAAACAGGAAAATTGAGCATATTCTTTAGGTATATTAGGTCTATATAATCAATAGGTGAACTCTATTTTCCTCACTAATTGCATTCAAAACAGTGAATATAACTTATTACATATGTATTTTAGTTAATTATATTCTAGGATAAACTGAAATATACCATTGAACTGCATTCAAAATGAAATATTTTGCATATTCTTTAGGTATATTAGGTCAATAGTATATATAACACATTATATTTGAATTTTAGTTCAATATATTCCAAAATGAACTCAAATATACCAATAAAATGCATTGAAAGTGGGAATTAGTGCATATTCTTTAGGTATATTAAGTCAATATAATCAAAAGGTTAAGTATATTTTCCTCACTAATTGCATTCAAAACAGTAAATATAAAATTATATATATGAATTTCTGATATGTCATGTTGTATATTTGGAGACCAGAGCATAACAATATTTCGAATGAGACACTGTAATACGGCCTTCAGATTATTCAAGTAATCTGATCATATAGCCTAGATATCTGAAATTCTTATTAATTAATGAAATTTTAATACTAATATGATTACAACATTCTATACAGAATCATTTAATACTTGAATTATGGTGTAACTATCTAATTTTGTGTCAGATTGCTTTTTTTCAAACCCATCTCATATCTTTAAAGTTAATTAATAACTCTTCTAGCAAACCTTAGCATGTGTGAAGCTGTAAGGTTATATGGTTCTTCTTTTTGTTCACTTTTAACCTTCTGTATTTCATAGTATAAATCATAAGATGCGTAAATGAAAGGTTGTCTAAAAATGTAACGAATTTATATTCACTGTACTTCAAAGTATTCAAACTGAACTAGAGGTAGGTTCTAATATACACTTCGCCTTGCGTTACAATAACTAGGACCCCACCAATTCGGCCCCGCAAATACCGTGATACAGCCGTATAGTATGGTCAAAGTGTTTATTTCCAACGAGTGAGGGTATTTTCTTTATTTCCAACGAGTGAGAACCGGTTAAATGTTTAACATACGGCGTGTTTTTCGGAGCTCCGTCCACCATGCGCAGATACAAATGTATCTTCACGATTTTTCCCCTCAAAGTTTGCGAGCCCGGTCATTGAGTTTACAGGTGTCTAAAATGTCAAAACGCACACTTATTGAAATACTTGTATTTCAAGTATTTCAAATATCTCTCCGATGTTGCAACTGTAGTCGTTAGATATGCCTACAATTGGAACCATAAAGGAAAAACGCATTAGAAAGATAAATAAGCATTTTTTATTCTAACTAATTAAAACCTACCCAGCTTTAATTTCTTAAATAAATGTGAAACCAAAATGTGACTGCAAACAAGTTAATTCCTGTCTCAAAACTCAAACATTGCAAAAGTTTCAATGGGATACGTTTACTTTCTTTTGTTATTCGGCAAAAACCGAAATTTAACTGAAAGTATCCGTTATAATTCCGGGCCCTGATGTTAACGTACATGCGGACTATATTACAAGTCTAAAGATAAGAATGGTGACATACAAATACAAAGAATCATGTCGATGAGTCTAAAGTAATGCATTGGTACAGACTATATAAAACTAGATATAATTGTACCCCCACGAAAGGGATACATTGATGCTGTACATAAGTAAATAGGTTTTATGAGATAAGTTTTATGTTCAAACATCCAGAAGAGCATAGACCCATGTTGGAAATATTAACATACATTTATATAGACATTTACATTACTTATACATTTACAAATGTGGTACATATTAGCATACTTTTATATAATCATTATATTCCGTATACATCAATAATAATCAATAGATGAACTCTATTTTCGCCACTAATTGCATTCAAAATAGTGAGATTAACACATTATAGATGTGTTTAGGGTCAAAATATTCAAAAATACCCATACATTGCAATCAAAGTATAAAATTGTGCATATTCTTTAGGTACATTAGGTTAATATAATCAACAGGTAAACTCTATTTTCCTCACTAATTGCTTTCAAAACAGGGAATATAACATATTGTATCTGAATTTAAGGTCCATATATTCAAAAATGAACTGATTAAAACACATAAATTGCATTCAAAATTGAAAATTCTGCAGATTCTTTAGATACATAAGGTTATTTCATCAACAGGTGAACTCTATTTTCCACACAAATTGCATTCAAAATAGTAAGATTAACACATTATAGATGTATTTAAGGTCAATACATTCAAAAATGATCTCAAATATATCCATAATTTGCATTGAAAGTGGGAAATTGTGCATAGTCTTTAGGTATATTGGGTCAATATAATGAACAGGTGAACTCTATTTTCCTCACTTATTGCTTTCAAATCAGGGAATATAACATATTATAGATGAATTGTAGGTCAGTAGATTCACAAACGAACTCAAATAAACCATAAATTGCATTGAAAGTGGGAAATTGTGCATAATCACCAGGTACATTAGATCCATATAAGCAACAGGTTAACTGTATTTTCCTCACTAATTGCATTCAAAATAGTAAATATAACACATTATGTATGAATTTTAGGTCAATATAGTCACAATAGAACTGAAATATAACCATACATATTATTCCAAATAGGAAATTAGGCATATTCTTTAGGTATATTAGGTCAATATGATTAGCAGGTCAACTCTATTTTCATCACTAATTGCATGTAAAACAGTGAATATAACATATAACATATGAATTTGAGGTCAATACATTCAAACATGAACTCTAACACACCCATAAATTGCATTCAAAGTGGAAAATTCTGCATATTCTTTAGGTATATAAGGTCCATACAGTCAACATATGAACTGTATTTTCCTCACTAATTGCATTCAATATAGTAAATATAACACATTATATATGAATTTTATGTCAAAATATGCAAAAATGAACTCAAATATACACATACACTGCATTCAAATTGGAAAATTGTGCATATTCTTTAGGTTTATTAGGTCAATATAATCAACAGGTAAAGTCTATTTTCCTCAATAAATTGCATTTAAAACAGTGAATATAACATATTACATATGCATTTTAGTTCAATATACAAATGTATTCAAACATGAACTCTAATACATCAATAAATTGCATTCAAAGTGGAAAATTGTGCATATTCATTTGGTATATTAGGCCAATATAATCAACATGTGAACTGTATTTTCCTCAGTAATTGCATTCAAATAGTAAATATAACACATTATATATGAATTTTAGGTCAAAATATGCAAAAAAGAACTCAAATATACACATACACTGCATTCAAAGGGGAAATGTGTGCATATTCTGTAGGTATATTAGGTCTATATAATCAATAGGTGAACTCTATTTTCCTCACTAATTGCATTCAAAACAGTGAATATGACCTATTACATATGTATTTTAGTTCAATATATTCTAAGATAAACTGAAATATACCAATGAACTGCATTCAAATTGGAATATTTTGCATATTCTTTAGGTATATTAGGTCAATACAATCAACAGGTGAACTCTATTTTCCTCACTAATTGCATTTAAAACAGTGAATATAACATATTACATATGCATTTTAGTTCAATATACAAATGTATTCAAACATGAACTCTAATACACCAATAAATTGCATTCAAAGTGGAATATTGTGCATATTCTTTAGGCATATTTGGTCAATACAATCAACATATGAACTGTACTTTCCTCAGTAATTGCATTCAAAATAGTAAATATAACACAATATATATGAATTTAGGTCTATATATGCAAAAATGAACTCAAATATAAACATACATTGCATTCAAAGTGGAAAATTGTGCATTTTCTTTATATATATTAGGTCAATATAATCAACAGGTGAACTCTATTTTCCTCACTAATTGCATTTAAAACAGTGAATATAACATATTACATATGAATGTGAGGTCAATATATTCCAACATGAACTGTAATACACCCATAAATTGCATTCAAAGTGGAAAATTGTGCATATTCTTAAGGTATATAATGTCCATACAATCAACATGTGAACTGTATTTTCCTGAGTAATTGCATTCAAAATAATGAATATAACACATTATATATGAATTTTAGGTCAAAATATGCAAAATTTAACTCAAATATACACATACATTGCATTCAAAGTGGAAATGTGTGCATATTCTTTAGGTATATTAGGTCTATATAATTAACAGTTGAACTCTATTTTCCTCTCTAATTGCATTCAAAACACTGAATTTAACTTATTACATATGAATTTTAGTTCAATATATCCAAAAATAAACTAAAATATACCAATGAACTGCATTCAAAGTTGAATATTTTGCTAATTCTTTAGGTATATTAGGTCCATACAATCAACATGTGAACTGTATTTTCCTCTGTAATTGCATTCAAAATAGTAAATATGACACAGTATATATGAATTGTAGGTCCATATATGCAAAAATGAACTCAAATATACCCATACATTGCATTCAAAGTGGAAAATTGTGCATATTCTTTAGGTATATAAGGTCTACATAATCAATTGGTGAACTATATTCTCCTCACTAATTGCATTCAACACAGTAAATATAACTTATTACATATGAATTTTAGTTCAATATATTCAAAAATAAACTCAACTATACCAATGAACTGCATTCAAAGTGGAAAATTGTGCATATTCTTTAGGTATATTAGGTCTATATAATCAACATGTGAACTCTATTTTCCTCACTAATTGCATTCAAAACAGTGTATATGACTTATTACATATGTATTTTAGTTCAATATATTCTAAGATAAACTGAAATATACCAATGAACTGCATTCAAATTGGAATATTTTGCATATTCTTTAGGTATATTAGGTCAATACAATCAACAGGTGAACTGTATTTTCCTCTGTAATTGCATTCAAAATAGTAAATATGACACAGTATATATGAATTGTAGGTCCATATATGCAAAAATGAACTCAAATATACCCATACATTGCATTCAAAGTGGAAAATTGTGCATATTCTTTAGGTATATAAGGTTTACATAATCAATTGGTGAACTATATTCTCCTCACTAATTGCATTCAACACAGTAAAATATAACTTATTACATATGAATTTTTAGTTCAATATATTCAAAAATAAACTCAACTATACCAATGAACTGCATTCAAAGTGGAAAATTGTGCATATTCTTTAGGTATATTAGGTCTATATAATCAATAGGTGAACTCTTATTTTCCTCACTAATTGCATTCAAAACAGTGTATATGACTTATTACATATGTATTTTAGTTCAATATATTCTAAGATAAACTGAAATATACCAATGAACTGCATTCAAATTGGAATATTTTGCATATTCTTTAGGTATATTAGGTCAATACAATCAACAGGTGAACTCTATTTTCCTCACTAATTGCATTTAAAACAGTGAATATAACATATTACATACGCATTTTAGTTCAATATACAAATGTATTCAAACATGAACTCTAATACACCAATAAATTGCATTCAAAGTGGAATATAGTGCATATTCTTTAGGTATATTAGGTCCATACAATCAACATATGAACTGTACTTTCCTCAGTAATTGCATTCAAAATAGTAAATATAAACACAATATATATGAATTTTGGGTCTATATATGCAAAAATGAACTCAAATATACACATACATTGCATTCAAAGTGGAAAATTGTGCATATTCTTTAGGTATAATAGAGTTTCTATATAAGCAATAGGTGAACTATACATTTATCACTAATTGCATTCAAAACAGTGAATTTAACATGTTACATATGAATTTTAGTTTAATATATTCAAAAATGAACTCAAATACACCCATAAAGAGCATTCAAAGTGAAAAATTGTGCATATTCTTTAGGTATATCAGGTCCATACAATCAACATATGAACTGAATTTTCCTCAGTAATTGCATTCAAAATAGTAAATATACCACATTACAAATGAATTTTAGTTCAATATATTCAAAAATGAACTCAAATATACCAATGAACTGCATTCAAAGTGAAAAATTGGGCATATTCTTTAGGTACTTTTCTCACTAAATGCATTTAAAACAGTGAATGTAACATGTTACATATGAATTTTTGTTTAATATATTCAAAAATGAACTCATATACACCCATAAAGAGCATTCAAAGTGGAAAAGTGTGCATATTGTTTAGGTATATTAGGTCCATACAATCAACATTTGAACTGTATTTTCCTCAGTTATTGCATTCAAATAGTAAAAATAGCACATTATATATGAATTGTAGGTCAATATATGCAAAAATGAACTCAAATATACCAATGAAACTGCATTCAAAGTGAAAGATTGTGCATATTCTTTAGGTATATTAGGTCCATACAATCAACATATGAACTGTATTTTCCTCAGTAATTGCATTCAAAATAGTAAATATACCACATTATATATGAATTTTAGGTCAATATATGCAAAAATGAACTCAAATATACACATACATTACATTCACGTTTTGCAATTAGTGAGTAGGAAAATAGTGCACCT